>OX439011.1:1307500-1925000 GCA_949316495.1 Amphiduros pacificus
ATGTGCACGGTTCGGAGCGCCACCATCCCAAATTCGCTATGCAAGAGTACAAAATGCATCACAGAATGACACAGATATCTCTGATGTATACGTACCAGCCCTCTTCGTCTTTGATCACTTTTAACATGATATTAACATGATATATGCAATTTGTTTTAATATAACCTTTAATATAACATACAGTGGCGGATCCAGGAGGGGGCTTTGGGGGCTGAAACCCCCGGAGGTCTGTGGCTAGGGAGGTCTGTGGCTAGGCTTTTAGGAACTGGAACCCCTTACTTTATGGGACTGGAGCCCCATACTTTAGCACAGTATGGGGCTCCGGGGTATAAAAAATCCTGGATCCGCCCCTGACATATATTTATAATTTCTCTAAGAGTTGCATACAAAAAATTACTTCAGAGTAACAAATCAATAATTATGTTCTTTTCTGTGTTTTATATCAAAATAGAACAGGCACATAAACACTAATCTTCAATATATCTCTTCCTGAAGTTTTCAGATCTATTGATGGCAGTTGTAATGCTGAGTAGTGCCGAACACCCAATCGAAAGTAAGAAAACCGAACAAGAAGGTTTCGCAAAGTCCTGGGACTCTTTAAGGTAAGGAAATAACTCTCTACTCTACCCTGCCGCCACCTGATATAACCATGAAGCTTATATTATGGTTACGGTTCTTCTCAAAGATTTTCACATTATACAAAACAAGTGTTGATTTTAAAAAATCAAGCTCGCGAAAGTTTGCAAAATCCCAATCTTCTTACTCTACTACGCACTCACAAATCACTTCTCAAACAAAAGCGACATCTGATGGTGTAATCAGAATTAATCAGCCAAAACATGGCCGCCATGGACCGATAATCGGGGTAGGCTCCATTGACTTACGGCTTAATCACCTTGAAACCTCAAACATCTAGCCCTAAAGGCAAAACAAACGCGAGCGAAAATGGAGAAAAAGATTCTAAATATTAAAAATTTAAATTGTTTTAAATATGTTATATTTTGGTCTTATATGGTTCTCTTCTATAGGATGGCTGTGAATCTGTACACATCATACAAGAAGAAGGAAGAATTCTTTTTCAACAGTTCTCCTCCCTGCTGATTCAAACAGATATGGGACTTTTTGTGTGGTCAAATAACATTTAGCAATCATGTTAAGGTCTATAATCCACAATCAGTCTGAAGCATCTGGGGAGAACTTCGTGTGGTCTCGTATATTTCCGTAACTGCCTTCGGCTCTGGGGGATTCCAGGATGAGAGTGAGGCTATGACGCCAGTGGGGGGTATTTCCCATTCAGCACACATGGCGGACAAACCAAACGATAACAGAGGCAGGTGGTCTTCTCTGTCATATATTGTTTAAATGTTAATATAATGTCATAATTATGCAACATCTTGATAGCACAGTATATAAACTCTAACTGTCAATGAATTCAGACTGAATATTATGCAACTTTCTTCAACTAATAAGAAACGTTCTCCAACCATCGGCAAAGCCCAGATAGGTGATATAAGTCGCCAGCTGCAAAAACTGAGTCGAAACTACCGTTAAAACGGGTTCAATTTAAATAATAAAAAAATAAGACTAGCTGGTTAAGTTTACTTTTTCTGTGCTAAATTAACAAATAACATTACTTTGAACACATTTAAGCTAAAAAACATAAGTCTGTCCCAGTTTTTCATTGTGGATTATAGACCTTAATAATCATCGGATTCTGTAATAATAAGAGTAATGTTGATGCATGTAACTATTGTCTTGGCGAAGGTCTACAGAGAAAAGCTTGAGGTTTATATTGCAATATAACACACACTAAGCTCTCTCATTTGCATATTGACTTGATTTGATATGTTGGCCCCTCCACTTTTGTCTCGTGGGCATTCAGAGCCTTTGCAGTATATCACAACATATCATGCAGGAAGGGAATCACGGGATTACAATATAATAATAGCTCACAATAGTAAAACGTGTTGACTTGATTTGATATGTTGGCCCCTCCACTTTTGTCTCGTGGGCACTCAGAGCCTTCACAGTGTATCATGCAGTAAGGGAACACGTGATTACAGTTTATTACACCTTTCATTCTGTACAGAGGTGTCCTGCTCATCAGTAGAAATGACAGACCCTTAATTGACCATGGAAATGAAACTGCTATTTCCGTGGATTTTACTATAAATTACAATTTTCAATCATCTGCATCTTTCAAAAATGAGCTCAAATAGTCTTGGTAAATTTTCATCCATTTAATTTTTTTCTACAATAAGGGGAAGATGCTAAATGTATTTCATGAATATGCATATAAATTGGAGAATGTGTTCTTTATGTCCTTTATGCTGGGTAAAAGTGATGTCACGTACCCGCTGCAATAGGAAGTTTTGTACTACCCATTACTTGTTCAATGTCTCCCATTTCTAGTGATGATCAGAAAGAGATACATGTTAGGCCCTTGAGAGATTATATTGCAATATTCGATCAATATTTAGCAATCTTGGTTTTTGTTGCTTTGTGTACATGTAAATTGTTGTGGAAATGTGATAAATTTGCAAATGAAAAACATCTGGTGATAATAAATGTATTAAATGTAGACACAAATGGATTAACTCATTGAAAAGCTTATATCTTTCTGCAAATTACCATATATTTTATTTAATTCTTCAATAAGAGAAATGTGCTAGAATGTGTTCTATTTTTGGCACCATTTATCCTGGGTAAAAGTGACACCATGTACCCACTGCAATAGGACGTTTTGTACTACCCATTACTTGTTCAATGTCTCCCATTTCTAGTGATGAAATACAAAATAAATTGACAGAATACAATAACGTATTGAAGTTCTTAGTTTCAAGTGATTCGATTAGGATCTCTTTTTAAACTTAAACTAATTTGGGGGTTGGACTAGATCAGTTGGTAATGTGTGTGGCTCTCATGGTACAGGTCTGGGGTTTGAATCCTGCAGACATTAATGATGATTGCATTCTTGGTAATTTCACTATTATATCTATTTCATACAAACCGTTATGTTACAAAATGTGACTGATTGCTAATGTTGTGTTTTTGAAACAATCCCCTGGTGGATCACAAATATTGAAAGTCAAAAAGTGAGAATTAGGTAGTCTTGTCTTGATGACATATTGAATGTAATGATTGCCTTAACGTATTCATCAGTTTATGATTCATTGATTATTGTCCGATTGTTTTAATGTTTTCGATGATTATTGTCCAATTGTTTTAATGTATTCATTGATTATTGTCTGATTGTTTAAATGTTTTCATTGATTATTGTCTGATTGTTTAATGTTTTCATTGATTATTGTCTGATTGTTTAAATGTTTACATTGATTATTGTCCGATTGGTTTAATGTATTCATTGATTATTATCTGATTGTTTTGGTGGGTTTAGAGTTGGTGGGTTTAAAATTACTAAATTACTTGTTTCATGAAAATGATTATTGTTGCTGATTGATTTTTTTATCAATGACAAAAACATCACAAAACCAATATTATAACTTAAGCAATGTACAAATATTTAAATAACATAATTTATCTTTGTACACATTTGGACAAATACAAGTATTAAAATTGAATCCTTGTGTCAGAACTTAAATTAAGCAGTTCTTAATGTTTAAGAAAATTATTATGCAGCATGAATGTTTAATTTCATGACATAATATTTATCTCAGGGAGCTCAAAACAGCTATTGTGGCACATTTCTGATTTGTTAACCTAGAAGTCAACCGTAAAGTCGGCATAGTAACCAGCCTATTGTGACATCATTCGGTGCTGATGATGAATAACAATATGAAGCACCTGCTGGTCACAAGTAATAAATCACAGAAAGTGGAAATCCATGGTCAGTCACAGGTGGATAGACAGACGTCAAAAGCTCAGAAAATATCCTCCTTGACTGAACTTGGTGTAAAAATCGAAATAATATATCACACATTTCAACTTTCAATATCTTAACAGTTGAGGTAGTTTTAGATTTATAGCTTCATTCATCATATTTGTGACTTATCATCTAACACTTAGTCCATGAAATTCTGTGACAGGCGACACTGAACTGTCAATCTTGCATGGAATTTCTTTTTTTTCTTTTCCTTATTTGTAATTGTACCAAGTCCCTTATTCTGTACTACTTTGTCCCTTCCAGGTTAATATGAATACTCAGACCTCACAGGACCCTTTATTTATACTAATTCTGCACTGAATCTTTCCTGCTAATATCTTATGTACGAAAGTGGTATACCTTTATTCATACTAATTCTGCACTGAATCTTTCCTGCTAATATCTTATGTACGAAAGTGGTATACCTTTATTCATACTAATTCTGCACTGAATCTTTCCTGCTAATATCTTATGTACGAAAGTGGTATACCTTTATTCATACTAATTCTGCACTGAATCTTTCCTGCTAATATCTTATGTACGAAAGTGGTATACCTTTATTCATACTAATTCTGCACTGAATCTTTCCTGCTAATATCTTATGTACGAAAGTGGTATACCTTTATTCATACTAATTCTGCACTGAATCTTTCCTGCTAATATCTTATGTACTAAAGTGGTATACCTTTATTCATACTAATTCTGCACTGAATCTTTCCTGCTAATATCTTATGTACGAAAGTGGTATACCTTTATTCATACTAATTCTGCACTGAATCTTTCCTGCTAATATCTTATGTACTAAAGTGGTATACCTTTATTCATACTAATTCTGCACTGAATCTTTCCTGCTAATATCTTATGTACTAAAGTGGTATACCTTTATTCATACTAATTCTGCACTGAATCTTTCCTGCTAATATCTTATGTACGAAAGTGGTATACCTTTATTCATACTAATTCTGCACTGAATCTTTCCTGCTAATATCTTATGTACGAAAGTGGTATACCTTTATTCATACTAATTCTGCACTGAATCTTTCCTGCTAATATCTTATGTACGAAAGTGGTATACCTTTATTCATACTAATTCTGCACTGAATCTTTCCTGCTAATATCTTATGTACGAAAGTGGTATACCTTTATTCATACTAATTCTGCACTGAATCTTTCCTGCTAATATCTTATGTACGAAAGTGGTATACCTTTATTCATACTAATTCTGCACTGAATCTTTCCTGCTAATATCTTATGTACGAAAGTGGTATACCTTTATTCATACTAATTCTGCACTGAATCTGTCCTGCTAATATCTTATGTACGAAAGTGGTATACCTTTATTCATACTAATTCTGCACTGAATCTTTCCTGCTAATATCTTATGTACGAAAGTGGTATACAGCAAAATGTGCTTATGTGAGTCCTTACGTCCTGCGTGGATGGGTGTCTGCTCATTCTGCACTGAATCCTTCCTGCATAGATGGGTGTCTGCTCATTCTGCGCTGAATCCTTCCTACATTGATGGGTGTCTGCTCATTCTGCATTGAATCCTTCCTGCATGGATGGGTGTCTGCTCATTCTGCACTGAATCCTTCCTGCATGGATGTGTGTCTGCTCATTCTGCACTGAATCCTTCCTGCGTGGATGGGTGTCTGCTCATTCTGCACTGAATCCTTCCTGCATGGAGCACATTTTGACATGTAACATGGGCCGATCTGAGACCAGGGTAAATCAACTCTCCCATTGGGAGAGAGAAAAATAACTTTTTTTATTGAATGACAGTGAAATTGATGTTTATTGTCTGATTGCAATGATTGTCTTAATATATTCAATGTTTATTGTCCAATTATGATAAGTGTCTTAATATATTCATTGATTATTGTCTGATTATGATAAGTGTCTTAATATATCCATTGATTATTGTCTGATTATGAGGAGTCTCTTCCAGTTTTGATTATTGTATTTGCATACTTTGTATCATGTGGTGGTAGTTTCTTATAAATAAAAGAATATATCAAACATTGAGATAGGAAAGTCTTTGGTCTGGAACCAACGTAGGGATTACAAGTTCACTGGGCGTAGCGGCAAAAACATATGTGTGTACTTTGTTACTTATTCAATATTCACAGTTCGTTATTCATTTTTTTCTCAATTTATATAGAAAACTATGTCAATATGTCAGATTTCCAAAATTATATTCCAAATATCATCGTTCTGGATTTTGTGCCATAGGAAAGGAAAATATAATAATTATAAAAACTAAAATATTATTTAAACAAGGGGAAAAAACAAGTGCAGTTCAATTCAAAGGTCACCAAATTTGGTATACGGATAAAAGAGGGTTTCATAATGTTATTTGTAAAGCGTTTCCCCGGCGCTATTGACAGTAGCAAGATGGTGCACTCACAACTTTAGGATTTCAATAATTAAATAAAATGAATCCTTATAGTCCAAGTGAAAAATAACTGGCGCGGGTCGATTCAAAGTTCACCAAATTTTGTATACAGGTTAAGGGGGGTGCCTTAAGGGGGGTCCTTCCAAGTATATATCCCTACATACTGATAGGATTTGGATAAATGCACAAGAATTTGATTTATTACAGCCAAAAGAATATATCTGTGTTTGACAGGGTATATATCCTTTTATATCCTGGTTTGACACACATCCTATAAGTGTACAGGGATATATCCTTGGAGGAATATTTTGAAAAGTCAATTATCAAATATCAAATGAACTCATTTCCGTTATTTTTCACTTGGAATAATTCATATTTTTGAGTGGCGCCATCTTGCTATCATTAAATGTGCCGGGGAGACGCTTTATAGTTAACATCATTATTACCCCCTTAACCCACATACAAAATTTGGTGACCTTTGAATTGACCTGCGCCAGTTATTTTTCACTGATATGAGAGAGAAGTCCTGTTATGGAGGATAGGCAGGGACTGATATGAGATGGAAGTCCTGTTATGGGGGTAGGCAGGGACTGATATGAGAGAGAGAAGTCCTGTAATGGAGGGTGGGCAGGGACTGATATGAGAGAGAGGTCCTGTTATGGAGGGTAGGCAGGGACTGATATGAGAGAGAGGTCCTGTTATGGAGGGTAGGCAGGGACTGATATGAGAGAGAGAAGTCTTGTAATGGAGGTTAGGCAGGGACTGATAAGAGAGAGAGGTCCTGTTATGGAGGGTAGGCAGGGACTGATAAGAGAGAGAAGTCCTGTTATGGAGGGTAGGCAGGGACTGATAAGAGAGAGGTCCTGTTATGGAGGGTAGGCAGGGACTGATATGAGAGAGAGAAGTCCTGTTATGGAGGGTAGGCAGGGACTGATGTGAGAGAGAAGTCCTGTTATGGGGGGGGGGGGGGGGGGGGGGGGGGCAGTAGCAATGATATTTTTCCTGAGCTTCAAGCTCAGAAATAAGCTCACACACATCTCATAAAAATGGAAGACACTTTATTTCTTAAATAATTCTTGTATTTTTCACAAATTTATAAAAAATTAAAATCTGGTTTTTTTTTCATTTTAAATTCAAAAAATAAAATATTGATATCACTAAATCAGTGCTACAGCACAAACAACAAACTGCTAAAAGGATATACTGAAGTCAGACATTATCTGGTTCATATACAGTATTCAAGATTAAAACATGTTTTATAATTGTATTCCTGTCAAACTTGAAGCGTGTTTTATAATATTTTCTATTCCTGTCAAACTTGAAGCGTGCTTTATAATATTTTCTATTCCTGTCAAACTTGAAGTATGTTTTATAATATTTTCTATTCCTGTCAAACTTGAAGCATGTTTTATAATATTTTCTATTCCTGTCAAACTTGAAGCATATTTTATAATATTTTCTATTCCTGTCAAACTTGAAGCATGTTTTATAATATTTTCTATTCCTGTCAAACTTGAAGCGTGCTTTATAATATTTTCTATTCCTGTCAAACTTGAAGTATGTTTTATAATATTTTCTATTCCTGTCAAACTTGAAGCATGTTTTATAATATTTTCTATTCCTGTCAAACTTGAAGCATGTTTTATAATATTTTCTATTCATATCAGCAGGGGGGTACTTAAAAGAAATGTATCAATATTTTACACTGCAACCTCTGTATAATCAATCCTTAAAATAAAGGTCAAGCTTGATATAAAACCCTGTCAATGTGCAGTAGAATCTGTCAAGGTCAATAAGATAAAACCCTGTCAATGTACAGTAGAATCTGTCAAGGTCAATAAGATAAAACCCTGTCAATGTACAGTAGAATCTGTCAAGATCAATAAGATAAAACCCTGTCAATGTACAGTAGAATCTGTCAAGGTCAATAAGATAAAACCCTGTCAATGTACAGTAGAATCTGTCAAGGTCAATAAGATAAAACCCTGTCAACGTACAATAGAATCTGTCAAGGTCAATAAGATAAAACCCTGTCAATGTGCAGTAGAATCTGTCAAGGTCAATAAGATAAAACCCTGTCAATGTGCAGTAGAATCTGTCAAGGTCAATAAGATAAAACCTGTCAATGTACAGTAGAATCTGTCAAGGTCAATAAGATAAAACCCTGTCAATGTACAGTAGAATCTGTCAAGGTCAATAAGATAAAACCCTGTCAATGTACAGTAGAATCTGTCAAGGTCAATAAGATAAAACCCTGTCCTTGTACAGTAGAATCTGTCAAGGTCAATAAGATAAAACCCTGTCAATGTACAGTAGAATCTGTCAAGGTCAATAAGATAAAACCCTGTCCTTGTACAGTAGAATCTGTCAAGGTCAATAAGATAAAACCCTGTCAATGTACAGTAGAATCTGTCAAGGTCAATAAGATAAAACCCTGTCAATGTACAGTAGAATCTGTCAAGGTCAATAAGATAAAACCCTGTCAATGTGCAGTAGAATCTGTCAAGGTCAATAAGATAAAACCCTGTCAATGTACAGTAGAATCTGTCAAGGTCAATAAGATAAAACCCTGTCAATGTGCACTAATCTGTCAAGGTCAATAAGATAAAACCCTGTCAGTGTGCACTAATCTGTCAAGGTCAACAAGATAAAACCCTGCAGTGCAACCCATGCACTGAGTGAGCATGGAATGTGTAGGATCTATTCTGAGAATAAAAGCAACCAGAGGCCATAATCCGCCACCCTATAAAAGGTCATCAGAAGGTGACTAGTAATAAATGGTCAATACAGAGGTGTGAACAAAAGAAGTCACGCAACCACGTAGCAAGACCATAAAGAATACTGCAATAGCCATGTGTGACGCTATTGGATCTGATAGATCCTATTGGACCTGATAGATCCTATTGGACCTGATATATCCTATTGGACCAGATATATCCTATTGGACCTGATAGATCCTATTGGACCAGATATATCCTATTGGACCTGATAGATCCTATTGGACCAGATAGATCCTATTGGACCAGATATATCCTATTGGACCCGACAGATCCTATTGGACCTGATAGATCCTATTGGACCTGATAGATCCTATTGGACCAGATATATCCTATTGGACCTGATAGATCCTATTGGACCTGATAGATCCTATTGGACCTGATAGATCCTATTGGACCAGATAGATCCTATTGGACCTGATAGATGCTATTGGACCTGATAGATCCTATTGGACCTAATAGATCCTATTGGACCTGATAGATGCTATTGGACCTGATAGATGCTATTGGACCTGATAGATCCTATTGGACCTGATAGATCCTATTGGACCTGATAGATCCTATTGGACCTGATAGATCCTATTGGACCTGATAGATGCTATTGGACCTGATAGATCCTATTGGACCTGATAGATGCTATTGGACCTGGTAGATGCTATTGGACCTGATAGATGCTATTGGACCTAATAGATCCTATTGGACCTGATAGATGCTATTGGACCTGATAGATGCTATTGGACCTGATAGATGCTATTGGACCTGATAGATCCTATTGGACCTGATAGATCCTATTGGACCTGATAGATGCTATTGGACCTGGTAGATGCTATTGGACCTGATAGATCATATTGGACCTGATAGATCCTATTGGACCTGATAGATGCTATTGGACCTGATAGATCCGATTTGACCTGATAGATGCTATTGGACCCGATAGATCCTATTGGACCTGATAGATCATACTGGACCTGATAGATCCTATTGGACCTGATATATCCTATTGGACCCGATAGATCCTATTGGACCTGATAGATCCTATTGGACCTGATAGATCATACTGGACCTGATAGATGCTATTGGACCTTATAGATCCTATTGGACCTGATAGATCCTATTGGACCTGATAGATCCTATTGGACCTTATAGATGCTATTGGATCTGATGCCTAGATGAATTCTTGCAGTTCGTGTTTCCATATGATGTCATGGCTCCACCCATACCAATATGTGGCTTCCAGTGCAGCACCAGTGACTGAACAATGCGCAGTGTACCCTCTACCCTCCAAAAAGTCTATCAGTTCAAAGGTCAAATCTTTGTCCTCTGATTGGGTGATTTCGGCACCGTAATACGACCTTAGTTTCAGCCACTCCATAAAGATGTAGGGCACAAAGATTTTGTTCAGTAGTCGGGTGGCTCTGCGGAACACTCGGTTCTCATGACCTTCAACGTCGACCTTCATCACAGCAGTGTCAAATGGAATGTCAAGGTCGCAAAGGTCATCTAAGTAGATGGCCTCCACTTGAGTGGAGCAAGGTGGATTAAGGCACTTCTCTGCTCTCTTTACCGCCCCGCCACCCTGATTGTCCTGTGGCACATTTAATGAGACGGCTCCTCGCCGGTCGGATAGAATATTTTGGACCACTGTGATTCTCTGGGTCACGTTGGCCATTTTGGCAGCCATTTGCAGATGTTGAATGTTTTCTGTTAGAGGTTCTATGGCGAGAACCTGGTGACCCATATTGGCAGAGATGAGGCTGTACACTCCGATATTAGCTCCGACGTCTATCAGACCCATGCCCGGGTTCTGGCCTAGAATCTGCTGCACTTGTCTGACGATATGAGGCTCCCACGTCCCCTCCTCCCGGATCGCCCGCGATATATGCACGTCCCTCGGTGCCGGGTACAGACACACAGGGGTCACAGGGGTCACATTCAGCATCACACACTCATAACTCTCATCTACTCCTTTACCGAGATCATAAAGTCTTATATCTGCTTTCCCGTTATCTTCATAAAGGATCTCTTTTCTCACCGTCCTGAACACATCCAGAACTGCCGCCATCTTGTTTCTGCGGTCTTCTTTTGACACATGATTTCGCTTTTTCGTGATTTGATTTGGGCCACGTATTTTAGGGTTTCCACCAAATTGTTGATCTCGAGATCCGTCTCCAGCCTGGGGTCTGTCTGGCTCAACAATGTTACCATGGTAACCAGCCCCGACTTTGTGCTTCAACTCTCGTAGCGCCACCTCCTGGTCCTTATTATCATCAACATCCATCGCCTCGGCGTGGTGACCTACTTTATGCCTCAGTTCATGCTGAGCGATCTGAACATTCTCGTCATCTTTATGATTATTTTCGTAGTGGTCGTGCACCACATCATGCTGGTCTCGGTGGATTTCCACGTCATTTTCATAGTCATAGTTTTCTTGTAGTTGATTTTGTTTGTGTTTGATAAAATCGTTTATTAATTGGTTCTGCCTGTCCTCGCTAAGGTCAATTTCTGTAATGTCTTTTTCTATGTCTGCCACTCCAACCAATGTAAAAAACCTGCAAGATCAAAATTATTTAGTTAGAAGCCACACAAAATGTCTTATTTCTCAAATTTTTCTAATGAAAATTAGGGCCAAAATGCAACTTGATAAAATTTATTTTATTTTAAATAGTACCTGGTAACAGGTATGCATGACTAGGTGAGGTCACATGATCAGATAGTACCTGGCAACCAGATGAGGTCACATGATCAGATAATACCTGGCAACCAGATGAAGTCACATGATCAGATAGTACCTGGCAACCAGATGAGGTCACATGATCAGATAGTACCTGGCAAACATGTGAGGTCACATGATCAGATATATAGTACCTAACAACCAGATGAGGTCACATGATCAGATAGTACCTAACAACCAGATGTGGTCACATGATCAGATAGTACCTGGCAACCAGTTGAGGTCACATGATGACGATGCCCGACCTTTTGTCAGGTTCATTCTCAATCAACTAGGTGCTAGACTAAGAGTCCAACAGCTGATTAGATACGATCTGTTATCACCAATTAAACTTTGAATATTGTAATCTCTCACCCCAACACAGAGAAGATGATGAGGATGAAGACGGTTGCTAAGGCCTTTTCCACTTCCTGTTGGCGCCATGATGGGATATGGAAGCATCTGATGAGCGGAAGGCAGCAGTCGCGTGCAAACCACCGGGCGATCCGATAGCTCATCAACCGCACAGTGCCAATCTGACAACAAACAATCCTCACAGAAATTATCACAATTAGAATATATATAAGTGCTAATAGAAAATATGATTGATAATGGACACTGGAAGAGGGCCTGTAGTGATATTTATATTTTATGAAGAATGGTTCGTCACATTACATGGCCACCATAATTGTGGTATTTTAGACTATTTATTGCCAGGCCTAAAAAATTAGAAGCTTGTTTCCGATTTCTCTACCTGCCCTAGTTCAAACCAGGTACCCAAGATGTTTTTTTATTTTTCATTTTTTTTTACTTTCTAGGTGACAAGACATAATTTCAGAACTTTATAATTTCATTTAAATATATCCACTCTCAATATATTTGATCACTTTAACGAAAAAAAAAAAAATTAAATAAAAAGAATTTAACCCCTATCCTATTTTTTTAGGGCACAATATTGGGGGGGAAAATTAATTATTTTGGCCTCATGCCTTTTTTCCTGTGGCATGCATGTCAGTTTTAGACCAAACGAGTTACTGCTGATAATATTGAACAGACTGAAAATTGAAAGGGATTTCCATTTTATTCACATTTGTAACATCTACATCTGTAATTTTACTCGGCAAAACCAATTGGCATCCCACCGAGAGTGCATGGCTAGACTATTAATAGATTGATAGAAACCCTCTCCTGTATGGCTAGACTATTAATAGATTGATAGAAGCCGTCTCCTGTATGGACTCAAACAGAAATTTCTGTTGATAGACCAAAATGGCCACTGCCCCAACCAGCCCAAATGGATCACACAGATTGATCTGCCACTAGATGGCGTCGGCTGCTAGACTGGCTACAACCACCCATACTGGATTGCACAGATTTATCTGCCGCTAGATGGCGTCGGCTGATAGACCGGCTACAACCACCCCTACTGGATCGCACAGATTGATCTGCCGCTAGATGGCGTCGGTTGATAGACCGGCTACAACCACCCCTACTGGATCGCACAGATTGATCTGCCACTAGATGGCGTCGGCTGCTAGACCTGCTACAACCAGCCCTACTGGATCGCACAGATTGATCTGCCGCTAGATGGCGTCGGTTGATAGACCGGCTACAACCACCCCTACTGGATCGCACAGATTGATCTGCCACTAGATGGCGTCGGCTGCTAGACCTGCTACAACCACCCCTACTGGATCGCACAGATTGATCTGCCACTAGATGGCGTCGGCTGCTAGACCTGCTACAACCACCCCTACTGGATCGCACAGATTGATCTGCCACTAGATGGCGTCGGCTGCTAGACCTGCTACAACCACCCCTACTGGATCGCACAGATTGATCTGCCGCTAGATGGCGTCGGCTGATAGACCGGCTACAACCACCCCTACTGGATCGCACAGATTGATCTGCCGCTAGATGGCGTCGGCTGATAGACCGGCTACAACCAGCCCTACTGGATTGCACAGATTGATCTGCCACTAGATGGCGTCGGCTGCTAGACCGGCTACAACCAGCCCTACTGGATCACACAGATTGATCTGCCACTAGATGGCGTCGGCTGCTAGACCTGCTACAACCAGCCCTACTGGATCGCACAGATTGATCTGCCACTAGATGGCGTCGGCTGCTAGACCGGCTACAACCAGCCCTACTGGATCGCACAGATTGATCTGCCACTAGATGGCGTCGGCTGATAGACCGGCTACAACCACCCCTACTGGATTGCACAGATTGATCTGCCGCTAGATGGCGTCGGCTGCTAGACCGGCTACAACCACCACTACTGGATCACACAGATTGATCTGCCGCTAGATGGCGTCGGCTGATAGACCGGCTACAACCACCCCTACTGGATCACACAGATTGATCTGCCACTAGATGGCGTCGGCTGCTAGACCGGCTACAACCAGCCCTACTGGATCGCACAGATTGATCTGCCACTAGATGGCGTCGGCTGCTAGACCGGCTACAACCAGCCCTACTGGATCGCACAGATTGATCTGCCGCTAGATGGCGTCGGCTGATAGACCGGCTACAACCAGCCCTACTGGATCACACAGATTGATCTGCCGCTAGATGGCGTCGGCTGCTAGACCGGCTACAACCACTCCTACTGGATCACACAGATTGATCTGCCACTAGATGGCGTCGGCTGATAGACCGGCTACAACCAGCCCTACTGGATCGCACAGATTGATCTGCCACTAGATGGCGTCGGCTGCTAGACTGGCTACAGCTGCTTGACAACAGACTTTACATTCTGTCAAGGGAGTTCCTGATAGATGCCAAGCTTCCTGTTTCCAATGAGCCCAGGTCTCTGTCAAGCAGTGACCTGAACTTGTTCTTGGTGGACTTGTTCTTGGTGGTGAACTTGTTCTTGGTGGTGAACTTGTTCTTGGTGGTGAACTTGTTCTTGGTGGTGAACTTGTTCTTGGTGGACTTGTTCTTGGTGGTGAACTTGTTCTTGGTGGTGAACTTGTTCTTGGTGGTGAACTTGTTCTTGGTGGTGAACTTGTTCTTGGTGGAGCTCGGCATCCTTCAGGAACTCCCTTGCCAGAGTATAAAGGTTAGCAACAAGTAGCTGGTGTGTACCAGCTGCACCCCTTAATGCAACCATAAAGAAAATATATCTTATACTTTCTCTATGGTGCAACCTTGCACACCTTTGGCAACAAGGAATGCTCCCTGTGACCTACATTTTACGCCTGAATTTCCCCGCGTGTGAGGAGACCTCCAGATTTCTTCTGTCAACATTAGGGAGGTGTTTCACAGGTAAACTACTTTGATCTTTTCAGGCAACACTTTCCAAGTATATATCATAAACGTCTGGAATACTATGTAAATTGACATGACCTTACCATCTGTGCACTGCTTTAGTTTCGTGTAGTTAATGTTATTGTCGGATTACATCACTGGAGAAGGCAGGCAGGTGACCTAGATTTGTAGCGAGAAAAGTACGCAAAAGCGCACCTGTTTTATCAAACGCTTTTATAAGTATGGCGAGCAACGCGTTCTCTAACAATTCTCGCAATTCATTCTCTTCAGTTCTATCACGTCGCCCTCTGGTGGAGTTTGTAGCTCAGATTATTATCGATGATGCTTTTATAAAGTGAAATGTTCAATTAAGATTCAATCATTTTTCTCTCTCAAAATATTTTTATATCAGGAAAGAAACTATAGACGAAGAAAAATGGTCCTTTTTTGCTTGAGAATGTCAAGAATAAGTTACCGTCCACACCCGCAAGTTAAAGGGAAACTTTCACTTCTCTGAAACATTTTTGTAAATTGTAGTATGATGGAGAATTATAACGCACATTGATCTGTGGCTCTGTTAGTATGACCGCACAAGGGAAACATGTTTTTTGGGAGAAAAATAGCTCTTTTAAATGCACGTGCTAGAAAAAAAAGAATGACGTCAACCTGCGGCAATTACCTACTTACATAAATAATTAGTAAACAAACAACAATGCAACCAAAAAAGCGGTTTCACGATTTTCGGCCTTAGAAATGACGCACTATAGAATGGTTATGTGCATCGGAAAGAACATGAAAAATGTGACATTTTGGTGCAAAGAGCATAACGATCGGACCAATATTAACAAAGTTATGACAAGTTTTATGAAAATTGAAAATGATTGCAGCTCGACAGGCACGTGCAATAAATCCCGCACGATGACGTCATAGGCCCAAATTGCAATAAATGATCATGATTTATGGGGGTTGCAAGATTAATTTTAATTGTTGGTTTGTGTTGCCATGGTTACCGCAATATTTTTTTTTGGTCTCTGAATTTCAATGTATTTATGTATCTATGATCATTTAATCATATAATTTATGAAATGTATTTTACTAGAAAGTATCTCTTAAAAATCAACTGTGCATGTTTCCTGGATAATATAATGATTGACAAAGACCAAAATGTGTGAAATTAATAAGCTCTACCTCCTGATACAATGCTTAGTGTGAAGTACCATCTTGAGGAATATATATATATGTTTAGCAGCATGCCATAACTTTATCTCGGTCAGGGTTGGGGGGGGGGGGGGCAGGGGCAACGGAGCTTGGACACAAAGTTATCTCTAATCAGGTGTCATCCCTGTGATGTGGTCAGCAGCTCTCTCTGTTCTCTGTGGGGTACTTTGATTGGGGACAGATTACAGTACTTGACCACCGGGCAGGTGGAACAGAAGTGTCCAGTTGCCCGGACTTGCCCGACAGGTGTGAAATATACCTCCGGGCAAGCGGGCAACTGGCTAATGTCGAGGCCTATGTGACCCTAATAAATACAGCTATTTCTCTAGGACAGTGACCAGCTGGAATAATCTTCTCCCTGATTTAACTTTAAGCTGTAAGCTCTGCATCTCTCAGGAACTCCCTTGACAGAGTATAAAGGCTGGTATCACGCAGCTGGTATCACGCAGCTGGTATCACGCAGCTGGTATCACGCAGCTGGTATCACGCAGCTGGTATCACGCAGCTGGTATCAAGCAGCTGGTATCAAGCAGCTGGTATCACGCAGCTGGTATCACGCAGCTGGTATCAAGCAGCTGGTATCAAGCAGCTGGTACAGACCAGCTGAACTCCCTAGTGCAAGCTTGCACTCTCAGCAGGATCCTGCACCCTCCACACTTCACTGTACCCTCCACACTTCACTGCACCCTCCACACTTCACTGCACCCTCCACACTTCACTGCACCCTTCACACTTCACTTCACCCTCCACACTTCACTGCACCCTCCACACTTCACTGCACCCTCCACACTTCATTGCACCCTCCACACTTCACTGCACCCTCCACACTTCACTGCACCCTCCGCACTTCACTGCACCATCCACACTTCACTGCACCCTCCACACTTCACTGCACCCTCCACACTTCACTTCACCCTCCACACTTCACTGCACCCTCCACACTTCACTGCACCCTCCACACTTCATTGCACCCTCCACACTTCACTGCACCCTCCACACTTCACTGCACCCTCCACACTTCACTGCACCCTCCACACTTCACTGGAACCGGCCCCACTAGCACAGTTGGTAGAGTGTAGGATCTGTGCCTTTAATGGTTATATAAGTGGAGGGCGGGAGGTGGTGGGTTCGATTCCCACTGCCGGCAGTGTAACTTTCACACTGGCTAAAAGTCTCGAAAGTCGACCTGATATGGCCATAGTTGCTGAAAGGGTCGTTAAAACACCATTTCCACACTTCACTGCACCATCCACACTTTACTGCACCCTCCACACTTCACTGCACCATCCACACTTCACTTCACCCTCCACACTTCACTGCACCCTCCACACTTCACTGCACCATCCACACTTCACTTCACCCTCCACACTTCACTGCACCCTCCACACTTCACTGCACCCTCCACACTTCACTTCACCCTCCACACTTCACTACACCCTCCACACTTCACTGCACCCTCCACACTTCACTGCACCCTCCACACTTCACTGCACCCTCCACACTTCACTGCACCCTCCACACTTCACTGCACCCTCCACACTTCACTGCACCCTCCACACTTCACTGCACCCTCCACACTTCACTGCACCATCCACACTTTACTGCACCCTCCACACTTCACTGCACCATCCACACTTCACTTCACCCTCCACACTTCACTGCACCCTCCACACTTCACTGCACCCTCCACACTTCACTGCACCCTCCACACTTCACTGCACCATCCACACTTCACTGCACCATCCACACTTCACTTCACCCTCCACACTTCACTGCACCCTCCACACTTCACTGCACCCTCCACACTTCACTTCACCCTCCACACTTCACTACACCCTCCACACTTCACTGCACCCTCCACACTTCACTGCACCCTCCACACTTCACTGCACCCTCCACACTTCACTGCACCCTCCACACTTCACTGCACCCTCCACACTTCACTGCACCCTCCACACTTCACTGCACCATCCACACTTCACTGCACCCTCCACACTTCACTGCACCATCCACACTTCACTTCACCCTCCACACTTCACTGCACCCTCCACACTTCACTGCACCCTCCACACTTCACTGCACCCTCCACACTTCACTGCACCATCCACACTTCACTGCACCATCCACACTTCACTTCACCCTCCACACTTCACTGCACCCTCCACACTTCACTGCACCCTCCACACTTCACTTCACCCTCCACACTTCACTACACCCTCCACACTTCACTGCACCCTCCACACTTCACTGCACCCTCCACACTTCACTGCACCCTCCACACTTCACTGCACCCTCCACACTTCACTGCACCCTCCACACTTCACTGTTAGTCATCAGGACAGGAAATGTTTGAATAAGAGTAAACTTAACCCAAAAATGAAAAATATAACATGATTCTTATTTCATTAATCACAAAGCATTTGACACATGTTTGCAATTGATCTCCACATCCTTCACATCACTGAATTATTTTAAACAAATTTTAAAATAAATTTTAAATAAATAAAGGTGTCATGGTTGCCATATATTTATAGATTTCTTTATACTCAAAAACGAAATTCATTATTGATATTATGCAGTCCTACAACGTTCAAGCAATAAATATTCATCAGGAATAGAAATCACTCAGTTTGTGTATCTAGGTTTGTCCTCTCCTAGTATTTTAAAGCAGTCAATATGGCCATCCTTCCCAGAGTTCATCAGGAGAGGAAATCACTCAGTGTGTGTACCCAGAGACCTCTAGCCATCCTTCCCAGCGTTCATCAGGAGAGGAAGTCACTCAGTTTGTGAACCCAGAGTCCTCTAGCCATCCTTCCCAGCGTTCATCAGGAGAGGAAGTCACTCAGTGTGTGTACCCAGAGTCCTCTAGCCATCCTTCCCAGCGTTCATCAGGAGAGGAAATCACTCAGTGTGTGTACCCAGAGTCCTCTAGCCATCCTTCCCAGCGTTCATCAGGAGAGGAAATCACTCAGTGTGTGTACCCAGAGTCCTCTAGCCATCCTTCCCAGCGTTCATCAGGAGAGGAAATCACTCAGTGTGTGTACCCAGAGTCCTCTAGCCATCCTTCCCAGCGTTCATCGAGAGAGGAAATCACTCAGTGTGTGTACCCAGAGTCCTCTAGCCATCCTTCCCAGCGTTCATCGGGAGAGGAAATCACTCAGTGTGTGTACCCAGAGTCCTCTAGCCATCCTTCCCAGCGTTCATCGAGAGAGGAAATCACTCAGTGTGTGTACCCAGAGTCCTCTAGCCATCCTTCCCAGCGTTCATCAGGAGAGGAAGTCACTCAGTTTGTGTACCCAGAGACCTCTAGCCATCCTTCCCAGCATTCATCAGGAGAGGAAATCACTCAGTGTGTGTACCCAGAGTCCTCTAGCCATCCTTCCCAGAGTTCATCAGGAGAGGAAATCACTCAGTGTGTGTACCCAGAGTCCTCTAGCCATCCTTCCCAGAGTTCATCAGGAGAGGAAGTCACTCAGTGTGTGTACCCAGAGACCTCTAGCCATCCTTCCCAGAGTTCATCAGGAGAGGAAATCACTCAGTGTGTGTACCCAGAGTCCTCTAGCCATCCTTCCCAGCGTTCATCAGGAGAGGAAATCACTCAGTGTGTGTACCCAGAGTCCTCTAGCCATCCTTCCCAGAGTTCATCGGGAGAGGAAATCACTCAGTGTGTGTACCCAGAGTCCTCTAGCCATCCTTCCCAGCATTCATCGGGAGAGGAAATCACTCAGTTTGTGTACCCAGAGTCCTCTAGCCATCCTTCCCAGAGTTCATCAGGAGAGGAAATCACTCAGTGTGTGTACCCAGAGTCCTCTAGCCATCCTTCCCAGAGTTCATCAGGAGAGGAAGTCACTCAGTGTGTGTACCCAGAGACCTCTAGCCATCCTTCCCAGAGTTCATCAGGAGAGGAAATCACTCAGTGTGTGTACCCAGAGTCCTCTAGCCATCCTTCCCAGCGTTCATCAGGAGAGGAAATCACTCAGTGTGTGTACCCAGAGTCCTCTAGCCATCCTTCCCAGAGTTCATCGGGAGAGGAAATCACTCAGTGTGTGTACCCAGAGTCCTCTAGCCATCCTTCCCAGCGTTCATCAGGAGAGGAAATCACTCAGTGTGTGTACCCAGAGTCCTCTAGCCATCCTTCCCAGCGTTCATCGGGAGAGGAAATCACTCAGTGTGTGTACCCAGAGTCCTCTAGCCATCCTTCCCAGCATTCATCGGGAGAGGAAATCACTCAGTGTGTGTACCCAGAGTCCTCTAGCCATCCTTCCCAGCGTTCATCGGGAGAGGAAATCACTCAGTTTGTGTACCCAGAGTCCTCTAGCCATCCTTCCCAGCATTCATCGGGAGAGGAAATCACTCAGTGTGTGTACCCAGAGTCCTCTAGCCATCCTTCCCAGCGTTCATCAGGAGAGGAAATCACTCAGTGTGTGTACCCAGAGTCCTCTAGCCATCCTTCCCAGCGTTCATCGGGAGAGGAAATCACTCAGTGTGTGTACCCAGAGTCCTCTAGCCATCCTTCCCAGAGTTCATCAGGAGAGGAAATCACTCAGTGTGTGTACCCAGAGTCCTCTAGCCATCCTTCCCAGAGTTCATCAGGAGAGGAAATCACTCAGTGTGTGTACCCAGAGTCCTCTAGCCATCCTTCCCAGCGTTCATCAGGAGAGGAAATCACTCAGTGTGTGTACCCAGAGACCTCTAGCCATCCTTCCCAGCGTTCATCAGGAGAGGAAGTCACTCAGTTTGTGTACTCAGAGTCCTCTAGCCATCCTTCCCAGCGTTCATCAGGAGAGGAAGTCACTCAGTGTGTGTACCCAGAGTCCTCTAGCCATCCTTCCCAGCGTTCATCAGGAGAGGAAATCACTCAGTTTGTGTACCCAGAGTCCTCTAGCCATCCTTCCCAGCGTTCATCAGGAGAGGAAATCACTCAGTGTGTGTACCCAGAGTCCTCTAGCCATCCTTCCCAGAGTTCATCAGGAGAGGAAATCACTCAGTGTGTGTACCCAGAGTCCTCTAGCCATCCTTCCCAGCGTTCATCAGGAGAGGAAATCACTCAGTGTGTGTACCCAGAGACCTCTAGCCATCCTTCCCAGCGTTCATCAGGAGAGGAAATCACTCAGTTTGTGTACCCAGAGTCCTCTAGCCATCCTTCCCAGCGTTCATCAGGAGAGGAAATCACTCAGTGTGTGTACCCAGAGACCTCTAGCCATCCTTCCCAGCGTTCATCGGGAGAGGAAGTCACTCAGTGTGTGTACCCAGAGTCCTCTAGCCATCCTTCCCAGCATTCATCGGGAGAGGAAATCACTCAGTTTGTGTACCCAGAGTCCTCTAGCCATCCTTCCCAGAGTTCATCAGGAGAGGAAATCACTCAGTTTGTGTACCCAGAGACCTCTAGCCATCCTTCCCAGCATTCATCGGGAGAGGAAATCACTCAGTTTGTGTACCCAGAGACCTCTAGCCATCCTTCCCAGCGTTCATCAGGAGAGGAAATCACTCAGTTTGTGTACCCAGAGTCCTCTAGCCATCCTTCCCAGCGTTCATCAGGAGAGGAAATCACTCAGTGTGTGTACCCAGAGACCTCTAGCCATCCTTCCCAGCGTTCATCAGGAGAGGAAATCACTCAGTTTGTGTACCCAGAGACCTCTAGCCATCCTTCCCAGCATTCATCGGGAGAGGAAATCACTCAGTTTGTGTACCCAGAGTCCTCTAGCCATCCTTCCCAGAGTTCATCAGGAGAGGAAATCACTCAGTGTGTGTACCCAGAGTCCTCTAGCCATCCTTCCCAGCGTTCATCAGGAGAGGAAATCACTCAGTTTGTGTACCCAGAGTCCTCTAGCCATCCTTCCCAGCGTTCATCAGGAGAGGAAATCACTCAGTGTGTGTACCCAGAGACCTCTAGCCATCCTTCCCAGCGTTCATCAGGAGAGGAAATCACTCAGTTTGTGAACCCAGAGACCTCTAGCCATCCTTCCCAGCGTTCATCAGGAGAGGAAATCACTCAGTGTGTGTACCCAGAGTCCTCTAGCCATCCTTCCCAGCGTTCATCAGGAGAGGAAATCACTCAGTGTGTGTACCCAGAGTCCTCTAGCCATCCTTCCCAGCGTTCATCAGGAGAGGAAATCACTCAGTTTGTGTACCCAGAGTCCTCTAGCCATCCTTCCCAGAGTTCATCAGGAGAGGAAATCACTCAGTGTGTGTACCCAGAGACCTCTAGCCATCCTTCCCAGCGTTCATCAGGAGAGGAAATCACTCAGTTTGTGTACCCAGAGTCCTCTAGCCATCCTTCCCAGCGTTCATCAGGAGAGGAAATCACTCAGTGTGTGTACCCAGAGTCCTCTAGCCATCCTTCCCAGCATTCATCAGGAGAGGAAATCACTCAGTGTGTGTACCCAGAGTCCTCTAGCCATCCTTCCCAGCATTCATCAGGAGAGGAAATCACTCAGTGTGTGTACCCAGAGACCTCTAGCCATCCTTCCCAGCGTTCATCAGGAGAGGAAGTCACTCAGTGTGTGTACCCAGAGACCTCTAGCCATCCTTCCCAGCGTTCATCAGGAGAGGAAGTCACTCAGTGTGTGTACCCAGAGTCCTCTAGCCATCCTTCCCAGAGTTCATCGGGAGAGGAAGTCACTCAGTTTGTGTACCCAGAGTCCTCTAGCCATCCTTCCCAGCGTTCATCGGGAGAGGAAGTCACTCAGTGTGTGTACCCAGAGTCCTCTAGCCATCCTTCCCAGCGTTCATCAGGAGAGGAAGTCACTAAGTTTGTGAACCCAGAGACCTCTAGCCATCCTTCCCAGCGTTCATCGGGAGAGGAAATCACTCAGTGTGTGTACCCAGAGTCCTCTAGCCATCCTTCCCAGCGTTCATCAGGAGAGGAAATCACTCAGTTTGTGTACCCAGAGTCCTCTAGCCATCCTTCCCAGCGTTCATCAGGAGAGGAAGTCACTAAGTTTGTGTACCCAGAGTCCTCTAGCCATCCTTCCCAGCGTTCATCAGGAGAGGAAGTCACTCAGTTTGTGTACCCAGAGTCCTCTAGCCATCCTTCCCAGCGTTCATCAGGAGAGGAAATCACTCAGTGTGTGTACCCAGAGTACGTCTTCTGGCCACCCCTCCCAGTGTTCTGGATCTAGTTTCTTGCCAGTGTTCATAGACATCACCTCATATCCTCTTTCTACCAGGAAGTCGATCATGTCCAGCACCTCAAACTTCTCCTGTGACTCATGTACTACGGTTACGTAATGCTCCCTCATCATCGACCACTCCATTATGATATAAGGAATATATATTTCATTAAACAGATTTTTGGCATAAATAAATGCCTTGTGTTCATACCCCTGTATGTCAATCTTCATGACAGCTTTCCTGAAAGTTAGATATGGAAGAATATCATCTAAAAGTATCAGTTTTATTTGTTCACATTTTGTGTCTTTATTGCACGAGTGTCCACTTGCGTGTTTCATGTTCTCATTTCTGACCCTAGCGTCTCCCTTATTGTCGCGATTTACCGCTAGTGTGCTAACATCTCTGTGGTCAGAAACACCATTTTTCAATATTTTTATTTTGTGCCCTAAATTCCCAATTTGAATGGCTTTTTGGAATCTCAGGAGGCTACCAGAGAAAGGTTCGACAGCTAAAACGTCATGACCCATATTTGCTGCCACAAGACTGTACTGACCTATATTTGCTCCAAGGTCAATTAACCCAAGTTCAAGGTCACGCTTTAAAAAACCCTGGACTCTCTTTAGCATGCTCAGTTCCCACGCGCCTTCATGGCGGATCATCTCCGAGATGTAGACGTCCTCAGCCCGGTCGTACAGACATATCGGGGTTAGCGGCCTGATTGCTCCTAATGTGCTACAGTTTAATGGTTCAGTGACTGTGATGCTGACGAGATAAGGTTCCACGTACACAGTGGCGCCCTCTGGATCGTAATCACTTCTATTAAATTTAGGTCTGATAAGTTCTGGGGGTTCATAATTGTGTCTGATTTTCAGCTTTTTCATGCCGTCCCAGTCTCTTTCTGGATCTACTTTATCCTCAAAGTAGATCCGGGCAGACGATTTAGGTTTCTTAGCACCAGAGTAGACGTCTTTCTTTTCCCGCCATTCGTGGAGGAGACGCTGAATGTGGTCTGTGCTGTAGTCAATCTTGGTGATATCGGGCTCATACCTCTCATGGAGAACTCTTAGCTGCTTATTTAAGATCACAACCAATATACATGCAAACAGAAGCAACACGAGCCACCATGATTTAACATGGGAAACTCCTCCTCTCATGGGATGGACCATTCTCATTGTTCCTTAGTTACTGATTTAACATGGGAAACTCCTCCTCTCATGGGATGGACCATTCTCATTATTCCTTAGTTACTGATTTAACATGGGACGTTACTCCTCTCATGGGATGGACCATTCTCATTGTTCCTTAGTTACTGATTTAACATGGGACGTTACTCCTCTCATGGAATGGACCATTCTCATTATTCCTTAGTTACTGATTTAACATGGGAAATTCCTCCTCTCATGGGATGGACCATTCTCATTATTCCTTAGTTACTGATTTAACATGGGACGTTACTCCTCTCATGGAATGGACCATTCTCATTGTTCCTTAGTTACTGATTTAACATGGGACGTTACTCCTCTCATGGAATGGACCATTCTCATTATTCCTTAGTTACTGATTTAACATGGGAAATTCCTCCTCTCATGGGATGGACCATTCTCATCGTTCCTTAGTTACTGATTTAACATGGGAAACACCTCCTCTCATGGGATGGACCATTCTCATTGTTCCTTAGTTACTGATTTAACATGGGAAATTCCTCCTCTCATGGGATGGACCATTCTCATTGTTCCTTAGTTACTGATTTAACATGGGACGTTACTCCTCTCATGGAATGGACCATTATCATTGTTCCTTAGTTACTGATTTAACATGGGAAATTCCTCCTCTCATGGGATGGACCATTATCATTGTTCCTTAGTTACTGATTTAACATGGGAAATTCCTCCTCTCATGGGATGGACCATTATCATTGTTCCTTAGTTACTGATTTAACATGGGAAATTCCTCCTCTCATGGAATGGACCATTATCATTTTCCTCGTCAGTTTCCGGTCAAGAATCTCTCTGCCATGTACACAATCTGAAAACCAATAAAAATCAACCAATCACGTGGCACGATATAACTGCGTTCACCCAAACAAAATATTAGCTATTCTTGATATATATATATATATATCTTATATATACTGATACGTAGCTCTACCTTATCGTGCTTCCCATCTCGCCACTCGGTTATATTAACTTAGCTTATTTGGAATAATTTTAGTTAAGGTTTAATGCAAATGAATCAAAGTATAATATGATATTTCATACTTATATGTCTAGCAAACTCACTTCCATCCAAGAGGCGACATCTTCCCGGAGAACAAGCTTAACTGTTATAGTAGTGTCGAGGCTAGTTATTTAGGCCTTTAAGGAATCTCCTCTCCTGAATTCAGGGACCCTTTAAGGAACCTCCTCTCCTGAATTCAGGGACCCTTTAAGGAACCTCCTCTCCTGAATTCAGGGACCCTTTAAGGAACCTCCTCTCCTGAATTCAGGGACCCTTTAAGGAACCTCCTCTCCTGAATTCAGGGACCCTTTAAGGAACCTCCTCTCCTGAATTCAGGGACCCTTTAAGGAACCTCCTCTCCTGAATTCAGGGACCCTTTAAGGAACCTCCTCTCCTGAATTCAGGGACCCTTTAAGGAACCTCCTCTCCTGAATTCAGGGATTCATTAAAGATACTTCTTCCCTGGATTAGAGGGACTCGTTTTCCGTCCCTGTGCATGAAGACAAAACTCTCTTGTTTCCAATATTATCACATATTCTGGTTTGTTATCTAACTGACATTTTGTCAACAAGATATCAATATTCCCCACTCACCGTGACATACTCCATAACTGGTGAACACCAAAAGGTGCACACTTAACACACCGCATGGTACATTATCCTAACTAAAAGGTGCACACTGCATGGTACATTATCCTCACTAAAAGGTGCACACTGCATGGTACATTATCCTCACTAAAAGGTGCACACCGCATGGTACATTATCCTCACTAAAAGGTGCACACTGCATGGTACATTATCCTCACTAAAAGGTGCACACTGCATGGTACATTATCCTCACTAAAAGGTGCACACTGCATGGTACATTATCCTCACTAAAAGGTGCACACTGCATGGTACATTATCCTCACTAAAAGGTGCACACCGCATGGTACATTATCCTCACTAAAAGGTGCACACTGCATGGTACATTATCCTCACTAAAAGGTGCACACTGCATGGTACATTATCCTCACTAAAAGGTGCACACTGCATGGTACATTATCCTCACTAATGACAAACTATGACAACCAGCTAATTTAATGACAACATTTATTTGAGAAGTTCTATGTATTTATTTAGCATAAATACATAACCAGGAGCTGGAGGGAATTTTAGATGCTAATGGCATTATATACATGATATATACAGGTACACACCGTATGGTGCTAACACCCCACTCCACTTATATATACAGGTACACACCGTATGGTGCTAATACCTCACTCCACTTATATATACAGGTACACACCGTATGGTGCTAACACCTCACTCCACTTATATATATAGGTACACACCGTATGCTGCTAATACCTCACTCCACTTATATATACAGGTACACACCGTATGGTGCTAATACCTCACTCCACTTATATATACAGGTACACACCGTATGGTGCTAATACCTCACTCCACTTATATATACAGGTACACACCGTATGGTGCTAATACCTCACTCCACTTATATATACAGGTACACACCGTATGCTGCTAATACCTCACTCCACTTATATATACAGGTACACACCGTATGGTGCTAACACCCCACTCCACTTATATATACAGGTACACACCGTATGGTGCTAACACCCCACTCCACTTATATATACAGGTACACACTGTATGGTGCTAATACCTCACTCCACTTATATATACAGGTACACACCGTATGGTGCTAACACCCCACTCCACTTATATATACAGGTACACACTGTATGGTGCTAACACCTCACTCCACTTATATATACAGGTACACACCGTATGGTGCTAACACCTCACTCCACTTATATATACAGGTACACACCGTATGGTGCTAACACCTCACTCCACTTATATATACAGGTACACACCGTATGGTGCTAACACCCCACTCCACTTATATATACAGGTACACACCGTATGGTGCTAACACCTCACTCCACTTATATATACAGGTACACACCGTATGGTGCTAACACCCCACTCCACTTATATATACAGGTACACACCGTATGGTGCTAATACCCCACTCCACTTATATATACAGGTACACACCGTATGCTGCTAATACCTCACTCCACTTATATATACAGGTACACACCGTATGGTGCTAATACCCCACTCCACTTATATATACAGGTACACACCGTATGCTGCTAATACCTCACTCCACTTATATATACAGGTACACACTGTATGGTGCTAATACCTCACTCCACTTATATATACAGGTACACACCGTATGGTGCTAATACCTCACTCCACTTATATATACAGGTACACACCGTATGGTGCTAATACCTCACTCCACTTATATATACAGGTACACACCGTATGCTGCTAATACCTCACTCCACTTATATATACAGGTACACACCGTATGGTGCTAACACCTCACTCCACTTATATATACAGGTACACACCGTATGGTGCTAACACCTCACTCCACTTATATATACAGGTACACACCGTATGGTGCTAACACCTCACTCCACTTATATATACAGGTACACACCGTATGCTGCTAATACCTCACTCCACTTATATATACAGGTACACACCGTATGGTGCTAACACCTCACTCCACTTATATATACAGGTACACACCGTATGGTGCTAACACCTCACTCCACTTATATATACAGGTACACACCGTATGGTGCTAACACCTCACTCCACTTATATATACAGGTACACACCGTATGGTGCTAACACCTCACTCCACTTATATATACAGGTACACACCGTATGGTGCTAATACCTCACTCCACTTATATATACAGGTACACACCGTATGGTGCTAATACCTCACTCCACTTATATATACAGGTACACACCGTATGGTGCTAATACCCCACTCCACTTATATATACAGGTACACACCGTATGCTGCTAATACCTCACTCCACTTATATATACAGGACACACTGTATGGTGCTAATACCCCACTCCACTTATATATACAGGTACACACCGTATGCTGCTAATACCTCACTCCACTTATATATACAGGTACACACTGTATGGTGCTAATACCCCACTCCACTTATATATACAGGTACACACCGTATGGTGCTAACACCCCACTCCACTTATATATACAGGTACACACCGTATGGTGCTAATACCCCACTCCACTTATATATACAGGTACACACCGTATGGTGCTAACACCCCACTCCACTTATATATACAGGTACACACCGTATGGTGCTAACACCTCACTCCACTTATATATACAGGTACACACCGTATGCTGCTAACACCTCACTCCACTTATATATACAGGTACACACCGTATGGTGCTAACACCTCACTCCACTTATATATACAGGTACACACCGTATGGTGCTAACACCCCACTCCACTTATATATACAGGTACACACCGTATGGTGCTAACACCTCACTCCACTTATATATACAGGTACACACCGTATGCTGCTAACACCTCACTCCACTTATATATACAGGTACACACCGTATGGTGCTAACACCTCACTCCACTTATATATACAGGTACACACTGTATGGTGCTAACACCCCACTCCACTTATATATACAGGTACACACCGTATGGTGCTAACACCCCACTCCACTTATATATACAGGTACACACCGTATGGTGCTAATACCTCACTCCACTTATATATATACAGGTACACACCGTATGGTGCTAATACCTCACTCCACCTATATATACAGGTACACACCGTATGGTGCTAATACCTCACTCCACTTATATATACAGGTACACACCGTATGGTGCTAATACCCCACTCCACTTATATATACAGGTACACACCGTATGGTGCTAACACCCCACTCCACTTATATATACAGGTACACACCGTATGGTGCTAATACCTGACTCCACTTATATATACAGGTACACACCGTATGGTGCTAATACCTCACTCCACTTATATATACAGGTACACACCGTATGGTGCTAATACCTCACTCCACTTATATATACAGGTACACACCGTATGCTGCTAATACCTCACTCCACTTATATATACAGGTACACACCGTATGGTGCTAATACCTGACTCCACTTATATATACAGGTACACACCGTATGGTGCTAATACCTCACTCCACTTATATATACAGGTACACACCGTATGGTGCTAACACCCCACTCCACTTATATATACAGGTACACACCGTATGGTGCTA
Source organism: Amphiduros pacificus (assembly GCA_949316495.1). Classification (NCBI taxonomy): domain Eukaryota; kingdom Metazoa; phylum Annelida; class Polychaeta; order Phyllodocida; family Hesionidae; genus Amphiduros; species Amphiduros pacificus. The sequence goes on from OX439011.1 coordinate 1,337,270, forward strand.
ACACCCCACTCCACTTATATATACAGGTACACACCGTATGGTGCTAATACCTGACTCCACTTATATATACAGGTACACACCGTATGGTGCTAACACCCCACTCCACTTATATATACAGGTACACACCGTATGGTGCTAACACCTCACTCCACTTATATATACAGGTACACACCGTATGGTGCTAATACCCCACTCCACTTATATATACAGGTACACACCGTATGGTGCTAACACCCCACTCCACTTATATATACAGGTACACACCGTATGGTGCTAATACCTCACTCCACTTATATATACAGGTACACACCGTATGGTGCTAACACCCCACTCCACTTATATATACAGGTACACACCGTATGGTGCTAACACCTCACTCCACTTATATATACAGGTACACACTGTATGGTGCTAACACCCCACTCCACTTATATATACAGGTACACACCGTATGGTGCTAATACCTCACTCCACTTATATATACAGGTACACACCGTATGGTGCTAACACCCCACTCCACTTATATATACAGGTACACACCGTATGGTGCTAACACCCCACTCCACTTATATATACAGGTACACACCGTATGCTGCTAATACCTCACTCCACTTATATATACAGGTACACACCGTATGGTGCTAACACCCCACTCCACTTATATATACAGGTACACACCGTATGGTGCTAATACCTCACTCCACTTATATATACAGGTACACACCGTATGGTGCTAACACCCCACTCCACTTATATATACAGGTACACACCGTATGGTGCTAACACCCCACTCCACTTATATATACAGGTACACACTGTATGGTGCTAACACCCCACTCCACTTATATATACAGGTACACACCGTATGGTGCTAACACCCCACTCCACTTATATATACAGGTACACACCGTATGGTGCTAACACCCCACTCCACTTATATATACAGGTACACACTGTATGGTGCTAACACCCCACTCCACTTATATATACAGGTACACACCGTATGGTGCTAACACCCCACTCCACTTATATATACAGGTACACACTGTATGGTGCTAACACCTCACTCCACTTATATATACAGGTACACACTGTATGGTGCTAACACCCCACTCCACTTATATATACAGGTACACACCGTATGGTGCTAATACCTCACTCCACTTATATATACAGGTACACACCGTATGGTGCTAACACCCCACTCCACTTATATATACAGGTACACACCGTATGGTGCTAACACCCCACTCCACTTATATATACAGGTACACACCGTATGCTGCTAATACCTCACTCCACTTATATATACAGGTACACACCGTATGGTGCTAACACCCCACTCCACTTATATATACAGGTACACACCGTATGGTGCTAATACCTCACTCCACTTATATATACAGGTACACACCGTATGGTGCTAACACCCCACTCCACTTATATATACAGGTACACACCGTATGGTGCTAACACCCCACTCCACTTATATATACAGGTACACACTGTATGGTGCTAACACCCCACTCCACTTATATATACAGGTACACACCGTATGGTGCTAACACCCCACTCCACTTATATATACAGGTACACACCGTATGGTGCTAACACCCCACTCCACTTATATATACAGGTACACACCGTATGGTGCTAACACCCCACTCCACTTATATATACAGGTACACACCGTATGGTGCTAACACCCCACTCCACTTATATATACAGGTACACACCGTATGCTGCTAATACCTCACTCCACTTATATATACAGGTACACACCGTATGGTGCTAACACCTCACTCCACTTATATATACAGGTACACACCGTATGCTGCTAATACCTCACTCCACTTATATATACAGGTACACACTGTATGGTGCTAACACCTCACTCCACTTATATATACAGGTACACACTGTATGGTGCTAACACCCCACTCCACTTATATATACAGGTACACACTGTATGGTGCTAACACCCCACTCCACTTATATATACAGGTACACACCGTATGGTGCTAACACCTCACTCCACTTATATATACAGGTACACACCGTATGGTGCTAACACCCCACTCCACTTATATATACAGGTACACACCGTATGGTGCTAACACCCCACTCCACTTATATATACAGGTACACACCGTATGGTGCTAACACCTCACTCCACTTATATATACAGGTACACACCGTATGGTGCTAACACCTCACTCCACTTATATATACAGGTACACACTGTATGGTGCTAACACCTCACTCCACTTATATATACAGGTACACACCGTATGGTGCTAACACCCCACTCCACTTATATATACAGGTACACACTGTATGGTGCTAACACCTCACTCCACTTATATATACAGGTACACACCGTATGGTGCTAACACCTCACTCCACTTATATATACAGGTACACACCGTATGGTGCTAACACCTCACTCCACTTATATATACAGGTACACACCGTATGGTGCTAACACCCCACTCCACTTATATATACAGGTACACACCGTATGGTGCTAACACCCCACTCCACTTATATATACAGGTACACACCGTATGGTGCTAACACCCCACTCCACTTATATATACAGGTACACACCGTATGCTGCTAATACCTCACTCCACTTATATATACAGGTACACACCGTATGCTGCTAATACCTCACTCCACTTATATATACAGGTACACACCGTATGGTGCTAACACCCCACTCCACTTATATATACAGGTACACACTGTATGGTGCTAACACCTCACTCCACTTATATATACAGGTACACACCGTATGGTGCTAATACCTCACTCCACTTATATATACAGGTACACACCGTATGGTGCTAACACCCCACTCCACTTATATATACAGGTACACACTGTATGGTGCTAACACCTCACTCCACTTATATATACAGGTACACACCGTATGGTGCTAACACCCCACTCCACTTATATATACAGGTACACACCGTATGGTGCTAACACCCCACTCCACTTATATATACAGGTACACACCGTATGGTGCTAATACCCCACTCCACTTATATATACAGGTACACACCGTATGGTGCTAACACCCCACTCCACTTATATATACAGGTACACACCGTATGGTGCTAACACCCCACTGCACACAGAGGTAGATATCAGAGTCAATATAACTCAACATGACAGATCCAGGCCAGGCGGGCTTCAACCTACCTTCAGTTATGATGACATTAATGCAGCAGTAGTGATACCTCAAGTTTGCTGTGTAAACAATGAATATTACACAGCCATCGTTCAGACACAAAGTTCAATCACTCAATGTTATCTGTAATGATAACACTCATATTAACAGATGCAGACTATATGTCTACTGGATGTGACACAGCAGTGATGCCCGCCTGTGTGTTCCTAGGACAGATCTGCTTGGTTTATTTGTGAAATCATCGCCTCCTCCACTAAGTCAATCAATTCACAATTTAAGTTATGGTAATTAAATTTTCATACATATTCCCTGGTATGCGAACCCAAGTGTAGAGAAATATGTAGGTGATATAAACATTAGCTTTGTTTGCCGCAGCAGCTGGTGTTTCTGCCCATGAATATGTAGATATATTTCACGATATATTTCCCTCTATCGTCTCGCCAGTATGGTTAACTGATCCGTGAAGCGCAAACTGTGAAGGCCGCGGGGGAGCTGGGCGTGATAACAGGAGACTGGGTACACACAGGGACATTATACAGGAGACTGGGTATACAGGGACATTATACAGGATACTGGGTATTCACAGGGACATTATACAGGAGACTGGTTATACACAGGGACATTATACAGGAGACTGGGTACACACAGGGACATTATACAGGAGACTAGGTATACAGGGACATTATACAGGAGACTGGTTATACACAGGGACATTATACAGGAGACTGGGTAGACAGGGACATTATACAGGAGACTGGGTATACACAGGGACATTATACAGGAGGCTGGGTACACAGAGGGACATTATACAGGAGACTGGGTATACACAGGGACATTATACAGGAGACTGGGTACACACAGGGACATTATACAGGGGACTGGGTACACACAGGGACATTATACAGGAGGCTGCGTATACAGGGACATTATACAGGAGACTGGGTACACACAGGGACATTATACAGGGGACTGGGTATACAGGGACATTATACAGGAGACTGGGTACACACAGGGACATTATACAGGAGACTGGGTATACAGGGACATTATACAGGAGACTGGGTATACAGGGACATTATACAGGAGACTGGGTATACACAGGGACATTATACAGGAGACTGGGTATACACAGGGACATTAAACAGGAGACTGGGTATACACAGGGACATTATACAGGAGGCTGGGTACACACAGGGACATTATACAGGAGACTGGGTATACAGGGACATTATACAGGAGACTGGGTACACACAGGGACATTATACAGGAGACTGGGTATACAGGGACATTATACAGGAGACTGGGTACACAGGGACATTATACAGGAGACTGGGTACACACAGGGACATTATACAGGAGACTGGGTACACAGGGACATTATGCAGGAGACTGGGTACACACAGGGACATTATACAGGAGACTGGGTACACAGGGACATTATACAGGAGACTGGGTATACGGGGACATTATACAGGAGACTGGGTATACAGGGACATTATACAGGAGACTGGGTATACACAGGGACATTATACAGGAGACTGGGTACACACAGGGACATTATACAGGAGACTGGGTATACAGGGACATTATACAGGAGACTGGGTATACACAGGGACATTATACAGGAGACTGGGTATACACAGGGACATTAAACAGGAGACTGGGTATACACAGGGACATTATACAGGAGGCTGGGTACACACAGGGACATTATACAGGAGACTGGGTACACAGGGACATTATACAGGGGACTAGGTACACACAGGGACATTATACAGGGGACTGGGTACACAGGGACATTATACAGGGGACTGGGTACACAGGGACATTATACAGGAGACTGGGTATACAGGGACATTATACAGGAGACTGGGTATACACAGGGACATTATACAGGAGACTGGGTACACACAGGGACATTATACAGGAGACTGGGTATACAGGGACATTATACAGGAGACTGGGTACACACAGGGACATTATACAGGAGACTGGGTACACACAGGGACATTATACAGGAGACTGGGTATACACAGGGACATTATACAGGAGACTGGGTATACAGGGACATTATACAGGGGACTGGGTATACAGGGACATTATACAGGAGACTGGGTACACACAGGGACATTATACAGGAGACTGGGTACACACAGGGACATTATACAGCAGACTGGGTACACACAGGGACATTATACAGGAGACTGGGTATACAGGGACATTATACAGGAGACTGGGTACACACAGGGACATTATACAGGAGACTGGGTACACAGGGACATTATACAGGAGACTGGGTACACACAGGGACATTATACAGGAGACTGGGTATACACAGGGACATTATACAGGAGACTGGGTACACACAGGGACATTATACAGGAGACTGGGTATACAGGGACATTATACAGGAGACTGGGTACACAGGGACATTATACAGGAGACTGGGTATACACAGGGACATTATACAGGAGACTGGGTATACAGGGACATTATACAGGAGACTGGGTATACAGGGACATTATACAGGAGACTGGGTATACAGGGACATTATACAGGAGGCTGGGTATACAGGGACATTATACAGGAGACTGGGTACACACAGGGACATTATACAGGAGACTGGGTACACACAGGGACATTATACAGGAGACTGGGTACACAGGGACATTATACAGGAGACTGGGTATACACAGGGACATTATACAGGAGACTGGGTACACACAGGGACATTATACAGGAGACTGGGTACACACAGGGACATTATACAGGAGACTGGGTACACAGGGACATTATACAGGAGACTGGGTACACAGGGACATTATACAGGAGACTGGGTATACACAGGGACATTATACAGGAGACTGGGTACACACAGGGACATTATACAGGAGACTGGGTATACAGGGACATTATACAGGAGACTGGGTACACACAGGGACATTATACAGGAGACTGGGTACACACAGGGACATTATACAGGAGACTGGGTACACACAGGGACATTATACAGGAGACTGGGTATACAGGGACATTATACAGGAGACTGGGTACACACAGGGACATTATACAGGAGACTGGGTATACAGGGACATTATACAGGAGACTGGGTACACAGGGACATTATACAGGAGACTGGGTATACACAGGGACATTATACAGGAGACTGGGTACACACAGGGACATTATACAGGAGACTGGGTATACAGGGACATTATACAGGAGACTGGGTACACAGGGACATTATACAGGAGACTGGGTACACACAGGGACATTATACAGGAGACTGGGTATACAGGGACATTATACAGGAGACTGGGTACACAGGGACATTATACAGGAGACTGGGTACACACAGGGACATTATACAGGAGACTGGGTAAACACAGGGACATTATACAGGAGACTGGGTATACAGGGACATTATACAGGAGACTGGGTATACACAGGGACATTATACAGGAGACTGGGTAGACAGGGACATTATACCGGAGACTGGGTATACACAGGGACATTATACAGGAGACTGGGTATACAGGGACATTATACAGCAGACTGGGTACACACAGGGACATTATACAGGAGACTGGGTATACAGGGACATTATACAGGAGACTGGGTACACACAGGGACATTATACAGGAGACTGGGTATACACAGGGACATTATACAGGAGACTGGGTACACACAGGGACATTATACAGGAGACTGGGTATACAGGGACATTATACAGGAGACTGGGTATACAGGGACATTATACAGGAGACTGGGTACACAGGGACATTATACAGGAGACTGGGTACACAGGGACATTATACAGGAGACTGGGTACACAGGGACATTATACCGGAGACTGGGTAGACAGGGACATTATACCGGAGACTGGGTATACACAGGGACATTATACAGGAGACTGGGTATACAGGGACATTATACAGCAGACTGGGTACACACAGGGACATTATACAGGAGACTGGGTATACAGGGACATTATACAGGAGACTGGGTACACACAGGGACATTATACAGGAGACTGGGTATACACAGGGACATTATACAGGAGACTGGGTACACACAGGGACATTATACAGGAGACTGGGTACACAGGGACATTATACAGGAGACTGGGTACACAGGGACATTATACAGGAGACTGGGTATACAGGGACATTATACCGGAGACTGGGTATACACAGGGACATTATACAGGAGACTGGGTATACAGGGACATTATACCGGAGACTGGGTATACAGGGACATTATACAGGAGACTGGGTACACACAGGGACATTATACAGGAGACTGGGTATACAGGGACATTATACAGGAGACTGGGTACACACAGGGACATTATACAGGAGACTGGGTACACACAGGGACATTATACAGGAGACTGGGTATACAGGGACATTATACAGGAGACTGGGTACACACAGGGACATTATACAGGAGACTGGGTACACAGGGACATTATACAGGAGACTGGGTATACAGGGACATTATACAGGAGACTGGGTATACAGGGACATTATACAGGAGGCTGGGTATACAGGGACATTATACAGGAGACTGGGTACACACAGGGACATTATACAGGAGACTGGGTATACAGGGACATTATACAGGAGACTGGGTACACACAGGGACATTATACAGGAGACTGGGTACACAGGGACATTATACAGGAGACTGGGTATACAGGGACATTATACAGGAGACTGGGTACACACAGGGACATTATACAGGAGACTGGGTATACATGGACATTATACAGGAGACTGGGTATACAGGGACATTATACAGGAGACTGGGCACACACAGGGACATTATACAGGAGACTGGGTACACACAGGGACATTATACAGGAGACTGGGTATACACAGGGACATTATACAGGAGACTGGGTATACAGGGACATTATACAGGAGACTGGGTATACACAGGGACATTATACAGGAGACTGGGTATACAGGGACATTATACAGGAGACTGGGTACACACAGGGTCATTATACAGGAGACTGGGTATACAGGGACATTATACAGGAGACTGGGTACACACAGGGACATTATACAGGAGACTGGGTATACAGGGACATTATACAGGGGACTGGGTACACACAGGGACATTATACAGGGGACTGGGTACACACAGGGACATTATACAGGAGACTGGGTATACAGGGACATTATACCGGAGACTGGGTACACACAGGGACATTATACAGGAGACTGGGTATACACAGGGACATTATACAGGAGACTGGGTATACAGGGACATTATACCGGAGACTGGGTATACAGGGACATTATACAGGAGACTGGGTACACACAGGGACATTATACAGGAGACTGGGTATACACAGGGACATTATACAGGAGACTGGGTACACACAGGGACATTATACAGGGGACTGGGTATACACAGGGACATTATACAGGAGACTGGGTATACACAGGGACATTATACAGGAGACTGGGTATACAGGGACATTATACCGGAGACTGGGTATACAGGGACATTATACAGGAGACTGGGTACACACAGGGACATTATACAGGAGACTGGGTATACACAGGGACATTATACAGGAGACTGGGTATACACAGGGACATTATACAGGAGACTGGGTATACACAGGGACATTATACAGGAGACTGGGTACACACAGGGACATTATACAGGAGACTGGGTATACACAGGGACATTATACAGGAGACTGGGTATACAGGGACATTATACAGGAGACTGGGTACACACAGGGACATTATACAGGAGACTGGGTACACACAGGGACATTATACAGGAGACTGGGTATACACAGGGACATTATACAGGAGACTGGGTACACACAGGGACATTATACAGGAGACTGGGTATACACAGGGACATTATACAGGAGACTGGGTATACAGGGACATTATACAGGAGACTGGGTACACACAGGGACATTATACAGGAGACTGGGTACACACAGGGACATTATACAGGAGACTGGGTATACACAGGGACATTATACAGGAGACTGGGTACACACAGGGACATTATACAGGAGACTGGGTATACAGGGACATTATACAGGAGACTGGGTATACAGTGACATTATACAGGAGACTGGGTACACACAGGGACATTATACAGGAGACTGGGTATACAGGGACATTATACAGGAGACTGGGTATACACAGGGACATTATACAGGAGACTGGGTATACACAGGGACATTATACAGGAGACTGGGTACACACAGGGACATTATACAGGAGACTGGGTATACACAGGGACATTATACAGGAGACTGGGTATACACAGGGACATTATACAGGAGACTGGGTACACACAGGGACATTATACAGGAGACTGGGTATACACAGGGACATTATACAGGAGACTGGGTACACACAGGGACATTATACAGGAGACTGGGTACACACAGGGACATTATACAGGAGACTGGGTACACAGGGACATTATACAGGAGACTGGGTATACACAGGGACATTATACAGGAGACTGGGTACACACAGGGACATTATACAGGAGACTGGGTATACACAGGGACATTATACAGGAGACTGGGTACACAGGGACATTATACAGGAGACTGGGTACACACAGGGACATTATACAGGAGACTGGGTACACACAGGGACATTATACAGGAGACTGGGTACACACAGGGACATTATACAGGAGACTGGGAATACAGGGACATTATACAGGAGACTGGGTACACACAGGGACATTATACAGGAGACTACGTATACAGTAATATTATAATAATATTATAGTGAGTTACTAAAGATAATAATATGATAATAATATGATAATAATATGATAATAGTATGATAATAATATGATAATGATATGATAATGATATGATAATAATATGATAATAATATGACAATAATATGATAATAATGTGATAATAATATGATAATAATATGATAATAATGAATCATTTATATGGCGCAGACACCAGTTATATATTGCTTTTAACTCTTGTTGATGTGATATTTATTCAATAAAGAGATTACAATGAGTTCCCCGTTTATGGTTATGAGGGCTGTGCTTTGCTTTTATAATGTTAATTTTAAATGTTCGGCAGCCTCTGGATTCTATTACGGTCATTTGACTCACACTCATAACATGTTTTGCTCTCTGTGTATTTCAGACAAAGATGAAATAGTCCAATGATTTGCTCAGAACCATCAACACTGGAAGGATAATAAATGCGGGAAGTTTGAAATGAAATGAGTTGCTCAGAACAATCAACTCTGGAAGGATAATAAATGCGGGAAGTTTGAAATGAAATGAGTTGCTCAGAACAATCAACACTGGAAGGATGATGAATGCGGGAAGTTTGAAATGAGTTGCTCAGAAAATGATTTTTCATTGGAGTGATAATAAATGGCTTTAGATACAAAATGAAAGGCTCTTGAGTTTCTCAAATTGAATTATCAATATTTTAGACAGTAATCATTATTTAGACAGAACTGTCATTCTTTGGACATCGTTATTATTTTAGACAGAGGTATTATTATTTTAGACAGATTTAACATTCTGAGAGATGATATAGACTTGTGGATATGAGAGCCAAGAAAAGGTTGGGTCTGCTCCTTATATCAACTTTGCTAGCTCTTCTCATTGTCTGGACACTACGGATTAGTTACCAAGGTAACCAGTATGAAATTACTATCCAGGATGTGCTTGGGCATCACGTGACTATTGGGCCAGATAATGACCAATCAGAGTTCAGGAAAAATAGACAAGAAAGTTTGAGGTCATTTGATAGTGACATTTTTCCAAGTGATCAAAGGATTATACGGTGGGACGATCCCCGGTTAGTCATACATCATTTGGATGTATATAATCTTTCTAAACCGGCCAGAATGGGCGAATATGACTGCGTTGAAATGAGGACGGCGCCTCTGACCCCGATTTGCATTTATGACGAGGGCAGTGACGTGTACATATCACATGACCTGAAGCACACGGGTCTGTGGGAGCCGGCTGTATTTTATGACTTCATAGATGTCCTCAAAAGAGATCCAGAACTTGGCGTAATTGACATAGGTGCAAATATAGGCGTCTATAGTCTGGTCCCCGCACAAATGGGCCACAAAGTCGTTGCTGTGGAACCATTCAAAGAATCTGTAAAGAGGCTCCACCTAGCGGCAAAAATGGGAAAGTCAGATGGCAGGATAGTATTACTGCACAATGCTGTGGCGGAGAGGAGGACGGAGGCCACTCTGATCACGAGTGGTAATAACCAGGGAGACACCAGAATCGTTCTCGGGGCGCAGCGATGTACGGGGTCGTGTCCGGATAAAGTACGCACCATTCTCATTGACGATATCCGCCTGGTAATTACATTTGAAAAAGCAGTGATGAAAATTGATTGCCAAGGATTTGAACACAAGGCCTTCCGCTTTGCCAAAAAATTATTATCGGAAGTAAATATAGAATATATTTATATGGAATGGATGGTTATGAGAGAACTCTTTCATTCTAGAGATAGAAATGAGAAGAAGTTAGTCATTAATCTAATAAATCAGTTACTGGATGGCAGATACAGACCATATAATGTGAACTCTAAGGGGGGAGAGGCCTTAGATCCCACTGACTGGCAGAACTGGCCTACAGACATAGTGTGGCGCCATCTACCGGATAATAAAGAGTACAGACAGTTGCTTAAAAACCATTTCATGCAGTGGCCTTAGATTTGTAAAAGGAACTAGTGAAAATTACACTAATCGTCCTTTTTGAATGTGAAATGTTTCTTTTTCTGTCCAACATATTTATGTAAATAAAAGATTTTGGATAAGAATGTGTTGTTCTTTTAACTAATATTTTCAAAATCCCCGAAGTTAATTGCTTCCAAAATATGGGAACTGAATTTGGAGCCTTCAGGAGCACACAAACTGATAGACTGGTCCCCCGCCGAGTGTCAATAACATCGTGTGGATACACAGAGGGCGGCACCAGTCTAACAAACTGATGATGTAAAAATTATTGAGAATGGCAACCATAAGAAAAATTAAATTGAGACTTTCACATCTGCAGAAGAAAAAAAATTGTTATCAAAGGGTCAAATATTTGGGGAAAAAATGGAGATTTAAACTCGTAGAAGTCAATTTTAGAGGGGAAAAGTAAACCACAAAAATCAAACAAAAAAGCACTCCACTCGATACAATCTGCCCAAAAAATATTTAGGGAGCTAGTTTTGAGGCATCAGCAACAAACACAATTTACAACATAAATTTTAGGGCAACGTACAATCCGAGAGCAATAATAAATGTTATATTGCTGTCAGATTCAATCCTTTGCAATTATTCCTCAGTGATGCGCGTATTGATGCGATTTCGAATGAATACGAGCATGCCGATTATTTGTAATTTATTGATTAGTTGGAACTATTTTGCGTCGGCCATCTTTAGACTGGTCCCCCATCGAGTGTCAAGAACATCGTGTATATACACAGATGGCGGCAACCAGTCTATGGCTGTACGCGCCATTTTCGGGTCACGTGACGGGGTCAAATGAGGTACGCTTTGTTTACAAATGTTTTTAACGATAAATATCTTGTTTCATGTATCATTTTTTAAAAGTACAGTAGTTGTCTGAGGTATAAAAACAAAACATGCCTCGTCGGGTCAGCTGTGTGAGCGGATTCAGTTCGTTGGTGATGGCGGACGGATACCCTGAGCCGAAGGCTCAGGGTATCCTTCCGCAATCACCAACTCACTGAATCCGCTCACCCAGCTTCCCGACTCGGTATGTTTTGTTATAATATCTATTTATCTTTTACATTAACAAGACGTTCAGCTTGATTACTTTACTCAAAATTTATTATTGAGCAAAACATAGACTTTAATTATCGGGATTTTGTAACTAAAAATCGATTATGATATCTTAGTATTTTGCCACATTCAAGATGGCATGATTTTGAAAACTGTTCATCATTTTAAAGTGCTTATAAATTGAGAAAAAAAATTAAAAATCCGCCAAGAACACATTGCCTTATGACATCTTGAGCCAGATTTCCACTATATTTGTTATTTCTACTTGAAATTTCTACTCTGCAGTAAAATGATGAAATTCCCTTTTTGCTTGATATTCACATCCTGGTCAGGAAGGTCTTTGTCAAATAATTGGCAGTTTTTTTAGTTGTTACGTCTCATATAAAATATCTTAAAAAGATTTCATATGAAAAAAAGGAAGTGATCAAAATGGAATTCTGTTTGAAAATTTCGGCAGAAATCTATTATACCGTGTCGTCAATGTGTCAAATATTGTGATAAACATCAGCAGTCAATTTCTTTAACGTTGTTAATGTGATATGTGGATGTTTGATTCATACTTTCAACGAAGCTCCCCGAAATCCTAATCCAACGATTACTAACATCTTCGGCAAGCCATACATTTGTCTCAAACTGGGGCGACGTTGATAACAACATGAATAATGCATGCTCCCCGATACGTTAAGACCGGTATGTACGCCACAACCATCAACAATGGACAGGTGAGGGATGTTCAGTTATTTCACATGTTCTATGCCACATTGTGCAGTTTATTTCATTTGAACATTCTACAGATAGAAAATCAGGCTCTATAAATAGTACGGTATGTAGACTCAGGCTGAAACTGGGCTCAAACTTAGAAAAAGATAACCTTCCCAACGGAATCGGAATGTTGTTGAGCTCAGTGGGCCGTGGGGGTGTTATACTTACTTATAATTTATGGAGGTAACGATTGAACGATAACCCTGGTACAGCCGACGACAACAGACCTGCGGTTCAGTTTATCAATTGATTACCGATATTTATCACACTATTTGACTTTGTTTGCACACACAAGTGTGTGAAAACAACTTGGTGTGAATATTTTCGAGAGTGCAGATGCACTGCCACTTCTAGGGTGGGTTTCTATACAAGCCTACATTGATCACAAAAGGCTAATGTTCCTATGGTCAATCCTATCACTAAATATATCCAGTATCTACAAGCAGCTTTGTATATATCGGTGCATGTTAATGAGACACAATGCTAGTGAACATGTCACAGGTCCAATACCAACGTGCTTCAAAACATGTGTCAAATATAATTTGGTTGAGTGTGTAAATGATATGATTAATAGTGGAATGGCATTAACTAAAAATGCGTGGAAAAAAATGCGTGGAAAAGAATGGTGTCCAGCAGTATTATGGAAAGAGAATGTGATGTCTGGAGATTTAAAATATGTATGTATTAACACATTCGCCCCTTGTTGTGGGTGAGGCAAAATGTAGATATATTTATATATTTTTACGTGTTCCGCTTCCAGTGAACAAATCAATTAAGACCCATGTTCACTTTAGAATCCATTTTATTCCAGTAATGTAATACAATATGTATCTTAGGTATTTTCCTGTTGTTTCTCCCAACTCCCTACTGACTGCCTCCTGACTGCCTCCTGACTCCAGACTGACTCCTGTGATGTGGATCACACACATATATATATACCAGCTCTTGTACATGTACATGTACATGTACATGTACAATGTACATAGTTCGTATGCTCAACACCAGAGGCATCACTAAATACAAAAACATAAACTTCATCCAACTCTTACATTCACCACAAGAGGACAGCACTGGAGAGTGAATGCTACATACAAAAACATAAACTGGTACTTTATGATTTCATTTACCCTTCATTCAACTCTCACATTCACCACAAGAGGACAGCACTGGAGAGTGAATGCTACATTTCCTCCCTTCCTTAAGTTTGACACATGGATGACATGTTCAAACTGTCAATGTTATCGTCCCAAGTTTGTCTAAACATCATCTCAGATTACTAGGCATACATTTGTTAGGATACAAAGTGTGTTGCTATATTTAACACTATGGTTAAAGTTGGACACATTTATATATAATCCTGGCATAATGTCATGTATTTATGGACTGGATGATCAATCATCGTCTTTTTCATTCCTTCCATGTGTATTATTAATTAATTATTGCAGTTATAATTGATTAAATATGACATCATATATATTGGAGTTATAATTGATATAAACAATACAGTGTCTATAATATGTCTCTGCATCTGTATTTTATGTCGCTGCACAGAGGGCGTCCTCATATTCCACAAACTTGTCGTCGATGAAGATGGTTTGGTCTTCATGATCACTAAGTGTCATCTTGGCGAAGTGTTGCTTCTCCTGGGATGAATGGTTTTTAAGCCTGGTAGGGCTTCCACCTTTTTGTGACAATATGTTTCTTCTCTCATATGATGCATAAAGTTTCTGACGTATTATTCCTATATTGTCTATAATATATTCATTATTAAACACAAAATTCAGACAACACATCTTTGGTGCTACAATGTTTTATATAGTTCCTTGTTAAATTGTCACGATTATACTGTGATAATGCCGCAATATAATAAATGTTTATATAGTAACATGATCATGTATCATTTTTACTCTTCTTCCGGCATATCCACCTGTACAATAGCCATTTCAACATGTGCATCATATAACACTTAAGTAGTATCTTTTGGATTCCTACCTATATTACATACTCTCTTACCTAGCTTTGAATAAATCATATACCTAGAGTAAGCAAAGCAAACCAGAACAATAAAAACAACCACTAAGGCAATCTACTAATAGGGGGTTTCTTGATTGCCTCATAATTTGGGAAATTGAGCTTGTGAACTCCTGATGGGAGGTCAATAGTAAGGTTTTGAACAGGGATGTGTTCCATATATGCATTCTAACAGACCATGTATTTCATTAATGCATAGTTGTTAAATGAAAGGGGGGTTGCCCTAGGATTTAAATGACTTTCAAAAATGAAAGTCGGGTTAATTACGGCAGCTGGGGCCATTCGGGTTGGCATGTAGGGATTGGGCCCTACTGGTACTGGGGTTGCTTCCAAGGGAGGAAGGCTTTTCTCTGGTTCCTTTCGCACAGGTAGTGGGTCTACCTCTTCATAAGATTTGGACTCAGGGATAATCCTAACATTTCTCTGGTTGACACGGATCACACGTGCTGTCTCAAGTTGCTCCACACGGAGGCCGCCTTCATGATTAGAAAGTACTCGGTAACCTGGTTGCCATTTGGACTGGCCTTTCTTGGAATTAAGCACACGAACAGAAACAAAAGTCCCAATAGGCAGTCTTTTGGATCTTGCTGGGGCCTTTGACTGATACGCAGCTTTGGTTGTCTCTCGGAATTCTTGTAATACTCTCTGGGTGAGACGTATTGCTCGGAGTCGGTCTCCTTCTTCTCGGTTTCCTGTTGAGGCTCTGGGCAGCCTCGCCTTTTGACCATACACGGTTTGGTATGAATCATGCCTGCAGGACCTGCAGTTATCCTGTAAGCATATAATGCTTTTGATAGGTATTTGCTCCATTTTCTTTCTTCTCCTCCGGAGAGATAGTGAATTACCTTCTCTATACCATTATCGTCTTTTTGCACTAGGATAGCACCAATACATTTATTTGATGCATCTGTGTATAAGATGTAAGGCTTATTTACATTTGGATGTGCAAGGATAGGTGCTTTAATCAGTGCCTCCTTCAACTGATCAAAAGATCTCTGGTGCTCCGGTCCCCATTGAAATTGCTGTTTTGGCTTGGCTATCTCCGTCAACGGCACTGCCAAGGTCGCAAATCCTGGCATGCACTGGCGATAATAGCCCACCATTCCTAGAAAACTTCTAACAGCTGCTTGATCTTGAGGTGGTTTCATCTAAAATGGTGACATTCAATGACAGCCTGGGGGGCTGTCCACCAGAACTGGGTGAACCTACCGACTGTCCAACATCCTGGGATGGCTGTGTGTCCCCAGATGTCGATGTCTCTCTATGTGATTCCATGTTTAAAGACAATTCCATGTTATCAAGGGATGGTGAGGGCAATGAAATGGTGGCAGGGGCTAAATCTTTTGATGAAACTTGGGTATGTCTAGACACACTAGTGGAGAAAGGCTGAATTGGTGATAAGGTTTGTTTGGTACTTCTAGTAAAATATTTATGCTTAACTTGCCTAAACATTTATGACTACCCTGTTATATGTATATATATATGATGCACATATCAAAAATGCAGACAAGTGGACTTACCATGTTAAGAAGATGTATATTCCTAGGCCCATTTTCATAGTCCAGGCACAGTAGTATCTCAATATGTAATCCTGGCTGCTATAGGTATCCAATTATCTGCAACAGTCCACTGCTACACTTGTCACTGTTGTCACTGTTTATGGTATACTTTCTGAATGTCACTTTGGCTGCTACCTCCTGCTGCGATGCACATCACCTCTCCATAATATTCCTGCATTAATTTTCTATGATTTCACTGTCACATCCCTTACTGTTTTTTTAGGATCACGTCGGGGTCACCAAAAATATAACACATTCGCCCCTTGTTGTGGGTGAGGCAAAATGTAGATATATTTATATATTTTTACGTGTTCCGCTTCCAGTGAACAAATCAATTAAGACCCATGTTCACTTTAGAATCCATTTTATTCCAGTAATGTAATACAATATGTATCTTAGGTATTTTCCTGTTGTTTCTCCCAACTCCCTACTGACTGCCTCCTGACTGCCTCCTGACTCCAGACTGACTCCTGTGATGTGGATCACACACATATATATATACCAGCTCTTGTACATGTACATGTACATGTACATGTACAATGTACATAGTTCGTATGCTCAACACCAGAGGCATCACTAAATACAAAAACATAAACTTCATCCAACTCTTACATTCACCACAAGAGGACAGCACTGGAGAGTGAATGCTACATACAAAAACATAAACTGGTACTTTATGATTTCCTTTACCCTTCATTCAACTCTCACATTCACCACAAGAGGACAGCACTGGAGAGTGAATGCTACATGTATTCCTCACTTGTGATTTATAAGAATGCTGTCACAGAATATAAGATGAGTTGTTGGTGGAAATTGGCAGCTTTTAACCCATCCCTAACCAAATGCTGTCAAGCTGTGATATGTGTGCTGACTGGAGGTGTGGTGTGGTTTGAAAAGAAAGACAATTATATTAACTGCAACAGATGTACAATCTGTGATCTCAGAGTAAAGGACTCTGTTGGCCATTTCTTGCATGAATGTCCAGCACTAACAGAGCATAGAATAAACATTCTGTGCACAGACATTCTGTCGGATAATGTAGAATATCACCATATGTCTATTGAAGAAAAGTAGCAATTCTTGCTCTCTGATAGAAGTGCGAACTGTGAATTTGATATGTGGGTACCACTTGGTACAGCGGTTGCCGAAGGCATACACAAAATGGTAGAACTTAAGAAAAGCATGATTAGTCAAACGTGATCTACACCATATATTGAAGGGTCTCTGTCACTCAGGTAGTGGCAGATATTCACTAATTGACATTTGATGTTTTCATTATTGTATATTTCCTGTTATGAGATAACAACCTCTTTTCACAATCTTTTTGTCATGCATGTGATGAATTAAAGTTATATTGGACTGTTTAAACTATATGTCATGTAATCTTCAAATATGGAGGTGAAATAAAGCATACATACATACATACATACATACTTAAAAGGCTTTGAAAATGAAACCACAGCTCTGTTGTCGTCCGCAGCTCTGTTGTCGTCTGCAGCTCTGTTGTCGTCTGCAGCTCTGTTGTCGTCCGCAGCTCTGTTGTCGTCCGCAGCTCTGTTGTCGTCCGCAGCTCTGTTGTCGTCCGCAGCTCTGTTGTCGTCCGCAGCTCTGTTATCGTCGGCTGTACACCTGGTAATGGCTCGATTTCATACTTAAGTTGAGCCTTTTTTCTGTCCATCCTTTAAATCCATCCACCCATCCAGCCCAGCTCATCAGTTTTGCTCGATAAATAATGTAAAAAAATCGTTAAAATAAAGAATTATTTTGGAAAATAATTGTTAGAAGACAGTATTTGCCCTGCTCTATGGTCTATAGACAGTATTTGCCCTGCTCTATGGTCTATAGACAGTATTTGCCCTGCTCTATGGTCTATAGACAGTATTTGCCCTGCTCTATGGTCTATAGACAGTATTTGCCCTGCTCTATAGCCTATAGACAGTATTTGCCCTGCTCTATAGTCTATAGACAGTATTTGCCCTGCTCTATAGCCTATAGACAGTATTTGCCCTGCTATATGGTCTATAGACAGTATTTGCCCTGCTATATGGTCTATATACAGTATTTGCCCTGCTCTATGGTCTATAGACAGTATTTGCCCTGCTCTATGGTCTATAGACAGTATTTGCCCTGCTCTATGGCCTATAGACAGTATTTGCCCTGCTCTATGGTCTATAGACAGTATTTGCCCTGCTCTATGGTCTATAGACAGTATTTGCCCTGCTCTATAGTCTATAGACAGTATTTGCCCTGCTCTATGGTCTATAGACAGTATTTGCCCTGCTCTATAGTCTATAGACAGTATTTGCCCTGCTCTATAGCCTATAGACAGTATTTGCCCTGCTATATGGTCTATATACAGTATTTGCCCTGCTCTATGGTCTATATACAGTATTTGCCCTGCTCTATGGTCTATAGACAGTATTTGCCCTGCTCTATGGTCTATAGACAGTATTTGCCCTGCTCTATGGTCTATATACAGTATTTGCCCTGCTCTATGGTCTATAGACAGTATTTGCCCTGCTATATGGTCTATATACAGTATTTGCCCTGCTCTATGGTCTATATACAGTATTTGCCCTGCTCTATGGTCTATATACAGTATTTGCCCTGCTCTATGGCCTATAGACAGTATTTGCCCTGCTCTATGGTCTATATACAGTATTTGCCCTGCTCTATGGTCTATAGACAGTATTTGCCCTGCTATATGGTCTATATACAGTATTTGCCCTGCTCTATGGTCTATAGACAGTATTTGCCCTGCTCTATAGTCTATAGACAGTATTTGCCCTGCTCTATAGCCTATAGACAGTATTTGCCCTGCTATATGGTCTATATACAGTATTTGCCCTGCTCTATGGTCTATAGACAGTATTTGCCCTGCTCTATGGTCTATAGACAGTATTTGCCTTGCTCTATGGTCCATAGACAGTATTTGCCCTGCTCTATGGTCTATAGACAGTATTTGCCCTGCTCTATAGCCTATAGACAGTATTTGCCCTGCTCTATGGTCTATAGACAGTATTTGCCCTGCTCTATAGCCTATAGATAGTATTTGCCCTGCTCTATAACCTATAGACAGTATTTTCCCTGCTATATGGTCTATATACAGTATTTGCCCTGCTCTATGGTCTATAGACAGTATTTGCCCTGCTATATGGTCTATAGACAGTATTTGCCCTGCTATATGGTCTATAGACAGTATTTGCCCTGCTCTATGGTCTATAGACAGTATTTGCCCTGCTCTATAGTCTATAGACAGTATTTGCCCTGCTCTATAGCCTATAGACAGTATTTGCCCTGCTATATGGTCTATATACAGTATTTGCCCTGCTCTATGGTCTATAGACAGTATTTGCCCTGCTCTATAGCCTATAGACAGTATTTGCCCTGCTCTATGGTCTATAGACAGTATTTGCCCTGCTCTATGGTCTATAGACAGTATTTGCCCTGCTCTATAGCCTATAGACAGTATTTGCCCTGCTCTATGGTCTATAGACAGTATTTGCCCTGCTCTATAGCCTATAGACAGTATTTGCCCTGCTCTATAGTCTATAGACAGTATTTGCCCTGCTCTATGGTCTATAGACAGTATTTGCCCTGCTCTATGGTCCATAGACAGTATTTGCCCTGCTCTATGGTCTATAGACAGTATTTGCCCTGCTCTATAACCTATAGACAGTATTTTCCCTGCTCTATGGTCTATAGACAGTATTTGCCCTGCTCTATGGTCCATAGACAGTATTTGCCCTGTTCTATGGTCTATAGACAGTATTTTCCCTGCTCTATGGTCTATAGACAGTATTTGCCCTGCTCTATGGTCTATAGACAGTATTTGCCCTGCTCTATGGTCTATAGACAGTATTTGCCCTGCTCTATGGTCTATAGACAGTATTTGCCCTGCTCTATGGTCTATAGACAGTATTTGCCCTGCTCTATGGTCTATAGACAGTATTTTCCCTGCTCTATGGTCTATAGACAGTATTTTCCCTGCTCTATAGCCTATAGACAGTATTTGCCCTGCTCTATGGTCTATAGACAGTATTTGCCCTGCTCTATGGTCTATAGACAGTATTTGCCCTGCTCTATAGCCTATAGACAGTATTTGCCCTGCTCTATGGTCTATAGACAGTATTTGCCCTGCTCTATGGTCTATAGACAGTATTTGCCCTGCTCTATGGTCTATAGACAGTATTTGCCCTGCTCTATGGTCTATAGACAGTATTTGCCCTGCTCTATGGTCTATAGACAGTATTTGCCCTGCTCTATGGTCTATAGACAGTATTTGCCTTGCTCTATGGTCTATAGACAGTATTTGCCCTGCTCTATGGTCTATAGACAGTATTTGCCCTGCTCTATGGTCTATAGACAGTATTTGCCCTGCTCTATGGTCTATAGACAGTATTTGCCTTGCTCTATGGTCTATAGACAGTATTTGCCCTGCTCTATGGTCTATAGACAGTATTTGCCCTGCTCTATGGTCTATAGACAGTATTTGCCCTGCTATATGGTCTATAGACAGTATTTGCCCTGCTCTATGGTCTATAGACAGTATTTGCCCTGCTCTGTGGTCTATAGACAGTATTTGCCCTGCTCTATGGTCTATAGACAGTATTTGCCCTGCTCTATGGTCTATAGACAGTATTTTCCCTGCTCTATGGTCTATAGACAGTATTTGCCCTGCTCTATGGTCTATAGACAGTATTTGCCCTGCTCTATGGTCTATAGACAGTATTTGCCCTGCTCTATAGCCTATAGACAGTATTTGCCCTGCTCTATGGTCTATAGACAGTATTTGCCCTGCTCTATGGTCTATAGACAGTATTTGCCCTGCTCTATGGTCTATAGACAGTATTTGCCCTGCTCTATAGTCTATAGACAGTATTTGCCCTGCTCTATGGTCTATAGACAGTATTTGCCCTGCTCTATGGTCTATAGACAGTATTTGCCCTGCTCTATGGTCTATAGACAGTATTTGCCCTGTTCTATAGCCTATAGACAGTATTTGCCCTGCTCTATAGTCTATAGACAGTATGTGCCCTGCTCTATGGTCCATAGACAGTATTTGCCCTGCTCTATGGTCCATAGACAGTATTTGCCCTGCTCTATGGTCTATAGACAGTATTTGCCCTGCTCTATGGTCTATAGACAGTATTTGCCCTGCTCTATGGTCTATAGACAGTATTTGCCCTGCTCTATGGTCAATCTTCAACATCTCTAAAAATGATCAAATAAATATATCTTTAAATTTAAATTTATTGCAATGAAATATGTGACAATGAAGAAACTGGGTCGGTTAAGAACTGAACAGCAAGGACAAACATAAAACATGGCACGGTTAGGAAAGCTCGGAGAAACTGGGTCGGTTAAGAACTGAACAGCAAGGACAAACATAAAACATGGCACGGTTAGGAAAGCTCGGAGAAACTGGGTCGGTTAAGAACTGAACAGCAAGGACAAACATAAAACATGGCACGGTTAGGAAAGCTCGAAGAAACTGGGTCGGTTAAGAACTGAACAGCAAGGACAAACATAAAACATGGCACGGTTAGGAAAGCTCGAAGAAACTGGGTCGGTTAAGAACTGAACAGCAAGGACAAACATAAAACATGGCACGGTTAGGAAAGCTAGGAAAGCTAGAAACTGGGTCGGTTAAGAACTGAACAGCAAGGACAAACATAAAACATGGCACGGTTAGGAAAGCTCGGCTTTGACATGAATAGTGAACGGTCAAAGGTCAGAAATGTATTCGGCTTTGACATGAATAGTGTACGGAAGGTCAGAAATGTATTCGGCTTTGACATGAAGAGTGAACGGAAGGTCATCGGCTTTGACATGAACAGTGAACGGAAGGTCAGAAATGTAGGATGGATATAAACTGGGCCCAACAGTTGAATGTGTGAGCGGTCTCACATTATGTCAGCAGATCTCGGAAACTATTGATTGCAATCCCTTACCTAAGAGTACTCTAACCAGTCGTATTACAGATCAAATTGATATCCACGCTAAATTTACTTCTAATCATCTCAATATAATTTTATGTTCACAGTTTACACATATTTGTTTTGTAGATGTTGCAAGGAACATGGATAACGGTCAAGTTTGGCTGATCTACTTGGGGGCATAACAATCACAAGGACACTTATGTACGCTGCTGTGACAAGCCATAAATGTACACTGCTGTGACGAGCCATAAATGTACGCTGCTGTGACAACGAGCCATAAATGTACGCTGCTGTGACGAGCCATAAATGTACGCTGCTGTGACAACGAGCCATAAATGTACGCTGCTAGCCTAAGAGGGAAGCAGAGCAGATCACAATGAAGCGTAGGCTGACAAACCCACGCGGCTTGTTATTCCTCACCACGGTGATTGGTGTGTGTTTGTGTATGACAGTATTTTTTCATGTTTCCTCGTACTTCAAGACTCCAGTTGACCCCCATTTGCTGGACACGCCAAATTTGCGACCTAGAAACATCCTCACGGCCGCAAACGATCTCAGAAACGAAGAAAGCGACAATGGTTATTTAGATTATGAGCCAAGTCAGACGGAGAAACCACGCCACAAAGGAAAGAAAAAGAAAAAAAAGAAAGTCAATCTACAAATTATAGAAGAGAAAACAAATGCGGTGAATGAAGAGGATGTTATCATGGGAGATCCAGAGAAACACCGCGACGCTGAGGACGGGGACTATGACACGCTCGGCAGAATGATAAAGAGAGATCACAAAGATAGACTTCTAGATCAGGAAGAGAAACGTCAGCAGCTAGAGGAGAACAAGAAGAGGAAAGTCAACCAAGCTGACGAGGCGACGAAAGAGGAACAGAAAGAAGAATATAACGAGGATTTGGATTGGCTGAAAATGGAAGCCAAAGAAAAGACAGTGTTAAAAAAGAGCAAGACGTCAGGCGTTGCATCAAATCGTACATTGGTCTTTATCGAAGGGAGCCAGGAGATTCGGCACTGCATCACGGGGGACGTGATAGGGGCAGTGGAGGAAGGTCTCACCCTGGCGCCACTACCTCACCTCCAGGACCTCAGCAAAGAGGACACACGACTCAGAGAGAAGTCATTCCAGAAAGTGTTTGATACCCGAGCCTGGGGGCACAGCTGGGACCCTGCCTACAAAGACCTCAACGCTTCTGGTAAGTATCCCCAGACAGCTGGTATCCTCAGACAGCTGGTATCCCCAGACAGCTGGTATCCCCAGACAGCTGGTATCCCCAGACAGCTGGTATTCCCAGACAGCTGGTATTCCCTGACAACTGGTATTCCCAGACAACTGGTATCCCCAGACAACTGGTATCCCCAGACAGCTTGTATCCTTAGACAGCTGGTATCCCCAGACAGCTGGTATCCCCAGACAGCTGGTATCCTTAGACAGCTGGTATTCCCAGACAGCTTGTATTCTCAGACAGCTGGTATCCCCAGACAACTGGTATCCTCAGACAGCTGGTATCCCCAGACAGCTGGTATCCCCAGACAGCTGGTATCCTTAGACAGCTGGTATTCCCAGACAGCTTGTATTCTCAGACAGCTTGTATCCTCAGACAGCTTGTATCCCTAGACAGCTGGTATCCCCAGACAGCTGGTATCCCCAGACAGCTGGTATCCCCAGACAGCTGGTATCCTTAGACAGCTGGTATCCCCAGACAACTGGTATTCCCAGACAGCTTGTATTCTCAGACAGCTGGTATTCCCAGACAGCTGGTATCCTCAGACAGCTGGTATCCCCAGACAGCTGGTATCCCCAGACAGCTTGTATCCCCAGACAGCTTGTATACTCAGACAGCTGGTATCCTCAGACAGCTGGTATCCCCAGACAGCTGGTATCCCCAGACAGCTGGTATCCCCATACAGCTGGTATCCTTAGACAGCTGGTATCCTCAGACAGCTGGTATTCCCAGACAGCTTGTATCCTCAGACAGCTGGTATCCCCAGACAGCTGGTATCCTTAGACAGCTGGTATTCTCAGACAGCTGGTGGTATCCTCAGACAGCTGGTATTCCCAGACAGCTGGTATCCTCAGACAGCTGGTATTCCCAGACAGCTGGTATCCTTAGACAGCTGGTATTCCCAGACAGCTGGTATCCTTAGACAGCTGGTAGCCTCAGAAAGCTGGTATCCTTAGACAGCTGGTATCCTTAGACAGCTGGTATCCTCAGACAGCTTGCATCCCTAGACAGCTGGTATCCCCAGACAGCTGGTATCCTCAGACAGCTGGTATCCCCAGACAGCAGGTATCCTTAGACAGCTGGTGTCCCCAGACAGCTGGTATCCTTAGACAGCTGGTAGCCTCAGAAAGCTGGTATCCTTAGACAGCTGGTATCCTTAGACAGCTGGTATCCTCAGACAGCTTGCATCCCCAGACAGCTGGTATCCTCAGACAACTGGTATTCCCAGACAGCTGGTATCCTCAGACAGCTGGTATTCCCAGACAGCTGGTATCCTTAGACAGCTGGTATTCCCAGACAGCTGGTATCCTTAGACAGCTGGTAGCCTCAGAAAGCTGGTAGCCTTAGACAGCTGGTATCCTTAGACAGCTGGTATCCTTAGACAGCTGGTATCCTCAGACAGCTTGCATCCCTAGACAGCTGGTATCCCCAGACAGCTGGTATCCTCAGACAGCTGGTATCCCCAGACAGCAGGTATCCTTAGACAGCTGGTGTCCCCAGACAGCTGATATCCTTAGACAGCTGGTATCCCCAGACAACTGGTATTCCCAGACAGCTTGTATTCTCAGACAGCTGGTATTCCCAGACAGCTGGTATCCTCAGACAGCTGGTATCCCCAGACAGCTGGTATCCCCAGACAGCTTGTATCCCCAGACAGCTTGTATACTCAGACAGCTGGTATCCTCAGACAGCTGGTATCCCCAGACAGCTGGTATCCCCAGACAGCTGGTATCCCCAGACAGCTGGTATCCTTAGACAGCTGGTATCCTCAGACAGCTGGTATTCCCAGACAGCTTGTATCCTCAGACAGCTGGTATCCCCAGACAGCTGGTATCCTTAGACAGCTGGTATTCTCAGACAGCTGGTGGTATCCTCAGACAGCTGGTATTCCCAGACAGCTGGTATCCTCAGACAGCTGGTATTCCCAGACAGCTGGTATCCTTAGACAGCTGGTATTCCCAGACAGCTGGTATCCTCAGACAGCTGGTATCCCCAGACAGCTGGTATCCTCAGACAGCTGGTATCCCCAGACAGCTGGTATCCTCAGACAGCTGGTATCCCCAGACAGCTGGTATCCCCAGACAGCTGGTATCCCCAGACAGCTGGTATCCTCAGACAGCGGGTATTCTCCTGTTAACTTTGTTTCAGTCACATCATGTAAAATCTAAGCAAGAATTATAAAATAATTATCTATGTCAAGAACATTTCATGAAATTTATAACATGCTGTTAATTTAGAAATGGATGCTGATGTTTTGGGTGTATATGTTTTGGGTGTCTATATTCCAGGATGCTGATGTTTTGGGTGTCTATGTTCCAGGATGCTGATGTTATGGGTGTCTATATTCCAGGATGCTGATGTTTTGTGTGTCTATGTTCTAGGATGCTGATGTTTTGGGTGTATATGTTTTGTGTGTCTATGGTCCAGGATGCTGATGTTTTGGATGTCTATGTTCCAGGATGCTGATGTTTTGGGTGTCTATGTTCCAGGATGCTGATGTTTTGGGTGTCTATGTTCCAGGATGCTGATGTTTTGGGTGTCTATGGTCCAGGATGCTGATGTTTTGGGTGTCTATATTCCAGGATGCTGATGTTTTGGGTGTCTATGTTCTAGGATGCTGATGTTTTGTGTGTCTATGTTCCAGGATGCTGATGTTTTGGGTGTCTATATTCCAGGATGCTGATGTTTTGGGTGTCTATGTTCCAGGATGCTGATGTTTTGGGTGTATATATTCCAGGATGCTGATGTTTTGGGTGTCTATGTTCTAGGATGTTGATGTTTTGGGTGTCTATGTTCCAGGATGCTGATGTTTTGGGTGTCTATATTCCAGGATGCTGATGTTTTGGGTATCTATGTTCTAGGATGCTGATGTTTTGTGTGTCTATGTTCCAGGATGCTGATGTTTTGGGTGTCTATGTTCTAGGATGCTGATGTTTTGTGTGTCTATGTTCCAGGATGCTGATGTTTTGGGTGTCTATGTTCTAGGATGCTGATGTTTTGGGTGTCTATGTTCCAGGATGCTGATGTTTTGGGTGTCTATGTTCCAGGATGCTGATGTTTTGGGTGTCTATATTCCAGGATGCTGATGTTTTGGGTGTCTATGTTCCAGGATGCTGATGTTTTGGGTGTCTATGTTCCAAGATGCTGATGTTTTGTGTGTCTATGTTCCAGGATGCTGATGTTTTGGGTGTCTATGTTCCAGGATGCTGATGTTTTGGGTGTATATGTTTTGGGTGTATATGTTTTGGGTGTCTATGTTCCAGGATGCTGATGTTTTGGGTGTCTATGTTCCAGGATGCTGATGTTTTGGGTGTCTATATTCCAGGATGCTGATGTTTTGGGTGTCTATGTTCCAGGATGCTGATGTTTTGGGTGTCTATGTTCCATGATGCTGATGTTTTGGGTGTCTATGTTCCAGGATGCTGATGTTTTGGGTGTCTATGTTCCAGGATGCTGATGTTTTGGGTGTCTATGTTCTAGGATGCTGATGTTTTGGGTGTCTATGTTTTGGGTGTATATGTTTTGGGTGTCTATGTTTTGGGTGTCTTATGTTCCAGGATGCTGATGTTTTGGGTGTCTATGTTCCAGGATGTTGATGTTTTGGGTGTCTATATTCCAGGATGCTGATGTTTTGGGTGTCTATGTTCCAGGATGCTGATGTTTTGGGTGTCTATGTTCCAGGATGCTGATGTTTTGGGTGTCTATGTTCCAGGATGCTGATGTTTTGGGTGTCTATGTTTTGGGTGTATATGTTTTGGGTGTCTATATTCCAGGATGCTGATGTTTTGGGTGTCTATGTTCCAGGATGCTGATGTTTTGGGTGTCTATGTTCCAGGATGCTGATGTTTTGGGTGTCTATGTTCCAGGATGTTGATGTTTTGTGTGTCTATGTTCCAGGATGCTGATGTTTTGGGTGTCTATGTTCCAGGATGCTGATGTTTTGGGTGTCTATGTTCCAGGATGCTGATGTTTTGGGTGTCTATGTTCTAGGATGCTGATGTTTTGGGTGTCTATGTTTTGGGTGTATATGTTTTGGGTGTCTATGTTTTGGGTGTCTATGTTCCAGGATGCTGATGTTTTGGGTGTCTATGTTCCAGGATGTTGATGTTTTGGGTGTCTATATTCCAGGATGCTGATGTTTTGGGTGTCTATGTTCCAGGATGCTGATGTTTTGGGTGTCTATGTTCCAGGATGCTGATGTTTTGGGTGTCTATGTTCCAGGATGCTGATGTTTTGGGTGTCTATGTTCCAGGATGCTGATGTTTTGGGTGTCTATGTTCCAGGATGCTGATGTTTTGGGTGTATATGTTTTGGGTGTATATGTTTTGGGTGTCTATGTTCTAGGATGCTGATGTTTTGGGTGTATATGTTCTAGGATGCTGATGTTTTGGGTGTCTATGTTCCAGGATGCTGATGTTTTGGGTGTATATGTTCCAGGATGCTGATGTTTTGGGTGTCTATGTTCCAGGATGCTGATGTTTTGGGTGTCTATATTCTAGGATGCTGATGTTTTGGGTGTCTATGTTCCAGGATGCTGATGTTTTGGGTGTCTATGTTCCAGGATGCTGATGTTTTGGGTGTCTATATTCCAGGATGCTGATGTTTTGGGTGTCTATGTTCCAGGATGCTGATGTTTTGGGTGTCTATATTCCAGGATGCTGATGTTTTGGGTGTCTTATGTTCCAGGATGCTGATGTTTTGGGTGTCTTATGTTCCAGGATGCTGATGTTTTGGGTGTCTATGTTCCAGGATGCTGATGTTTTGGGTGTCTTATGTTCCAGGATGCTGATGTTTTGGGTGTCTATATTCCAGGATGCTGATGTTTTGTGTGTCTATGTTCCAGGATGCTGATGTTTTGGGTGTCTATGTTCTAGGATGCTGATGTTTTGGGTGTCTATGTTCTAGGATGCTGATGTTTTGTGTGTCTATGTTCCAGGATGCTGATGTTTTGGGTGTCTATGTTCTAGGATGCTGATGTTTTGGGTGTCTATGTTCTAGGATGCTGATGTTTTGGGTGTCTATGTTCCAGGATGCTGATGTTTTGGGTGTCTATATTCCAGGATGCTGATGTTTTGTGTGTCTATGTTCCAGGATGCTGATGTTTTGGGTGTCTATGTTCTAGGATGCTGATGTTTTGGGTGTATATGTTCCAGGATGCTGATGTTTTGGGTGTCTATGTTCCAGGATGCTGATGTTTTGTGTGTCTATGTTCCAGGATGCTGATGTTTTGTATGTCTATGGTCCAGGATGCTGATGTTTTGGGTGTCTATGTTCTAGGATGCTGATGTTTTGGGTGTCTATGGTCCAGGATGCTGATGTTTTGTGTGTCTATGTTCCAGGATGCTGATGTTTTGTGTGTCTATGGTCCAGGATGCTGATGTTTTGGGTGTCTATGTTCTAGGATGCTGATGTTTTGGGTGTCTATGGTCCAGGATGCTGATGTTTTGTGTGTCTATGTTCCAGGATGCTGATGTTTTGTGTGTCTATGTTCCAGGATGCTGATGTTTTGTGTGTCTATGTTCTAGGATGCTGGTGTTTTGGGTGTCTATGGTCCAGGATGCTGATGTTTTGTGTGTCTATGGTCCAGGATGCTGATGTTTTGGGTGTCTATGTTCCAGGATGCTGATGTTTTGGGTGTCTATGGTCCAGGATGCTGATGTTTTGGGTGTCTATGGTCCAGGATGCTGATGTTTTGGGTGTCTATGGTCCAGGATGCTGATGTTTTGGGTGTATATGTTCCAGGATGTTGATGTTTTGGGTGTCTATATTCCAGGATGCTGATGTTTTGGGTGTCTATGTTCCAGGATGCTGATGTTTTGGGTGTCTATGTTCCAGGATGCTGATGTTTTGGGTGTCTATGTTCCAGGATGCTGATGTTTTGGGTGTCTATGTTCCAGGATGCTGATGTTTTGGGTGTCTATGTTCCAGGATGCTGATGTTTTGGGTGTATATGTTTTGGGTGTATATGTTTTGGGTGTCTATGTTCTAGGATGCTGATGTTTTGGGTGTATATGTTCTAGGATGCTGATGTTTTGGGTGTCTATGTTCCAGGATGCTGATGTTTTGGGTGTATATGTTCCAGGATGCTGATGTTTTGGGTGTCTATGTTCCAGGATGCTGATGTTTTGGGTGTCTATATTCTAGGATGCTGATGTTTTGGGTGTCTATGTTCCAGGATGCTGATGTTTTGGGTGTCTATGTTCCAGGATGCTGATGTTTTGGGTGTCTATATTCCAGGATGCTGATGTTTTGGGTGTCTATGTTCCAGGATGCTGATGTTTTGGGTGTCTATATTCCAGGATGCTGATGTTTTGGGTGTCTTATGTTCCAGGATGCTGATGTTTTGGGTGTCTTATGTTCCAGGATGCTGATGTTTTGGGTGTCTATGTTCCAGGATGCTGATGTTTTGGGTGTCTTATGTTCCAGGATGCTGATGTTTTGGGTGTCTATATTCCAGGATGCTGATGTTTTGTGTGTCTATGTTCCAGGATGCTGATGTTTTGGGTGTCTATGTTCTAGGATGCTGATGTTTTGGGTGTCTATGTTCTAGGATGCTGATGTTTTGTGTGTCTATGTTCCAGGATGCTGATGTTTTGGGTGTCTATGTTCTAGGATGCTGATGTTTTGGGTGTCTATGTTCTAGGATGCTGATGTTTTGGGTGTCTATGTTCCAGGATGCTGATGTTTTGGGTGTCTATATTCCAGGATGCTGATGTTTTGTGTGTCTATGTTCCAGGATGCTGATGTTTTGGGTGTCTATGTTCTAGGATGCTGATGTTTTGGGTGTATATGTTCCAGGATGCTGATGTTTTGGGTGTCTATGTTCCAGGATGCTGATGTTTTGTGTGTCTATGTTCCAGGATGCTGATGTTTTGTATGTCTATGGTCCAGGATGCTGATGTTTTGGGTGTCTATGTTCTAGGATGCTGATGTTTTGGGTGTCTATGGTCCAGGATGCTGATGTTTTGTGTGTCTATGTTCCAGGATGCTGATGTTTTGTGTGTCTATGGTCCAGGATGCTGATGTTTTGGGTGTCTATGTTCTAGGATGCTGATGTTTTGGGTGTCTATGGTCCAGGATGCTGATGTTTTGTGTGTCTATGTTCCAGGATGCTGATGTTTTGTGTGTCTATGTTCCAGGATGCTGATGTTTTGTGTGTCTATGTTCTAGGATGCTGGTGTTTTGGGTGTCTATGGTCCAGGATGCTGATGTTTTGTGTGTCTATGGTCCAGGATGCTGATGTTTTGGGTGTCTATGTTCCAGGATGCTGATGTTTTGGGTGTCTATGGTCCAGGATGCTGATGTTTTGGGTGTCTATGGTCCAGGATGCTGATGTTTTGGGTGTCTATGGTCCAGGATGCTGATGTTTTGGGTGTATATGTTTTGGGTGTCTATGGTCCAGGATGCTGATGTTTTGGGTGTATATGTTTTGGGTGTATATGTTTTGTGTGTCTATGTTCCAGGATGCTGATGTTTTGGATGTCTATGTTCCAGGATGCTGATGTTTTGGGTGTCTATGGTCCAGGATGCTGATGTTTTGGGTGTCTATGGTCCAGGATGCTGATGTTTTGGGTGTATATGTTCCAGGATGCTGATGTTTTGTGTGTCTATGGTCCAGGATGCTGATGTTTTGGGTGTATATGGTCCAGGATGCTGATGTTTTGGGTGTCTATGTTCCAGGATGCTGATGTTTTGTGTGTCTATGTTCCAGGATGCTGATGTTTTGGGTGTCTATGTTTTGGGTATCTATGTTCTAGGATGCTGATGTTTTGGGTGTCTATGTTTTGGGTGTCTATGTTCTAGGATGCTGATGTTTTGGGTGTCTATGTTCTAGGATGCTGATGTTTTGGGTGTCTATGTTCTAGGATGCTGATGTATTGGGTGTCTATGTTTTGGGTGTATGTATTGGGTGTATGTATTGGGTGTATATGTTTTGGGTGTATATGTTTTGGGTGTATATGTTTTGGGTGTATATATATATATATATATGTTCCAGGTATGGGCTCCACTGTTTATTGGACGCAGGAGTTGAGTGCCACTCTGCATATCGTGATAAATCAGATGAAGTCCGTGCTACAGCGTGACAGGATAAGATTGCTGGACGTTCCCTGCGGCGACATGCAGTGGATGTCCAGATTCCTGATCAGCCGGGATGACATCGACTACACCGGAATGGATATCGTACCGGACTTGATCAGTCACCACCGGAAGACATTCAAGGATCAGAGTTGGAGATTCCGGACGGCAGACGTACTGGAGGTCGGCGTGCAGGAACAATATGACGTCGTTCTCAGCAGAATGATGATGCAGCATTTGTACCATAATGACGTCATTAAATTGTTAAAACTCGTCTCGCAGAGCGGGAGCCAGTACTTATTAGCAACGACGTTTGCCAGAGAGCAAGTCAACAAAGAGTTAGATATTTCAGAGAATCCGGGCCGATTTCGACCGCTAAATTTAGAGGCGCCCCCTATATCGCTACCACCTCCGCTCTGTCTCAGTCGGGATGGACCGGGTGATAAAGTCATCGAGGGATGGAACCATTTTGTGGGATTGTGGAAGTTGCCATTACAAAGTGTGAAAAACTGCAAAAATGTTCACCCACTGAAACTAAAGGGTTCAAGTCATGTGATATTCTCCTGTGCTAAGCGGACGTGACATCCTCCAGAGCCGTAGTCTATTGTATATATCTCACTGATTGCTTCAGAGACTTCTATTTGTAAACTAACTAACTCGGTGTTGAGTTTTTCATATTTGTGATGAAATGAGTTCAATTCAGGGAATTGGAAGGAAACAAAACATGAATCAAAACAAATATTCTGACCTAATTCCTAATGATTATCATGAATCAAAACAAATAATATGACCTAATTCCTAATGATTATCATGAATCAAAACAAATAATATGACCTAATTCCTAATGATAATCATGAATCAAAACAAATAATCTGACCTAATTCCTAATGATTATCATGTTTTTGTTTATGTTTTATATATTGATATATTTTGAACAGTCAAATGTATATATTTTTTTGAAGCTTTGTCATTAAGATATTATATCATGATAGCATTGAATACCCTGCAATATTCAGCAAATGCCAAAGGTCAGTATTAACTAGGGACCTATTTACTGTAGGACTCCAGTCCCCGTCCTTTCTTATCCGGGTCCCAGATGACAGCGAGGTCACAGGTTAGTGGCAGCGAGGTCACAGGTTAGTGGCAGCGAGGTCACAGGTTAGTGGCAGCGAGGTCACAGGTTAGTGTCAGTGATGTCACAGGTTAGTGGCAGCAAGGTCACAGGTTAGTGTCAGTGATGTCACAGGTTAGTGGCAGCGAGGTCACAGGTTAGTGGCAGCGAGGTCACAGGTTAGTGGCAGTGAGGTCACAGGTTAGTGTCAGTGATGTCACAGGTTAGTGGCAGCGAGGTTACAGGTTAGTGTCAGTGATGTCACAGGTTAGTGGCAGCGAGGTCACAGGTTAGTGGCAGCGAGGTCACAGGTTAGTGGCAGCGAGGTCACAGGTTAGTGTCAGTGATGTCACAGGTTAGTGGCAGTAAGGTCACAGGTTAGTGTCAGTGATGTCACAGGCTAGTGGCAGTGAGGTCACAGGTTAGTGTCAGTGATGTCACAGGTTAGTGGCAGTGAGGTCACAGGTTAGTGGCAGTGAGGTCACAGGTTAGTGTCAGTGATGTCACAGGTTAGTGGCAGCGAGGTCACAGGTTAGTGGCAGCGAGGTCACAGGTTAGTGGCAGTGAGGTCACAGGTTAGTGTCAGTGATGTCACAGGTTAGTGGCAGCGAGGTCACAGGTTAGTGTCAGTGATGTCACAGGTTAGTGGCAGTGATGTCACAGGTAAGTGGCAGTGAGGTCACAGGTTAGTGGCAGCAAGGTCACAGGTTAGTGGCCGCAATATTGGAAAATTTACATAGAGCTGATACCAGTGTCTGTTCATAGTGCTTTTCAAGAGGGGTCTCCGGAATGCGTCTTTAGTGACTCAGTGAGGTCATGCATGTAGTAAATAAGGTCATGCATGCACTCAGGCAAGTCATACGCATACTTAGTGAGGTCACAAATGCACCCAAGGTAGGTCATGCATGTACTGAGCAAATACTGAGCGAAGTGTGTGCATGACCTCAGTCAGAGTAGGCATGACCTGACTGAGGTCATGTATACCCTGACCGAGGTCATGCATACCCTGACTGAGGTCATGCATACCCTGACTGAGGTCATGTATACCCTGACCGAGGTCATGCATACCCTGACTGAGGTCATGCATACCCTGACTGAGGTCATGTATACCCTGAACGAGGTCATACATACCCTGACTGAGGTCATGTATACCCTGACCGAGGTCATGCATACCCTGACTGAGGTCATGTATACCCTGACTGAGGTCATGCATACCCTGACTGAGGTCATGTATACCCTGACCGAGGTCATGTATACCCTGACTGAGGTCATGTATACCCTGACCGAGGTCATACATACCCTGACTGAGGTCATGTATACCCTGACCGAGGTCATGCATACCCTGGCTGAGGTCATGCATACCCTGACTGAGGTCATGTATACCCTGAACGAGGTCATGCATACCCTGACTGAGGTCATGCATACCCTGACTGAGGTCATGTATACCCTGACCGAGGTCATGCATACCCTGACTGAGGTCATGCATACCCTGACTGAGGTCATGTATACCCTGACTGAGGTCATGCATACCCTGACTGAGGTCATGTATACCCTGACCGAGGTCATGTATACCCTGACTGAGGTCATACATACCCTGACTGAGGTCATGTATACCCTGACTGAGGTCATGTATACCCTGACCGAGGTCATACATACCCTGACTGAGGTCTAAAGTCAAAAGAGGACATAATATATATATATATATATACATCCCAAGCAAAGATATAAAGAATGACTGATTTCTGCTGACAAGTTGATCGACTTTTGTATCAGATATTGGCACAAGTGGCCATCTATGTCAGAATGAACCTGGAAGTGTGACCTAATTAACTTGACCTAATTGTGCACTATGACGGTACAGACCGCTGGTGGGGAGGGCTCACACCCTGGAGGTTCTGGCCATATATGATTGGGAACTTCTATATAAAACCCTCCCTGACCAGTGCTTCTATAAAACCCTCCTTGACCAGTGCTTCTATAAAACCCTCCCTGACCAGTGCTTCTATAAAACCCTCCCTGACCAGTGCTTCTATAAAACCCTCCCTGACCAGTGCTTCTATAAAACCCTCCCTGACCAGTGCTTCTATAAAACCCTCCCTGACCAGTGCTTCTATAAAACCCTCCCTGACCAGTGCTTCTATAAAACCCTCCCTGGCCAGTGCTTCTATAAAACCCTCCCTGACCAGTGCTTCTATAAAACCCTCCCTGGCCAGTGCTTCTATAAAACCCTCCCTGACCAGTGCTTCTATAAAACCCTCCCTGGCCAGTGCTTCTATAAAACCTGTCTGGATGATAATCTTTGTAAATTGATCCATTGTATATACCATGATCATCCATGTGAATTATTTTTATGTCATGTGATTTCTCTATGTATATTAAAATAAAATTATCTTATACAGGAACTTTATTTCCGTAAAGTACAGACTTATGTAAAAATCAGCTCTATTGTTGTGTGCAAATAAAGGAATTTATCATTAATGTTGTTAATTTATATTATTTAAAGCTATATGTAGCATAGCTTCCACTGTAAGGGAGGAAATTATCTGTCAATCTGTCCGTCAACTTTGATCTTCTCTGAAATCACTGATCAGAGTTCTTAGCTGTTAGGTAAGATGTTGTGTTTTACTGGGACCTGTTAGGTAAGATGATGTGTTTTACTGGGACCTGTTAGGTAAGATGTTGTGTTTTACTGGGACCTGTTAGGTAAGATGTTGTGTTTTACTGGGACCTGTTAGGTAAGATGTTGTGTTTTACTGGGACCTGTTAGGGAAGATGTGTTTTACTGGGACCTGTTAGGTAAGATGTGTTTTACTGGGACCTGTTAGGTAAGATGGTGTGTTTTACTGGGACCAGTCAGGTAAGATGTTGTGTTTTACTGGGACCTGTTAGGTAAGATGTTGTGTTTTACTGGGACCTGTTAGGTAAGATGTTGTGTTTTACTGGGACCTGTTAGGTAAGATGTTGTGTTTTACTGGGACCTGTTAGGTAAGATGTTGTGTTTTACTGGGACCTATTAGGTAAGATGTTGTGTTTTACTGGGACCTGTTAGGTAAGATGTTGTGTTTTACTGGGACCTGTTAGGTAAGATGGTGTGTTTTACTGGGACCTGTTAGGTAAGATGTTGTGTTTTACTGGGACCTATTAGGTAAGATGTGTTTTACTGGGACCTGTTAGGTAAGATGTGTTTTACTGGGACCTGTTAGGGAAGATGTTGTGTTTTACTGGGACCTGTTGGGTAAGATGTTGTGTTTTACTGGGACCTGTTAGGTAAGATGTTGTGTTTTACCGGGACCTGTTAGGTAAGATGTTGTGTTTTACTGGGACCTGTTAGGTAAGATGGTGTGTTTTACTGGGACCTGTTAGGTAAGATGTTGTGTTTTACTGGGCCCTGTTAGGTAAGATGTTGTGTTTTACTGGGACCTGTTAGGTAAGATGGTGTGTTTTACTGGGACCTGTTAGGTAAGATGTTGTGTTTTACTGGGACCTGTTAGGTAAGATGTTGTGTTTTACTGGGACCTGTTAGGGAAGATGTGTTTTACTGGGACCTGTTGGGTAAGATGTTGTGTTTTACTGGGACCTGTTAGGTAAGATGTTGTGTTTTACCGGGACCTGTTAGGTAAGATGTTGTGTTTTACTGGGACCTGTTAGGTAAGATGTGTTTTACCGGGACCTGTTAGGTAAGATGTTGTGTTTTACTGGGACCTGTTAGGTAAGATGTTGAGTTTTACTGGGACCTGTTAGGGAAGATGTTGTGTTTTACTGGGACCTGTTAGGTAAGATGTGTTTTACCGGGACCTGTTAGGTAAGATGTTGTGTTTTACTGGGACCTGTTAGGTAAGATGGTGTGTTTTACTGGGACCTGTTAGGTAAGATGGTGTGTTTTACTGGGACCTGTTAGGTAAGATGGTGTGTTTTACTGGGACCTGTTAGGTAAGATGTTGTGTTTTACTGGGACCTGTTAGGTAAGATGGTGTGTTTTACTGGGACCTGTTAGGTAAAATGTTGTGTTTTACTGGGACCTGTTAGGTAAGATGGTGACCTGTTAGGTAAGATGGTGTGTTATACTGGGACCTGTTAGGTAAGATGGTGTGTTTTACTGGGACCTGTTAGGTAAGATGGTGACCTGTTAGGTAAGATGGTGTGTTATACTGGGACCTGTTAGGTAAGATGGTGTGTTTTACTGGGACCTGTTAGGTAAGATGGTGTGTTTTACTGGGACCTGTTAGGTAAGATGGTGTGTTTTACTGGGACCTGTTAGGTAAGATGTTGTGTTTTACTGGGACCTGTTAGGGAAGATGTTGTGTTTTACTGGGACCTGTTAGGGAAGATGTTGTGTTTTACTGGGACCTGTTAGGTAAGATGTTGTGTTTTACTGGGACCTGTTAGGTAAGATGGTGACCTGTTAGGTAAGATGTTGTGTTTTACTGGGACCTGTTAGGTAAGATGGTGACCTGTTAGGTAAGATGGTGTGTTTTACTGGGACCTGTTAGGTAAGATGTTGTGTTATACTGGGACCTGTTAGGTAAGATGTGTTTTACTGGGACCTGTTAGGTAAGATGTGTTTTACTGGGACCTGTTAGGTAAGATGTTGTGTTTTACTGGGACCTGTTAGGTAAGATGGTGACCTGTTAGGTAAGATGGTGTGTTTTACTGGGACCTGTTAGGTAAGATGGTGTGTTTTACTGGGACCTGTTAGGTAAGATAGTGTGTTTTACTGGGACCTGTTAGGTAAGATGTTGTGTTTTACTGGGACCTGTTAGGTAAGATGTGTTTTACTGGGACCTGTTAGGTAAGATGGTGTGTTTTACTGGGACCTGTTAGGTAAGATGGTGTGTTTTACTGGGACCTGTTAGGTAAGATGGTGACCTGTTAGGTAAGATGGTGTGTTTTACTGGGACCTGTTAGGTAAGATGGTGTGTTTTACTGGGACCTGTTAGGTAAGATGTTGTGTTTTACTGGGACCTGTTAGGTAAGATGGTGTGTTTTACTGGGACCTGTTAGGTAAGATGGTGTGTTTTACTGGGACCTGTTAGGTAAGATGGTGTGTTTTACTGGGACCTGTTAGGTAAGATGTTGTGTTTTACTGGGACCTGTTAGGTAAGATGTGTTTTACTGGGACCTGTTAGGTAAGATGTTGTGTTTTACTGGGACCTGTTAGGTAAGATGTTGTGTTTTACTGGGACCTGTTAGGTAAGATGTTGTGTTTTACTGGGACCTGTTAGGTAAGATGTGTTTTACTGGGACCTGTTAGGTAAGATGGTGTGTTTTACTGGGACCTGTTAGGTAAGATGGTGTGTTTTACTGGGACCTGTTAGGTAAGATGTTGTGTTTTACCGGGACCTGTTTGGTAAGATGGTGTGTTTTACTGGGACCTGTTAGGTAAGATGGTGTGTTTTACTGGGACCTGTTAGGGAAGATGGTGTGTTTTACTGGGACCTGTTGGGTAAGATGTTGTGTTTTACTGGGACCTGTTAGGTAAGATGGTGTGTTTTACTGGGACCTGTTAGGTAAGATGGTGTGTTTTACTGGGACCTGTTAGGTAAGATGTTGTGTTTTACTGGGACCTGTTAGGTAAGATGGTGTGTTTTACTGGGACCTGTTAGGTAAGATGGTGTGTTTTACTGGGACCTGTTAGGTAAGATGTTGTGTTTTACCGGGACCTGTTTGGTAAGATGGTGTGTTTTACTGGGACCTGTTAGGTAAGATGGTGTGTTTTACTGGGACCTGTTAGGGAAGATGTTGTGTTTTACTGGGACCTGTTGGGTAAGATGTTGTGTTTTACTGGGACCTGTTAGGTAAGATGTTGTGTTTTACTGGGACCTGTTAGGTAAGATGTTGTGTTTTACTGGGACCTGTTAGGTAAGATGGTGTGTTTTACTGGGACCTGTTAGGTAAGATGGTGTGTTTTACTGGGACCTGTTTGGTAAGAT
Source organism: Amphiduros pacificus (assembly GCA_949316495.1). NCBI lineage: Eukaryota > Metazoa > Annelida > Polychaeta > Phyllodocida > Hesionidae > Amphiduros > Amphiduros pacificus. Next base: position 1,376,915 of record OX439011.1, read on the forward strand.
GTTGTGTTTTACTGGGACCTGTTAGGTAAGATGTTGTGTTTTACTGGGACCTGTTAGGTAAGATGTTGTGTTTTACCGGGACCTGTTTGGTAAGATGGTGTGTTTTACTGGGACCTGTTAGGTAAGATGGTGTGTTTTACTGGGACCTGTTAGGTAAGATGTTGTGTTTTACTGGGACCTGTTAGGTAAGATGTTGTGTTTTACTGGGACCTGTTAGGTAAGATGGTGACCTGTTAGGTAAGATGGTGTGTTTTACTGGGACCTGTTAGGTAAGATGGTGACCTGTTAGGTAAGATGGTGTGTTTTACTGGGACCTGTTAGGTAAAATGTTGTGTTTTACTGGGACCTATTAGGTAAGATGGTGTGTTTTACTGGGACCTGTTAGGTAAGATGGTGTGTTTTACTGGGACCTGTTAGGTAAGATGTTGTGTTTTACCGGGACCTGTTTGGTAAGATGGTGTGTTTTACTGGGACCTGTTAGGTAAGATGGTGTGTTTTACTGGGACCTGTTAGGGAAGATGGTGTGTTTTACTGGGACCTGTTGGGTAAGATGTTGTGTTTTACTGGGACCTGTTAGGTAAGATGGTGTGTTTTACTGGGACCTGTTAGGTAAGATGGTGTGTTTTACTGGGACCTGTTAGGTAAGATGGTGTGTTTTACTGGGACCTGTTAGGTAAGATGTTGTGTTTTACTGGGACCTGTTAGGTAAGATGGTGTGTTTTACTGGGACCTGTTAGGTAAGATGGTGTGTTTTACTGGGACCTGTTAGGTAAGATGTTGTGTTTTACTGGGACCTGTTTGGTAAGATGGTGTGTTTTACTGGGACCTGTTAGGTAAGATGTTGTGTTTTACTGGGACCTGTTAGGTAAGATGGTGTGTTTTACTGGGACCTGTTAGGTAAGATGGTGTGTTTTACTGGGACCTGTTAGGTAAGATGTTGTGTTTTACTGGGACCTGTCAGGTAAGATGTTGTGTTTTACTGGGACCTGTTAGGTAAGATGGTGTGTTTTACCGGGACCTGTTAGGTAAGATGGTGTGTTTTACTGGGACCTGTTAGGTAAGATGGTGACCTGTTAGGTAAGATGTTGTGTTTTACTGGGACCTGTTGGGTAAGATGTGTTTTACTGGGACCTGTTAGGTAAGATGTTGTGTTTTACTGGGACCTGTCAGGTAAGATGTGTTTTACTGGGACCTGTTAGGTAAGATGGTGTGTTTTACCGGGACCTGTTAGGTAAGATGTTGTGTTTTACTGGGACCTATTAGGTAAGATGTTGTGTTTTACTGGGACCTGTTAGGGAAGATGTTGTGTTTTACTGGGACCTGTTGGGTAAGATGTGTTTTACTGGGACCTGTTAGGTAAGATGGTGTGTTTTACCGGGACCTGTTAGGTAAGATGTTGTGTTTTACTGGGACCTGTTAGGGAAGATGTTGTGTTTTACTGGGACCTGTTAGGTAAGATGGTGTGTTTTACTGGGACCTGTTAGGTAAGATGGTGTGTTTTACTGGGACCTGTTAGGTAAGATGGTGTGTTTTACTGGGACCTGTTAGGTAAGATGTAGTGTTTTACTGGGACCTGTTAGGTAAAATGTTGTGTTTTACTGGGACCTATTAGGTAAGATGTTGTGTTTTACTGGGACCTGTTAGGTAAGATGTGTTTTACTGGGACCTGTTAGGTAAGATGTGTTTTACTGGGACCTGTTAGGTAAGATGGTGTGTTTTACCGGGACCTGTTAGGTAAGATGTTGTGTTTTACTGGGACCTGTTAGGGAAGATGTTGTGTTTTACTGGGACCTGTTAGGTAAGATGGTGTGTTTTACTGGGACCTGTTAGGTAAGATGGTGTGTTTTACTGGGACCTGTTAGGTAAGATGTTGAGTTTTACTGGGACCTATTAGGTAAGATGTTGTGTTTTACTGGGACCTGTTAGGTAAAATGTTGTGTTTTACTGGGACCTGTTAGGTAAAATGTTGTGTTTTACTGGGACCTATTAGGTAAGATGTTGTGTTTTACTGGGACCTGTTAGGTAAGATGTTGTGTTTTACTGGGACCTGTTAGGTAAGATGTGTTTTACTGGGACCTGTTAGGTAAGATGTTGTTTTTTACTGGGACCTGTTAGGTAAGATGGTGTGTTTTACTGGGACCTGTTAGGTAAGATGGTGACCTGTTAGGTAAGATGGTGTGTTTTACTGGGACCTGTTAGGTAAGATGGTGACCTGTTAGGGAAGATGTTGTGTTTTACTGGGACCTGTTAGGTAAAATGGTGTGTTTTACTGGGACCTATTAGGTAAGATGTTGTGTTTTACTGGGACCTGTTAGGTAAGATGTGTTTTACTGGGACCTGTTAGGTAAGATGTTGTGTTTTACTGGGACCTGTTAGGTAAGATGGTGTGTTTTACTGGGACCTGTTAGGTAAAATGTTGTGTTTTACTGGGACCTATTAGGTAAGATGTTGTGTTTTACTGGGACCTGTCAGGTAAGATGTTGTGTTTTACTGGGACCTGTTAGGTAAGATGTTGTGTTTTACTGGGACCTGTTAGGTAAAATGTTGTGTTTTACTGGGACCTGTTAGGTAAGATGTTGTGTTTTACTGGGACCTGTTAGGTAAGATGGTGTGTTTTACTGGGACCTGTTAGGTAAGATGTTGTGTTTTACTGGGACCTGTTAGGTAAGATGTTGTGTTTTACTGGGACCTGTCAGGTAAGATGGTGTGTTTTACTGGGACCTGTTAGGTAAGATGGTGTGTTTTACTGGGACCTGTTAGGTAAGATGGTGTGTTTTACTGGGACCTGTTAGGTAAGATGTGTTTTACTGGGACCTGTTAGGTAAGATGTTGTGTTTTACTGGGACCTGTTAGGTAAGATGTTGTGTTTTACTGGGACCTGTTAGGTAAGATGTGTTTTACTGGGACCTGTCAGGTAAGATGTGTTTTACTGGGACCTGTTAGGTAAGATGGTGTGTTTTACTGGGACCTGTTGGGTAAGATGTTGTGTTTTACTGGGACCTGTTAGGTAAGATGTTGTGTTTTACTGGGACCTGTTAGGTAAGATGGTGTGTTTTACTGGGACCTGTTAGGTAAGATGTGTTTTACTGGGACCTGTCAGGTAAGATGTTGTGTTTTACTGGGACCTGTTGGGTAAGATGTTGTGTTTTACTGGGACCTGTTAGGTAAGATGGTGTGTTTTACTGGGACCTGTTAGGGAAGATGTTGTGTTTTACTGGGACCGATTCTATCTTTTTATGACTTTTTGAAAAATAACTAACAGCTATCACTAAATTGTCAAGGAGGCTGCCATTTTGATTAACAGTGCAAATGTCAACCAAGGAGAATGGAGATTACAAATTTATTATGTTTCATGTATTTTGATTGGCTAAAATTATTTCCTTTACCGATACCCTAGTCACCCCCTTTTACCAATATCCAAGTTGCCCCCTTTCCCCTGATATCCTAGTGACCCCCTTTCCCCTGATACCCTAGTCACCCCCTTTCCCCTGATATCCTAGTGACCCCCTTTCCTCTGATACCCTAGTCACCCCCTTTCCCCTGATACCCTAGTCACCCCCTTTCCTCTTATACCCTAGTCACCCCCTTTCCCCTGTTATCCTAGTCACCCCCTTTCCTCTTATACCCTAGTCACCCCCTTTCCCCTGATATCCTAGTGACCCCCTTTCCCCTGATATCCTAGTCACCCCCTTTCCCCTGATACCCTAGTCACCCCCTTTCCTCTGATACCCTAGTCACCTCTTTCCCCTGATACCCTAGTCACCCCCTTTCCCCTGATATCCTAGTCACCCCCTTTCCCCTGATACTCTAGTCACCCCCTTTTCCCTGATACCCTAGTCACCCCCTTTCCCCTGATATCCTAGTCACCCCCTTTCCCCTGATATCGTAGTCACCCCTTTCCCCTGATACCCTAGTCACCCCCTTTCCCCTGATACCCTAGTCACCCCCTTTTACTGATATCCAAGTTGCCCCCTTTCCTCTGATACCCTAGTCACCCCCTTTTCCCTGATACCCTAGTCACCCCCTTTTCCCTGATATCCTAGTCACCCCCTTTCCCCTGATACCCTAGTCACCCCCTTTCCCCTGATATCCTAGTCACCCCCTTTCCCTGATATCCTAGTCACCCCCTTTACCGATACCCTAGTCACCCCCTTTCCCCTGATATCCTAGTCACCCCCTTTCCCCTGATACCCTAGTCACCCCCTTTCCCCTGATATCCTAGTCAACCCCTTTCCCCTGATACCCTAGTGACCCCCTTTCCCCTGATATCCTAGTCAACCCCTTTCCCCTGATGCCCTAGTCACCCCTTTCCCCTGATATCCTAGTCACCCCCTTTCCCTGATATCCTAGTCACCCCCTTTCCCTGATATCCTAGTCACCCCCTTTACCGATACCCTAGTCACCCCCTTTCCCCTGATATCCTAGTCACCCCCTTTCCCCTGATACCCTAGTCACCCCCTTTCCCCTGATATCCTAGTCAACCCCTTTCCCCTGATACCCTAGTGACCCCCTTTCCCCTGATATCCTAGTCAACCCCTTTCCCCTGATACCCTAGTCACCCCCTTTCCCCTGATATCCTAGTCACCCCCTTTCCCTGATATCCTAGTCACCCCCTTTCCCCTGATATCCTAGTCACCCCCTTTCCCTGATATCCTAGTCACCCCCTTTTCCCTGATATCCTAGTCACCCCCTTTACCGATACCCTAGTCACCCCCTTTCCCCTGATATCCTAGTCACCCCCTTTCCCCTGATACCCTAGTCACCCCCTTTCCCCTGATATCCTAGTCACCCCCTTTACCGATACCCTAGTCACCCCCTTTCCCCTGATATCCTAGTCAACCCCTTTCCCCTGATGCCCTAGTCACCCTTTCCCCTGATATCCAAGTTGCCCCCTTTCCTCTGATACCCTAGTCACCCCCTTTCCCCTGATATCCTAGTCACCCCCTTTCCCTGATATCCTAGTCACCCCCTTTACCGATACCCTAGTCACCCCCTTTCCCCTGATATCCTAGTCACCCCCTTTCCCCTGATACCCTAGTCACCCCCTTTCCCCTGATATCCTAGTCAACCCCTTTCCCCTGATACCCTAGTGACCCCCTTTCCCCTGATATCCTAGTCAACCCCTTTCCCCTGATGCCCTAGTCACCCCTTTCCCCTGATATCCAAGTTGCCCCCTTTCCCCTGATATCCTAGTCACCCCCTTTCCCCTGATACCCTAGTCACCCCCTTTCCCCTGATACCCTAGTCACCCCCTTTCCCCTGATATCCTAGTCAACCCCTTTCCCCTGATGCCCTAGTCACCCCTTTCCCCTGATGCCCTAGTCACCCCTTTCCCCTGATATCCAAGTTGCCCCCTTTCCCCTGATATCCTAGTCACCCCCTTTCCCTGATATCCTAGTCACCCCCTTTTCCCTGATATCCTAGTCACCCCCTTTACCGATACCCTAGTCACCCCCTTTCCCCTGATATCCTAGTCACCCCCTTTCCCCTGATACCCTAGTCACCCCCTTTCCCCTGATATCCTAGTCACCCCCTTTACCGATACCCTAGTCACCCCCTTTCCCCTGATATCCTAGTCAACCCCTTTCCCCTGATGCCCTAGTCACCCCTTTCCCCTGATATCCAAGTTGCCCCCTTTCCTCTGATACCCTAGTCACCCCCTTTCCCCTGATATCCTAGTCAACCCCTTTCCCCTGATGCCCTAGTCACCCCTTTCCCCTGATATCCAAGTTGCCCCCTTTCCTCTGATACCCTAGTCACCCCCTTTCCCCTGTTATCCTAGTCACCCCCTTTCCCCTGATATCCTAGTCACCCCCTTTCCCTGATATCCTAGTGACCCCTTTCCCCTGATACCCTAGTCACCCCCTTTCCTCTTATACCCTAGTCACCCCCTTTTCCCTGATACCCTAGTCACCCCCTTTTACCGATATCCAAGTTGCCCCTTTCCCCTTACACAATAGATGACCCAAATCTAACATTGAACGCAAATGTACAATGAAGAAATTGGTGAACTTTCTTCAAAGTTGCCCAGTATGTTCAGGCCTTGACATAAAGAGAAAAATGTTGGTTGTCCGGTTAAGCCAAGAGAGTGTGAGAAGTGGTGGCCCGAAGTTTCTAAGGATAATAGGATGCTTGGATGCAGTAAGAGCATTGTATATTAAGCTGTATAGTGACTCGTGTCTTAGAGGAGGTTACTTGTCCCAATGCAAATATACAAGTCCAATGATCGTCATAGGAAACATATCTATCAAGGATTAGAACAAAATCGAGATAGTTTGGGCCACTAAAAGAACAAAATTATGGTTGCCCAACTGGGCCACTACAACAGAGCACTCACTGGCCCAAACAGAGGATCTAGTGGCCCCAGGCCACCACGTATGTCAAGGCCTGGTGTTTTAGCAAGATGGGAATATATTCAAATGTGTTTTGATGGAAGTTTCTTAATTTTTTTATCAAAATAAATTCAAGTTGCAATTTCCCATCAAGGAAATATTGTCACTACCACGTATATATCAATGATGTCTTATTTCAGGAGAGTGAAATCACGAAAAATCAATAAAAACAACACATATCATCAACAGTTTATTTTACACCTATTTTATACACTGGATATAAAATTAAAACGGAAATTGTTTCAAACATTTTGATGTGACACAATATATAATAAATAAGCTACCTTTATTGCTGATCTCATCAGATAATATTATTGTTTCTTAGCTTGGTGGATATTCCAGGACGCATTCTATACATACACACATCATATAAAGCGGCCATCTTGAATATACCTGCCAGACCACCTCCGCACACTGGTAAGGAAGCACTAACTATAGGCTGCATTCTATTTGGCAAATTGTCCACTAGATGACACCACAATAGTCCACTAGGTGTCACCACAATAGTCCACCAGATGTCACCACAATAGTCCACCAGATGTCACCACAATAGTCCACTAGATGTCACCACAATGACACCAGATGTCACCACAATAGACCACTAGATGTCACCACAATATGACACCACAATAGTCCAGTCCACCAGATGTCACCACTGTGACAATAGTCCACCAGATGTCACCACAACAGTCCACATGATGGTACCACAATAGTCCACTAGATGTCACCACAATATGACACCACAATACTCCACTAGATGTTACCACAATATGACACCAGATGTCACCACAATAATCTCCTAGATGTCATCACAATAGTCCACCAGATGTCACCACAAACGTCCACTAGATGTCGCTGTTCATTCTGCGCCTTCACTGGCTTGCATATTGAGTAGAGGCGTTGCCTGTTTCAGAAAGTCCTGCATCAAGAGCAAACAGCCATTCATTACTCTCCTGTCACAAAGAGCAAACAGCCATTCATTATTCTCCTGTCACAAAGAGCAAACAGCCATTCATTATTCTCCTGTCACAAAGAGCAAACAGCCATACATCATTCTCCTGTCACAAAGAGCAAACAGCCATTCATTATTCTCCTGTCACAAAGAGCAAACGGCCATTCATCATTCTCCTGTCACAAAGAGCAAACAGCCATTCATCATTCTCCTGTCACAAAGAGCAAACAGCCATTCATCATTCTCCTGTCACAAAGAGCAAACAGCCATTCATTATTCTCTTGTCACAAAGAGCAAAACAACCATTCATTATTCTCCTGTCACAAAGAGCAAACAACCATTCATTATTCACCTGTCACAAAGAGCAAACAACCATTCATTATTCTCCCGTCACAAAGAGCAAACAACCATTCATTACTCTCCTGTCACAAAGAGCAAACAACCATTTATTATTCTCCTGTCACAAAGAGCAAACAGCCATTCATCATTCTCCTGTCACAAAGAGCAAACAACCATTCATCATTCTCCTGTCACAAAGAGCAAACAGCCATTCATCATTCTCCTGTCACAAAGAGCAAACAGCCATTCATCATTCTCCTGTCACAAAGAGCAAACAGCCATTCATCATTCTCCTGTCACAAAGAGCAAACAGCCATTCATCATTCTCCTGTCACAAAGAGCAAACAGCCATTCATCATTCTCCTGTCACAAAGAGCAAACAGCCATTCATTATTCTCTTGTCACAAAGAGCAAACAACCATTCATTATTCTCCTGTCACAAAGAGCAAACAACCATTCATTATTCACCTGTCACAAAGAGCAAACAACCATTCATTATTCTCCCGTCACAAAGAGCAAACAACCATTCATTACTCTCCTGTCACAAAGAGCAAACAACCATTCATTATTCTCCTGTCACAAAGAGCAAACAGCCATTCATCATTCTCCTGTCACAAAGAGCAAACAGCCATTCATCATTCTCCTGTCACAAAGAGCAAACAGCCATTCATCATTCTCCTGTCACAAAGAGCAAACAGCCATTCATTATTCTCTTGTCACAAAGAGCAAACAACCATTCATTATTCTCCTGTCACAAAGAGCAAACAACCATTCATTATTCACCTGTCACAAAGAGCAAACAACCATTCATTATTCTCCCGTCACAAAGAGCAAACAACCATTCATTACTCTCCTGTCACAAAGAGCAAACAACCATTCATTATTCTCCTGTCACAAAGAGCAAACAACCATTCATTATTCTCCTGTCACAAAGAGCAGACAACCATTCATTATTCTCCCGTCACAAAGAGCAAACAACCATTCATTATTCTCCTGTCACAAAGAGCAAACAGCCATTCATTATTCTCCTGTCACAAAGAGTAAACAACCATTCATTACTCTCCTGTCACAAATAGCAAACAACCATTCATTATTCTCCTGTCACAAAGAGCAAACAACCATTCATCATTCTCCTGTCACAAAGAGCAAACAACCATTCATTACTCTCCTGTCACAAAGAGCAAACAACCATTCATTATTCTCCTGTCACAAAGAGCAAACAACCATTCATCATTCTCCTGTCACAAAGAGCAAACAACCAATCATTATTCTCCTGTCACAAAGAGCAAACAGCCATTCATTATTCTCCTAGCTATTGTATAATTGGTTCACCTTAGCTAGTGTATGAGGTCACCTTAGCTAGTGTATAATGAGGTCACCTTAGCTATTGTATAATGAGGTCACCTTAGCTAGTGTATAATGAGGTCACCTTAGCTATTGTATAATGAGGTCACCTTAGCCATTGCATAATGAGGTCACCTTAGCTAGTGTATAATGAGGTCACCTTAGCTAGTGTATAATGAGGTCACCTTAGCTATTGTATAATGAGGTCACCTTAGCTAGTGTATAATGAGGTCACCTTAGCTATTGTATAATGAGGTCACCTTAGCCATTGCATAATGAGGTCACCTTAGCTAGTGTATAATGAGGTCACCTTAGCTATTGTATAATGAGGTCACCTTAGCTAGTGTATAATGAGGTCACCTTAGCAATTGTATAATGAGGTCACCTTAGCTAGTGTACAATGAGGTCACCTTAGCTAGTGTACAATGAGGTCACCTTAGCTAGTGCATAATGAGGTCACCTTAGCTAGTGCATAATGAGGTCACCTTAGCTAGTGTACAATGAGGTCACCTTAGCTGAACTGACAGACGGATGGATGGACGGACACACTGATTACTAGTCAAAAATATAAAAATTCAAAGACAAGTTGCAGCTCACTGAATCGCATTTGTTTCCGATGATATGTTTCATGTAGCGGATGTACTCGACGGCATACTCAAACACTGTGGCTTTGTCTGTCCTTGTGGTCATCCCGGGAACTACAACTCGGAGCTGCTCACACGCCATCTTAATACGCGCTCTGCAAAAAATAGTCCCCTGTTATAGTAATTATGCAGAAAGTAGTCCCCTTTCATAGTAATTATACAAAATTATACAAAAGTCCCTTTTGTAGTAATTTAGATAGATATTGGGCAACATTAAAGGGATTAAGCAGTGATTTTGAAAAATACGTCTTAATATCATAAAGATTTTTCTATATATTGTTTTGGTTGATGCACAGTAAGTGTCTCTAAAATCTATTTGAACAGGAACCTAATTTATAGCCCCCTTTTGAAAGCAAACTCTTTTCTTGGCATCATTTTTATGTGGAGTGTGATCATAGAGGCACTGAAAGGTAAAATGACGTCATAAGAGTATGGCAATATGCTTATGACATCATGAAAGCTATTGTCCTTTGAATAGTGCCAGAATGACATCAAACAGAGGTACCATACTTTGAGCCTCAATTGAGGTCAAAGAAAGTTCATGCTTCCCGTGTTTACCTGTCACGTGCAGCGTATGGCTCAGACAGACCTCTGCTGGGAGTGCAACTGCTATGTATCTTATTACTCTATTCAGAGCCACAGATCAATATAATTCTCCATCATACTACAAAAATGTTTCAGAGAAGTGAAATTATAACGCACATTGATCTGTGGCTCTGTTAGTATGACCGCACAAGGGAAACATGTTTTTTGGGAGAAAAATAGCTCTTTTAAATGCACGTGCTAGAAAAAAAAGAATGACGTCATCGTGCGGCAATTACCTACTTACATAAATAATTAGTAAACAAACAACAATGCAACCAAAAAAGCGGTGTCACTATGTCCTGCCTTAGAAATGACGCACTATAGAATGGTTAAAATGTGACATTTTGGTGCAAAGAGCATAATGATCGGACCAATATTAACAAAGTTATGACAAGTTTTGTGAAAATTGAAAATGATTGCAGCTCGACAGGCACGTGCAATAAATCCCGCACGATGACGTCATAGGCCCAAATTGCAATAAATGATCATGATTTATGGGGGTTGCAAGATTAATTTTAATTGTTGGTTTGTGTTGCCATGGTTACTGCAATATTTTTTTGGTCTCTGAATTTCAATGTATTTATGTATTTATGATCATTTAATCGTATAATTTATGAAATGTATTTTACTAGAAAGTATCTCTTTAAAGGGAAAAAGTTCTGCAGATTGTGGGACCAAAATAAATTGGATTTCCAAACAACTTTGTAAAAGTAATCTTAACAATATTTACTATTTTTCAAATACATTAAGAGAAAAATAGAGGTAAAGTACACACTTGATCATTTCAAAAATATGAATTGTTTTACCTCCCTTAACATATCTGATTGCCAAACTTCCTTTTTATTTCCAAATTATACAAATCGAAATGAGAAAATCTGTTTCACTAGGATCACAGTGAATTTTCTTCCCAATGAAATTAAATAAACATAGCTAAAAACAAGCCTACTCCTGTTGTGTAATCTGCAGAACTTATTTGCTTGTCTTCTTCATTTCTCATAAAAACTATCATCAAGTATAATTAGGACAAAATACTATTTTGAAAGAAATATACTTGTAATCATACCTTATAGTTCAAATATTGAGGTGTTTAAATATTGATTCATGTCATTAATGCCTTTAATCTAATAAGGAATGTATTTTTACACCGTAAATGTACCAATTCCCATCAAGTACAATATTTTGGTAATTTACTCCTCTGCCACTAGGGGCACTCACTACCAACACCCATAAATACCCTTACTAGAGACTAAAATACCCCATCATAAACATTATTGCAGACTTTGGAGTGATTTGACATGCCAGCATTTGGATCCAGTTCCGAGTCCATAGTTTTATTACCTTCACTTTTCTACTTTTCAAACTGTATCTAAAAACTACGCTGCAGTTTATATTAAAACAATAAATCAGAAAGAAAAGCCCCGAGAGTGGAAGTTAGCGGCACCTTCTGGCTCTCTCCTTGGCATTGTGCTGCTCCCTGGTGGCGCTCAGGTCAATCACGATCGGTTCCAGGATGTTGTGGCGATGTCGCAGCAGTGCTGACTGGATCTCCTCGGGTGACGGAATATCTGACGTTATTCCTTCCTTCATTACTGGCGTATTGTAAGGGACAGAGGGCGCCACGTATACCTAGTGAATTATAAAGCAAAAACTTATGGTACGTTAAACAATATTGAGCAAAATTCTAGTCGGTAAAAAGAGACTACCTTGTCATGGGTCGTGTGATGGTATAACCTACCCTGTCGTGGGTCGTGTGATGGGTGAATGGTATAACCTACCTTTTCGTGGGTCTGTGATGGTATAACCTACCTTGTCGTGGGTCTGTGATGGTATAACCTACCTTGTCGTGGGTCGTGTGATGGTATAACCTACCTTGTCGTGGGTCGTGTGATGGTATAACCTACCTTGTCGTGGGTCGTGTGATGGTATAACCTACCTTGTCGTGGGTCGTGTGATGGTATAACCTACCTTGTCGTGGGTCGTGTGATGGTATAACCTACCTTGTCGTGGGTCGTGTGATGGTATAACCTACCTTGTCGTGGGTCGTGTGATGGTATAACCTACCTTGTCGTGGGTCGTGTGATGGTATAACCTACCTTGTCGTGGGTCGTGTGATGGTATAACCTACCTTGTCGTGGGTCGTGTGATGGTATAACCTACCTTGTCGTGGGTCGTGTGATGGTATAACCTACCTTGTCGTGGGTCATGTGATGGGCGGGGTTCGGCGGACTCCACTCCTCCTCTGAGCCGCTGCTATTGAGGGACAACCTTCCAACGTGACCGGTGCTGCCACCTTTTAGATTTCTTCCCAACTGTAAAACACACAAGTAATATTTCTCATTTGCTTTCTTGCATAGAGTCAATGATTAAACCTCTGGTATATTTCTGGTAGATAAACAGGCAGCATATTTGTCTACTTGGTGAGTATTCCTGGTGCCGGACATTGTTAGATAGAAAGCCAATAGAACCAATCTGTCCTGCACTGAACAGGCATCCGCCGTCAGAGTTATACAGCCGTCTGGTCATGCATAACTGTGACATTATAAGGTCACACATGGTCATTGCGTGACTCCATTGGGTCACACTTAGCTGTTGGACCAGGCCCTCTGGTCAAGCCCTGTATGACCTCATTGGGTCACACTTAGCTGTTGGGCCAGGCCCTCTGGTCAGGCCCTGTATGACCTCATTGGGTCACACTTAGCTGTTGGACCAGGCCCTCTGGTCAGGCCCTGTATGACCTCATTGGGTCACTGAGCTGTTGGACCAGGCCCTCTGGTCAGGCCCAGGCCCTGTATGACCTCATTGGGTCACTGAGCTGTTAGACCAGGCCCTCTGGTCAGGCCCAGGCCCTGTATGACCTAATTGGGTCACACTTAGCTGTTGGACCAGGCCCTCTGGTCAGGCCCAGGCCCTGTATGACCTCATTGGGTCACACTGAGCTGTTGGACCAGGCCCTCTGGTCAGGCCCAGGCCCTGTATGACCTCATTGGGTCACACTGAGCTGTTGGACCAGGCCCTCTGGTCAGGCCCAGGCCCTGTATGACCTCATTGGGTCACACTTAGCTGTTGGACCAGGCCCTCTGGTCAGGCCCAGGCCCTGTATGACCTCATTGGGTCACACTGAGCTGTTGGACCAGGCCCTCTGGTCAGGCCCTGGCCCTGTATGACCTCATTGGGTCAGGTTTTTTGCATGACCCTATAGATGTCTGGAAATAAATAATCATCAAGAACCATCAGCTTAACAAACATTTTTTTTGGGGTTCAAATTGGGTTGATGGAAAACTTGACAATTTCCTCAGTCTAATCACAATTGACTCTTATAAATATTGCTTGAAGCAACTGATAATAAACTGGATCACCAACACTCCACCTGCTGGCGATGTGGTGAACTAAACAACACTTACCAAGGGAAACATGGGAGTCTGGAGCAGTGACCGTGTTGTTGTCATTGAGCGTGTCATAACTTTAGAGGCTGCACTGCCGAGGGGAGCGGGTATCACAGTCCTTCCTGTCACCACAGGATGTGGTGTGACATCATAGCCAGCGGTCTGAGTTTCCTCACCAGGTGGCAGCAGGAGAGCTGCCGGAGTACTGCACTGTGGAGGGATAGCTGGAATAGCTAAAAATAAGTTGTGAAAAATAAATAGCATGTTTCATCATGAATTAACATCAAAACTACCCTCCATAAGGGGACTTAACAGGACTTCTCTCTCCCATCAGTCCCTGCCTACCCTCCATAACAGGACCTCTCTCTCATATCAGTCCCTGCTTACCCTCCATAGCAGGACCTCTCTCTCATATCAGTCCCTGCCTGCCTTCCACAACAGGACTTCTCTCTCATAACAGTCCCTGCCTACCCTCCATAATGGGACTTGTCTCTCATATTAGTCCCTGCCTCCCCTCCATAACAGGACTTTTCTCTCATATCAGTCCCTCCCTACCCTCCATAGCAGGACCTCTCTCTCATATCAGTCCCTGCCTACTCTCCATAACAGGACTTCTTTCTCATATCAGTCCCTGCCTCCCCTCCATAACAGGACTTCCATCTCATATCAGTCCCTGCCGCCCCTCCATAGCAGGACTCCTCTATCATATCAGTCCCTACCTACCCTCCATAACAGGACTTCTCTCTCTCATATCAGTCCCTGCCTCCCCTCCACAGCAGGACTTCTCTCTCGTATCAGTCCCTGCCTACCCTCCATAACAGGACTTCTCTATCATATCAGTCCCTGCTTCCCCTCCATAGCAGGACTTCTCTATCATATCAGTCCCTGCCTCCCCTCCACAGCAGGACTTCTCTCTCGTATCAGTCCCTGCCTACCCTCCATAACAGGACTTCTCTATCATATCAGTCCCTGCCTCCCCTCCATAGCAGGACTTCTCTATCATATCATGATCAGTCCCTGCCTCCCCTCCACAGCAGGACTTCTCTCTCGTATCAGTCCCTGCCTACCCTCCACAGCAGGACTTCTCTCTCGTATCAGTCGCTGCCTACCCTCCACAGCAGGACTTCTCTCTCATATCAGTCCCTGCCTACCCTCCATAACAGGACCTCTCTCTCATATCAGTCCCTACCTACCCTCCATAACAGGACTTCTCTCTCTCATATCAGTCCCTGCCTACCCTCCATAACAGGACTTCTCTATCGTATCAGTCCCTGCCTACCCTCCACAGCAGGACCTCTCTCTCTTATCAGTCCCTGCCTACCCTCCATAACAGGACTTCTCTCTCGTATCAGTGCCTGCCTACCCTCCATAACAGGACCTCTCTCTCTTATCAGTCCCTGCCTACCCTCCATAACAGGACCTCTCTCTCATATCAGTGCCTGCCTACCCTCCATAACAGGACTTCTCTCTCTTATCAGTCCCTGCCTACCCTCCATAACAGGACTTCTCTCTCATATCAGTGCCTGCCTACCCTCCATAACAGGACTTCTCTATCATATCAGTCCCTGCCTACCCTTCATAACAGGACCTCTCTCTCATATCAGTCCCTGCCTACAAACATAAAAGGATGCAACTGCAACTAATGACTATTCATTTGATAATTGGTGACTGAATGAATAACTATTCATACATGTTCTCATTGGTCAGCGTTTCAGTCAGCCAACTGATCCCACTCCCACAGTATGTCGCCACCGTCTCGACCACCCACCCTCTCCACCACCGACGGTACCATCACTGCTACACTCCCTCACAGTGTCACCACTGTCTCGACCACCCACCCTCTCCACCACCAATGATACCGCCACAGCATACACCCTCACAGTGTCGCCACCGTCTCGACCACCCACCCTCTCCATCACCAATGATACCGCCACAGCACACTCCCACGCAGTGTCGCCACCGTCTCGACCACCCACCCTCTCCACCACCAATGATACCGCCACAGCACACTCCAACACAGTGTCACCACCGTCTCGACCACCCACCCTCTCCACCACCGACGGTACCATCACTGCCATAGCACACTCCAACACAGTGTCACCACCGTCTCGACCACCCACCCTCTCCACCACCGACGGTACCATCACTGCCATAGCACACTCCAACACAGTGTCACCACCGTCTTGACCACCCACCCTCTCCACCACCGACGGTACCATCACTGCCATAGCATACTCCCACGCAGTGTCACCACCGTCTCGACCACCCACCCTCTCCACCACCGACGGTACCATCACTGCCACAGCACACTCCCACACAGTGTCACCACAGTCTTGACCACCCACCCTCTCCACCACCGACGGTACCATCACTGCCACAGCACACTCCCACACAGTGTCACCACAGTCTTGACCACCCACCCTCTCCATCACCGACGGTACCATCACTGCCACAGCACACTCCCACACAGTGTCACCACAGTCTTGACCACCCACCCTCTCCACCACCGACGGTACCATCACTGCCACAGCACACTCCCACACAGTGTCACCACAGTCTCGACCACCCACCCTCTCCACCACCGACGGTACCATCACTGCCACAGCACACTCCCACACAGTGTCACCACAGTCTTGACCACCCACCCTCTCCACCACCGACGGTACCATCATCACTGCCACAGGTGTCTTTTTCTAAATATTTGTCATTATATTCTGACCACTGATGAAACATTTTATTTGGGTGAATAAATATCACACAGCAAAATTAAATGTTGACTCACCAAAGACTTGTTCAGAACTGGCTGCATGCTGCAGTGGCGCCATCTGGGGAGGATCCGGCTGTTGTAATATTTCCATCAGTGGGCTCTTTTGAGGTGGCACCATCTGGCGGCTATCCTGCTGGGACGTCATCACCAGGGGGCTCTCCCGGTGTTGCAGATAAAGCGGTGATGCCATCTGGTGGTGGTCTAAATGCTGCAGAGAGACCACTGGAGAGTTATACCTGTATTGTAGCGGCATTCGTGGCGCCCCCTGGCTCACCTCAATATGTTGTAACGGTGAGGAAGTTGTGGTCGTAAAAGTAGAGCTCGTACTTGCCACAACACAGGGCGCCACCTGCTGGGAGCCAGCAGTATGTCTCCACGCTGGAGTAGTTTGAAGCACATTCTGAATCTATAAAAAAATATAGAACAAAAATAAATCTTCAGGAACTCAGGAAGTGACAGAATTCATGATAAATCAGTAAAAAGTGAGAAGTGGATGCACGAATGCTTCCATGTATTAGGGTCAATGGTGTCACACTGACAAACAAGTCTACAAAGAATCCCAAAATATCACCCAACAGCAAATTATCATGATACAAATTTGTGCCACTCTGGACATCCTGTCCAACAACTCTTTGGCACAGAGGGATAAATATAGACACTCCCAGGGTCCCTGCTGACGTAGAAAGTAGTGCTGATTGGCACAGGGTGAGAGATATAGACACTCCCAGGGTCCCTGCTGACGTAGAAAGTAGTGCTGATTGGCACAGAGGGATAAATATAGACACTCCCAGGGTCCCTGCTGACGTAGAAAGTAGTGCTGATTGGCGCAGAGGGATAAATATAGACACTCTCAGGGTCCCTGCTGACGTAGAAAGTAGTGCTGATTGGCACAGGGTGAGAGATATAGACACTCCCAGGGTCCCTGCTGACGTAGAAAGTAGTGCTGATTGGCACAGGGTGAGAGATATAGACACTCCCAGGGTCCCTGCTGACGTAGAAAGTAGTGCTGATTGGCGCAGGGTGAGAGATATAGACACTCCCAGGGTCCCTGCTGACGTAGAAAGTAGTGCTGATTGGCACAGGGTGAGAGATATAGACACTCCCAGGGTCCCTGCTGACGTAGAAAGTAGTGCTGATTGGCACAGGGTGAGAGATATAGACACTCCCAGGGTCCCTGCTGACGTAGAAAGTAGTGCTGATTGGCACAGGGTGAGAGATATAGACACTCCCAGGGTCCCTGCTGACGTAGAAAGTAGTGCTGATTGGCGCAGGGTGAGAGATATAGACACTCCCAGGGTCCCTGCTGACGTAGAAAGTAGTGCTGATTGGCACAGGGTGAGAGATATAGACACTCCCAGGGTCCCTGCTGACGTAGAAAGTAGTGCTGATTGGCACAGAGGGATAAATATAGACACTCTCAGGGTCCCTGCTGACGTAAAAAGTAGTGCTGATTGGCGCAGGGTGAGAGATACAGATTGAGAAAGTAGTGCTGATTACATTGAGAAAGTAGTGCTGATTACTTTGTATACATACACTGCCCCTGACTCTGACGCATCACATTGAGAAAGTAGTGCTAATTACATTGAGAAAGTAGTGCTGATTACTTTGTATACATACACTGCCCCTGACTCTGACGCATCACATTGAGAAAGTAGTGCTAATTACATTGAGAAAGTAGTGCTGATTACTTTGTATACATACACTGCCCCTGACTCTGACGCATCACATTGAGAAAGTAGTGCTAATTACATTGAGAAAGTAGTGCTGATTACTTTGTATACATACACTGCCCCTGACTCTGACGCATCACATTGAGAAAGTAGTGCTAATTACATTGAGAAAGTAGTGCTGATTACTTTGTATACATACACTGCCCCTGACTCTGACGCATCACATTGAGAAAGTAGTGCTAATTACATTGAGAAAGTAGTGCTGCCACATCACATTGAAATTTTGAAGTGAATATGAAATTTCCCTGCCATCTTGAAGAAAGGTGGGCAGAAGTTTCAAATACAAAATATTTCCCATCATGCACTCCTGTCTCAAGCCAATCCCATCAAAATTTTACAGCCAAGTTAAAAATCCTGAGCAATCCTCAAGCAAATCACAAGAACTGTTCTGACCTGTTTAAATGTTGATTCCTTTGTACAGGTGACAGCACCTGCTTGTTGCTGTGTACAGATGGCAGCACCTGCTTGTTGCTGTGTACAGATGGCAGCACCTGCTTGTTGCTGTGTACAGGTGGCATCACCTGCTTGTTGCTGTGTACAGATGGCAGCACCTGCTTGTTGCTGTGTACAGGTGGCAGCACTTGCTTGTTCTGTGCTGTTGCTACTCAATGCCCACATCTGGGACAGAGATGGTGACTGACCCAAATCACGAACCTGTGCCACGCTGGGAGACTGTGCCACGCTGGGAGACTGTGCCACACTGGGAGACACGCCTGGAGACTGTGCCACGCTGGGAAACAGGCCGGGAGACTGTGCCACGCCGGGAGACTGTGCCACGCTGGGAGACACGCCTGGAGACTGTGCCACACTGGGAGACACGCCGGGAGACACGCCGGGAGACTGTGCCATGCTGGGAGACACGCCTGGAGACTGTGCCACACTGGGAGACACGCCGGGAGACAGGCCGGGAGACTGTGCCACGCTGGGAGACAGGCCGGGAGACTGTGCCATGCCGGGAGACTGTGCCACGCCGGGAGACAGGCCGGGAGACTGTGCCATGCCGGGAGACTGTGCCATGCTGGGAGACTGTGCCAGGCCGGGAGACTGACTCCAGCTTCTTGTATTGGGAGGTTGACTTTCACTGTAAAACAATTTGAAATCTAATGCAAGAAATTCTGCCTCATATTCTCCTTACAATTTCCATTTTTATTATCATTTGATCATGACCCACTTCTCTTGTACTCTTCAGCATATCATATATTTGATCTTTCCAACTAAATATATTAAAGGTATTTAGGGTATTTATGGGTCCTCTCAAGGAGTGCCCCCTTGTGCAGGGGTGGGCAAGCTCGGAACTGATTTTATTCAGCTTTTCACTCACCTTGGGCTGGTGGTGTTTTCAAATTGGTGACGAGGTAACCTTGACGACAGCACAGAGGAGACCGGGACATGTGGTGATGCCATCTGGTGAGTGAAGACTTCGTGAGATATCTCCCAGTTCCCCATCTGCAAAGAAATACTTCTGACCTGACATAAAGTAGTCTGATCCCTCAAATCCCGAGAAATAAGGAGACAAAAGTTCTGACTAACACATTGATATCCATCCAGATTATCCAGATTATATCCATCCAGATTATCCAGATTATATCCATCCAGATTATCCAGATTATATCCATCCAGATTATCTTGACTTAACTGTATAATGCTTATTCAGTGTAATAATGGTACGCCATTAAAGCAATTTTCATTTTATGTTAACTGTGAAGTTAACGTTAAACTAATCTAGCGTTCTCTGTGGCTACCATGGTGTCTCCATGATCCTTTTTGCAAAGGGATCAAATAAATGTTTCTGATTTCTGTCATTAAACTAACAGGCACACATTTTGGTTAAATTGAGAAGTGGAAACAGTTATTGGATTTTTCTCTGGGTTAAAATCATCGTTCTGATGCCGCGGTTTTGTATTCGTCTTTATGATCAACAGAGAGCATGATTTATGGGGGCAACAAAGATGCAGATATAAGCTCAATAACGAATCTCACCTGTATAATAACGAATCTCACCTGTACAATAACGAATCTCACCTGAACAATAACGAATCTCACTTGTACAATAACGAATCTCACCTGAACAATAACGAATCTCACTTGTACAATAACGAATCTCACCTGTATGATAACGAATCTCACCTGTACAATAACGAATCTCACGTGTACAAAAACGAATCTCACCTGAACAATAACGAATCTCACCTGTACAATAACGAATCTCACCTGAACAATAACGAATCTCACCTGAACAATAACAAATCTCACCTGTACAATAACGAATCTCACTTGTACAATAACGAATCTCACCTGTACAATAATGAATCTCACCTGAACAATAATGAATCTCACCTGTACAATAACGAATCTCACCTGAACAATAATGAATCTCACCTGAACAATAATGAATCTCACCTGAACAATAATGAATCTCACCTGTACAATAACGAATCTCACCTGAACAATAACGAATCTCACCTGAACAATAACGAATCTCACCTGAACAATAATGAATCTCACCTGAACAATAATGAATCTCACCTGAACAATAATGAATCTCACCTGTACAATAACGAATCTCACCTGAACAATAACGAATCTCACCTGAACAATAACGAATCTCACCTGAACAATAATGAATCTCACCTGAACAATAATGAATCTCACCTGAACAATAATGAATCTCACCTGAACAATAATGAATCTCACCTGAACAATAATGAATCTCACCTGAACAATAATGAATCTCACCTGAACAATAATGAATCTCACCTGTACAATAACGAATCTCACCTGTCCAATAACGAATCTCACGTGTACAATAACGAATCTCACCTGTACAATAACGAATCTCACCTGTACAATAACGAATCTCACCTGAACAATAACGAATCTCACCTGTACAATAACGAATCTCACCTGTACAATAATGAATCTCACCTGTACAATAACGAATCTCACCTGAACAATAATGAATCTCACCTGAACAATAACGAATCTCACCTGAACAATAATGAATCTCACCTGTACAATAACGAATCTCACCTGTACAATAACGAATCTCACCTGAACAATAATGAATCTCACCTGTACAATAACGAATCTCACCTGTACAATAATGAATCTCACCTGTACAATAACGAATCTCACCTGAACAATAATGAATCTCACCTGAACAATAATGAATCTCACCTGAACAATAATGAATCTCACCTGAACAATAACGAATCTCACCTGTACAATAACGAATCTCACCTGTATAATAACGAATCTCACCTGTACAATAACGAATCTCACCTGAACAATAACGAATCTCACCTGTACAATAATGAATCTCACCTGTACAATAACGAATCTCACCTGTACAATAACGAATCTCACCTGTACAATAACGAATCTCACCTGAACAATAACGAATCTCACCTGTACAATAACGAATCTCACCTGTATAATATCGAATCTCACCTGTACAATAACGAATCTCACCTGTACAATAATGAATCTCACCTGTACAATAATGAATCTCACCTGTACACGGTTATCATCAGAAACTTTCTTTTCTGTTCCCTGCTCAGATCCATACTCTCTTATGAGGCCAGTTTTTTCTGACAAATTGGCAAATAAACCTTTCTGGTCTTCCTTTCTATGTTCAGCTTCTTCTTTTTGTTCCCGATTCTTGTTTTCCGGTTTTTCAATTGGTTTACTATTTTGCTTCTCTTCATTCCATTCCTGCGTCATGCTTCTTTCCTGTTGATTCCATTTTTCATTTTCCTGACACCATTTTTGTTTGGAATATTCTTTATCTTTCCATTCCAGATTCATGTTTTCCGTTTCCTGCTCATTTGATTCCTGTTTTATTGTTTCCTTCTGCCTCTCACATATTTCTTGTTTTATGTTTCCTTTCCTCTCTGTCTGTTGTTTGTGTTCCTGTTGTATCAGCTGTAACTCTCGCAGTGCCCCCTGGCTGTCAGGCTCCACACTATTCTCAGTTTCTTCCTCCTCTTCTGATTCCTTGTTTTGCTTACCCTCGGATTGATTTTTGTCTCTCACATTAAAAGATCCTTCTAATTTTTTCTGAATCTTTAAAGTTTGGTCGTTAGCAGTTATGTTGAGTTCACCAACTTGTAGTTTTGTCTGGTTTTTCATTTCAACCAGTGGAAATCTTGTTTTTATTGGACCCTTTGCAGTTTTTTCTTCTGATGTTACTGACCACACAAGTTGAACTCTGTTTGACTGCAGATATGCTGACCCTTAAACAAATACAATAAAAAACAACATAATTTTGTGACTATCATTTATTTAAACATGCATTCAGCAGGGCATTGTGACAGTTTCTGGCATTTTCCACCGTTCACATATTCGACCGTGGAATGTTCGACGAAATATCCTTCGAGAAGTAGATAATATAATTGGTATAATACAGGGGACCAGTCCAATAGGGAAACGGTAGAAACCGCCGCTACATGCATTCTGACCTTAAACAAATAACAATAGTTTTTCATCAAGGTTTTTAGTCTTGATATTTTTTCTCCCTACTACAGTGACCGGCAACCAATTCCGCACATTTTCATGTTTTTCACTCCAGATTTTCACAAAACCTTTCAAAACTGAGTAAAAACTGCTCACATCGATAGTAGATCGTTAACTTTATATACGTGTAGAATAAAATTGATATATGTTCAACTTGTATAGAATTATCGGGAAATTCACGCTTTCACCAAACCTGCAGTTTGTCCGAGTTTAACACGATGATGTTCGCTACGTCACCACTTCTGACGTCATTTGACAGTGACAACATCACTCGTGCCGTGAAAACAAATAAACTACTATAACGTTTTGAAAAGCAGTGGGAATGAATGCAAGACGACGTGTGAGAGACAATGCTCAGCTCAATTGCAATTAGTACAGGCAAGGTTTGCTTGATATTTGACTGTTAAAAATGTCTGAGTTTCAACTGCCGGTTTTGGACGGTTGCCGGTCTCTGTATGTGGTCTCACTGCTAATTTTCCCCACTTTCCTCCATGCCCCCCCCCCATTGACGATTAATGGTCTGTCCCTAACAAACCACGGGACATTCTGATTCCACAGACCTAAAGACATCTCAGCTGAAATCATCTAACAGACCAGACCGACATTCTGACATCATCTAACAGACCAGACAGACATTCTGACATCATCTAACAGACCAGACCGACATTCTGACATCATCTAACAGACCAGACCGACATTCTGACATCATCTAACAGACCAGACCGACATTCCGACATCATCTAACAGACCAGACAGACATTCCGACATCATCTAACAGACCAGACAGACATTCTGACATCATCTAACAGACCAGACAGACATTCTGACATCATCTAACAGACCAGACAGACATTCTGACATCATCAAAACGACCAGACAGACATTCTGACATCATCTAACAGACCAGACAGACATTCTGACATCATCTAACAGACCAGACAGACATTCTGACATCATCAAAACGACCAGACAGACATTCTGACATCATCTAACAGACCAGACAGACATTCTGACATCATCTAACAGACCAGACAGACATTCTGACATCATCAAAACGACCAGACAGACATTCTGACATCATCTAACAGACCAGACCGACATTCTGACATCATCTAACAGATCTGACATTCTGACATCATCTGACAGACCAGACAGACATTCTGACATCATCTAACAGACCAGACAGACATTCTGACATCATCTAACAGACCAGACAGACATTCTGACATCATCTAACAGACCAGACCGACATTCTGACATCATCTAACAGACCAGACAGACATTCTGACATCATCTAACAGACCAGACAGACATTCTGACATCATCTAACAGACCAGACAGACATTCTGACATCATCAAACATACCAGACAGACATTCTGACATCATCAAACAGACCAGACAGACATTCTGACATCATCTGACAGACCAGACAGACATTCTGACATCATCTAACAGACCAGACAGACATTCTGACATCATCAAACAGACCAGACCGACATTCTGACATCATCAAAAAGACCAGACAGACATTCTGACATCATCTAACAGACCAGACAGACATTCTGACATCATCAAACAGACCAGACCGACATTCTGACATCATCAAAAAGACCAGACAGACATTCTGACATCATCTAACAGACCAGACAGACATTCTGACATCATCTAACAGACCAGACAGACATTCTGACATCATCTAACAGACCAGACAGATATTCGGACATCATCTAACAGACCAGACAGACATTCTGACATCATCAAAACGACCAGACAGACATTCTGACATCATCTAACAGACCAGACAGACATTCCGACATCATCTAACAGACCAGACAGATATTCTGACATCATCTAACAGACCAGACAGACATTCTGACATCATCTAACAGACCAGACAGACATTCTGACATCAAAACGACTAGACCAGGGTGGCCACACTTTGATGAGAAAAAAATTCCCTGACATTTCCCTGACTTTTCCCTGACTCAAGAAATAATTCCAGGTATTGCGGCCTCCATCCTCCCCTACAGCCGCCCATTCCACCCTTTACCTGGATGATTGTTTCATGCATAAATGTATATTTTTAATAAGCCTGTGATTATGGATATTATTTAAAAGGTACAATATGTATCTTTAAACTCTTAAAATGAATTACATTTGTTTTCGTATAATTTGTGTTCAACACATCAGCCAGTTCATCATGACTGATTAGAGAAACAAAATATCATCACTACAGATACTCGGTCTCATATACATCCTGAGGGTATAACACTAAACATTACTTTCAAAGCAACACACTTACTACAGGATACTACTTTGGAAACAGAATACATATGGCCATGTGATCCTAGTTAATATCATTTTAGTGGATAATGCAGATTATTCAACAATTTTCTTTTTTTTTAATCACATACATTTCAACACATGTTTACTTTGACAACAACACACAACTTTCTAAATAATCTTGGTTTCATTATCTAGGTGACTTATTTCTTTGTCTGTGGTCTTACCGGGAAGTTAACAAGCTTAATGTCAATCCATTAATAAATCTGTCCGAATTGGAAGAAAAAAGTTTTCTTCACGCCATTTCTGCAATCCAGTTCACATGCTTGAGATTGAAAATCAATTTGGTGATGTGACCCCAAAATAATAATTCATCTTATAAATGTGTTTAACATGCATCTAGGTATTTGGGATGCATAATTACCACTCAACTTATACACAAGTCATCTTGTACAGGAGTATATATATGGTACATTAAATGAATATTGGGGCCTCCCATGCACACATCAACTAAATTTAAAGGTATGTTCCCTCTGAATGCCAAATTCAGGGGATGTTTATATTCATCATGCTAAATGACTCAATCCTGCAATCTATGCAAGTTCAGAGGTTCTGTCCTGTTGAACACAAAATTTAGAACCATAAATTTCACTGCACATAGAAATATATATAAATTTATATTTATATATGCAAGGCCTGGGAGGCCACAATATGGGAATGATTAAACTAGAACTAAAATAAAAAATAAGTATGATATGTAACAACATCATGGATATTTGAGCTTCAATTAAAATGCGCTCAGAGAGCGCAGAACAATGCCCTCCTCCTGCATACCCCTGTGGCCAGTGCCGCCTAGTGGCCAGTTTGCCCTGCACCTGAAATTCACAGAATCAGCATCCATTATGTAGAATCAAACCCCAATGTTCTGGAGCATTGAAATGAGGGCCACTCTAAATACTAATGGGGATGTCGATTTTCACCTGAAAAGTAGGTCACACTGACCCAATTACATAAATTAACATGTTTGCAGCTTATACCAATTGATAATAAGTAATAATGTTTGATATAAGTGTATTCTCAAAAGAATTCACAAAATCGGCACGTTGGCCATTTTGAAAAATGGCCGCCATGACTTCAAAATTTGGTCAGTATCGCCCATCATCGAACTTAGCCTAGCCCCTCATAAAATACACCTGAACACCAACTTGTGTCAAAATTGAAACATTTTTATAGAAGTTAGAGCGCTCACGGCCAAAGTTGACCCGATGGTCACTGCGACCTTGACCTTTGACCTAGGTCACCAAACTTTCATGGAAAATATTTAATTGGACTATATTGTTGTAGGCATATGTAGTATCATCCCTGTGGTCCAGCCACTTTCGAGTGTTGGCCATTCCAAATATTGTGACGGACGCACGGACACACGGACACACTGACACATGGACACACGGACGGAAAAGTGATTACTATATGCCCTCCCTCGGAGGAGGAGGGCATAACTAGGAAACTTTAATTCTTGCTATTATAGTATTAAAGCCAAAGGAGCTCATTTTGTTCCCTCAGTAATTGTTAATCGTGAATGTTTGTTTTAAACCCATCAATGATCTTAAAGTACTCAATGATTATGAAAATGAACAAAACTCCCTGACTTTTCCCTGACATTTCTGTCAATCAGAAATTTCCCTGACATTTTTTAAAATTCCCTGACATTTCCCTGACCTTGAAAAAAAAAAGATTTTCCCTGACTTTTCCAGGTGCGTGGCCACCCTGTAGACAGACATTCTGACATCATCTAACAGACCAGACAGACATTCTGACATCATCTAACAGACCAGACCGACATTCTGACATCATCTAAGAGACCAGACAGACATCAGTCTTCCCGATAGTCACCAGACCTTCAATGGACATTTGGTCCGGCAAAATTGACTTTTTTGCCGGACCGAAAGCATTTTCACCGGACCGTAAAAAAAAGAAAGAATATCAGCGTGAAAAGTAAATACTTACTAGTGTCCAGGTACATTGTACAAGCTTCCCAAACGGCGATATAATTAAAATCTTTGTTTTATTTTACACATAGAAATATTCTGACACGTGTCAGCAATAGTCCGCCTTCATTTAATAAGTTTAAAGTATACACAAGTCCAAGAAAATGCGAGTTTAATAATGCTTAAATACGCATATAAGACACGAGGTCGCCATTATGAAAACCGGAAGTGACGGGGACAGGCTCTTATTTTTGGCGCGAAAATGATCGGACGCTATTCATTCGCATTGAAAATATTAATGTATTGCGCAATGATGGATCCCTGACACTTCGTGTTTACCTTTAGACTGGTGTCGCGCCCTATTTATCCAGAGTGTTCTTGACACGGTATCAATGGGGGACCAGTCTAATTTACGTTTTACTTTTAAAATGACTGCCAAACTTGTCGAGGGATAAATTTTGAGAAAAGTTAGAATTTTCACAAATATACATATCGGACATGAGGTCCGACCACGGCGGAAAATATGCCGGACCGTGGCAAAAAATATCGGTCAGGACCGGCGGTCCGGCGGTTATCGGGAAGACTGAGACATTCTGACATCATCTAACAGACCAGACAGACATTCTGACATCATCTAACAGACCAGACAGACATTCTGACATCATCTAACAGACCAGACAGACATTCTGACATCATCAAACAGACCAGACCGACATTCTGACATCATCTAACAGACCAGACAGACATTCTGACATCATCTAACAGACCAGGCCGACATTCTGACATCATCAAAACGACCAGACAGACATTCTGACATCATCTAACAGACCAGACAGACATTCTGACATCATCTAACAGACCAGACCGATATTCTGACATCATCAAACAGACCAGACAGACATTCTGACATCATCTAACAGACCAGACAGACATTCTGACATCATCAAAAAGACCAGACAGACATTCTGACATCATCTAACAGACATTCTGATATGTTTCTAACAAACCAAAAACACATTCTGACATCATTGTCCAATGATATTAATAATTTGTTTTCAATAAATCTGATCAAAAATCACATTTTCTTTAGGTCTGACTCATCACTGTCAAAAATGTCAAAATGTCAAAAATGTTTGCAAGGCCCTACTTTATGTACAGTGACCGGCAACCAAATACAGACATTTTCATGTTTTTCACTCCTGATTTTCACAAAACAACCTTAAACCTGCTCACATTCATTGAAGATCGTCTGCTTTAAAGGCCTGTGAAGAAAATATGATAGCCGTTCAATATTTACAGAATTAGCACGATTTTCACGCATTCAGCAAACCTGCAGTTTGTCCGACTTTTATATTGAATACAATACAAAATTTTATTCTCGGAGAGCCCTCTGGTGAGACATGGGAGAAATGATGATGTTGGTAACATCACCACTTCTGACATTTGACAGTGACACAATCACTTGTGCCGTGAAAACAAATAAACTCTTTTAACGTTTTGAAAGGCAGTGGAATAACAATATGATATGTGAGGCACTATATTCAGCTCAAATGTAATCAGTACAGCAAGGTTTGCTTGATGTTTGACTGTGTTAAAATGTCAACTGCTGGTTTCGGACAGTTGCCGGTCACTGTAAATAATCATTTTGAAAGTTAAACTTAAAGTCAGAAAAAAGGCATGATGTGCAACTCAACAAATGTCTGAATTGTTTCATATACCTTGATCAGGGCAAGCTTCCTGCAAGTCCGAAATCTTCTGCGTCTTTTTTGGAGACTGACTTTCCCAGTGGGAGATGGTTCTGTCTTCGTCCACCAGAGGGCTCTCCGCGTACTTCTCATTCTGCCCTGGTGTGTGACGTCTTCTTTTCATCTCTAAACAAATCCAACATACTAAATTCGCTGTAATATTTGACCCCAATGACTTTTACCAGAGATATTTAAACGTGTTTTAAATGTCTCTGCTTTTACATGTTGACACTAAACTCAAATTTATCAGAGTTAAACATTTAAACTTAAGTCAATAATTAAAGAGGCGACTGATCGTTCACACCAGAGATATTTAGCAGTTACTAGTTGTTAAATCTGAGAGCAATATTGCTCTCACTCTCAGGTTAAATCTACATCTACATCTATAAGTTTACTCGGCAAAACCTATTGGCATCCCGACGAATAAATGTCTCTGAGAATCTGAGTCTCTGTTCACACGGAGACTGTTTGATTTTGCGATCTTCAAATTATCAATTAAATTACCGACTGGGTCTTTTAACTTGTTCTTCAACATTAATTTGGCCTCCTTGGTCAATTTACCTGCTTGACGAATATTTCGTGAGTTTTGAGCGTACATGTAGGTCTAAACAGCATGAACAGAATGAACAAGGACCCATGCCACGTTCTTCAAACCACAGTCGAAAATACAAAAATTAGGCTCGCCCATCATGAAACAAATATTTTGAACAGATTTGCCTTTTCCCAATCATCGAATTAAATATATTACACATTATGCCACATGTTCAATTACGTGGGTTCAAAGCACTCCAGGGTGTCAATGACAAATTGCAGATGTAAAATAAAAGTTTGGTGTCGACATTAACGTTACTTACCTGCACGTGAAATCCGCGAAACTCAACGTGAAACTTCCGCGCGTGTTCCTCCACAAATACAAACCTCGGCTCGTGACCTACGTCACAATGAAACAAAGGCTATGACGTCATAAGAATATGTGACGTCATAAGAATATGTTTCGTATATTATATCCTTGACAACCACGTGCTCAATCAACTGTCACCTTTCTCTCAAGTGCGCATGATCTACACCTTGATGAGCATGAGTGCCCTCTGGTTGCAATTAAATGATTAACGTTAGGACATGTTCAGTGTCTTCCAAAGTTCTTTTTTCCCGCCAGAAAAATCATGTCCTCCACATTTGAACGTCCAAAAATGACACGTGCGGGAAAATATTTCACAGTTCACAGTTCATTTTTCAAATTTTTTTCAGAAAATATGACTTTGCGTTACATTTTAATTAAAAAACATATGACGCAATGGTTCAATTCTTTTCAAATTTTCAGGGATTACTACCAGGAGATATTTATATTGCCACAAAAAATCCCAATGCAAAAAAAATAATTTAAAGGTGCAAAAAAAAATGTTGAAATTGGACTTTGAAAAAAAACCCAATATTCTACCGTATCCACTCGGGTTAGCGCCCATGCTTGGCTTAACGCCCACCCCCCTTTTTAGGAAGAAATCATTAAACGCCCACCTTCCCTGGATGTCCGTAATACGATGTACGTGACGTCCTTTACCCGTCTGGGTGCCCACGAGACAAAAGTGGAGCGGCCAACATGTCAAATTGAACTTTCATATCAGTAGCTGATCGATTTTAATTGCGTTTTAAATGATAAATAAATGTATATACATAATATTATCACTTTCACACGTGGATCGATTTTAATTGCGTTTTAAATGATAAATAATGGTATGTACTTAATATTATCACAATTACGTCGACAATTCCTCCACATCATTGATTTTAGCTTCAAAACAAAGCGTTTTCATTATTTATCATTTGAAATGCAATTAAAATCGATCCGCGTTTGAAAGCATTTCTGTCAACAAGGAAGACACGACTCAACGCACCACGTGGTCGCAATTTTGAAAGGCGGAAGTGACGGGAAGAGGCTCTTGTTTTTAGCACGAAAACGATTGTTAATATATTGCGCAATAATGGATGGTTTTGTTCTGTTCTCGACCTTTATAAACGCCCATGCTTGGGTAAACGCCCACCCCCCTCTTTTACTTTGTCCCCAATTAGCCGCCCATGGGCGCTAACCCGAGTGGATACGGTATATTCTACAGTTAAAAATAATTATGAGACTGAGAGCTGTTTCAATGGTGGTGTCCTTTATATGGATTCATCTATAGGGTCCCTAGTATCTTCCAGAATTTTTCACTAATTGAGCAATTTTTTTAAGGGGTTGAATTAGGAGGTCAAACATTACAAAAAATGAAAAAATTCAGTTTTTTTACACAACGATTTTTTTGTAACACGGATGGTTCCTTTTTTGACAATGATTGCCGACAGGCAATCATTGTCAAAAATAGGAACTATCTGTGTTATTCTGTGATCGGTACGGTCGTGGGAAATGCGTAGTCTAATCCTGTTGGTTGTAATTCGGTTTTTTCTGTGGTCATTATTGTTAAAGCAACTGACGCCACTGTGGAGTGTTCGTCCGTGTGCATGCGAGATTCCAATTTGCGCATGCGCCCGGGCGTATGAATACTTAAATAAAAGAAGTAAACAAAAAAAAAAGTGCGTGATGACAAAAATTTGAAGACGGCAATATCGTCATCGCCCATCTACCCATCGATGTGCGAAATTATCAATTCACATTGCTTGGAAATCTTATCCAATCGATAGAGCATGAAATACTGATCGATAATATGCGTTCCTATAACTTGAAACAAAGGTAACGAAGTCTGTGATGTTAAAATGTTCATCTACAAGTTTACCGGCTCGGCAAAGCCAATAGGCATCCCGCTGAAATGACAACATTGTCATCGCCCATCGCTGCACAAAATTATACCTTTAAATCCCTTTAAAATGCTTCCCAATCGATAGAACAAGGAATTTTAAGTAAGTTTAATTCAAATTTGGTGTAAATCGGACAATTAGAACAGAAATGAGATGCAAAAGTCGGATCGATGAATTGCGATAGCGCCTGAGCGATAAAAGAGAAACTTACGTAATCGAGCATGAAAAAGCACATCTTTGCAAACAGTTGTGCTAAAAAAATCGTTCATATACCAAATTAAATGTTTTTAAAAGATGAATAAAAATAATTTCAACTACCCCATCATTTTGCAATGATCGTTTTTGTTTAAATAATTTTGTTGTTTATTTAATTTTTTGTTGTTGTTTATTTAATTTTTTGTTGTTGTTTATTTAAATTTTTGTTTTGTTTGTTGTAATTTTGTTTTGTTTATTGCAATTTTTGTTTTGTTTGTTAATTTTTTTCCCATCCGTGTTACATGTGGAGCACCACTTTTTCTTGTTATATGAGGGTCATTTCAGTCTACAGTGACCGGCAACTGTCCGAAACCGGCAGATTAAACTCGGACATTTTTAACTCAGTCAAATATCCAGTAAAACTGATCTGTAGTAATTGCAATTAAGTTGAATATTGTCTCTCACATGTTTTCTTGTATTCCCACTGCTTTTCAAAACGTTAAAAGTGTTTATTTGTTTTCACGGCACGAATGATCGCATCACTGTCAAATGACGTCAGAAGTGCTGACGTAACCAACATCTCCGTATAAGTCAATGGAAACTCGGACAATCTGCAGGTTTGCTGAATGCGTGAAAATCATGCTATTTCTGTTAATATTGAACGGGTAGCATTAAAATTCCATAGACCGTTGAAGTTGAAGATCTTCTTTCGATGTGAGCAGTTTTTACACAGTTTTTAAAGGTTTTGTGAAAATCGGGAGTGAAAAACATGAAAATGTCCGGATTTGGCTGCCGGTCACTGTAGTATTCGGCGAATGAATATACAGTTTCTCATTGCACGTGCTGGTCACTGACGTCATGTCAATGGTTGGCACGTGCACGAGGCGATTACGTAACGCAAATATGTACTTCACATGGTAAACACCAAATAGGTATCCGTGCATGTCACTGGCATGTGCATTGATGCATGTGACGTGTGCTGGAAGCTAATGCGGTACAAAATAATGCGGTACCCTAGTTTACCTGCTCGGCAAAGCCAATAGGCATCCCGCCGAAATGACAACATCGTCATCGCTCATCGCTGCACAAAATTATCCCTTTAAATTGCTTGGAAATGCTTCCCAATCGCTAGAACAAGGAATTTTCAGTAAGTTTAGTTCAAATTTGGTGTAAATCGGACAATTAGAACAGAAATTATATGCAAAAGTCTGATCGATGATTTGCGATAACGCCTGAGCGATAATAGAGCAACTTACATAATCAGGCCTGAAAAGACACATCTATAAGTTTACTCGGCAAAACCAATTGGCATCCCGCCGAGAGTGCAAGATTGCACTAAGGGGAGCAGCTGGTACACACCACCTGCTTGTTGCCAACCTTTATACTCTGGCAAGGGAGTTTCTGAAGGATGCCGAGCTACCTGTTTCCAATGTAGTTAAATGAGGGGGAAGGTTGTTCCAGTCAGTCACTGTCCTTGGAAAATAGCTGTATTTATAAGGGTCACAGCTTGTCGCCATCTCGATATAGCGATTTCCATGGTTTTTCCTTGTGGGAGCTGATTTCATTTTGACATGTTCTGGAAGTTTCAAAGCTATTTCACCATTTATAGCTTTGTACAATAAGACCAGCCTCTGGGTCCTTCTTCTCCCTGCTAGTGAATCCCATTTTAGGTCTTCCAGGATTTTTGTTACAGTGCCTGTTTCTCTCTTCCAGTTTCCAGCCACAAATCTAGCAGCTCGTCTTTGAACTGATTCTATGCGGTCGGTATCTTTCTTGAGGTAAGGGTCCCACACACTTGATGCATATTCTAAGTGGGGGCGCACAAGTGTATTGTAGGCAGCCTCCTTGATATTTCCTGGGCACATGTTGAAATTCCTTCTTACAAATCCCAGTACTTGATTTGCTTTGCAAACAATGTTGTTAATATGTTCATCCCATTTCATATCTGTTTGGAGCTCGACTCCCAGGTAGGGATGATGTTCAACATGTTGCAAGATGTGACCATTTAGTGTATATTTTCTTGACTCAGGAGCTTGGCTTTTTTTCTTGCTGCTCAAGGTGTAGCATTTCTGAGCATTGAAGTCCATTTGCCACTCATTTGACCATTCCTCCAGCATATTTAGATCCTCTTGCAGTTTTACTGCATCCTCATCATTTTCAACTATCCTATATAGAAGGCTGTCATCTGCGAAGAGCCTTATGTTTGAATATTTTAGTTTCTCTCCAATATCATTTATATAGAGTAGAAATAGGATTGGCCCAAGTACTGTACCCTGAGGCACTCCAGATTTAACATGGACAGGGTCAGATTCATCACCGTCAATAACTACCCTCTGTTCACGGTTTGTAAGCCAGTTTTTTATCCATGAACCGACCTGCCCTGAGATTGTGATTCAGCCGTTCGTGGCAGACTGTGTCAAAGGCTTTACTAAAATCGAGAATGAGCATGTCAACATTTTGCCCATCATTTCTAGCCTTGAGTATATCCTGTAAGGTTGTGATTAACTGAGTTTCACAAGAGTGGCCTGTCCTGAATCCATGCTGAAAATTTACCAGGATATTGTAAAGTTCGCAGTGATTCATCATGTGTCTGACAATTATGCGCTCCAAAATCTTACAGGGGACGGATGTCAAAGAAACTGGCCTATAGTTTGCGGCACAACTTTTATCTCCTTTTCTAAAGACTGCAACTATATTTGCTGTGCGCCATGCTTTTGGGACTTCTCCTTTGTTGAGTGAGTCTTGGAATATTTTTTGGAGGATTGGAGCTATTTCCTGTGAACATTCTTTCAAGACTCTTGTGGGTATTTGATCTGGGCCATTGGCTTTTTTGCAGTTTAGGTTAGAGAGCAATTTTTCCACACCATCAACTGTGATGGTAATTGGCTCTATTTGTGGAGAGGTTGGGTCACCTTCGTCAGGAATATTTTCCATGTTTTCCGTAGAAAATACAGATTTGTACTGTCGTGAAAGAACTTCTGCCTTGCCTTTACTGTCTTTCACTTCAATGCCATTTTCTGTTAGTGTTGGTACACCAACAGTATCTTTGCGCCTGGCTCTAATATAGTTCCAGAACCTTTTTCCCATTGATGGTCTACTGAATTCAATGTCAGGTTAATCGAGAAGCCCAAGGACATATTCATTGTAGGATTCTCTCAACTTATGTTTTATGTGTTTCCTCGGGTTTCTGAATTTTCTACGGTCAGAATCCTTTTTAGTTTTTTTCAGCCTTGTTGTATAGTCTTTGTTTTCTTCTTATTTGTCTCTTGATTTCCTTTGTCATCCATGGCACATCCCATCTACCAGATATATTTTCTTAATAGGAATGTGTTTATTGATGGACTCCATAAGCTTATCTGTGAACATATTGTTCAGAGTTTCAACTGGGAGACTTGAGTCCTTAACTTCATCTTCAAAAAAGACACGCATGTCTTGCTTTATTGCACTCATGTCTCCTTTTTTGTACAGCAGTACGTTTCTTGGCTTCTTCTTGGCCAGTGTGGCTTTTGGATTGATTTCTGTTATCACCACATCATGGTCACTCATGCCTGGGTGGACAGATACATTAATTACTAGGCTAGGGTTTGTCCTACCAACCAGATCTAACCTATTGTCTCCCCTGGTTGGGTGCGGATTTACTTGTGTGAGACAGTGTTCATTAAAAGTATCGATCATTACTGTGTTTAGGTTAATCCCATATGCAGGGCTTGGCTTATAGGACATATTCTCCCATGTGATATCTGGTACATTGAAGTCCCCTGTTAGTAATATATTAGGGGTGTTTGTGTCGGACTGGGGAATCTTTCCAAGAGATGCATTTAATTCATGGACGTTAGATATATTTCTGTCTGTTGGCCTATAGTAACATCCTATGAACAGTGGTTTTGTTACCCACTAATGGAGAGTATCCGTCGTTGGGGGGACGTGGACGGGGGATCAATACTCTACCAATTAGATAGATACTCTAACCTGTCCTACTCTATCGTACTGTACTGTACTTGTTAACCATAGCTCGCTGACTCGCTGGCTGTGAGTTTGGGCACGGATCCTAGCTATAGTGTCAAACCCTCATATGAATGACGGGAAGTAAGGACTGCAGACACAGGATATACACAGTGTAATAGTTACCTTTATTCAGTGCTGTGATCCCTGCTTGTCTGGCTAGGCCGGCATGGCAATGAGCGAGGCATATGAACTACCAACTTTGCATGATATTTTCAACTTATGAAACCCTGACTATATGCTAAACACCCAAGTCTATGTGGTCATGATACTGAGAGTCATGAATCTTCCGTGGCAAGTGGTCGTTGATCTCCTTCTTGGCTCCTAAACTGCGGTCTGACTGCGGGTTCACGGTTGCACATCTCTTTTAAGGGGCCACTCCGCGTCATCTCAGTAGACTTGATTGTAAACTCAGTGATTTCATGAAAGTTTTGACTTTAATTAATAAGGAATCACAGCTCAAAACATTTGCAATATTATTATTCATAGCTGAAATGATATTTAAATTCAGATGAAATTGAGGTAAAATATAGCTGATATTAAAACATTAGAAAACTTCCTGTACAAATATTGACAATTTTCAATCTGGGGGTGGGTGATTGTCCCCCTGGATCCGCCTCTGATATTGATAACTAACCATACATCCATTGTAAAGTAATGCATTCCAGGAGTCCGACGAAGAGGAGAGGGAACCCGCCCACGTAGTTGTCCACCAGATTGAGCATATAGAATCCTCCCTGTCAGATCAACATAATCACAATGTTAACACTTTAAGGCTGATGATAAGGTTATGCAAATATCTATGGAAATTATAAAAATAGAATGAGACTTCTAAAGCTTATTCTTAATGGTATGCATGAATACATTTTTATGGATAGACCTTCGTGGTCATGAAATCATTTATCTACATGTACATATTACCCTTGAGGTCATGCTATGTTGTCTCTTTACATATCCTACAATTCACACTATTTTATCTATGTACATACCCTTGAAGTCATCACATCTCTGTACATATCCTACAATACATGCTATTTTATCTATGTACATACCCTTGAGGTCATCACATGTTGTCTCTGTACATATCCTACAATTCACACTATTTTGTCTATGTACCTATCCTCACTTTGGTCATGCTGGTTTCTGTGTATATAAGTCATGATATTGTTTTTATCTTTGTAAAAACCAAGCTGTCATGTTTATGTGTACATGCCCTTGAGGTCATGAAACACTTTCTTTGTTTACACACCCTTGAGGTCATACTATGCTGTACATACCCTTTGAGGTCATGTTTTAAGATGTCTCTCTGTACATACCCCTGAGGTCATGTTAAGGTGTCTCTCTGTACAAACCCCTGAGGTCATGCTATGTTGTTCCTCTGAATAAACCAATGAGGTCATGCTATTTTGTTCCTCTTTACATCCATTAATATCAAACTATGTTGTCTTTTTATATAATCTTGCGGTCATGTTATGTTGTTACATACCGTTGATATCATGCTTTGTTGTCCTTTTATATTCTCTTGATGTCATGCTGTGTTGTTTATTTACATACCCTTGTCATGCTATTGTTTATATCTGTACATACCCTTGTGGTCATGCTATTGTTTATCTCTGTACATTCCCTTGTGGTCATGCTATTGTTTATCTCTGTACATAACCTTGAGGTCATGCTATTGTTTGTCTCTGTACATACCCTTGTGGTCATGCTATTGTTTATCTCTGTACATACCATTGTGGTCATGCTATTGTTTATCTCTGTACATACCCTTGTGGTCATTCTATTGTTTATCTCTGTACATACCATGGAAGTCATGCTATTGTTTATCTCTGTACATACCCTTGTGGTCATGCTATTGTTTATCTCTGTACATACCCTTGTGGTCATGCTTAGTCCAATGGCAAAGAATAAGGCACAGAATACAGCTCTGAAAATGTAAGTCCTCTTCTTGCCCTTTCTAAGGATTCCTCCCAGTTCATCAGTGAATGAAGCAAAGAAGCACTCAACCATTGAGAACTAAAATTATGAGAAAAGATGAGAAGATAGAGTATTAAATATTGAACATTATTTGAGGTGTACACCAAGGATAAATATATTTGGGTAAACTGAACCTTAAAAATATCTGGATGTATAAAATAATTTTGTTGCTATTATTATTGTTGTTGTTGTCCATTGTTCACCATGCCATCTAGTGAAGGAGTAGTCCAGATTGGAGCTAGCATCTCCAGGTCTATTTTTTACCATGCCATCTAGTGGAGCTAGCCTCTCCAGGTCCATTGTTCACCACGCCATCTAGTGTAGGAGTAGTCCAGAGTGGAGCTAGCCTCTCCAGGTCCTTTGTTCACCACGTCATCTAGTGAAGGAGTAGTCCAGAGTGGAGCTGGCCTCTCCAGGTCCATTGTTCACCAAGCCATCTAGTGGAGGGGTTGTAGCAGTAGGAACAATTATTGTGACTTTTTATCATTTTTTCAAGAAAGAAGTAAATAAATTTCTCAGCGTGAGCATTTTCATTTACTGATTGTGGCATTGATGTGTTTGTTTTCATGTGCATGACCATGTTAATGAACCTAAAAAACTTTTTTGGATTATGCTTGTCTTCCTCCCTCAGTACATGGAGGTATTCTGAGTGAGATGACTTCAGAAGGGAATTGTATTTATTTCTCTGAATGTTATATTGTTCTTTGTTAATGTGTGAATTTGATTTAACAACCTTTCTCTCTAATTTCTTAAGAGACCTTTCAGATTTGAGCCTATCATTCATTCTTTGAAAGGAGCAGGGACTTCAGTAACGATGACAGGATTCCAATATAGAAAACTGTGCCGAAAATGTCATTAATGCAAACAAAATGATGAAGTCTACCTCAGAACTGAAGCCCAGAGTCATCATCATAAAGAAGAACATGACAGACCAGAGAGGGGCCAAAGGCATCTGTGTCAGACCCTCAGGATACACCACAAACACAAGGCCAGGACCTGCCAGAAAAATAAAACATGTATTTACTACTTGTACCTCTGATAACCAACATTGGCCTGAGGCCTGGGGGCTGACAGCACAACCTTACAGGGGAAGGGTGAGCAACCCCAGGATTCAGTACAAGGGGAGGAAGAGCAGCACCAGGATCATGTACAGGGGAGGACAAGCAGCACCAGGATCGAGTACAGGGGAGGACGAGCAGCACCAGGATCGAGTACAGGGGGAGGGTGAGCAACCCCAGGATCGAGTACAGGGGGAGGACGAGCAGCACCAGGATCGAGTACAGGGGGAGGGCGAGCAGCACCAGGATCGAGTACAGGGGAGGGCAAGCAGAACCAGGATCGAGTACAGGAGGAGGACGAGCAACACCAGGATCGAGTACAGGGGGAGGACGAGCAACACCTGGATCGAGTACAGGGGGAGGGCGAGCAGCACCAGGATCTAGTACAAGGGGAGGACGAGTAGCACCAGGATCGAGTACAGGGGAGGGAAGAGCAGCACCAGGATCGAGTACAAGGGAGGGCGAGCAGCACCAGGATCGAAGGCTAAACCTGATATCAGGAGGAAGGAGAGGGCAAGGACCAGGATCGAGTTCAGGGGAGGATGAGCAACATCAGGATGGAGTACAGGGGGAGGGGAGCAGCTCCAGGATCGAATACAGGGGGAGGGCAAGCAGTACCAGGATCAAGTACAGGGGGAGGCCGAGCAGCACCAGGATCGAGTACAAGGGGAGGGCGAGCAGTACCAGGATCGATTACAGGAGGAAGGCGAGCAGCACCAGGATCGATTATAGGGGGACGGCGAGCAACCCCAGGATCGAGTACACGGGGAGGGTGAGCAGCACCAGGATCGAATACAAGGGGAGGGTGAGCAGCACCAGGATTGATTACAGGGGGAGGGCGAGCAGCACCAGGATTGAGTACAAGGGGAGGACGACCAACACCTGCATCGAGTACAGGGGAGGACGAGCAGCACCAGGATCGAGTACAGGGGGAGGACGAGCAGCACCAGGATCGAGTACAGGGGGAGGGCGAGCAGCACCAGGATCGAGTACAGGGGAGGGCAAGCAGAACCAGGATCGAGTACAGGAGGAGGACGAGCAACACCAGGATCGAGTACAGGGGAGGACGAGCAACACCTGGATCGAGTACAGGGGGAGGGCGAGCAGCACCAGGATCTAGTACAAGGGGAGGACGAGCAGCACCAGGATCGAGTACAGGGGAGGGAAGAGCAGCACCAGGATCGAGTACAAGGGAGGGCGAGCAGCACCAGGATCGAAGGCTAAACCTGATATCAGGGATATCAATGCTCTATAACACACCGTTTGAAGTTCTGATCCATTAGTAATGTACTAAATGTTTATGAACATAAAAACAATGACCTAAAGATTCTGTGCCTAGATATGACGTAACACTAGTGTTAGCTCAGATTTTAAAGCAAGGCTCCATGCACTTTTACTGGGACAGCAGTGTATGCATTTTATATAAGTCATTTGTATGAGCATTTTTCCAGACGTTTATCATTTTGTCAACATCACCAATATTGTATAAATTAAATTCAGGTATACAAAAGTGAATTATCAGGGTTAACATAATGTAGGTAATAGTCTTATACGCACCACTGGCAGCCACATCCTTGACGTCTACTCCTTTCTGATGGGCCATGAAGCCGAGGACAGAGAATATAACAAAGCCAGCAAAGATACTGGTCCCACAGTTGATAAGTGGGACAAGAAGGGAGTCCCAAAGACAGTTATTCTTAAACTTGTTGTAACTTGCCATAGCAATTAGGCCTCCTGTGCAGGTACTCAGGGAATAGAAGATCTGTACAGCTGCATCACTCCACACCTAGAACAGTGGTAAGTAAACGGTACTGAATATATCTGTACAGCTGCATCACTCCACACCTGGAACAGTGGTAAGTAAACGGTACTGAATATATCTGTACAGCTGCATCACTCCACACCTGGAACAGTGGTAAGTAAATGGTACTGAATATATCTGTACAGCTGCATCACTCCACACCTGGAACAGTGGTAAGTAAATTGTACTGAATATATCTGTACAGCTGCATCACTCCACACCTGGAACAGTGGTAAGTAAACGGTACTGAATATATCTGTACAGCTGCATCACTCCACACCTGGAACAGTGGTTAGTAAATGGTACTAAATATATCTGTACATTGGCATCATTCCACAATTAGAAAAGAGATAAATAAACAGTACTAAATATATCTGTACATTGGCATCACTCCACACCTGGAACAGTGGTAAGTAAACGGTACTGAATATATCTGTACAGCTGCATCACTCCACACCTGGAACAGTGGTAAGTAAATGGTACCGAATATATCTGTACAGCTGCATCACTCCACACCTGGAACAGTGGTAAGTAAATGGTACCGAATATATCTGTACAGCTGCATCACTCCACACCTGGAACAGTGGTAAGTAAATGGTACCGAATATATCTGTACAGC
Source organism: Amphiduros pacificus (assembly GCA_949316495.1). NCBI lineage: Eukaryota > Metazoa > Annelida > Polychaeta > Phyllodocida > Hesionidae > Amphiduros > Amphiduros pacificus. The sequence continues at coordinate 1,418,022 of OX439011.1, forward strand.
TGCATCACTCCACACCTGGAACAGGGGTAATTATAAGTTATTGGTACTGAATGTATATTATAACTATGTTAATATCTTATCACCATTCAGTATCTTATCACCATTCAGTATATTATCACTTTTAAGAAAATTATCACTTTTTTAGTATCTTATCACTATTCTAGTATCTTTTCACATTTAAGTATCTTATTACTATTTAGTATCTTATCACTATTTTAGTAATTTATCACTAATTCAGTATCTTATTACAGGCATTTTTTAAAACTTGCTTTGTCTCAAAAGTTGACAAACATTTTTATTTATAATACTAGGCATCGGGTGGAGGGTGATTGAATATTAAGTTATCTATAAGAAGTACTTTAACATGAAATTAATTGTTGATAAACAAATTAATTTTTACTTGGCTAATAAGTCACTTGGGTTTGATGATGGTAAAATGTAGAGTTTGACGTACTGCAGCATCCGTGAGGCGGCTGAAATCTGGCTTGAGATAAAACTGGATACCATCCAGAGCTCCGGGAAGGGTCACGCCCCTAACTAACATCACCGTAAACAAAACATAGGGGAAGATGGAGGAAAAATACACCACCTACAAATACAATATGATTCTATGAGTTGGCTGCATCAATTGTGTCTCAAGCTGCCCCAACAAGCAGTTGTGGTACAGAAATACAATTTGATATGATATTGACATATTTAACCAATGCTACATAAAATGTCTTTGGGTGAATCTTAATAATTACCAATAGAAAAAGAAACCAATGAACACACAAGACAATTGAAGACAAGAGATTTTGAAACATTTCTCTACTGACTTCTAACTACCATGTTTTAGATTTCTTAATCTCTCACACTGTTCATATGAAATTCTATTCTAAGAGTTTGGTTTTTCCCTAAAGAGAATAACATGTCCTGTGTATGTGACAGTCGGGTACAATAGAAGTGTGGCAAGACTTGCAGAATGCAAATATCAATTTATGTTACAGTAGAACTGAGCTATCTGAAATCATCTCTGTCCAGGCATGTGTATGCTAATATTCTCAAAAGTGTAGACAGCTTCTATGATTGGTGCTTCGTGTATTATCCGACAGAGCTTTAATCATGCTTACATGACCCTCTGATTTTGTTTTGATTGAACAAGACCCTATTAACTTCACAGGTCTATAAACATACAGAATTACACATATTTGCCTTTTTCTATCCTTGTTCTTATAAATCCAATGAGGGAATTTAATTGTAGATTTGCACATTTTGGCTTCTCCAAGGGGTTGCTAGCATGAAGAGGGCAGAGGTATAGCAGACCTGTCTTGACAGCTTCATATCCACATAACACCACTTGGATTCATTAAAGATGCATATGTAATTTATCACAATGAAGGGGGTTAAGTATATCAAGGTATAACAAAGTATGAGACAATTACCCAGCCTCCAGAAATGGTGGGAAATTTGGCATGTTTGTACAATTGAACAATAGATTTTTCTCAGTAAAGGAACTTTTCCTAGAAAAGGGATTTAATAATGGCAGATAAGTTAATGATCGCAGGTAAGTTAATGATGGCAGAGTAAGTTATTAATTGCAGGGTAAGTTCATAATGGCAGGTTAAGTTCATAATGGCAGGTTAAGTTCATAATGGCAGGTTAGGTTAATAATGGCAGGTTAAGTTAATAATGACAGGTTTAGTTAAAAATGGCAGGTTAAGTTAAAAATGGCAGGTCAAGTTAATAATGGCAGGGTAAGTTAATAATGGCAGGGTAAGTTAATAATGGCAGGGTAAGTTAATAATGGCAGGTTAGGTTAATAATGGCAGGTTAAGTTTATAATGGCAGGTTAAGTTAAAAATGGCAGGGTAAGTTAATAATGGCAGGGTAAGTTAATAATGGCAGGGTAAGTTAATAAAGGCAGGGATAATGGTAGGGTAAGTTAATAATGGCAGGGTAAGTTATTAATGGCAGGGATAGTGGCAGGGTAAGTTAATAAAGGCAGGGATAATGGCAGGGTAAGTTAATAATGGCAGGGTAAGTTAATAAAGGCAGGGATAATGGCAGGGTAAGTTAATAATGGCAGGGTAAGTTAATAATGGCAGGGATAATGGCAGGGTAAGTTTATAAAGGCAGGGATAATGGCAGGGTAAGTTAATAAAGGCAGGGATAATGGCAGGGTAAGTTAATAATGGCAGGGATAATGGCAGGGTAAGTTAATAAAGTCAGGGATAATGGCAGGGTTAGTTAATGATAGTGGCTTCACTCCATGAAGGAGGAAAATCACCACTTTCCCAAATTTTTAAAAAAATATCTAGAATATGCCCAAGTGATTGGTCAGGGAGATGTTTGAGTATTTGGTAGTGATATTTGATCAGGCCCAGGAGCAGTATCAAGAGATTTCTCCAAAGCAATTGTAAATGAATTATTATATTGTTCCAAGTTATAAGATATAAAATTTAGTTGGTTTCTTTATTTTCTATTTTTTATTTGTTGAAATTTTGCATAATAATTATTGGATGAGGAATTGCTTGCCTATTGTGTAACCCATTTCAGTGGGATTTGTAATTAATTGGCCACTATGATTTAGATGTTTGATCCCTGTTCCACCTCCCTTCCCAGTAATTTTATGCACCATATCCCAGCACTTTTTAATCTGTGTACGTGTATTTAATTTGGAAACATAATACTTCCAACTTTTTTCTTTTGCTTATTATTTTGATAATATAACAGGCTTTCGCTCTTTTTACTGCAAATTCTATTGAGTCGGCTGCCGATTTTTGCACTCCTTGACAGCTTTTTTGTACTAATCATTAAACGCGGGTTTCTCTTTAATCTTAGAATTTGGCTTTGATTTGGGAATACACCCAATAAAACTTGAAGAGGATCATCTACATTGTTAGAAATTTCTGGAAATATTTGATTAAAACAGGATGTTTGAAATTTTGCCCAATTGGCTTCATGAAATTTCCACTGAGGGATTCGTTCGTCTGGTGGAGGAAAATGGTAATTTATAACAATGGGATAATGATCACTACCCTATTGATCTTCCTCTACTTCCCAGGTATAGTTGGAGAATCGTCATTCCAAAAGCACAAACTAAGAAATCTTCTATTATACGTCCTTTGGCATCAGTATTATTTCTGCCACCCCAGAGATAGTTGTGAGCATTAAAGTCACCAACTAACAAATATGGCTGTGACAGCTGGGTTATCAAATTATTTATATCTGCAATATAAACTGGCTCACTAGGTGGTAAATATACTGAACATATTGTTAATGTACTGTGCAGGGTAACCCTAACAGCAGAAGCTTGTAAATTAGTATTTAATGTTACTTTACTTTGGGGTATACAGGATTTAACAAAAATAGGAACTCCGCCATGTGCTCGGTCCATAATGTCAATTGAACCGACTTTATCATATATCACATATCCCTTAAATGTTGTGGAATTATTATTGAATTTAGTTTCTTGTAAACAAATTACCGATGCAATATATTTCAAATCCTCTACACTTCCATTGTATGTTGTTGCAGATAGCCATATTTAGAATTATGAGAAAAAATATATGACTGAGCATAATCACTTGTTAAGTTTGCGATTATACTTCGAGTGCACAGGAGTAAAATTTGTATCCAGAGGATCGCCTGTGTCCATCCTTTCTAAATATTTAGTTCTATTTATTTTATTTTTAACTTAAATCTTTAATTTCTTTTGATTTCTATTTTGTATGATTTATATACTGGTGTAGTACTATTGATACTTTTATTATTGGATGATTTAGAGGGAGTTTGTCAAAATGGTTTAGTGGATGTTGCTGTTGGTTGAGTTATTACTGGGATAGTGGATGTTGTAGTCTGAGTAGATGTTGCTAAAGATTTTGAAGTTTTTTAAAAAAAAGGAATAATTTTTGTCATTGATTGGCCATGTAATTTTGGTTGGAATTGCTGTTGATTTTGTTTCTTTAGTTTTTACAGAGCTGGCTTAAGATGTCTTTGTTGTGTTCAAACGTTCTACTCGCTTTCATGCCCCTGGAAAAGGAATATTTTCAGTGCTTTGAATTCGCTGAATTTCCTTCTCTTCTATTTTATTATATTTGAAGAACAATCTTCTCCACTATGCTGAGTGCTACATTTTGGGCATGTTACATTCCATTTACATCTGTCAGATCCATGTCCATACCTCTGACACTTAATACATCAACTCCAGTGTTCAAATATCCAATGTTAATACATATTGTCACCCTCCATATTTTCACATTCATAACAATATTCAGTTGGTCTTTCTTATTCAAATGTCTTACCTATTTCTATTTTGGTGATGTTTTCATAAACTGGATTAGAACTATTTACAATAATATTGAAAGTGTAGTCATGAATAATGGTTTCATGTGCAACAGGTTCCCACTGACAAGAGGTATTCGCCAAGGATGTCCTGTATCCCCATATTTGTTCATTTTAGCAGCTGAAGTTATGGCAATTTCTATTAGGGGAAGGACAAATATTTGTGGTATAAACATAGGTACAACTGAAATAAACATGTCCCAATTAGCAGATGACACAACCTTGTTTCTATCAAATTTTGAATCAATTCCAAGTGGTCTCAACTGTCTCAAAAAATTCTATCAGATTTCAGGACTAAAACTGAATCTTGATAAAACGATTGCTATGTGTATTGGCTCCTTAGTGGATACTGAGCCACCTCAGACATATGATATAAAATGGTCAAAAGGTCCCATTGAAACACTTGGTGTCACTATAAGCAATGATCCAGCCATTATCACAAATCACCTTAATATATGGAAACAAAGAAGTTTATCCTTGAAAGGCAAAGTAACTATATTAAAATCCTTGATTTTACCAAAATTTTTATATGTAGCATCCAATATGCCAGTTGCAACTGAAATAGTAGAAAATGTAGATAAGATGATTGCAATTTTTTTATGGGATGGTAAAAGAGCAAAAATAAAAAAAAATATCATTATACAAAAGGTTGAGGATGGAGGAATTAAAGCACCAGATTTCTCCTGCATGGTAAAGGCGCATGGGGAAAAAGAATATTAAATAGTAATGGAAAATGGAAAGTAATATTGTCAGAAATTATAAAACCCATGTCAATAAAACATTTTTCTGAAACTAATTTATGTAAATTAGTCATAGAAAATATTAAGATTCCATTTTATAAACAAGTGTATATATTTTGGAATGAATTAAAACCAGTTCTAATGGAAATACTCTCTTATGGAAATGAAATTCTGTGGTACAATAAATATATTCAGTCCCCGATAAATGTCAAATATTCAAAACAGGGAAAAACCAAAGGCCTGATTTTTACAAAGCTGGTGTTATATTATTATAAAACATTTTATTCATACACTTTTTTACACAAAAAAAAGGTATAGTTTTATTTACATGCTTTTCAGATTAAAAGATGACTAGATAAAACACTATAAAACCGCAATAAAATCACTGGGTACATACATAATCAAGCAAGTCATTTAATTCTGTAAATGTAAAACCATTAATATTCACATCATTTCTCAGTGCATCTCTCAATTCTGAAATCATATCCAATGCCACCTGATCCTGTGCAGAGCATTCAGACATGTAGACATTCTTAAGAATATAGTTCCCTCTTGTCATAACATGATCAATATCACAGTTTATCCTTTTGGCAATGATCCTTATGTTTGAGCCCATTATACTCCTAGCAGTTGCAGCAGCCATCCTTGCTACATAACATACTCGTCTGTTGTTTGACTTCTTCATTTCATTCACCATAAAATAACAGTAAAACATGTAATATTTGGATTTTACTATGATCTTAAACATTCTACCAATATAAACTATATTGTATTACTTGCAAAGATGTATATTAATCATCAAAAGATTAAAGAAGAAAGAGTTTTTATAATTTCCTTAGAGTTCTCAAATACAAATTATAAATAGAAGAGTTCATCCATACAAAAAACAACACAATTGATATATTAAAAGAAAGGTGGAACACAATTATTGAAGAATTAGGATAAGAAAAAACAAAATTATCTTCAGAGTACAGAAAAAAAAGAAAAGATATGATCATTATTGCTCAGACTTGTTTTATATTGCCCATGGAAATTTGTGTGTGTCTGTCATTGTGAACTGTATATTATGTTCAGTCTGTCAGTGTTTTAATAATGCATGACTGTGTTATTATCTTTTGTATATACATTTCTATTTTTATTGTTATGTAATTTTTGTTTTTGTTTGTTTGTTTGTTTGGGGTTTTACATCACTTTCAACATTATTTCAGTCATTTCGTGATGGGACCTACTTGTAGCAGATATAGTGCTGCCTCACTGAATTGTCATGTCGCAGGTCCTTGACATGACAACCCACCCGGTCACAGATTTACAAGGACAACGGGTTAACCCTTTTGGCACGGGCCTCAGCTCATATGGGAAATTGAATCATGAGTTCAATCTAGGCATGGCCGGGATTCGAACCCACGACCTTTGGATCACCACAGAGGAACTGGTGCTAGTAAGCTAGCGCTCTAACCAACTGCGCCACGGCCCGTGGCCCCATTAAGTAGGTACGCGTCAGGATCGATAATAAAGTTGACCTACTCTGCTCATCCCTCATTGGGGCTCGATCTTCTCAGCCTTGGTGATCATCTAGGTCATGGTGTGATCGATGAGCGTGCGTATTGTCACTCGTATACGCCATCTACACCGTCCATGTGTGGTTCATAAAATGATCATAAAATGTCTCTGTTACTTAAGATTTCCCAAACATGATCAATCTGTATCCCACAGTATTTTTTTGGGGGTTTGTTTGCCTGATTTTCTCCTGTTTTTTCCCACAAATTTGTTATAATCTGTTGCTTATTTCGACATATTATTTCGACATATTATTGGTCTCATTAATCTGTCTTCTCTGGTATATTGTTACCTTTTATACCCTGGTACATTGTTATCATGGTACAATTAATGATATACCCTAGTTCATTGTTATCATGGGACTAATAATTTTGGTATATTGTTGCCTATCTACCCTGGTTCATATTTTATCATGGGGCTAACAGTTTTGATAAATAGATATCAAAATAATACACTGCAAAATCTTTACCATGTGAAATATTAGATAAATCAAAATATTAAACACATTTCCAGTAAATAGGAAATAGGTGTATATTTATGAAATTTCTTAAGACTCGGAAGAAAGTTTCTCAAAGTTTCTAGTTTCTTAAAACAAACCAAGAAAACCACCTATATGAGAGAGAATACTGCCTATTTTGACAAAACACATAACTGCTGAAATATTCCTAAGATATAACCAAAATACAAGCACAACAACTATAAAGAATTTATCCCTGATGACAAACTCCTAAGTTCCACCAAACAATCAATTGAATAACATATGACTTTAGTTTGAACTTGTTATGTAAAAAATGAAATAAAATATATTAAAAAAATAAATTCATAACAATTTCCACATATTATTATTCTCCATATTTATTAACACAGTAATTTTAACTAATAATTCTTGCCAGAAACTAATTCTATATAAAATTAACTATAAGTTTCCTAAGGTTTTATCCTTATGAATTAAACTTATTAACTAATGAGTAAAAAGCCATTTATATAGTTGTTTACCACAACTCTGACAGTTTGGAATGTGTTTGAGAGTCATGGAATGTGTTGACTCGGCACAATGTTCAGCTCTGCTCCCCTACCAAACTATTCCCAAAAAGGGTCCCCCCTCCTAACAGCTGCTAAAATTAGTCCCTCTAAATATGATCCTTAGGTTCACAGCAGCCTATTTGCATGCATTATACCTATTGAACTCAGAATTTAGTTATATCAGCCAATCAGATTGTCTTGGAGAAGAGCCAGCTTTCAGCTGAGCTTGGCCCTGCTGAGGTGCGTTTTAAAACCCCTTGCAGCAGAAGTTGGGCTCAGAAAACCTTGGAAGCTGTTCTCATCATACAACTTTTGTATTGAGAATAAAAACCAAGTTTTCTTCATTGTATGGTGGTCTCAGAGTTATTATGCTGAAGAAGAAAATCTAGAAGTAAAGATCCTATGGGCCCAGAAGTTATGACAACCAGTTTTCTTCAATATTGGAAGCTGCGCTGCTTTAAATGCTAGAATAAATGTATTGATTGTAATTTGACACCATCCTTTTTATAAATATCCGCTTGCATTGAACAACATCCTGCTCTTTGAGCTCATCCACTATTTCCTCCTCAGAAACTCCCAATTGCAAAGGGGGATATTTTTGCTGTGGAATGTTCAAAATTAAAAATCTAGGCCATCTATTCTCATTCACATTCAAATCATTGTCCAAGTCTGTTTCTGTATCTACCCTTTTGCCTTTTTTGTTTGTTTGATACCATTTGTGTTTTGTTAATTATTCATTGCCCATGTTCATAAGCCTTATTCTGACTCCTTTTTTTATAATAGGGAGTTATAGACATGGGGCAGAGCCATCAGCACACCTATTAAACTTGGTTACATTAGACAATATACTCAAAAATACATCAAATGTACCACAGATATCCCTGTTTCAGCAGTTAAGCTCCACATATCTGTTAAGCTAATCTCTTGGAAAAGTGTGTAGAAGTTACATTTCGTCTTAATGGAGAATTAATCAAAAATATACCAAATCTTTTTTGAAAATTGGAAAAATGTAGAGCTATATTCCACAAGCCGGTTGGACAATATTGGGCCCTAAAGTCTTCATGTCAAGGGTGAATATTTGGGTTCAAACAGGTGTATTGCATCTGGACAGGTATTACTGCATAACGAGTCCAGTGCTCAAACTGCAAAACTCCATATCCTCCACTTACGTGTCGCAACTGACAATATATAACAAATTAACATCCCGGATAAACATGCGCCAATAGTAGAGAGAACCATAAACGTAAGAAAACCTGCTCCATTGTTATCTGAAAATATAAAAAAAGAAAAATCACATAGAAGTACACTTTAAAGAAAAATGAACAAAACTGGCTTATTGACTGACAAAATAATATACAAAATACAATCAAACAAATACAACAATATGCTTAAAAAAGCTAGAGGAGATTGATGCGAACAAATCTGATCCAAACAAATTATTCAAAATACTTAATAAACTTCTAAATTATAAAGACACAAGGAAATTAGCAACTGAATTTTATCATCTGCATAAAGATATGGAAGACAAAGGTAGTATTGAAAAATTAGTACCCTAAATACAATAGAATCTTTAAAAAAATCGAATGTGGTATCTAAGTTGGCATGTGTAACACAAGGTGGGATTGGTGTTACTCTCATTCTTTATTACTAATGCTTACCACGAGATACATCGAGTCAAGTGTTGTATACCGAGTGTGACGTGTGACTAATTGACAGCTCTGTCAATGGGGTACACCCCAGTGCCTTGGCGGGGTACGTCCCATTGCTTCTGTATATTACTATATGATATGGCCTTTTTACAATGTAAATGTTGGCTATAAGGTCAATGTTGTAATGATAAAATCTTAGTACAGCATAACTGTTACCCACTTATGGAGAGTATCAGTCGTTGGGGGATGTGGACGGGGGATCAATACTCTACCAAATAGATAGATAGATACTCTAACCATTTCTACTCTACCGTACTGTACTGTACTGTTAACCATAGCTCGCTGACTCGCTGGCTGTGAGTTTGGGCACGGATCCTAGCTATCGTGTCATACCCTCATATAAATGACGGGAAGTAAGGACTGCAGACACAGGATATACACAGTGTAATAGTTACCTTTATTCAGTGCTGTGATCCCTGCTTGTCTGGCTAGGCCGGCATGGCAATGAGCGAGGCATATGAACTACCAACTTTGCATGATACTTATGAAACCCTGTCTATGTGCTAAACACCCAAGTCTATAGAATCGCGATACTGATAGCCGTGGATCTTCGGCGGCAAGTGGTCGTTGATCTCCTTGTTGGCTCGTCTGAAACTCGGAACTTCTATCTGCTAGCTACTGCCCCCGATCCACGGTTGCGCATCTCTTTTAAGGGGCCACTCCACGTCATCCGTGGGGGGTTGCCTACTTGGCTTCCTCACGCGTCATCAGATGGCCTCGTCCTGCCTGTGTCCTGCCTGCGTATCTAACTTCTAAATGCTGCCTTAAATCTTATTGATCGCAAAATGCTGGAGATGGATCCAAATGAAATACCCATCAGCAGCTTTTGATACTTTGGATCATAATATACAGCTATATGAATTAAATTATTATGGAATAAATGGCATATCCCATTATTTGATTCAGAGTTACTTAACAAATCATGATCAGTTTGTGAAGTTTTATGATGAAAAATCAGATCTTTTAAAAATCAAAACTGGGGTTCCACAAGGATCAATTTTAGATCCACTTTTGTTCATAATTTATATAAATGATATATCAAACTCTAGTAACATATTTGTATTTGTTATTATAATTGCAGATGATACTGCTTTGTAAAGTACACTCACAATCCTATAAAAAAAAACAAAATGTTGATAAAAACTTATTAAATAAAGAGCTAAATGAAATAAATGACTTGTTAAAAGCTAATATATTATCCTTAAACATATCAAAATCAAAATATATTAAATTTCATATGCATCAAAGAAAAGGTGACTCTCTGGATATTGAAATAGATAATGTTCCTGTTGGAAGGGTGTCTAATTTCAATTTTCTAGGTCTCACTGCAAAAAAAATGTAACTTGGAAAGATCATAGTACTGGTATGATAAATAGATTAAAATATTTTCTAATGGTTAGAGTTAAAACGATTACATATAGTTCACTGATACTTTACTATTTGCCTCAGCTAATCATATCTTCCTTTTCCCGGACATGAGCTCTATAGCCTGGATTGAATGGTACGGCTTGCTACCCAAATATTGCATATTCCACAAAAGCAACCGATTATTATTATCTCACAACCAATCCCAATTCAATTAAAATTCCCATAGCAACATTACAATCAAACAACTTTGCATTATGCAAAAATCAAGCAAATATTTTATGACAAATTATTTAGAAAACATTAATTTCAATACTATATATAATCCTGCCTACTTTCCCAACCAACTCTAAAAAAATTATGTCTAAAAATATTTCTTTGAAATCAAAGACCCTTAAATCATCAAACTTAAAAATCCCCTTTATGGGCATTTCTTATCAAATCATCTTATCATTTTTCAAATTTATGACTCCGGGGAGAATCCACCCCTATCGGGGTTCCATCCAACCAACCCCCCTCACAATCCTAACCCAGACCACCAAACACTACCACCCTTCCACATCCACTCCTCAAAGAATTCTCCCAAAAACTAACATTCTCACAAATAACAATCATGCAGGTGGCGCCACAAAGAAAAGATCGACTAACACACTGGTTCACCATCAAAAACCATCAAAACCACAAACTACCTATATATTGGTTCCAGTAATGTCCAATGTATCTCCAGTAAGGTTCTTACAGTGAAGGACTCTTTCTATGAAAACAATCTTGATGCTCTATTCATGACAGAGACATAAGGAATTAAACAACACCCAGAGAAATAAATATAATTCCTTGCTGAAATCATCTCAATCTAACTACTTCTCTAATCTTGTTGAAGAAAACAAGCAAGACCCTAAAAAACTTTTCAAGGTCTTTTCATCGACTCAGTCATGCACAAAAACAAGGACATGCCTATGCCTCAATCTGATTGTGAAATTACTCTAGCTGGAAAATTAAATGCATTCTTTCTTGATGAAATAGAAATAAATTGCCATGATATGGATAATGCACCCCCTGCACAAATCTCTCACCAGGTGACACTACAAACAATGCCTCTTTGCCTCCCCTACCTGGCCGATCACGGCTTGAGAATGAATCTCATAGTACTGAGACTGCCTTGCTCAGAGAGCAAAATGATATCTTGCGGGATCATGATAATAGGAAATCAGTTATTCTATTGTTACTTGACCTATCCGCTGCCTTTGACACCAATGACCATCAAATACTATTTGATAGATTGGAATCAAGATGCAATGTCAGAGGTCATGCCCTGTTCTGGATTCTATCATACCTTAGTAATAGGAAACAATGTGTCAAGGTGGGGTCCCATAGGTCCTCTCTTAAAGCTATAAAATATGGTGTCCAACAAGGCTCAGTCCTCAGCTACATACTTTTCACTATCTACATGTCTCCTCTGGCTGATGTCTTAGCCAAATATGGCCTCAACTACCAAATGTATGCTGATGATACCCAGATCTACATCCCTACGCAAATAAGAAGAATGTTTTAGTGAGTTCAGAACTGTCTTGATCTCAAACAAGATGAAAATAAATTATGGTAAGACCAAAATGCTGATCTGTACTGACAGATATGATACTACTGCTAACAACAATATCCCTAATACCATCCAAGTATACCATACCATTCATTTGTCGACCTTGGCATTACCTTTGATTCCAATCTGAACATGTAAACACAAATAAAAGAAATGTGCAAAAAGGAATATTATCACATCAGAAATACTATCAGACCTTGTCTAGACGAGAACACTGCTGTGACATAAACCGATGCTTTTGTTAAATCCACTCTAGATTAGGGTTATGGCCTTCTTGCAGGCCTTCCAAGACCTGACATTTTGAAACTACAATACCTTCAAAACTCTGCCACCCTTGTCGTTGGAAAAATCAGGAAATTTGATCATATATCAGGAAAATTGAAGGAACTGCACTGGCTCCCTGTCCATGCCAGAATTGATTATTATTATTATTATTATTATTATTATTATTATTATTATTATTATTATTATTATTATTATTATTATTATTATTATTATTATTATTATTATTATTATTATTATTATTATTATTATTATTATTATTATTATTATTATTATTATTATTATCATTATCATTATCATTATCATTATCATTATCATTATCATTATCATTATCATTATCATTATCATTATCATTATCATTATCATTATCATTATCATTATCATTATCATTATCATTATCATTATCATTATTATTATTATTATTATTACAAGTAAACCGATATATTGCAATTGCAATTGACAAAGTGAAAAAGTGACCATATGTTGATCATATAAACAAATGAGAACATTTGGTCAATAATTGGAATAGAAAGATAATTTAACATGGAGTGAAGTCTTGACGGTAAATGGTTGCATGAGGGCCAATTGAGGCTATGAGATGCACATTTCTTTCCACTGAATATCGTGTATACAAATGATCAAGGTTTCATTGGAGTAGAAAGATGATTTAACCTGCTCTACAACCACAATGAAGTTGTGGACAAGGTAAACACAGTTGCATGAGGCTACGACATGCACATTTCACTCAACCAAATAATTTATATACAAAAGACCATACCTTCATCAATAATTGGAGCAGAAAGGTGGTTTTTCGTGCTCTAAAACTGTGTTGACATTGCGAGCAAGATAAGCATAGTGACGTCATAGAGGAATGTATCATAATGACGTCAGACAGTGTTATCATAGTGACGTTAAACATGGAAGTGTCAACATAGTAACGTCATGGTAACATCATAAATTATGTTAATGTGATCATGCAGAATACTGCTGTTACCTTTGTGTCAGCACATCCCTCTGTGTCCCCTCCACCTTTCTTAATATTTCATCTTTTTCTTTCCAATGAGCCCAAGATCAAGCTGATCGGTGCAGCGGATGCTGCATATGAATTAATTAATGACTTTATCATTCCTATTCATATTATTGATAAATGATGATGATGATGATGATGATGATGATGATGATGATGATGATGATGATGATGATGATGATGATGATGATGATGATGATGATGATGATGATGATGATGAGCACAGATTGGCATTTCGGTCTTGCCATCATTATTTTTAATTTATTTGAGATCAGGAAAGATCTGATGTCACTGATGCAGTATTCTAATCTATGTCTAGACATGTCTATGTGATTTCTACAAGAGTCATCCACGGGAGCGTAGACATGGGTATCATCAGCGTATACATGGTAGCCGATCCCATATTTTGCAAGGCAAAGATTGTCAGCAAGGGGGGACATTTATATTGTTATAAAGGATGGATCCCATGGATAGATCCCTAAGGAACCCCATATTTAATGGATCTTAAAGTGGATGTATGGTGTCCTACTTTGACACACTGTATCCTATCCATTAGGTATAATCCATTCTAATGCATGAAGTCTGACCTTCCTTCCCGATTCCAGTTTATTCAGCAGTATTTTATATACAATAGTATCAAAGGCAGCTGAGAGGCCTTATAGCAGTAAACTTACTGACTTTCTGCTGGCCAGATGATGTAAGATATAATTTTGCACTTTCAACAAAGCAGTTTCAGTTCAGAGATGTGAACCTCTCTAGAGGCTGGTTATTGTACAAGGCTATAAATGGTGGAATAGCTTTGAAACTTCCAGATCATATCAAAATGAAATCAGCTCCTACAAAGAACAATCAATGACTGACTGGAATAACCTTCCCCCTCATTTAACTACATTTGAAACAGGTAGCTCGGCATCCTTCAGAAATTCCCTTGCTAGAGTATAAAGGTTGGCAACATGCAGCTGGTGTGTACCAACTGCACCCCTCAGTGCAATCTTGTACTCTCGGTGGGATACCATTTGTTTTTTTTTTAGTAAACTTATAGATGTAGATGTAGAGGGGTAACATTAGCATTGTCATTGTCCACCACACAATATGGTGGAGATCTGATAATAAGAGCCCCATTCTCCTTATCACAACAAACTCTCCAGATATTGTACAGCTCCCTATCAATGTGTAGGTTTGATTTATTCGTCTTTCTCTTCTATCCAAGGAACAAGCTTGAGAATGGGGATATCCACCTCTTTGTAAGAAGCATGATTTTCCTTGAGGAAAGTCAATTTATTTTCATACTAATCCACCTTATCTGATAAGGATGATTCACGCCAGACAGCTGGATCTTATGTCTAATGGATCTTATGTCCCTTCTTAGGGTATCCATGTTCGAACTCTTGGAATTCCTGTAATTTATGGATTTTCTAGCATGTTCATTTGGTTTTATATTGAAGGTGCTCTTGATCATTTTATGATCAGATATATACTCATCTACTAGGTGACTACTAAATGGTTTATTTTACCCCAAAGGTTATTAGAAGATCAAGGTTATTCCCAAGTCTATAGGTCGTATGAGAGAATGTCATTAAATTTTATGACACTAGATTTGGTTGGTTTGTTTACATGGAAATTGAGAACATTGAGAACATTACTCCATGAGAGAAGAAACAGTAAAGGGTCACAACTCTAGTGAACTCATCATAGAACTCAGGGCAGGAGCACATGAGGGTTCAGTTATTTATATTACGGTTTTTCCTTTGAAAGTAATGAAGCCTCCATAAGTCCCATGGTAGAAACAGTTGGCTGGGTTTTATTATTTGTTTGGGAAGGAATCTCCCAGTAATGAACCAGAATGGAGCTTTAGGTCATCCTTCGCAATTTTTTCAATCACCCTTTCATCCCCAGATAAATTCAACCAAGTCATGAATAAAGCTTCTAGATTATTTTCAAGAAAATAATCTTTTACCTCTAGGACTTTACTGGAGATGAATGAATGAATGATTGTTTGATGGCACATCGACACAATGAGGTCATTTAGTGCCAAAAACTGTAAAACTGAAATGTAATACTGACTAGACACAAACGATATGTTGAAAACAAGAATTTAGCTATATCTATCAAATATAATAAATATTTATAATAATTAATATTTATAAGATTTTTTGTTCAGTGTGATGTTCTGCAGTTCTTGATAAAAAGGTCAATGACTCAAAGTTCTGCCATTAAAACAGATTATAAAGTCCAATGTGATTTAAAAACGATACTAGTGAAAAACAAAACTCTCAACTGTCAATGGTGAGTGTGTGACTCATTGGGGTTATCAGGGATCATATTCCTGATGATACTTCTCATGATAAAAAGATTTCTGTTATCAGAGTGTGTCAAATATGACATCCTTCCTATTGTTCAGACTTGTTGAACTTCAAATGTTGTTTCTAAATTTCCATAACCACATTATCTCTGGGAAGATAATGTTGATTGTGCTTTCACAATTGGCTACATTGAATCGGAAAATATACACCCAAAGAAATATAATCATACAGACATTTAAATATATTAATATCAGAAATTAAGATTAAAATCCATCCTATGAGAACAGTGAAGTAGCTTGTTGTTTTGGTAACATTTAGAAAGAATTTAAACAGAGTTCAACCATAGTTAATACAAATTTTTATACTAGTCTTATATATATTTGTTGATAACAAAAGTTAACATTTCCCTTCATATAATGTTGAAAATATACATAAAACATTACTAAGGATGGACAATTAAGTATATGAGTTAAACAGAGCAGATTTGTTTTAAAGATATGAAATCAAATATTATATACTCAAGTTTGCATGATTTACATGACTTTTTAAATAGGTAAATAGGTAAACAATATTGCTGAGGTTAATGGCTTACAGCGAAATATTTTGTGACTGTAATGAAAGTCTGATATTATAATCTTTTGGAATACTAATATGATAGATTCAGGTTATGTATGCAGGCATTAAGTGTCACCATTGCCTGAGAAAAACAGATTGGATATTAGGCCCACACTTGCCAGCTTAATGTCACTGGAAAGGTTTTCCAGCATTTTCCTTAGAGGTAAAAGGGCATTGTGTTAGGTTGAGTGATTTTGTAGTGCACCAGGATATGGCTCCAGCAAAGAATATCTGCTGTATTGATGATATGAGATGATACACTATCCCATGAATGATTGTCTGATATTGATGCAAGGCCACGGGCCGTGGTGCAGTTGTTTAATTGAGACTTGTGTTGTAGCGAGTCAAACCCAAATATTAATTGAAGCAATCAGATCTTAGAGAGCAGGTAATCATCCAGATTTAGAATTGTAATTATTTTGAAATATATTTCAAACACTTACTAAGGGATGTTCTAATCAGGTCACAGTCGGTAGTAAGAACAACAATTAAAGGGCCTGAGATGCATGTTTCATCACCATTTTGTTCAGTAACAGAAATTGGCAACATGATAAAGCAAAATGCTTTTGTTGTGAGATGTGTTAGTCATTAAATGTAATCCAGAACTAGCATTGTTGGTACAGCCTTGGATTTGTGTTTTAGTTGGTTTATAAGAGAAGGGTAGGAGTTGGTGAGTTTCACTTCCATTTCCACCAGTTTCATTTCACACTGGTTAAAATGTCCATTATTGCTGAAAGGGAAGGTAAAACAACCTTTAGTACAGCAACAGCATTCATTAAAAACTGGCTCTGTCTGAGCATCATGTGAATACCTCTCATTTTTTGTGTCTCTAAGATTGAACTTTTTCCTTTTCTTAAGGATATTGTGTCTCTGTGATTGGTGTGGTTTGACTCATATTTATTTCAGACTGATATCTTATCCTGAGTCACGGAAGGTGTATTTTTGTCCTAGTGAGTCATTACTGTACATTAAAATTCACAATGTGATCATCATGAATTCAAGCCAGATATTTTATTCTAAATACTATTGACATGAAAAAGAACAATTACCAAAAACGACCTTGTTTTCTCGGTTAATAAAAAGGATTGAATGAGTGACTGCCAAGATGACTTGTATAGTAAGGATCAAGTAACATTATTTTCAGTTGGTTTTGCACCGAATATGCAGGTGAACTTTGAGGCAAATCATAAGCTACAAAGAAGTGAAAAGGAGAATGAATGAATTAATAGTGGCTTAAAGGCACATCAACTGTAAGAAATGGAGAACAATGAGTCTTCCCACAAATGAACTGGCAAAATCAGTACATTTTAATTAGATGATAAATGAACGGTCAAGGTCAAAATGCATCAACCACACTAAATCATCTTAGGATATAACACTCTATTTAAATGTTTTATTGAGCTACAAATAAAACTTCAGATTTGATGTCTATTCAGTCAATAAGGATTAACAATTAAAATATTAAAAAAAGTCCAAAGTATTAAATTTGTCAAATTCTTTGATTATTAAGTGTTTTTGTTTTAGTTGTCAATATCACCCGATGCCAGGATAAGGATTACTATATATACAAATCATAATCATTTTGGCTATTTTTGCTGAAATTGAATTAACATTTAAGATTCAATTCCTACGTTGATGTTTCCAGGATGGAATATAAATATAACCCTCGGAATTTAGAGAAAACAAAATGGAACAACAATCTATTGGCAAGGGGACATAATACAAGTAGCACTTGAGACAACAATGCTAATCTCCTTTCAACTTAAGATACAAAATAATGGAACATTATCTATTAGAAAAATAAATCATTCACTTCTAGACCTTATCATTGTAGGCGACTCTACTTGAGGTTTGTGTATAATATACTTCAGCAAGTTTAGAAAAAAGGTTAAAACCATGATTCACACTTTGGTGAAACAGATTATGATTGTGTTCATTTGAATAAAGCATCACCACTAAAATATGAGTGATGCATTATTACATTCAAAGGACATTGAATAAACATGTAAAATAAATAAACGTGAGAGATAGTATTGATCATTAGTAATAGACCATAAATAGATCTTAAGCATTTAATTAAAATGAGCCAAGTAGGTTAATTTTCAAAAGGACACCAGTGGATGCACCTCTCCTCTGGTAATTATGTATCCGATGAGAAACAATTTCAATGCATAGATGATCTTTTCATCAAAGAAATATTTAAACCCATCAATCTCATATCTATCTACAGTAGATAAGTATAAAATAAAGACAAGAACATAGAGTTGTGCAGTGGTCAGGTTAAGAGATGTTCGGAAGGATCTCACGCAGCTTTCAGACTCTTGAGATCCTTCCAGCAGAACCAACTTGAGAGACCTTTCAGCCTGAACACTGCGGTTCTTGCCTTAGTATCATTTTTAAACCAAATAAAACGTTATAAGCGATTTTAAGGGTGGAGCTCTTGTTTACTTAGGTAATTGACCTGTTTATCAAGAAACACAAAACATCAAATGGTATTTAAGGTCTTTTAAATTGAATTTATCTATACAAATTTATTATGTATATACCTTATATATTGAAACTATTTTGTTGATATTCTTTGTTAAAATTATGATATTCTTTGTTAAAATATATTGATTTTATATATTAAAAAAAAATAACATTCATGTTTTACCATTTTTAGGCACTGAGTTACCGGTTGATGTGCCCTGAAGCCACCATTCATTCATTCATTCATTAGTATGGCCATGGGCCGTGGTGCAGTCAGTTAGAACACCAGCTTAGTAGAATCAGTTCCCCTGGCCATGCCAAGATTGAACTCAGATACAATTTCCCATATGAGCTGAGGCCCGTGCCTAAAGGGTTAATACCAAAGAAGATGTCCTTGACTTATCTTGAGGGATTAATTTAGTTGTTTTCACTGCGTTTTGTACAAGAAAAAAATTCATTGTGAACAACCCCATTTCGTCAACCCCAAGTTATTATCACAAATTATCACAAATGCATATGACCCATTGTCTCATGCTTGGTGCATCAAGGGGCTGTTCAAGATCTTTATCATTGGTTTTGATGGAAGGATCTCACTCATCCTTCAGCGGAACTTCCACCAGAACCAATTTTAGATCTCTATCAGCCTTAGAACTCAAATCACATATTATTGCCATAAAGTTTCTTGTCATGGACATTTCTGGTTTGGCACTGCCTTTTGCTAAATATAGACATATTGTAACCCAAAACATGTGAAATTTAAAAATATAATTATGTTAAATCTTGGTTTAAGTAATAACAATGGAAAATGATATATCATGAAGGATGGTAGGCCCTTCTAATAAACAACATTCCACAAATTCTGACCATTTAGTGTTCTCAGAAAATAGTAATGAGGTTCAACCACTTCTCCAGGCCGTATTTGATAATCTTTTTTGGAATTTTATTGATTTTGGAATCTTTGGTCCTGAGTAAATGAGAGGCCCGTCTTGGTTTATCGACAGGCATTAATACGGAATAGTACTCTATGATGGTTAAATAAAAATTCAGACATCAGCAATGTCTCTGCATGAATAACATTTTCCTTTGACAATACATAATTATGCAGAAAAATAATACATTTTGTGCTCAACAATGTCCTCAGTCTGGTAAACTGCTCAAAATATGGAATGGATTAAGAGCAAATGCAAAAATGAAGTTGTGAGTGAAGGAATCATATCATATTGACTTTATAAATCATTTATTATGTACTTATGTACTTGACTATATAAATCATTTATTATGTACTTATGTACTTGACTATATAAATCATTTATTATGTACTATGAAACAGATCCATTACACTTATACTGAAATTTTTAATGAATTCTCAAATATCTATACATTATAGCATTTTCAACCATGACGTTGGAGACTTCAATTTTCATTTGAATAAACCTGATAAACCAAATATAATAAAATTCAATGAAATATTGAATACATACAATCTTTTTAATCATATAAATGAGCAAACAAATATTTTGGGAAAAACTTATTACTTATTACAAAGCTATTTTGTGGATGAGAAAATCTCTGTTCATAATATCATTAAAATAAACATTGCATTAAGATCTACCAAAACTAAAAAGAAAATAAATTAAATATAAAAATTGTAAGAAACTTTTTTTTAAAACATCCAGAAGCAATGGTGATTAACTCAAAAATTATATGCTTTTCAAAGCACTAGATGAACTCCTACATACTAGAGAAAAAAACTCCTTTTCAAAGCATGAAAACACAGAAATATTTGCATCTGAATTCAACATTTTTTCTCAGAAAAAATATAAATCTTAGGCAAGAAATCTTAGGCAAGAAATGAACAAAATAATAGTATGGTATTATGTGAAGATAAAAAACTCATATTATAGAAAATTTCAAACTACCTCAGAAATCAGAAGTATAATGACTTATTAAAGAAGCAGCAAAGAAATCATGTGAATTGGATCCTATACCAATATGGCTACTTACATGTATAGTGCTTGTGATAAGATGATAAAACTAAGACTGGAACTGATCAAAAGAACTACAGAGTTGTATCAAATCATTTTGCCTCAGCTTATAGAAAGAGCAGTAGCCAATTATTGATGTTTCATTCTTCCATATTACTCTAACTACACTTCTCAAGGTACAAAACGATATACTTATTGATAAAGACAACTGTACAATAGAACAGTAATGTTGGTACTACTAAGTAAGTAAGTAAGTAATAAGTATTTGTAAAGCGCATACTACAAGTAGCCTGCCTAGCTCGCAGCGCTACACCTCTCTATGGAATACCCTGCCCCTCCAAGTGAAAAACTGCAAATCATTAGATACTTTCAAAAAGAGACTGAAAATGCGCTTGTTTCAGAGACACCATCTGCAAAAGCACCATGAGCAAGCCTAGTATAAAAAAGCGCTATTTCAAATATTCATCCCATTGACCTTGCTTTCCCAGCATCCCTTTATGATATTGGGTGAGTGAATGTTGCAATCATTCCTTAACTCAAATAGACCTATATTTGAACTGTAATCCCAATATCAGGTGATAGAATCTGATATTTTAATGGCTTATATCCATCTGCCTGTGTTCCTGAACTAAAACCTTACACAAAACTTACCATTGTCCTCCCCAAAAATTGCTTACATTGAGACAAATGATCATATAAAGCATTTATTACCCCTGTACTTATAAAAAAAACAAACAAAGATTTACTTCTTGAATCCGTAGCTCATGGAGAATCTTAAAGCCTGGTTGGAGATAATGAGCATTTGTTCCATGAAGAGCCTTTTTTCAAATACTCTAATAACATTCTAACATTTGAGTATTAGGTCAAAGAGATTCAGAAAACTTATCTAATACTGTGAACACTTCCTTGTACAGCTTTTGTACCACATAATTATTAGGGTTATGAAGTGTTAAATGTTTAGGAGAACCATGCAGAACCATACTTGATTGATAAAATCCAAATTATTTAGAGATAGCTTTTAATTTTATGCAGTTATGGTTATGACTTTTATGCACTGAATGACCCTTTCGTTTGATGTGCTGTTAAGCAATTAATGATCAATCAATTCATACAATATGATTAATTCAATTAGCTAGAGTCAAACCTGAGATTGTGCAAAGTGTCAACATTACATCTAGGAACTTCTGAATGATGTAAGCTGTATCTTCTAAGTCCTCTTCACTCAGAGCAATAATGAGTTTCTCTACTTTCTCAATGTTGTTAAATGATGGATTTGATCTCTACCATTGGATAAAAGCTGCATTCCACTTATTTTCTATCTTTTTAGAATGATCTTCCGTTTTTGTGATTTTATACTCCTTCATTCCAAGACTTCGCATTATTTTGTCCCATTTGGCATGTCCATTAGTTTTCAGGACCAAATTTGCCAGCTTGTGGTCAATACGCAGATCCTCTTGAGTGGACTTGGCTGAAAATCAATATTAAAAACTAATGCAATCTAGACTAAATTTAAAATTCATAATTTAAATATTTTCCTATTTGTTTAACTAAATTAGATGTTGGGATGGTATGTACATTGTGATGCAATTGCACTATTATAATTGTATATATACAATTGCACTGAAGTATCGTCAAATGTCCAAATTTACTGACCTGCAATTTTCGAAACAAATTCTGATGTTTCCTGTAATGACAAATCAATATTAGGAACTTGTATTCAAGGTCAATCTACCCCCATGTAATTAAGATATCAATGCTATGTATGGTAGCTGAATAATCTTGTCAAATGCATCTGGTGTGAATCCATCAGTTTTTAGTCATTATACCTATTAGTGAAGAGATGTATCCTTTTTAAGTAGTTAAAACAAAATTAAAGGTTATTGTTACAGTAATAAAAGGTGAAAATCATTTTGGAGATCATCTGCCAAAATCAAGGTAAAATTGCCTGCAGCAGCAGCTGATTGACATGAGGGAAATTATCTATTTAACCATTTTTGTATATTTTTGATTGAAATCTAAACTTATTCCGCCTTTTAATATATCCGTATTAGATGATGCACAATTTTTTGCCACAATCCTAAATTTGCAGTTAATGTTAGGTAAACTGGTTCCAGTCCAAATAAATATAGTGCATCTATTAAAGGGTAATTGTGTTTAAAATCAGTATGATATGTAAACAATCTTATTAATAATAATTAATAATAATAATAATAATAATAATAATAATAATAATAATAATAATGATAATAATAAAGATAATAATAATAATAATAATAATAATAATAATAATAATAATAATAATAATAATAATAATAATAATAATAATAATAATAATAATAATAATAATAATAATGATAATAATAATAATAATGATAATAATAAAGATAATAATAATAATGATAATAATAAAGATAATGATAATAATGATAATAATAAAGATAATAATAATAATGATAATAATAAAGATAATAATAATAATAATAATAATAATAATAATAATAATAATAATAATAATAATAATAATAATAATAATAATAATAATAATAATAATAATAATAATAATAATAATAATAATAATAATAATCACAGAATAACAGAGATTGTCCCTATTTTGATATCCACTGATGACAGGCAGTGGATATCAAAATAGGATCATCCGTGCTACAAAAAAAATTGTCCTTCATTCACTATCGGTTATTTGCTCACTATTGAATTTGTATACCAACCAAATTTGCTGGAATGACAAAATTTCAACTTCTTTCAATGTCAAAAATAGTGTTAGACTGGGAGGTGTTATGTCACCACTTCTGTTTAGAATATATTTTAATTGAATATTTTAACATACATATATAAAAAAGCATGAACATGATCAGAGAGGAAGGGTGATGAGATTTGAACAAAAGTTGCAGCGTGAGGTATTTGCTGTGCTAAAATATGCTACTGATAAGAGCGTGTGATCTTGCAGTTGGGTCACTACATTACCCCCTGGTGGACGTTATCGACACTAGGCCACTTCAGTTTTTGGTGGCAATATGCATACATTTCTGTATTTAGGCTTTGTTTACAACCATTGGGAATTTGACCAAATTCTTGACCTAATTATTGACCTAATTATTAAACCAGTGGAGGTCCTGCAAGGTTTCACCAAAAGGGGCCTTCATGGATAAAATGCAGACATTAATAGACAGCTATATGAGTGTGAGACAGTTGCATAAGTGAGAGACAGCTGCATGAGTGATAGACAGCTGCATTAGAGATTTGAGCTGTAAAAGAAGGAGATAGCTGCACAAGTGAGAGATGAATACAATAATGAGAGACATCTGAAAAATAATAAAGATATAGCTGGTGAACAACCGTGAAAAACACCTGCATAAGTCAGAAGTAGCTACAACAGTGGTATTTACAACATGTACATGTGAGAGATAGTTGAGATGAGACAGCTACAGCCGCATTTGACAGACTGTGAGAGATAATTGCATATGCAAGTAATAGCTGCATAAGTGAAAGATAGATGCATATGTAAGATATAGCTGCATATGTGAGAAAAAGTTTATGTGATGAGTTCCACTTTTGGCATATCATGTCACTTAGTTGTTGTCATAATTACGTTAGATATGAAATATTACCTCCAATATGCACACAATAATGTATTTGGGTGAAAGACAGCTGCACAGGTAAAAGATTGCTCCACAGGTGAGAGGCAGTTACAGCAGGAAAAGATAGTTACAAAAGGGAGACACAGTTACAACAGTGATATATAGCTGCACAAGTGATAGATAGCTACACTTGAGATAAATAGCTGCACAAGTGAGAGACAGCTGCAAATTCGAGAGACAGTAACAAAAGTGAGACAGCGACAACAGGGATAGATAGTAACAACAGTGAGAGATAGACAGCTGCACAAGTGAGAGACAGCTGCATATGTCATAGACAGCTATACAGGTGAGAGACAGCTGCACATGTGAGAGATAATAACAAACAGTGATGGACAGTTAGGGACAGTTAAAACTGTGAGAGACAGTAACAACAGTGATATATAGCTGCACAAGTGAGAGACAGCTGCACATGTGAGAGACAGCTCAAGAGGTGAAACAACTGCACAAGTCAGGGAGAGATAGTTACAACAGTGAGATACATTTATAATAGTTAGAGATGGATGCACATGTGAGAGACAGCTGCACAGGTGAGTGATAGTTACGAACAGGGAGAAACAAATGCACAAGTGGGAGATCACTGCACAAGAGAGATGTTATTACACAGCTGCATAGATGAGAGACAGCTGCACATGTGAGAGATAATTACAAACAGTGATATTGTTGTTGTATGTGTAGAGTGCCCAACTGTGGCCTTTATGGACTGAGTGCTATATAGAAATTGTCATAATGTTGTAATGCTCTTTGAAAAATATGGCAGTTACCATTCAGGTCTCACAAAGACATTGTCATATTAGTGGCTGAAAGTATGCCCATTGAAATTTCATTGGAATACCAGTTTCTATTACTGCATTCAAACAATTCTATGATAAACTAAATAGCCATCAGGGGTCTGTATGATGTAAAATCTACAATGGGTAAAAATATCAGCCTCGCTATCACAGTTGGTAGAGTGTAGGATCTATGCCTGTGATGGTTTAATAAATGGAGGATGGGAGGTGGTGGGTTCGACTCCCACTGCCGGCAGTGTTTCTTTCACACTGGTTAAGAAGGCTCGAAAGTTGACCTGATATGGCCATAGTTGTTGAAAGGGTAGTAAAATTCATTTGTCATTCTTGTTATAAAGTGTGGACCTTTGAGTCCAAGTAAAGATAATGATCATGATACAGGCATGAGAATGTAAAAACGTACAAGATCATGATTGTCAGTGAATTACTGCATGTTTTCCCAGGAAATTACTGCTACCAATATAGTTCTTAGTCAGACATGTTTACATCAGAATATTAAGTAATTGCATCATACTTATCATAAATATAAACAAACAAGAACAAGAACATTATTTTATTCAAAACAATTTCTCATACATGATATGATTTGATTAAGATAATTTGGTTGTTTTAAGGCATTTACCAATCTCTAGTAAGACATTTACATTATATCAATATCATCTATTTTTTTCTTATCTTAAAATGCACACACACACACAGGTAACATGTCACCTATTTAATTCCATCATGGATGACATGGTAAAAGTTGGACACATTTTCAACAAGAACAGGGCATGTTTGTGTGGAAATGTTGATCCAGAAAAATGTTGAATGACCAATCTTGTCATGAGTGAAGCCAATTGCATATAGAAGTTAGGAAGATTATGTTTTTAAATTAGAAACACCAATTAGAAAATGCTGGGAAAAGGAAGAGAGGTGGGGTGCGGATCAAATATCAAAATCATAATAGCCAGCTCAGTACAATTCCCACCGAAATAGGTAACACAATAGGTCAAACCATTTCCAAGAACTCATCTGATATTTATTCTACAAAATGCCATGGTAATATACATCATTAGAGTTTATATAATAGTCTCAATTTGTTTAGAGCATGAATCTAGGAACATGTGACAGGACAAACAATGTCAAAATCTATGCATTTTGGAAGGTCACACAAACATAGTTAAAATGCTCATATTATAACTGTTACCATGTTACCATATAATATATTCTTATTGGCTTATTTTACTTCAGAGTTAAGAATGTAATGGATTCAATATTTATGCAAACTTTAGGTATTTTGAAACATGAAATATAAAAGTTACAGTAAAAAATGTTTTTTTAATAAGAATGATTTGTTGCATTGCAACAGTGATATCACAAAATGTAAATAAACAACATGTACTCCTATTATATTTTCTTACTTTCTTTCCTAATTTTCGGCCATGCATTTTGAGGGACCAGTGAACTTTTTATTTTACAAGTTGGCTCCTCTATTAAAATGAAGAAATATCTATTTTGTGTTGTGTTTTTTTTAATTTGAAATGATAGTTATTACACACCATCATGCAAAGTCAGACAAATCAGCAGAAATCATAAATTCTAGCTTCACACAACATTGCCACAAACTCCACCAATTGAATTTTGCACCTGCTTGAAACTCACATAATAGGTATAATAGAAATTTAACTTCAATTTTGCATGAGAATCACCTAACTCAACAAGTTGGGTGAAATTATGCCCTTTTTTACGTTTTCTCCATAGACCCCAGGGTATCCAGAACCCCCAAAAGACATACTACTCCTATGGTTGTTATTAAGGCAGACTGCAAGGTTTTGTCTATTGCCAATCTGCCGATGATTATAATGCAGGCAAATATGAAAAGGTGGGAAATATCATGAATATTCATAATGTATTCCTACACAAGGCGGGACATACTAAAACAGAGGCAGAAATCTCTCCTCTATGGAGGTATAAGATAGGATGAAGTCAATAATGCTATGCCATAAACAACCTATCCATACCGATTTTACATGTGAACCCTTTTTAAGCTTATTACATAAGAGGGTCAATTGAGTTAAATTATAATTGTTAGGCTGTGAGTACACATACGTTTTGATAGTTCCCAATGACAGTTGTATCAGTTTATCATCTAAGATAAATAGTACAAATCGGTTTGTTTCAAAATGTAATCATTGTGAATTGAGAAATAAGAGGCTTTGAATTAGAAATAAGACAATTTGATTTGCAAAAAACCTAGTTACTCCTTTAAGGTTATAATGAACTAGGTTATCTAAAGATATGACTCAAAACATGTTACACATTTGTCTAATAATTTTTAATTGTTTTCTTTTCTATCTGAACTGATTTCAGTTCCAGATTCTACATATTTTGTTCTAAGGTATCCAGGTTTGTTGAGGAAAAGCTCAAAGTTATGAATATCTGTTCATGATATTTATCAGCATTGGCTAAACTTACCCATTACACAGAGTCATGTGTAAGACAATGTTATCTCAGATGATAAATAATCTGAGATATTGATCTCATCACTTGACATGAAAAAAATGTACATATATAATGTATAAGAAATGACGCATTCATGTTATTTGAAACTTGCTTTCTGAGAATTTGTCTGTTGTAATCTGATGTGATTTCATTCAGGTATCTGGTAATATGGATCAGGACAAATACTGAAATTGTGCATTGTGCTGCCTTAAATAGGACTGATAGGGTAAGACTATTTCTAAATAAGTTTCTTTTAATATCAGATTTAAAAAACATGTTATTGTAAAAGTGCACTATTTCACATAACCTACACTCTATCTGCAATCACAGGTATCCCTTACACCTTTCAATTAATATCTAGAGATGGTTTACAAATAAATAATTTGGATACTTAACATTTAGTGTATAGCTTAAAGAATTGAACACTAGAGATAATATGAACTATGCTGATTCAACTGCATATTATAATAAGCAGTTGAGAAATTTGACTGTATTTAAGGTGAATCTTTTTGCTTAGTCATCTGACAGCTCTCACAAGGATGATTATAAGATCATCTCATTAACCTCTTTTACTGTAAAGGATATTTATATAAATGGTCAAAATGTTAGATATTAGACACAATCATGTTTTGCCCAAATGTTGTTGTTTCAACATTTGTTCAAATATTCATACCTAAATGACAGAAGGCAAAGTGTCAAAGTGGGTCATCACAGACCCTCGCCAAGATCCATTGGGTATGGAGTCCCGCAGGGATCTGACTTAGGATCTATACTTTTCACAATATATTTGTTTCCTCTCGCTGACAAACTTGCCAAGTATGGGCTTAGCTATCATATCTATGCAGATGATACCCAGGTCTACATTTCTGTAGACCACACCTCTGACCATAATGCAGACCTGTGTACAAAACAGCTGGATGTGTGAATTAAATAAGGACATTTCTCATCTTATCTTAAATAAGATGGAAATTAATGATGGGAAGACTGAGATGCTGATTTGTGCTGATAAATTCAGTACTGCTCCAAGCCATACCATAAAACTGTTAAAATTGGTAACACAGCTGTCAAAGCCAGCCATACTGTTATGGACCTTGGTATGACCTTTGACTCAAAAATGGGCAAGAAGGTTAAAATAACAAAAATGTGCAAAAATAAATATCACATCACTAACCTAGCGGCCAGACGGCTAAGACCTTGGCTCATGCTTTCGTAACACCCACTCTTGATTATGGGAATAGATTATGGGCATGGCCTCTTAGCTGGTCTCCCATTGGGAGAAATTAAGAAACTACAGTATCTGCAGAACTCTGCAGTGTGTGTGGTCGGTAAGATCACAAAGTATGATCATATATCAAACAAATTAAAGGAACTTCACTGGCTTCCTGTTAATGCAAGAATTGATATCAAGATTCTTCTGACAATTTGGATGGCCTTAAATATTATTATTATTAATATTATTATTATTATAGTCACAGGCCTAACACCTTGTTATGAATAGTTTCTGTTATAGACTAATGCCTTAGTCTATAACAGAGTTTATCAGCAACAATCTGAGATATGCCGTAGCTATGGTCACATTATGAAAGGCTACCGCACAGCACCCACAAGAAAATGACACAGATGTCTGAAGGACACCTTAAAGACGTCTGTATCATATGACAGACGTCTGAAAGACATCCTAAAGACGTCTGTATCATTTGAGAGACATCTGAAAGACATCCTAAAGACGTCTGTATGAGACAGTAGGGAGCCCGGTGGATCATCTGACAATGGCCTGTGAACACATGAAATAAAAACAATCCTATTTTCACCGCACGATGCCACCGGCAGCCGTAAGATAATCTGCCGATGTGCCTGCAGGACACTGCCGGGACCCTGTCGTGTACTTTAAGATGATATTTACTGATAAGACATCGGGGAAACGCCGGCAACTTTTATGTTCCAGCTAAAAGTTGTGTCTTAAGGATGCCCAATTGTGGCCGATGATCTCCCAGTGCCCGCAAGGCAATCTGAACTGCCTGCAGATTTTGTAAAAAATACCCATCGGCCGGGCATCTTTACTGAAATCGGCGCAAACGTGACTGAGGCATAAATCAGATCAGATTACACATTTATCTTTAGTTTCACATATCACATTCGACTGTCAACACTTGCTTTCTGGGAATCAGTATTCAAGATCTCATGATTACCCTTATCATGTTTGCCAAGCAAGTGAAAATATGTCAAGATTATTTCAAAACTATCTAAATATCACACCATCAGATTGACATCATTCATAACGTTGTTTTCAATTGTGAAGACTTTATATCAACAGATTAAGGTAAGGATAGTATAAAGGTTTCAGATTATTCATAAAATAAATGGTGTTGTGGTCAAAATACACTACAAAATCACATTTAGTTCTGCAGATGTTTGGAAATGAAACTTTATAAACCAAAATGCTGGGTTTTATCAGGTCCTCATATATCTAAGATGTTTCTTTTATGAACAAAACTTAATTTTTGCTTATTTATGATGACAAATGTTGTCACAGTTCTCAGTGTGAAATATCAACTTTGATGTCAAGATAATCTATAGAATAGATAATTAGGGGTAGATTTTGAATATACTTTAATATATATATTTATGTACAACCTGTCTTCATCTTTGGAAAACTCATTGTCGTCCACTTTTGGCCATTACAAGCAAGAGTTCATTGTACTTGGAATAGAGTAAATTGAAGAAAAAGTTCATTTTGCTCTATGATCTAACAGTATTATTCCTCGGATAATAATTGTACATATTGACACCATAGTGTCTCCCTGCATAGATAAAGCAATATGATTTTTTGTAACACAGTTCTGTGCTGTTATTGTAATCTCTTCCTTGTGGTAATAAACAAATTATAAATGTAATTTAACCTGCATGATCAGAACCATTCAATGTGTCATGCTTCTTGACTGTTAACACATACAAGAGTGTATGTGTGTTCACAGAAAGTTGCAAACCTTTTTGCCCTCTAGTGATAATGGATGTAGATACAAGATGTCATTACTGATATCACTCTTGTACAGGTGATATTGTAAACATATTCCAAAAAAATAAATCATGTTACATTGCATGAAATCTGAAACACGCAACATTGATTTTGAATCCATCCTATTTTATATTAATACAATATTGTGCTTCCAGTTATGATTAATCGTTAATGCATCTAGAATTAATCAGTAACTGAATCGGTGTGGCACCAGGTGGGGCTACCAGGTGATCATCCTTTTGTTATTGAAATGTGGTTAGTTTTACTGCATGATTTAAGAGTGCCATTCTTTAGATAATACTATACTTTAACCTGCATGTTTAGAACCATTTAGCGTGTAACTCTTCTTGACTGCTATCAGATTGTTTGTATGTTAGTACAACCTTTCTGCCCTCTATTGCAGATGGGCGTAGGGACACAAGATGTCACTCCTGGTATCACACTTATACAAGTGATTTAATTACATATTTGAATATTATAATCATGTTACATTGTATGAAATTTGAAATGCATGCCAGGTACATTAGAATGAAATCAGACTTAGAAATTAAGCAATTCATGAGTGATTTGAAATTAATCTTATTTAAATAAATGTATGGCCAAGTGTGGTGAGGTGTGCATATCTCTTATTTAAAATTTGGAAATTATTGATTTCACCAGTTGAATCTATGGTGTCACTTTATATAATTATGCACATAATAATTTAGCCTTTGAGATATCCATTTCTTTTGTCTAAAAACATATTACATCAAACTTCCCTCTGGTTAAACATGATAATGTTACTAAATTATAGATAATATATTTCATAAATTACCAATTCAATAATGTTTCAAATATGTACCAACCAACAATAGTTGTCCATGCCATTTTATATTGTAATATTGCAAAAATTTTGAAATTATTGATTTCACCAGTTGAATCCATGGTGTCATTTTATATAATTATGCACATGATAATTTAGCCTTTGAGACAAGTAGAGTCACATTTCTACCTCTGTGTTAACTAGGGTCTGCGCATGCATGGGTTTCAAACATCCGCCTTTCGGTGAAGCTCTGATAATTATCATCTATTCGGCATATAATTGAGCTATCACAGGGTCTATCATTGCTAAAAACTATCACAAGTGTGCTCCCTCTTCTGGTCTATAGATTGAAAGACCTTTTGCAACCCAGTGCCCCAGAACTTGGCTGTAAAGAAGGGTAAGATCTGATCTCCTGCTTTGGGTTCTGCCCGCACCAAGTGCATTTGGCCTTGCTTCTGATCAGATTTCTACAACTCTACAGTCCACAGTCCACTACCTCTGTTCCACCCTAACCTACCCCATTAGGCAGCCTACCATCCCTCTAGTTGAAACTGTTGATATTGTTGTCAGTTTAGGCCCATAACTTTGTCGTATACCTGTCTGTTTTCATTTAAAGTATCAACATCACCTTGTAGATACCTGGTCAACTGTTCCACCACATCTTGTGGACAGTATATTTGTGCCTACCTTGAAGGCAATTCCTTCCACCTATGTAGTTATCCTGTGATCACAAAATAGTTTTTTCCAATTGTGGTCATTTCTGTCTGTTGTCTTGAGATTTTCAACCCCTAAACCTGAAATTCGCCCTGATGTGCACTGTGTGCAATTACATAGTGTTTTTGGATAAAATGAATATTTAACTGGTTAAAGGAAGAAACTGATGACAGAGTAACAAATCACCTAAAAGAGGGTAGACTTTTCCAAGAATAGGATGTACCGTTGGTGGCATTGGGCTAATCCACAGGCCTGAATTACCTTTCATGACTAATCATGCTACCCACCCAGTAACTAAGACAATGGAACTCATGAAGTCCTCCTTTCATATCAAAAGGAAAAAGGTAACTTTCATGGTTATCTATAAAACAGATCCCTCTGAAATGAATATGTACACCTACCCTGAGTTTTATAATGAGTTTGTAAGAATAGTGGTAGACTACTCTCTATTCACTCATGATGTAATTTTATTATGTAAATGATAACTTTCATGTTA
This sequence comes from Amphiduros pacificus, assembly GCA_949316495.1. Taxonomy (NCBI): domain Eukaryota; kingdom Metazoa; phylum Annelida; class Polychaeta; order Phyllodocida; family Hesionidae; genus Amphiduros; species Amphiduros pacificus. The sequence goes on from OX439011.1 coordinate 1,450,970, forward strand.
TCAAACCTACTAAACCTGATGTTACAAAAATTGATGACATTCTGGATACTTTTGGATTGACTCAATGGATCAGGGAACCAACTTACAGGCGTGGAAATACCCTTGATCTACTTATAACTCTTGAGGGGAATATATTGCCTAAGAGCCACCTAGTGGATGAACATTTATCTGATCATAAAATTAACATGATTACTCTGGACATAAGAGCATCCATTAAGTTCAAGGATGGACATGGAGGCTCTTAGAAAGGACATAAGAGCCATTATTCATGACTCTTGGGAAGGGTCATCCTTGTGACATGGTTAATTACTGTGGTATCAAACTAACCTCCTAATAAATTATCAAATTAAAATTGAGAGGTCTCATAAGTGAAGACTAGCTAGGAAGAATAATAAATCAAATTTACATATTGATAAGGGATTAAAAAATATTGAAAGGAATTAATATAATTGATATAATTGATTGGGACGCGCGCGCAACATCGATGGTGGTCACTTTTTAATGGAGGTCTCGTTTTCTGATTAATTATACCTATTATCTGATCGAAATCAGTTTTTCTCCCAACATAAAACCATCCACATTCAACAAATAACATTGGTGTTTAGATCTTGGATCTAAACAACTCTTACCTGTGCATAAACTGAACCGCTGGGTTTTTCGTTAAGATCCGCAATATAAACACTGATCAAAGTATTTATAAGCATCCAACTTACCTGAGCGAATTATATAACCGAGTTATAGGTGCCGATGTTAAGAGATTTGCACAACTCTTAACTTGTCAACTCTGAACTCAAGCTGGGCACGATCTCACAAGAAATCTTCCTCAGATAAACTCCTCAGGTAAATTTTTTCCTCAGGTGTCTCATTTCAAATATAATCCCGACCACGGTTAATCACTGAAACCTTGGCCGCGCCAAAAGTTTTGAAATCAGTAGAAGCCTAACATCTGCAGAAGTAAGACGTATTCCCGACCTGAAAGCGAATCAAAGCTACATAATCTACTACACCTACTCTACAGGTGTATGGAAATAAGAATAATATCGGATGAATGTGGGACAAAATTCACACATTTTCTGCTCACATAATTATCATAATAATAATATCAACAATAATGATAAATTATTACTGCTTAGGGAAGTGTTTGCTGAATAGGTGTGTCTTCAGTCAATATCAATCAGTGAATATACTCATGAGTATTCAACTAATAAATTCTAGCTTGACTAGCTTGTCAATGTTGGGTATTTTCTCTTTAGGGAATTACATTGGTGTATATTATGTCACAAATATCATTCCTCCTCCATGTTGTATCCTTTGGTGGATGGATGGTGTTCTCATGCTATCTGCCTCATAATGCTGTCTAAGTGATGTCCTTGGCCAACTTTATGCTGTTAACTACATATATGGTGAGGCCTGAGCCCCGCATAGAGGTATAGATAACTCAGATACTTGACTTACATTGGATGGTGTTCTCATGAATTACTGGACACTTTGTGTCATGACTACCCACATATATAAGAGTTTGCCACTAGGTGGCCCCGTCATGATCACATGATGCTCCATAGACCTACAGCCTGACCATGTTAAAACCTCAAACATTCAGCCCTGAAGGCAAAACAAATGCGAGTGAAAAGCATCCTACCATTCCAAACAAGTCAAGTGTTTTTCAGCTTTATATCAACATCATATATTGGATGAATGTCATCATTCAGCTATAATGGCCACCATCATACACCATCTTTATGAGAGTGACCATAATTACCATTACAGCATAAAAAGAAAGTTTTTTTTTAAAGACTTTTAAGACACAGGTCAAATCGACAGAGAGTAGCTTGTTTGCAAAGGTAAAGAGGAAACAGAGGCATTAGAAATGAAGCCAAAATAAACAAATTGTAGCCCTTTGGCCAAGTATGGTTTGACCAGGAGGCAGATTCTAGAATTCACCCTATATAAGGCCTTTATGAGGGTTGCTTGATGGGGAGGAGACCATACGAAGCGTGACAGCCCCCGGGCGAGAAGGGTTCAAATGGACTTTATTTTCAAAAATGAGTTAACACCAGATTTAGACACTATGAGGCATCACTCGGTCAAAATTTTGATATCAAATTACTTTCTTAAAGGGTCACACGGTTACCTTCAGACGACCTTGACCTTGAAACAGGTCAGATCGACAAAGAGTAGCTTGCTTGCAAAGGTAAAGAGGAAAGAGAGGCAAAAAGGTGCTGGAAATGAAGCCAAAATAACCAAATTGTAGCCCTTTGGCCAAGTATTATTTGACCAGGAGGCAGATTCTAGAATTCACCCTAAATAGGGCCTTTATGGGGGTTGCTTGATGGGGAGGAGACCATACGAAGCGTGACAGCCCCCGGGCGAGAAGGGTCCAAATGGACTTTATTTTCACAAATGAGTTAACACCAGATTTAGACACTATGAGGCATCACTCGGTAAAAATTGCCACTTTTGATATCAAATTACTTTCTTAAAGGGTCACACGGTTACCTTCAGACGACCTTGACCTTGACACAGGTCAGATCGACGAAGAGTTGCTTGCTTGCAATGGTAAAGAGGAAAGAGAGGCAAAAAGGCACTGGAAATGAAGCACAAATAACAAAATTGTAGCCCTTTGGCCAAGCATGGTTTGACCAGGAGGCAGGTTTTAGAATTCACTGTCTATAAGGCCCTTACGGGGGTTGCTTGATGGGGAGGAAACCACACGAAGTGATTATATATATGTGTGTGAACTCAAAATGTTTTAAATGCATGTAGTACCATTTCACCCAAAAAGGCTGTGCTCAAACCGGTGCATAGTGACTAGCGGGAGGCCAACCTAGGGCCTCTGTTGGCCTGAAGATGAGAATTTGCACTTTTCATATGCACAAAAGGACCACTTATTGACTTAGCCATGTTCTGGATACATGTCAGTTCCCCTCAATATGGTCTTTTTAATCTAAAATTTGAACCAAAAATTTGAATTTTGCTATCTAGTTTACATCTGTATATCTTAAATTAAAAGGTTTGAGAGGGCTTAAACAAATCAAATAGAGTAAATTTTTGTTCATTTGGATTTTAGCACAGTGTACGTATACAAACATTATTTCACTTTCAACTAATGTAATAATACTGGAATGTAGGGAGTTCTATATATTCCATATAAGAGTAAATATACTCCAGTTTTACAGTATTATACATGCCATACCCAGAACATGGAAACAAAGTGTAAATACTTATAATGTAATTAACAGAGCATCAAAAAATGGTGATATGTTTAGTGTTATTACCTCCTCAGAGAAGCCCAGTCAAGTTGCTTACAAAACCCTTATAAGTAAATGCTCAGAATCTCCATCAACATGACTGGGCTTCTCTGAGGAGAATTGGGATTTTACATTTTCTGATAACAAAGTCATGTCTTTTACATTTAGGTTACCTTCAAATATAGCTTTATTGCCAGGTCGTAGTATTCTCCATACCAAGTCTCTCCAGCTAGCAACATTAGTATTATCAGTCTTTTGATCCATGCAATTTTAAGTGCCTTATCTTTGCATATTACATTTGGCATGTTTAGCCCACCTTTATCATTTTTGTGTACATTACTTTTCTTTTTATTTTGTCTGGTTTGCCATTCCATAGAAAATAGAACATTATTTTCTCTATATCTTTAAATGTGTTATTTGTTGGAGATGGCAATACAGATAACTGATATACCAGTTGTGATGACAGAAGTGACTTCACAATTGAAGTTTTGCCCAAAAGAGTTAAATCTCTTTGGAGCCATATCTTGGTGATGCTTGACATTTTTTCTACAATTGGCTTAAAGTTTGTTTTATCAGGTCTGTACTGTCGTGAGATATATTAATTCCCAGAACTTTTATACCATTTGGGGACCATTTTACATTGTTTTCTGCATATATATTATCAGTGCAGTTTTTTAAGGACCCAATAGGAAATATTTCTGTTTTATCCATGTTTACTTTTAATCCTGATATTTTTTCAAACTTTTTGAATACATCAAATGTTTTATTCAGCCTACCTTTATCAAATGGTTGCATCAGGGTTGTATCATCTGCATACTGTATTATTCTATGTGTCTCACCATCAATTTCAATACCATGGATCTCATTATTTTTTCTTATTGTACTGGATGGAATTTCTGCTGCTATCAGAAACAAGTAGGGAGATAGCTGACATCCTTGCCGTACACCTCTGCCAAGGTTAAAGCTATTTGTTGTCCACCCATTATTTATGATGCAACAGTTTGCAGTTCTGAACCAATGTATTGTTGAATCTCCGAAGTTGAAAAAGTTTAGTGATTTTTCTATGAACGACCATTCAACACTGTCGAATGCTTTTTCAAAATCTATTGTAATGAGTACACTTGGGATATTCAAATCGTCAGTGATATCCATTAAAGTTAAAATTCTATTGATGTTTTCCCCAATGTACCGGCCTTTTATGAAACCTGACTGGTCAGGATGAATTAATTTGTTTAAATACTTTTTCAGCCTAAAAGCAATACATTGGCAGCTAATTTGTAATCCTGGTTCAGTAAAGTTATGGGTCTCCAATTTTTTATGAGAAAAATATCTTTATCCTTTTTTGGCAGCAGAGTGAGGATGCCTGCTTTCTGTGTGATTGACAGTTCTCCTTCTGCATATGCTTCATTTAAGCAGTTTACAACATAGGTTTTTATGTCTGACAAGAATACCTTATAGAAACTTATAGTGAACCCATTTCATATCATTTCATGTTGACTAATACATTATGCCAGCTGGTAAAATACAACATATCATTTCATGTTGTATTTTACCAGCTGGCATAATGTATTAGTCAGATCATTTAACTTTAACAGAAAACCCTTTTACATGGCGATGCATGGGTTATTCATGTTATGGCAAGTTCTGCCAAATTAACATCAAATTATCGCCACACTGAACAAAGTGTGAATAGTTCTGAATTTTTATCAAAGAATGGTATATCAAATAACAATGCAAGATATCTAAAGGTTCTTAGGAATTAAAATCAAGGAAATATTTCACTGGGTTTTACAAAAAAAACAGAGGTCTGATATTTTGAGAAGAAAAAGAAAGGACCACTCTGTTATTTATCAAATTTAGTTAAAAATGTTTGTGATAAGGGCACAGGTTAGAGGGTTCAAATAAAACTGCTAACAGTGTTTACTTTGAGACTGAAATTTTAAATTTAAGATGCAATTGTTAACATTTAAGTTTTCCTGACAAACAAAGATAAGAAAAAGAAAGGACTACTTTGTTATTGTATCAAATTTAGGTCATGCATTTGTGTCTTTGTTGAATGTGTGAAGGACATTCATATAACGCTGCCAACAGTGGTTACTTTCAGACTGGTTATAAATTTACTGTAAGTGAATTTGGTATAGATAATTTGGTGAAAGGCTCATAGAAAAATAAATGTTTCTTTCAGTTACACTCCAGGATATGTATTCTCAAATTAAATGATAGACGTTTGACAAACAGAAACTTAAATAACATGATATATTTGTCAAATAGGGACAGGACAGAAAAGCAATTATGATTGTGTTGTCCTGATATAAAATTGAAACCAGAGATGTAATTAATTGTCACTTTTTAAACATATTAAGAGGAATAAGGAAGTTAATAGTTATAAACAAATTTAGGTAAACGCTTTCTCTGTGGCTCTGCATTTTAGATCACAGTGTGGCACAGAACGGTAAAAAGTAAGGAAGTCACACAGTTATGTTGTTTAGCATGTTTAGCCTGTTTATGGATAAAGTTGTTAGCATAGAGAAAAGACAAAATGCATGGACCTGTTCAGATTAAGAGAACAGGTCTAAAGAAAAATTCTTTTTTCAATTTGGTCTATGGAGTAAGGGTAGACATATATGTCCTTCTAATAATCTAAGGCCATGAGTATATTAGTGGAAGTTGGTATTGGTGCTAGTTAGTAGATGGTTGTTGATATCTTGGCGTATTGGATCTCCCAGTCTTACCAGTTCCCCAGTACCTGTGTTGCTGCTCCACATACGGGCAATCAACCCCCTTTATGATACCAATAAAGCCTCTTTATTTAAACTTAGATTAAACTTCTGTTGGGTTACAATACATTTTCTTAATGCAGATCATCCTAAAAGGTTAAAATAAAATCCAATTCTCACTGCTGCCACCTGGTGTGTTAAAATTTGTCTTGCATATCAATTATCTTATTTTCTGTCAATCAGTTTATTTCACCCATAGTGTCTTTCTATTCCTCTCAAGATTCCAAAATTGATTATTCATTTTTTCAGTATCTGTCATTTATTGAGGGGATGCCTTTCATATTTTGACATTGACACTGTACACTTATAGGATATGAGAGAATGTAAATGTGGATGTATACCCTGTTAAAAAGTGGATTTATCCTGTTTTCCATAATAAATCCATTTTTTGTGCATTTATAACCTGCAAAGGCTTTTTAAACGATCTTAAGAAAATTTGATTGATTAAAAGGGCCTTAGGTTGACATGTCTAGATTATGTTTATTTGACCCTCAGCCAGGATGTGGTATCTGCAAGTTCTGGTGATTAGTTTTAAGGACCATATTTACTCGTGTATAATATTCTTACCCTACGCAGACAGACTATTGAAAAATAGATTTCCCGAATATAAGACGAGTTGTTTTTTCTCGAGATAACGGCTCTGCTACCATTCAAGCTTGGCGGCCATTTTAAAAGTGAAACGTAAAAAAACCCCAAAAAAACGCTTACGATGCAAGACCTTAAAGGTCTTATACACGAGTATTTACGGTGAAACGTAAATAAGATATTCGTATTTTTATTTTCGAAATAACAGATATCAGATGTAACAGATTGATCTTATAAAAGAGTAAGTACGGTAACTAATGGAGAAATATATATGTTTAAATCAAGTATGTCTCAGGCCCAATTACTCAATCAAAATTCCTTTTAGTACTCTCAATTCTCATATCAGTCAGTATGTTTTTTTAAAAAAATGATATATTTTCGCCTTTTAGGGACTCGTTAGGGATAAGAACTCAGATTTATGCTCTCACATTGACAGGTCTAGACATAATAATAAATAATAATAAAAATAAAATCTATATAGCACTGATACCAGAACAAAAGTACCACTAGCACTGATACCAGAACAAAAGTACCACCAGTTATTACCTACAACGAGGCCAACCAAAATTTCCAAAAAATCCTCAGGAAACATTGGCCACTACTTCAATTGTCCACCCACAAGGATGCCTTCCCAGAGAAGCCTCTGGTGGCATTCAGACGCCCCAAAAATATATCTGACAAACTGGTCAGAGCAGCATGCCATAACCAAACTCTGACTACTACTCACCGACTGCACCAGCATGCAGAAGACCTTGGAGATGCCAATTTTGCCTCTCCTGGGAAACTCACAAATTTGTGAAAAGCTCAGTAACTGGACGAGAATATAAAGCCCCAGAAAAATATACCTGTAACACAAGAAACCTAGTCTACCTCATAACATGCAGAATCTGCAAGAAACAGTATGTAGGGGAAACTTATAGGACGTTTAAAGAATGTATAAACGAACACCTAGGATACATTAGGAGGAACACACCTCAAGAAAGAGGATATATCGGAAACAACACAAGCAAGGAAGATAACCACCCCAATGTATCAGCAAACATGACAAAAAATCACATAGTCACATTATAGACTATCGCATCTTCACCCATGCACAAAATTTTGTGATTTTTTCAAAAATCTAATAGCTATCACTTAGTTGTCAAGGGGGCTGCCATTTTGAATAACATAGCCAATGAGAATCAAGATAACAAGTTGGGGCCAAATTTGATATGTAACATGCATTTATTGGTCAAAATCACTATCTGCTCAATTCTGCTCTTGAAAAGGATTTAAATGATCATGTTCAAAAACATTACAAAAAAGCAATGATATGCATAGGTCAAAGGCCATTGATATATGTTTATTCACTTTTGATGGTTGTGAGATTTTGCAAGTAAACACATTTTGAATTGAAGGTCAATGTGTCAAGGTCAAAGGTCACATTTCCAGTTCATGTTTCATGAGCTATGGCCTGCACAATAATACAAAGGTCAAAGTCACAGAATCAAGGTCAAGGGTCAAATCTGTATAAAATGTATATGGTGTTTAAAAGAGTGTTGATATATAGCAGATATGAACTAGATTTTATTCACTTTTAATGCTTGAGATGTTGCATGTTCACAAATTTTGAATTCAATGTGTCAAGGTCAGAGGTCACATGACTAAGAAAGTATGACGTGGCACGGCTATGACCTAAGACATTCCTGTATACCAAGATTTAATTTCTTTTTGTAAGTGGTTGCTGAGATAGGTCACTGCACTAAGGCCAATGGTGACATCACTGAGAATTGAAGGTATCTAAATCTTCAACTCTCTATCTAGCTCTGTTTAAAATAGTGTCAAAGGTCACATGACTAAGAAAGTATGATGAGGCACGGCTATGACCAAAGACATTTCTGTATACCAAGTTTTAATTTCTTCTTATAAGTAGTTGCTGAGATATACTCCTTACAAAATTTGTGACATCAAGGTCACCGCATTAAGGTCAATGGTGACATCACTATGATTTGAAGGAATCTGAATCTTCAACTCTCTATCTACCTCTGTATTAAATATGAAACAAATATTACTGGTAGTTTTGGAGGAGAAGATTTTTAAACATAGTGTTAGTATATAACAGATATGAAGTGTTTTTGATTCAATTCTGATGGTTGTGAAGTGGCATGTTCACAAACTTTGAATTCAAGGTCAATGTGTCAAGGTCAAAGGTCACATGACTAAAGTTGTATGACAAGGCACAGCTTTAACATACGACATTTCTGCATACCAAGTTTTAATATCCTGTAATAAGTGGTTGCTGAGATATGCTCAGTACAAAATTTGTGACCTCAAGGTCCCTGCACTAAGGTCAATGGTGACATCACTAAGATTTGAAGGAATCTACCTCTATATAAAATATGAAAGATGTAGTACTGGTAGTTTTGGAGAAGAAGATTTTTAAAGAAATGTTGACAGACGGACAGAGGGACGGACAGACGGACAGACATTTTCCCCCTCCTAAAGCTCTGCGAGCTAAAGTCTCAGCAGAGCTAAAAACTGGACATTCCTACCCTGCGCCGGGGCAGTATGCAGCAAAAAATAAACAAACTAGTCTGGAGGCCATCCGGGAGAGGGTCCGTAAATTTCAAAAGAATTACAGATCAGAGATCGAACACTTTCAAATCGATAAAACCTCCCAAAAAATTGCAGAATATTCTACAACATATGTAGAACACTTTACAACTCATCTTTAACCCGTGCAAAGCCCACAAAACAGAGGTTTTTCAATCGCACCTCCACCCGGGAGCTCACATAAACCAAGAACACCAGTCTGGAGGTGTTCTTGGAGGTCTGGAGGTTTTCTACAAGTGAAGGAACAGCACCTCCAGAGGTGCTGTCACCTCCCCAAGATCCAATATGAACAAGAATTAGGATAACGCAGTCAGTCCCCATCCAAATAAAGAGATCGAACCAAATCGAAACCGTTGTTGGTCTTGGTCAGGACTGTGATCGTCGTCAAGCTCTTTTCTTGTGATCCTTGCCTTTTCTACTAGCACTTATACCAGACTCAAGATACTTTCTGAAAAGGTGTGTTTTCAGTCCACTCCTGAAAGTACTGACTGATCGACTACTCCTGATATCAGAAGGCAGGGTATTCCATAGTCTAGGTGTAATACAGGAAAAGGTCCTATCGCCCACCGTATTAAGGCAAGTCACCTGGACAGATAGGCATTTACTATCATTAGATCTTAGGTATCTATCATTTTGTCTCAATAGTAGTAGGTCACACAAATAAGGAGGTAACTTACCATTTAATGCCTTTCATGTCATGAGGCGAATTTTGAAATCTATCTTAGAATGAATAGGGACCCTGTGCAATTCTTTCCGTTTTTCTGATATATGATCAAACTTTCTGATCTTTCCCACTACCCGTGCTGCAGAATTCTGCATATACTGCAACTTCTTAATATCTGATTGTGGGAGATCAGCAAGGAGACCAAAATTACTGACTATTTGTTGTCATGTTTGCGTAGGATATAATTCTGTACCCTCAGGAAGGCAGTGCTCCTTCTAGGCTAATTGGAATTTGTCAGTAAGTCCATTTCCTACAAGATGGGGAACAAGCTGATTAGCCACTGCCCTCTCAGTAAGTTTGGAGATATAGGTCAGGTTTGAGACAGGTCTGCAATTTTTCTCAATAGGTTCCAGACCTAGTTTCTTCAAGAGTGGTACTATAATAGCAATTTTCATATTGACTGACACTGCTGAGTCAGACAGTGATTTGTTTATAATGGCATTAATAATTAGCAAGAGGTCATCAATGGGGTCATGTGCCAAGTAGGGATAGGGTCAGGTTCACATGACTTATTTGCTTCCTTTCTTACCAATTTGTGTACATTTGTGTTGTTAGGGGGACAATCTTATCAAGTACTCAGGTGGTAGGTAGAGACTGAATGCCATTGTTTGTTGTGCCATCTAGTGGAGAAATTGTGCAAACAGGTAAGTTGTCCATGTCTTTCTGGATTTTTCAATTTTCTCCAGCTTTTCTGCTTTGGAAGTCCCACTTTCTGACTGGGGCATCGGTGTGTCATTAACCTCGTGCATGATCAAATCAATGACTTTAAAAAGTTTGTTTGTGTCATTCTTGTGTTTTTCAACCAAATTTAAAAAATATGTGAATTCAGATGACTTTAATAAGGAATTATATTTATTTCTTTGAATGTTATATAATTCATTAACAATTTGGAGGGTTTTTTTATTTCGTTTTCCTCTCAAGCTTCATCTTGAGAGACCTTTCAAGTTTTATCTGGACATTCATCTAGGGCACTGGTTTGCGTTGGGACACATGTGCCTTTTCCATACATGTGCCTTTTCCACACATGTGCCTTTTCCTGTACTTTTTGGATTTTTCAGTACTTTTTGGATTTTTTTTGACATAGTCTAATCATTTTATGGTAAGATATGTATACATCCACCAGGTGACTCTTAACCATCTTGTTAACCCTGAATGTCATTATTAGATCAAGGGTATTTCCTAGTTTGGTAAGAATTCATAGTAGGTTTACCTGTTCCCATCAGAGTGTTCTGGTCTATAGATGAACGCAAAGAAGTTTTTGGTGGCAAAGCAGACAAAATCATTTATGGGAAGTGAACGACCAAAATGTTGCCTGCAAAATTATCATAAAAAAGGACAGTGTGTTGTACTGAATGCAACAGTGAGTGCATTTCTTTCAATCAACCATGATTAGGATGCTCTTTGGCTGGGTTGAGGAGGTGAACATGTCTGCCGCGGTCATCTCTTTGAGTTCTCACATTGTGTAATTATATTTTTTTTGCACATTTATAAACTCTTGCCAAATTATCTAAAGCAAATAGAGATTAAATTATGATGGGCCTGGTGTAATGTATTGTGTGCGATTATCTTAAAGGAATATTGGAACTATTTGGCAAGTTTCCAAGAGGTTGTCAATTTAAATATTAATGCCAGCAATTTTAAAATGATTAAAGCAAAGACAGCAAAGCAAAGATTAATTTCTGTGTGCTCTGTTTACTAATTTGTATGCAGTTGTCAATTTAAATAAAAATTGGATTATCTGGCAGGTGTTCCAGGAAATTTTCAGTCCTTTTAAATGTTTTTTGGAATATCTGGCAAGTTTTAAGAATTTTTCAGTCAATGTAAATGAATATTGGAATATTAGGCAATTTTCCATGAATTTTTCTACTTTAATAGTAATGCAGGCAATTTAAATGAATATTGGAATATCTGGCAGGTTTCCAGGAGTGTTTCACTAAACTGAAACGAAAATTGAATATCTGGCATGTTTCCAAGAATTTTTTTCTGTCCATGTAAATGAGAAGTAGAATATTTGGCAAGTTTCAAAGAATTTTTCAGTCCATTAAAATGAATATTTGAATATCTGGCAGGTTTCAAAGAATTTTTCAGTCCATTTAAATGAATACAGGAATAACTGGTAGGTTACAATTTTTCAGTCCATTTAAAGGAATATTGGAATATCTGACGAGTCTCCAGGAATGTTTCACTCAATTTAAATGAGTATTGGAATATCTGGCAAGTTTCCAGGAATGTTTCACTCAATTAAAATGAGTATTAAAATATCTGGCAAATTTCCAGGAATGTTTCACTCAATTGAAAAGAATATTAGAATATCTGGCAAGTTTTCAAGAATAATTCTTCACTCAGTTGAAATAATTATTGGAATAATTGAATAATTGAATAAGAATTTTAAATTAAAAGTAATGCCAAAAGAATGTGCCAAAATTAGACTTTATTCGGGAGGCCAAAAAACAGACCAGGTTGAAAAAGGTATCCTGAGTAAAGATTATAAATAATGAAATCAATGGGTTATAAATTTATGAATTCAAATAAGATATTCTTACATATCCAGGAATTATTATCTTTTATTGTTATCTATATTCTAGCTATCTATGGGGACTTGGGGATATCTACTTCATATGGGGATACTCGCTTGCTTGTGAGCTCGGGCCTATTTAGCTGTCTAACATACCTACGTGATGGTGTAAGAATCACTGCAGAGTCAGATGTATGCATATATGCGTGTACAGAGATCACTTTTATTAAGGTGAAATACTCATGAGTGGGATACCGTTAGGAACTCTGATAGGCCTGCGGCCAAGTACAAGATAACGTCGATGGCAACAGAATTCAGTCAGAGTGCAGGCTGACGTTGACCATATAGCATGTGAATACTGGCCGCCTAGTGTCATTTCTGGCCCATTAAGTAGGTTTGTTTGTTTGTTTGGGGTTTTACATCACTTTCAACATTATTTCAGTCATTTCGTGATGAGACCTACTTGTAGCAGATATAGTGCTGCCTCACTGAATTGTCATGTCGTAGGTCCTTGACATGACAACCCACCCGGTCACAGATTTACAAGGACAACGGGTTAACCCTTTAGGCACAGGCCTCAGCTCATGTGGGAAATTGTATCACAAGTTCAATCCCGGCGATGGCCGGGGTTCGAACTCACAACCTTTGGATCACCACAGAGGAACTGGTGCTAATAAGCTGGCGCTCTAACCAACTGCGCCACAGCCCGTGGCCCCATTAAGTAGGTACGCGTCAGGATCGATAATAAAGTTGACCTACTCTGCTCATCCCTCATTGGGGCTCGATCTTCTCAGCCTTGGTGATCATCTAGGTCATGGTGTGATCGATGAGCGTGCGTATTGTCACTCGTATACACCATCTACACCGTCCATGTGTGGTTCATAAAATGATCATAAAATGTCTCTGTTACTTAAGATTTCCCAAACATGATCAATCTGTATCCCACAGTATATTTTTTGGGGGTTTGTTTGCCTGATTTTCTCCTGTTTTTTCCCACAAATTTGTCATAATCTGTTGCTTATTTCGACATATTATTTCGACATATTATTGGTCTCATTAATCTGTCTTCTCTGGTATATTGTTACCTTTTATACCCTGGTACATTGTTATCATGGGATGAATAATGATATACCCTGGTACATTGTTATCATGGGATGAATAATGATATACCCTGGTTCATTGTTATCATAGGAGTAATATTTGTTTACCCTGGTTCATTGTTATCATGGGACTAATAATTTTGGTATATTGTTGCCTATCTACCCTGGTTCATATTTTATCATGGGACTAACAGTTTTGATAAATAGATATCAAAATAATATACTGCAAAATCTTTACCATGTGAAATATTAGATAAATCAAAATATTAAACACATTTCCAGTAAATAGGAAATAGGTGTATAGTTATGAAATTTCTTAAGACTCGGAAGAAACAAAAATCATGAAATAAAAAATTTACCTGTGGATACATGTAGACATGGAAGGGAACATGATGAACAATAAGGGCAGAAGCAAGAAACCCACAGCTTAATAATAATAATAATATTATAAATAATAATAATAATAAAATTTCTATAGTGCTGATACCAGACAAGTCTGTTCATAGCACTAGGTTCAGGACGTGCTTTTTAAAAAGATGAATTTTCAGTCGACTCTTGAAAGAGGCAAGTGAGTCACTAGTTCTGATGTTACTAGGCAGTCCATTCCATAGACTCGGGCCAATTGATGAGAAAGCCCTCTCACCCATTGTCTTCAGCCAAGTGATAGGAGTTATCAGGCAAGTACCATCAGTGGACCTCAAGCCCCTGTCACCCCTTTTCACTAGGAGTAGGTTACGCAGGTAAAGCGGTGCTTTACCATGTACAGCATTCCAGATTGTAAGAAGGATTTTAAAGTCAATTCTAGTGTTTTTTTGTATACAGGTCTTAAACCAGTAAGAAAATTTATGTTATAATAAAGACTCTGTTATCACAGACTGTTACTAAGCAGACGGAGACGACGAGAGCCATAGTGTAAATATCTGACGTCACCCAGCCCACATGTGTAGCCATTGGCAGATCCAGGAGGGAGCTTTTGGGGCTTCAGCATCCCCCCAAGGGGGTGTGTGGCTAGGGGGCTTTTGGGAACTGGAGCCCATTACATTATGGGACTGGAACCCCTTACTTTAGTAGTAAAAAATCCTAGATCCGCCCCTGGTAGCAGTGTTGTTGTGTACATGTAACAAATTTATAGCAGTTTTGAATTTCAACACTGCAGGGTGCCGATCCAGTGTTAAGGTGTGGGAATTAGGTCACACATGTCTCGGCCTCCACCACAGGCAGCCAGGGCAATATCACTTACTTTTATATAAGTGAATACTAAGAGAGTGGTTGGGACTTTCTCTTGTGTGTGAAATCAAATAAACACATTTAACAAGGCAGTGGAAATACAAGATGACATGTGAGACACAACATTCAGCTCAATTGCAATTAGTGGTGGGTATTATAACACAGAATTTTGGTGGGTACTATAACAAAGAATTATAACACAGAATTTTGGTGGGTATCATAGTACAGATAGTTTCTTCTGAGGGGCCTGCAGATCATGGACCTGGCTGTCAGTGTCACAGACCAGACTGGCGGACACCTCAACTGCAGAAATTAACATAGAATTGAAATGTTTTTTTTTTTGCAAATGTAGAATATATGCCAGTCAGTGTTGTCTACGTTTACGGCAACTTCAAAATCATGAGAAAATATAAATATCATTTTCAATAAGGAAACTGTATACAAATTCTTTAAAAAAAAAGATTTCCTTGTTACATACACCAAGAGGTGACAAGTTGTGAAAAGTACCCCACAGAGAAAAAAAAGAGGTGATGACATTTGCTGCCAGCCACATCACTGCTTCTATATAAGTTAATATTTGGAAAAAGAACCGATAGAGGGGGTAGGGAACTTCCACTCTCTGGAAACTTGTGGTAATGGGGTGTAGCTACCTGTCAGGGTGCTGAGATAAATTTGATATTGTGTGACCTTAAGCAATCTTGAAGGTCACAAGAACCAACCTGGATATGGTATTGTCTTACAAAAGATGCATATATAATAATTTCCATTGATACATATAGATCTTAAGTATCTTTTGTATTCACTTCATTTGAAGACATCATTTTATTAACTCAAGAAAACCAAAGGTCGTTTTTAAGGTGTTTTTTTTAAGGATTTACATATTAAAACATTATTTCAGTCATTTCATGATGAGGGCTACTTGTATCATAGAGAGGATCAAACACAAATCGGATGAGCAGTATGGGTCAGTTCATTATGGATCCATAGATGCACCTACTTAAGGGGCCAGAATTGACACTCAGCGCACAGTATTCCATATACCATAAGGTCCACGCCAGTCAGATCTCGTTATCTTATACTGGGCCATATGCCCCAGAGAGTTCCTATCGGTATCACACTCACAAGTATCTCACTCATGTCATGCTTAGTCTAGTCTGCTTATGTATGTTGTTGTGCACCCTATAAAAGTGACCATTGTACGCACCTACATTCGACTCTGCAGTGATTCTTGTATCTTACGACAGGTATGATAGGCAGCTAGATAGGCCCGACTTCACGGCCAGCGAGTATCCCCATGTTAGTCCCCCAAGTCCCCACAGATAGCCAAACGCTAGATAACAACACTTCCTTTATTTCTGAATGAAAACATTTTGAATCAATATTCTATTTAGAGTTTCTTATAATACATGTCAGATGGATATTAACAAATATACAGAGATCAAATGACTGCATATAATTGGTATCAGGATAAGAAAATATTAATGAGAGAGTCAATCTATGCTTAAAACCTTAGGAATTAGGTTAATATCTACCTAAGAGTAGGATTGTGCCAATTATTTTTTATTCGATCATTTTTTTTAGATATTGGGACCCTTCCAAACTGCAGCAAAAATGGCCTGGAATAAAGGTATGTACAACAATATTTTTTGTAGGGTTTGGCCAAAGTTTAGGCTTTATCAGAGCAGACAGATGCCTTCTGGACTGTCCTGCACTTTTGCATCTGAGATAGACAATATGAAACAATCATAGTCTCTGAAATACCATTTTTATTGATATGGGAAATTTCATATAATTACCATTAAAATATTTTGAATTCAACTGAAAACTAGCGTTTCAAATAGCATTATCAAAAATGGCAAAAGCATTCCAAGATAACATGTACCCCAATTTGAAACTGAAATTTTAAGTATCTGCACAAGATTTCAAAACTGGATTATCAATATACGAATCTTAATTAGAAATCTCTTAAATTTTATGTGTTTTAGAAATTATTATTAGAAAAAGTTGCATTATTAAAACATGTCTTACCTGTTTTTAAACTAAAAAATAATTTTGTAAAATGCACTACAGAACTTTCCCTTATGTGAGAATTCAAGTTCTACTGTAACATATATTCTATTTACCATGGCCTAGATCTCGGCCTTTTGTTACAAAAATCTTTTTTACTCATCATATATGTTATTAATTTTATAATAGTTATGTAATCATATTGTCAATTATAGGTGTAAAAAGTAATATATGTTTAATTAATGTTTTATTAATTCAGTAAAAACTGCATTAGCATACTTGAGCTCATTTGAGCTGATGTAACATTCTTTGGCAAAAAATGCAATCTCTAATTATAGCTGATTATGCTCATACTGGCAAAGACCAAATCAAAATCCATATTGAGGTAAACATTTTAGACCAATACAAGAAATTCTTTTTATATCCCAATAACATGTAGGATTGTTGATATTTTAGATGAAACCCTACAGCTAGAGTCACGTATTGACTACGAAGTGGCAAGAATACTCTCAAATAGCAGTGCTTTGACAAAATGGCCATATATAATGAGATGTCTTGGGATGAAGGAGCATGATATTGAAGCTGTTGAAAAAGAAAATCCAAGTCGTATAAAAGATCAGTGCACAAAGGTTGTTCACATGTGGTGGATATCAAAAGGGAATGCAGAGGATATAGACAAAATAAAAGAAATCATTAGTGCTTTGAAGAAGGAAAACTTAATTGATGCTGCTCAGAAATTGAAGGAATATCGAAAAAGTAAGTAGTATGATAGTTTTTGACATCGCAATAACTTAACTTTAATCATTAAATAAATTCACATTTCACCTATTTATTGATAACTGATTGGATTATCAAATAAATAGATTGGTACTTTGTACTTCTTCAATATTACAATGGCTCATTGTGAGAACAGAAAGGATAACTAATATTTGGTGGATATAAATGATATTTTGCTAATTATACTGGCCCCACTAGCACAGTTGGTAGAGCGTAGGATCTTTGTTGGTTATATAAGTGAAGGACGGGAGGAAGTGGGTTCAACTCCCACTGCCGACAGTGTTACTTTCACACTGGTTAAAAAGGTCTGACAGTCGACCTGATATGGCCATAGTTACTGAAAGGGTCGTAAAAACACCATTTCACATTTATATCGCTTATTTCTGGAAATTGTTAAATTTATGTCCATACAGTGAATATGTATCTCTACTTTTGAACCCTTTAATGAAACTTTAAGGCTTTTACATATCTTTCAAGAGAGAGAGACCATACCACTGAAAAGGCTTCTTTGGGTCAGAAATAACAAAAAAGTTAGACTGGCATTACAGTGATCTAAATGATATTCAATAAAGTTTGAATAAAAATTAATCTAATGTTGTATTAAAAGAATGTTGTTATTTGATAGATTGGATGAAGATAAATGGAATCATATTCATTTGCTATAATCATGATTTGTGTGCATAATATGAACTACATTTAACATTAGGGGGAACAGGGACACTTAATACAGAGGATCACAGCTGTTTTAAATGTTGACTGTTGCTAAGATTCCAAAATTTCAGGATGTCACTATTTTATGATGAGACCTAATGCACCATCTGTTGGTTTAGTCATAAAAGATCATTACTCTGGCTGTGACTTATTGGGTGTGACCTCTAACCGTCTTTATAACATACATATAAAGCTTACCTAAATGATATTTCCATAAATATTGATGCCTTTCAAACAGAAACATGTTACCTATTTACCTATTTCATAAGGGTGCTGTGGCTATTTATCAATAAAGAAAGACTTGTAATCATGCAAAGTTCAAAGCACTTGAACCCTGCTTTACATCATATAATCTACTGCTTCAGTAATCCAATTAAATCACATGAAAGAATGCAAAAACACAATCAATCTCTTTATGAATACAAGTAATTCTCATTAGTGTATGTATAATGATTACAATTAATTGTTTTGCAGAGTTACAACATTCTGTGCAATTTCAAGCTCTACTTGAAGAAAAAGAGACACCTTCTGACAAAAGTGCGTGTTTCACTACACGAGTGATTTAAATAATTTCATTTAAACAAGAAAATGCCAATTTTAAAAGCTCTGCAACCCCTGACATCAAATAATCTTTATGTTTCATTATTTAAATTAAATTACCTTAGAGAATGCCCATATTCTCTTTTTTTCACTCAGCCACCAGAAACAGCTCTTTATAATACAAATAGTCATCACTAATGTATGTATAAAGATTAAAATTGATTGTTTTGCAGAGTTACAACATTCTGAGCCAGCTCTACCTGGATATGGTATTGATGAGAGAGAGAATTCTTCCCCAAAAAGTTTGTATTTCATAACATTTCATTATGTTAGCACAAGCTGACTTCATGTACTTGCTCTGTTCACGCCACGTCTTCCGTTTCCGCCGCGTCCGCACCTTGTTTTCTTCATCATTCCTTTACACATGGAATATATACTATAACATGATAAGATGTGGGCCTGGGAATTTTTTTCAGTTGGAATTTTTGTGACCTTGTGTCAAGGTCAAGGTCATGGCCAGCACAAGGCTGAGATAAATTTGATATTGGGTGAGCTTAAGCAATCTTCAAGGTCACTGGACCCAGTTTTCAAATTCAGCTAAATGTGATATTTTGCAAAACACTACAAATAGAATCTATTGTCCCTACATTATTCTTACACAATACCTTAGTTGATGATTTTTAGAAATATATATGTAACTAGGTCACAATGACCTACTTAAAGGCCATGTAAGTCACAACTTCCAAAATATTCCAAATCAAATTCTTTACAAATCAGAGAAGATTAAATCCTAATATTTTGATATTATGTAAATATATGTAAATATTCATGATAATTTATTTTGGTACACATTTTATGACCTTGGGTCAAGGTCAAGGTCATGATCAGCATAAAAACAACTATGCTTAATGATCAGTGAATCTGAGTTAGTCTACTTGAAATAAACCTTAATATGTATAATTTAAATGTGTTTGATTTTGGTTTTGTAATTTTATTCAATAAGGTGACCGCCATGAACATGCAAAAAAAGTTGTATATGAAGTATC
Organism: Amphiduros pacificus; assembly: GCA_949316495.1. Lineage (NCBI taxonomy): Eukaryota > Metazoa > Annelida > Polychaeta > Phyllodocida > Hesionidae > Amphiduros > Amphiduros pacificus. The sequence continues at coordinate 1,470,819 of OX439011.1, forward strand.
ATGGAATAGTATAGTAGTAAGTAATACATTGAAATGCACCTGATTCCCAAGGTAATATGTTAGAGCCATGGGTAATAAATGTCTAAATTTAAACATAGTTTATTAATTACAATACCATTGTAATAAACAAGAAGTGTCAAGGTTGATATCAAAGAACATTTTCTGAAACATTTAAGAAAGAACATTTAAGAAAGAATTCAAAACATTTTCAACATAGAAGTCATAACTGGAATATATAAATAAATCAGGTCATTCGTGTAACCAATAATGTGATTATGACCACATGACAATGAGAGTAAAGTTTTTCTGACATTTGAGGGTTTTTCCAAAATGGGCCATATCCACATTGATAGCTCAGGGCATGTTTTAGACATGTCTAGCAAGTTTGCATAGCTATACATTAATACAATTTGTCAAAATGGCCCTTACAGCTCTTAGAATGTGCCATATTGAATATAATCAGGGGGAAATGGTAATTTATCCCACTCAAAGACTGTGCCTCACATATTGATGGTTTTAAGGCACGTTCTAGACATGTGTAGTTAGTATGTCTGACTCACTGTTAGCCCATCATATATGTTAAGACAGTGCCACAAGCTTTAAAATGTTCACAATGTAATGTGTGAACTTCATCAGGATAAAGGACCCGTATGTATGTCTCACCTGCTATTAGCACCTCATATTTGTTGAGACAGTGCTAAAGCTCTTGGAATGGGAAATATTGAATATTGAAAGAGCCATATCTCCTCACAGATATTCAATGTAATGTTTGGATTTTATCAGGGTAGAAGGTTCATATTTCCAACTATTGATTGTCGAGGGCATGTTCTAGACTTGTGAAGCAAGTATGTATAATCAGCCTTTAGTACCTCAATCTTTTGTAAAACAAAATTGCAGAAAAGGGCCATATCTCCTACTAACAAATTTCATGTTCTATCATGCTGTAAACATGTCTTTCCATCGTTAGTACTTCAAAATTTGTTAATACTGTGTCAAAGCACTTGAAATACTCATTTATATTTGCATCAGGGTAAAAGGGCCACATCTTAGTCTCACAGATTAGGCTCAGGACATGTTCTAGACATTTCTAGCAAGTATTTGAACTGCCAGTAAGGAGGCGCTACCTATTAAAACTGCCATGATAAGGGGACTACTAGTTATTTTTTTTGCTTTCATATCTCAAAGCCTTTATAAAGGGGGTAATTGGTTGATAATTAAAAAAAAAAAGATATCTCGATCGACACTCTTGACAGTTAAGATCAAAGTATGTAAACAAAAAGTGAAAAAAAGCCTCACACTAAATAAGTCATCTCAACCTTAATCTAAATAAAGGAGATTTATTGTGAACCTCAGAGAGAATGGCAAGATAATTAGTTAGAAAGATACTTATTTTGGGAGTCAATGGTCACCAAAAATGCATGGTCTAAACCAAATAATTCTTTAGGCATATTAAAAATAAATATACTTTTCACCATAACATTTATATTTTATGTATTAGAATTCTTAAACTTTGCAAACACATGGAATCTATGATCAGAGGTAAAATTAGCCAATTAACATATTTCTTGGTTGCCCTGGTAACAGTTATATGGGCAATTTTAGCCATATATAGCTAAGTTTCAGAATTATCTCATAATTACATATTTTTGTATCCATGTTCATGTATTATTTGTGAATGAATTTTATATTTGGCATGAATGTGTTGGTCATTAACACATACCAATAAATTACAAAAATGACTACTTTCAAGGGAAATTGGTTGCCATGGAAACTAATTTAATCACAATTCTGCACAGTTTTCAAAGAGACATACTTAATTTATCAATTGATTATGTCTCTTTTAGTCTTGCCATCTTACATTTTCAAGGCCACAAGCCCACTTCTCAATTCTAGATTAATGATGACAGTTTCATAATACTTGACACACATAAGCTATCAAAGGAAGTAGATGTGCACTATTATGTGTTTTTTTACCCCTGCATCAATTCGCCTTAGTGCAGTGATGTTTTGTTCATAAATATCGTGCAGAGTAAATGTTGTGCAGTAAGTTACCAGTGCTGAGGGTTGATGCATCTCTGATACATATGTTTTTTATGATCTTGAAAATAAATGATAATTTTGTAGGTTCCTATTGCTTATGGCCAAATGTTTGCAAGGATGACTATCAAGGAGCAGGTGTACTTGCCTTTCAGTATATTTAATATTTGCAATAATTTAACTTTTTATAACAGCATTCCTTTATTTCTTTTCATTAGGTATTGGAAGATATCAGAGCATTGTAGATTCAGTGTCGAACGTCCTCAAGGAAAAGTACAGAAAAAGACGATTTGTGTACACAAGCATACTTCAACAGTGGAACTGTTCAAAAGAAATTGTCCAAGTTTTCACAGATATGGAATACGTAAGACAAGATGCATTTCAAAATATTATGGCTGAACAAACTTTGTCATTAAATGATTGTCTCAACCAAAATGAATTTCCAAGAAGAGCAGCCATCCAAGGGAAACCTGGAATGGGTAAAACGACTCTGTGCCATAAATTATGCATTGATTGGGCAACACCTGAAACTTGTGATCCATTGAACAAATTTCAATTGGTTTGTTTGATATATCTACGTGATCTAAAATCCCTCCAATCTGAAGATAAATTGAATATAGTTGATTTATTGTTAGAAACAGGCTTGTTATCTAAGGATAATATGGATAAAAATGACATTGTTCTCCTGAAAAACTTCATAGGAGATTATCCTGATTTAGTATGTATAATACTTGATGGATTTGATGAACTGAAAGATTCTCATCGATCTTGGATAATGAAATATTGGAATGGTCAGACACATGAAAAGACCCCAATCATTATGACAACACGCCCTGAACATGGTGAAGAACTGAGGCATGATGTATGTGATGGATATTTCTTTGTTCTAGAGGGATTCAACAAGGAAATGAAAAGAAGATTCATTGAGAAGTTTTTTGGACAAAATGAGAAATGCGAGGAGGCTTTAAATAAATTGTTAACAAAAAAAAGAATGTTGCAATTGACATCAAATCCTCTGTATCTAACAGTGTTATGCACCATGATACAACAAGATGAGGACTTACCACTCACTGAGACTGAGACAATACATCAAGCAGTCTTGACGATTATGAAAAGGGAAGTTCAACGCTCTTCAAATGACAACATTAGTGGGTATAAGGATATTACCAAACTTCCCGAAAAGTATTCAAAGACGATAAAGGATTTGAGCAAATTTGCCTTTGAAAATTCCAAAGTCAATAACTATAAGTTTGGTGGTCCACCTTTTGAACACCATTTTGGCCTGATGGTGAAGAGCGAGGAGTCTGGAACCCTAACAAACCCTGCCCAATGGAAATTCCATCATAGATCAATGCAAGAGATGTTGGCCTCTCTATACATAAAGGAAAAACACGCTTCAGAAGATCTGTCATTTGATACATTTGTAGAGTCTATGAAAAACCATCCAGATTTCCTCAAATATGTTTGTGGGTTTCTGGGAAAACCTGCCACAAGGATAGTTGCCATGTTGATAAAAGCCAAAATTCATGGGGAATTGTGGATATCCTGTATATTTGAAGCAGTTGAACGAGGTCAAGAAACTGGAACCTCAAAGAAAAATGCTACAAATATTTGGTATGAATCATTTTATGAAGAAGATTTCACAAATACATCCATAGAAAGCATATATTGTGTTCACACACATATGAGGACTATAGTAGCACTAGTGGCACAAAAGCCTTCTCACAAAATATGGTTACAAATTCACAAAATAACATTAGATTGCAGACAACAATGGTTTGCTGGTATCAAAAGCAAAGAAATGAAAAGATTCAAGGATAATCTTTCTGCACAAGGAGCATCATCTGCTTTTGTTGGTCTTCTGGCCAATATAACCAATGAAGACCTCAGCAAATACAGATTCAAAGCAACTCATGATACTGATGATGCCCTGATGATAGTTGAAATGTCCAATCTTTGCAGGGATGAGAGCAAAACACTGTTGACAATGTTATGCACTGGTTTGAAATGTTTAACACTGAAACTTGATGTGAAACATTTCTTTCTGGATATTGGTGACAAACATCTCAATTTTGATATGGAATATTCTAATCATTCTGAATTAGATCTTTTGATTGCTAGTATCAAAGCTCCCCAGAATGAAGCAAAACAAGATTCTGATTCAGAAGAAGATTCTGATTCAGAAGAAGATGCCTCATCAGGAGAAAATTTGTCATCAGGAGAAGATTCCTCATCACATGAGGATTCCCCATCAGATGAAGATAGAAATGAAAAACCACTGCATGAATATCCAAAAGGCTCTGATCCCTCAACAAAAGATTCCTCTCAAGAAACAAAAACCCCTCGATTGAAGGAGAGTGTTCATCCTGGAAATGCAGCATCTAGATTGAAGACAACAAAACAAACAAAGCAGTCAGGTGCTCCTTTAGATTTGGAGCAAAAGGTAGAGAAATACAATTCAAAACTTGAGATGCTAGCCATAAACTGTCCACAAAACTTTGAACATAAGGACCAAAAGTATGGTATCTGCAGAATATCGGATAACTTGCTGAAGTGTTCGAACCTCAAACATCTAATGATGAATGGTTTACAGAAAAATGAAGGTGACTTGATTAAGAAAATGTTGAAAACAGGAAACCTAAATTCCTTGATTTTAACACAAATCAGTGAAAATGACTCTGTATACCCTGAGATCAAATATGACATACTTGAGTTTGCAAAACATCTGAAAATATTTGGTATTATTAAAGAAGTCTCCTTTCAAAAAGAAATACCTACCTACAACAATCTTTTGGATTCTACTACCTTGTGTTTGACATCTGAACTGGAAAACATTTTTGTGGCCATGGATCAAGTTCTCGGTGAGATTGGAATTGAGAAAACCTTCATCAAGAAATTAGAGACAAAACTTCAAGACCGTTTCCAAGGACATATGAAAAAGAAGTGTACCATTGAGTTGTGGACAAGTAAGTATCTAATCATTTTGAATTATTAAAAGTTCTACTGTAAATTGGTCTGGCTAATAGCGGGTTGAAAGGTGATCCCTTCATCTTAATATCATTTAATATCAATTTTATATTAAATAACATTGTTAATTACTTTCACCTTACAGTATAATATCAATGATATAATTATACATGTAATCAATTGATAAGAATGTCTATCATATGAAAATAAATTGAAAGCTTCATTCGCAAAGCCAAATTGTAGAGAACCTCCAAGATCACTCATTGTCCCTTTGTGTAAGTTTGGTTGATACATGATATGATGGAGCATTTGATGGTGTAGTATGCTGCCATTTATTTTAATTCTTGTTCTGGTGGCCAGATGGACAAATTTGTCAATTCTGGATAACAGTTTGTAATTTAATAACTTTTTGTCTTATGTTTAGATTGTTAGTTTGATAATATTTTTTACGGATTTCTTGTGTCTGCCATTGTTCAAGGTGTGTTCCAGTCAATTGCGAATCATATTTTATTTATTATTACATTACCCAATATTTTTCAAAAGAAAAAAATCCAAGCTTTCAATATATGTAATCAATTTTTCTTCACATCGTTTGTTAGATTTTCATATTACAGAAAACCCTACACACCTACAAGTTGTAGGCTGGACAAAATATCTTGCCCAGGGACAGAATACATTTCCAAAGACATTTGGAGCCTGATAAAACACCTGCCCATTCTTCAGAACAAAACTGAGAACACATGGGTATAGACCCATTCACCCAGATATATGATGGTTGGTAAAAGGGGTGGACAAGAAACACCAAATGAACATGTTGTTTCGATTACATATTAAAACAACAAATTTCCACATGCTCCACCACCCTAGTACAGTCATGTTGCATGCTCCACCACCCTAGTACAGTCATGTCACTTGCTCAACTACCCTAGTACAGTCATGTCACATGCCACACAACCCTAACACAATACTGTTACATGCTCTAACACCCTAAAGCAGTCTTGTCCCATGCCACACCAGGCTTGTACACTCATGTCACATGACCCACCACCCTCATACAGTCATGTCACCTGCCCCACCAGCCTAATACAGTCATCTCACATGCCCCACCGACCTTTTACAGTCATGTCACATGCCCCACCACCCAAATACAGTCTTCTCACATGCCCCATCACCCTGTTACAGTCATTTCATATGCCTCACCAGCCTAATACAGTCATGTCACATGCCCCATCTTTCTAATACAGTCATGATACAAGCCCCACCACCCTAATACAGCCATGTCACATGCCACACAAGCCTAATACAGTGATGTCACATGCCCCACCAGCCTAATACAGAGATGTCAGATGCCCCACCACCCTAATACAGTCTTGTCACATACCCCACCAGCTTAATACAGTGATTTCACATACCCCACCAGCCTAATACAGTCATGTCACATATCCCACCAGCCTAATACAGTCATGTCACATGCCCCACCAGCATAGTACAATAACGCTACATGCTCCATCACCCTTGTACAGTCATGTCACATTATCCACCACCCTAATACAGTCATGTCATATGCCCCACCAGCCTAATACAGTCATGTCACATGCCACACCACCCTGATACAGTCATGTCATATGCCCTACAAGCCTAATACAGTGATGTCACATGCCCCACCACCCTAATACAGTCTTGTCACATACCCCACCAGCCTAATACAGTGATTTCACATACCCCAACAGCCTAATACAGTCATGTCACATGCCCCACAAGCCTAATACAGTGATCTCACATGCCCCACCAGCCTAATACAGATATGTTACATGCCCCACCAACCTAATACAGTGATTTCACATACCCCAACAGCCTAATACAATCATGTCACATGCCCCACTAGCCTAATACTGTGATGTCACATGCCCCACCAGCCTAATACAGTCATGTCACATGCTCCACCACCCTCATACAGTCATGTCATATGCCCCATAACCCTAATACAGTCATATCATATGCCCCACCAGCCTAATACAGTCATGTCACATGCCACACCACCCTGGTACAGTCATGTCACATGCCCCATCAACCTAGTACACTCTTGTTCCATGCCCCACCACCCTAATACAGTCATCTCACATGTTCCACCACCCTAATACAGTCATGTCATATGCTCCACCACCCTAATACAGTCATCTCACATGCTCCACCCCCTAAATAAAGTCATGTCACATGCCCCACCATCATTGTTCATTCATGTCACATGCACTAACACCCCAATACAGTCATGTCGAAAAACCCACCACCCTATTTTTGTGGTGTATTTGGCCACTAATACAGTCATATCACATGCCCCTACACCCTAATACTGTCATGTCACATGCTCCAACACCCATATACAGTCATGTCACATGTCTCACCAGCCTCGTACACTCATGTCACATGCCCCACCATCATTGTACATTCATGTCACATGCATTAACACCCCCATTCACTCATATCGAAAAACCCTCCACCCAAATTTGTGGTCTATTTGGCCACTAGTAAAGTAGTGTCACTTGCTCCACCACCCTAATACAGTCATGTCACATGCCCCACCACCCTAATACAGTCATGTCACATGCCCCACCACCCTAAAACAGTCATGCTACATGCTCCACAACCCTAATACAGTCATGGTACATGCCCCTTCACCCTAGTACACTCATGTCACATGCCCCACCACCCTAATACAGTCATGCTACATACTCCACCACCCTAATACAGTCCTGTCACATGCCCCATCACCTTGGTACAGTCATGTCATATGCCCCACCAGCCTAATACAGTCATGCTACATGCCCCACCAGCCTAATACAGTCATGTTACATGCCCCATCACCCTAGTACACTCATCTCACATGCCCCACCACCCTAATACAGTTATGCTACATACTCCGCCACCCTAATACAGTCCTGTCACAAGCCCCATCACCTTATTACAGTCATGTCATGTGCCCCACAACCCTTATATAGTCATCGCACATGCCACACATCCCTCATACAATCATGTCACAAGCCCCACCACCCTAATTCTGTAATATCACATGCCACACAACCCTAATACAGTGATGTCACATGCCCCACCATCCTAATACATTAATGTCACATGCCCCATCACCCTAGTACAGTCATGTCACATGCTCCACCAACCTAGTACAGTGATGTCACATGCTCCATCAGCCTAGTACAGTAATGTTATATGCCCCATCATCCTAGTACAATAATATTACATGCTCCACCACCCTAATACAGTCATATCACATGCCCCACCACAATAGTACAGTCATGTTACATGCCCCATCACCCTTGTACATTCATGTCATATGCCACACCACCCTAATACAGTCATGTCATATGCCCAAACAGCCTAATACAGTCATGTCACATGCCCCACCACCCTAGTACACTCATGTCACATGCCCCATCAACCTAGTACATTCATGCCATATGCCCCACCACCCTAGTACATATGTACACTCATGTACCATGCCCCACCACCCTAATACAGTCATCTCACATGTTCAACCACCCCAATACAGTCATCTCATATGCTCCACCCCCTAAATAAAGTCATGTCACATGCCCCACCATCATTGTACATTCATGTCACATGCACTAACACCCCAATACAGTCATGTCGAAAAACCCACCACCCTAGTTTTGTGGTCTATTTGGCCACTAATACAGTCATGTCACATGCTCCTCCACCCTAATACAGTCATGTCACATGTCTCACCAGCCTAGTACACTCATGTCACATGCCCCACCATCATTGTACATTCATGTCACATGCACTAACACCCCCATTCAGTCATATCGAAAAACCCTCCACCCTAGTTTTGTGGTCTATTTGGCCACTAGTAAAGCAATGTCACTTGCTTGACCACCCTAATACAGTCATGTCATATGCCCCACCAGCCTAATACAGTCATGTCAAATGCCCCACCAAACCTCATACAGTCTTATCACATGCCCCAACACCCGAATACAGTCATGTCACATGCCCCACCAGCCTAATACAGTTATGTCACATGCCCCACCGACCTAATACAATTGTGTCAAATGCCCCACAACCCTAATACAGTCTTGTCACATGCTCCATCACCCTATTACAGATATGTCACATGCCCCACCAGACTATTATAGTCATGCTACATGCCCCACCACCCTAATACAGTCTTGTCACATACTCTACCACCCTAATACAGTCATTTCACATTCAACACCAGGCTAGTTCAGTCATGTCACATGACCCACCACACTCATACAGTCATTTCACATGAACCACCACCCTAATACTGTCATTTCACATGCCCCACCAGCCTAGTACATGTACACCCACCAGCCTAATACAGTCATGTCACATGCCACACAACCCTAATACAGTCATATCACATGCCACACCACAATAGTACAGTCATGTCACATGCCCCACGACCCTCATACAGTCACTTCACATGACCCACCACCCTAATACAGTCATGTCACATAACCCACCAGCCTAATACAGTGATGTCACATGTCCCACCACAAAAGTACAGTCATGTCATATGCCCCACCACCATAATGCAGTTATATCACATGCCCCACCATCCTTATAAAGTAATTTCACATGCCCCATCACCCTAATACAGTCTTCTCACATTCCCCGCCGGCCTAATACAGTGATGTCACATGTCCCATCACCCTAATACAGTCATGTCACATGCCCCACCACAAAAGTACAGTCATGTCACATGCCCCACCACCCTAATACAGTCATGTCACATGCCCCACAACCCTAATACAGTCATGTCACATGCCCCATCACCCTAATACAGTCTTGTCACATTCCCCACCGGCCTAATACAGTGATGTCACATGTCCCATCACCCTAATGCAGTTATGTTACATGCCCCACCACCCTAATATAGTAATGTCACATGCCCCACCAGCCTAATATAGTAATGGCACATGCCCCACCACCCTAATATAGTAATGGCACATGCCCCACCACCCTAATACAGTGATGTCACATGTCCCATCACCCTAATACAGTCATGTCACATGCCCCACCACCCTAATATAGTAATGTCACATGCCCCACCAGCCTAATATAGTAATGGCACATGCCCCACCAGCCTAGTATCCTCATGTTAAATACCCCACCACCCTAGTACAGTCCTGTCACATGCTCCACCAGCCTAGCACAATACTGTTACATGTCCGACCAGCCTCGTACATGTACAGTCATGTCACATGCCCCACCACCCTTATACACTCATGTCACATGCCCACCACCCTCATACAGTCCTGTCACATGACCCACCACCCTTATACAGTCAGGTCACATGCCCCACCACCCTAATGCAGTCACATCACATGCTCCACCACCCTAGTGCAATATTGTCCCATGCCCCACCACCCTAGTACAGTAATACCACATACCACAGCAGCCTAATACAGTCATGTCAAATGCCCCACCACCCTAATACAGTCATGGCACATGACCCACCACCCTAATACAGTCATGTCGCATGCCCTACCAGCCTAATACAGTCATGTCACATACCAATTCACCCTAATACAGTCATGTCAAATGCCCCACCAGCCTAATACAGTCATGTCACATGCCCCACCAGCCTAATACAGTCATGGCACATGCCCCACCACCCTAATACAGTCATGTAAACATGCCCCTCACCCTAATACAGTCTTCTCACATTCCCCACCGGCCTAATATAGTAATGGCACATGCCACACAACCCTAATATAGTAATATGTCACATGCCCCACCACCCTAATGCAGTCATATCACATGCTCCACCACCCTAGTGCAGTATTGTCACATGCCCCACCACCCTAGTACACTCATGTCACATTCCCCACCACCCTCATACAGTCCTGTCATATGACCCACCACCCTTATACTGTCATGTCATATGCCCTACCAGCCTAATACAGTCATGTCACATACCACATCACCCTAATACAGTCATGTCAAATGCCCCACCAGCCTAATACAGTCATGTCACATGCCCCACCACCCTAATACAGTCTTGTCGCATGCCCCATCACCCTATTACAGTCTTGTCATATGCCCCACAACCCTAATACAGTGATGTCAAATGCCCCACCAGCCTAATACAGTCATGTCACATACCACACCACCCTAATACAGTCTTGTCATATGCCCCACCACCCTAATACAGTCATGTCATATGCCCTACCAGCCTAATACAGTCATGTCCCATGCCCCACCATCCTTATACAGTAATTTCACATGTCCCATCACCCTAATACAGTCATGTCACATGCCACACAATCCTTATATAGTAATGTCACATGCCTCACCAGCCTACTACCCTCATGTTAAATGCCCCACCACCTAAGTACAGTCCTGTCACATGCTCCACCAGCCTAGCACAATACTGTTACATGTCCGACCACCCTTGTACAGTGATGTCACATGCCCCACCACACTCATACAGTCATGTCACATGCTCCACTACCCTAATGCAGTCATGTCACATGCTCCACCACCCTAGTGCAGTCATGCCCGTATACCCTAATACAGTCTTATCACAAGCCCCATCACCTTATTACAGTCATGTCATATGCCCCACCACACTAATATAGTCATCGCACATGCCACACATCCCTAATACAGTCATGTCATATGCCCCACCAACCTAATACAGTCATGTCATATACCCCACCAGCCTAATACAGTCATATCACATGCCCCACCACCCTAATACAGTCATGTCATATGCCCTACCAGCCTAATACAGTCATTTCCCATGTCCCATCACCCTAAAAAAGTCTTGTCCCATGCCCCACCACCCTAATACAGTCTTGTCTCATGCCCCACCACCCTAATACAGTCATTTCACATGCCCCACCACCCTAATACAGTCATGTCATATGCCCCACCATCCTTATACAGTCATTTCCCATGTCCCATCACCCTAAAAAAGTCTTGTCCCATGCCCCACCACCCTAATACTGTCTTGTCTCAGGCCCCATCACCCTAATACAGTCATGTCACATGTCCCATCACCCTAATACAGTCATGTCACATGCCACACAATCCTTATATAGTAATGTCACATGCCCCACCAGCCTAGTATCCTCATGTTAAATACCCCACCACCCTAGTACAGTCCTGTCACATGCTCCACCAGCCTAGCACAATACTGTTACATGTCCGACCACCCTTGTACAGTGATGTCACATGCCCCACGACCCTTATACACTCATGTCACATGCTCCACTACCCTAATGCAGTCATGTCACATGTTCCACCAACCTAATACAGTCATGTCATATACCCCACCAGCCTAATACAGTCATATCACATGCCCAACCAGCCTAATACCGTGATGTCACATGTTCTACCAGTCTAGTACACTCATGTCATATGCCCCATCAGCTTAACACAGTCATGTCACATGCCCCACCACCCTAATACAGTCATGCTACATGCCCCACCACCCTAATACAGTCATGTCACATGCCCGATCACCCTAATACAGTCTTGTCACATGCCCCATCATCATTGTACATTCATGTCACATGCACTAACACCCCCATTCAGTCATATCGAAAAACCCTCCACCCTAGTTTGTGGTCTATTTGGCCACTAGTACAGTCTCGTCACATGCCTCACCACCCTAATACAGTCCTGTCACATGCCCCTTCACCCTGTTACAGTAATGTCATATGCCCCACCAGCCTAATACAGTCTTGTCACATGCCCCACCAAAATAGTACAGTCATGTCACATGCCCTACCACCCTAGTATGGTCATGTCACATGCCCCATCACCCTGATACAGTCATGTCACATGCTCCACCACCCTAATACACTCATGTCACATGCCCCACCACCCTAATACATATATGTCACATGCCCCACCACCCTAGTACTGTCATGCCATATGCCCCATCACCCTAGTACTGTCATGCCATATGCCCCAAAAGCCTAGTACACTCATGTCACATGACCCACCACCCTAATACAGTCATGTCACATGCTCCACCAGCCTAATACAGTCATGTCACATGTCTCACGTCACATGCCACAGTCATGTCACATGCCACACCATCATTGAACATTCATGTCACACGCACTAACACCCCAATATAGTCATGTCAAAAAACCCACCATTATAGATTTGTGGTCTATTTGGCCACTAGTAAAGTAATGTCACTTGCTCCACCACCCTAATACAGTCATGCTACATGCCCCACCACCCTAATACAGTCATGTTACATGCCCCATCACCCTAGTACACTCATGTCACATGCCCCACCACCCTAATACAGTCCTCTCACATGCCCCATCACCCTGGTACAGTCATGTCATATGCCCCACCAACCCTAATACAGTCATGCTACATGCCCCACCACCCTAATTCAGTCATGTTGCATGCCCCATCAGCCTAATACATTCATGTCACATGCCCCACCAACCTAGGACACTCATGTCACATGCTCCACTAGCCTAGTACAGTCATGTCAAATGCCCCACCACCCTAATACAGTCATGTTACATGCCCCATCACCCTAGTACACTCATGTCACATGCCCCAGTACCCTAATACAGTCATGTCACATGCCCGATCACCCTAATACAGTCTTGTCACATGCCCCACCATCATTGTACATTCATGTCACATGCACTAACACCCCCATTCAGTCATATCGAAAAACCCTCCACCCTAGTTTGTGGTCTATTTGGCCACTAGTACAGTCTCGTCACATGCCTCACCACCCTAATACAGTCATGTCACATGCCCCATCACCCTAGTACAGTCATGTCATATGCCCCAAAAGCCTAGTACACTCATGTCACATGCCCAACCACCCTAATACAGTCTTGTCACATGCCCCACCAAAATAGTACAGTCATGTCACATGCCCTACCACCCTAGTATGGTCATGTCACATGCCCCATCACCCTGATACAGTCATGTCACATGCTCCACCACCCTAATACACTCATGTCACATGCCCCACCACCCTAATACATTTATGTCACATGCCCCACCACCCTAGTACAATCATGTCACATGCCCCATCACCCTAGTACTGTCATGCCATATGCCCCAAAAGCCTAGTACACTCATGTCACATGCCCCACCACCCTAATACTGTCTTGTCTCAGGCCCCATCACCCTAATACAGTCATGTCACATGTCCCATCACCCTAATACAGTCATGTCATATGCCACACAATCCTTATATAGTAATGTCACATGCCTCACCAGCCTACTACCCTCATGTTAAATGCCCCACCACCCTAGTACAGTCCTGTCACATGCTCCACCAGCCTTGCACAATACTGTTACATGTTCGACCACCCTTGTACTGTGATGTCACATGCCCCACCACACTTATACAGTCATGTCACATGCTCCACTACCCTAATACAGTCATGTCACATACCAATTCACCCTAATACAGTCATGTCAAATGCCCCACCAGCCTAATACAGTCATGTCACATGCTCCACTACCCTAATGCAGTCATGTCACATGCTCCACCACCCTAGTGCAGTCATGCCCGTATACCCTAATACAGTCTTATCAAAAGCCCCATCACCTTATTACAGTCATGTCATATGCCCCACCACACTAATATAGTCATGTCATATACCCCACCAGCCTAATACAGTCATATCACATGCCCCACCACCCTACTAGAGTCATGCTACATGCCCCACCACCCTAATACAGTCATGTTACATGCCCTATCACCCTAGTACACTCATGTCACATGCCCCACCACCCTAATACAGTCCTCTCACATGCCCCATCACCCTGGTACAGTCATGTCATATGCCCCACCAACCCTAATACAGTCATGCTACATGCCCCACCACCCTAATTCAGTCATGTTGCATGCCCCATCAGCCTAATACATTCATGTCACATGCCCCACCAGCCTAGGACACTCATGTCACATGCTCCACTAGCCTAGTACAGTCATGTCACATGCCCCACCAGCCTAGTACAGTCATGCTACATGCCCCACCACCCTAATACATTCATGACACATGCACAACCAGCCTAATACAGTCATGTCATATGCTCCACCACCCCAATACAGTCATGTCATATGCTCCACCACCCCAATACAATCATGTCATATGTTCCACCACCCTAATACAGTCATGTCATATGATCCACCACCCCAATACAGTCATCTCACATGCTCCACCACCTGAATAAAGTCATGTCACATGCTCAACCAGCCTACTACCATGATGTCACATGTTCTACCAGCCTAGTACACTCATGTCACATGCCCCATCACACTAGTACACTCATGCGACATGCCCCACCACCCTAATACAGTCATCTCACATGCTCCACGACTGTAATACAGTCATGTCACATACCCCACCTCCCTAAAACATTCATGTCACATGCCCCATAACCCTGGTACAGTCATGTCATATGCCCCACCAGTCTAATACAGTCATATCACATGCCCCACCATCCTAATACAGTCATGTCACATGCTCCACCACCCTTATACAGTCATGTCACATGTCTCAACAGCCTAGTACACTCATGTCACATGCCCCACCATCATTGTACATTCATGTCACATGCACTAACACCCCCATTCCGTCATATCCAAAAACCCTCCACCCTAGTTTTGTGGTCTAATTGGCCACTAGTACAGTCTTGTCACATGCCCCACCACCCTAATACAGTCATGTCACATGCTCCACCACCCTAATACAGTCATGTCACATGTCTCACCAGCCTAGTACACTCATGTCACATGCCCCACCATCATTGTACATTCATGTCACATGCACTAACACCCCCATTCAGTCATATCAAAAAACCCTCCACCTTAGTTTTGTGGTCTATTTGGCTACTAGTACAGTCATGTCACATGCCCCATAACCCCAATACAGTCATCTCACATGCTCCACCACCTTAATAAAGTCATGTCACATGTCCCACCAGCCTAATACAGTGATGTCACATGTTCTTCCAGCCTAGTACACTCAAGTCACATGCCCCATCACCCTAGTACACTCATGTCATATGCCCCACCACCCTAATACAGTCCTGTCACATGTCCCATCACCCTGGTACAGTCATGTCATGCCCATCGAGCCTAATATAGTCTTGACACATGCCCCACCACCCTAGTACAGTCCTGTCACATGTCCCATCACCCTAGTACAGTCATGTCACATGCTCTACAAACCTAGTACAGTTATGTCACATGCTCCATCAGCCTAATACAGTCATGTCATATGCCTCACCACAATATTACAGCCATGTCACATGCCCCACCAGCCTAATACAGTGATGTCACATGTTCTACCAGCCTAGTACACTCTTGTCACATGCCCCTCCACCCTAATACAGTCCTGTCACATGCCCCATCACCCTGGTACAGTCATGGCATATGCCCCACCAGCCTAATACAGTCATGCTACATGCCCCACCACCCTAATACAGTCATGTCACATGCCCCACCACCCTAATACAGTCCTCTCACATGCCCCATCACCCTGGTACAGTCATGTCATATGCCCCACCAACCCTAATACAGTCATGCTACATGCCCCACCACCCTAATACACTCATGTCACATGCCCCACCACCCTAATACAGTCCTCTCACATGCCCCATCACCCTGGTACAGTCATGTCATATGCCCCACCAACTCTAATACAGTCATGCTACATGCCCAACCACCCTAATTCAGTCATGTTGCATGCCCCATCAGCCTAATACATTCATGTCACATGCCCCACCAGCCTAGGACACTCATGTCACATGCTCCACTAGCCTAGTACAGTCATGTCAAATGCCCCACCACCCTAATACAGTCATGTTACATGCCCCATCACCCTAGTACACTCATGTCACATGCCCCAGTACCCTAATACAGTCATGTCACATGCCCGATCACCCTAATACAGTCATGTCACATGCCCGATCACCCTAATACAGTCTTGTCACATGCCCCACCATCATTGTACATTCATGTCACATGCACTAACACCCCCATTCAGTCATATCATAAACCCTCCACCCTAGTTTGTGGTCTATTTGGCCACTAGTACAGTCTCGTCACATGCCTCACCACCCTAATACAGTCATGTCACATGCCCCATCACCCTAGTACAGTCATGTCATATGCCCCAAAAGCCTAGTACACTCATGTCACATGCCCAACCACCCTAATACAGTCTTGTCACATGCCCCACCAAAATAGTACAGTCATGTCACATGCCCTACCACCCTAGTATGGTCATGTCACATGCCCCATCACCCTGATACAGTCATGTCACATGCTCCACCACCCTAATACACTCATGTCACATGCCCCACCACCCTAATACATTTATGTCACATGCCCCACCACCCTAGTACAATCATGTCACATGCCCCATCACCCTAGTACTGTCATGCCATATGCCCCAAAAGCCTAGTACACTCATGTCACATGCCCCACCACCCTAATACTGTCTTGTCTCAGGCCCCATCACCCTAATACAGTCATGTCACATGTCCCATCACCCTAATACAGTCATGCTACATGCCCCATCACCCTAATACAGTCATGTCACATGCCACACAATCCTTATATAGTAATGTCACATGCCTCACCAGCCTACTACCCTCATGTTAAATGCCCCACCACCCTAGTACAGTCCTGTCACATGCTCCACCAGCCTAGCACAACACTGTTACATGTCCGACCACCCTTGTACAGTGATGTCACATGCCCCACCACACTCATACAGTCATGTCACATGCTCCACTACCCTAATGCAGTCATGTCACATACCAATTCACCCTAATACAGTCATGTCAAATGCCCCACCAGCCTAATACAGTCATGTCACATGTCCCATCTCCCTAATACAGTCATGTCACATGTCCCATCACCCTAATACAGTCACATCACATGCCACACAATCCTTATATAGTAATGTCACATGCCTCACCAGCCTACTACCCTCATGTTAAATGCCCCACCACCCTAGTACAGTCATGTCACATGCCCCACCACACTTATACAGTCATGTCACATGCTCCACTACCCTAATGCAGTCATATCACATGCCCCACCACCCTACTAGAGTCATGCTACATGCCCCACCACCCTAATACAGTCATGTTACATGACCTATCACCCTAGTACACTCATGTCACATGCCCCACCACCCTAATACAGTCCTCTCACATGCCCCATCACCCTGGTACAGTCATGTCATATGCCCCACCAACCCTAATACAGTCATGCTACATGCCCCACCACCCTAATTCAGTCATTTTGCATGCCCCATCAGCCTAATACATTCATGTCACATGCCCCACCAGCCTAGGACACTCATGTCACATGCTCCACTAGCCTAGTACAGTCATGTCACATGCCCCACCAGCCTAGTACAGTCATGCTACATGCCCCACCACCCTAATACATTCATGACACATGCACAACCAGCCTAATACAGTCATGTCATATGCTCCACCACCCCAATACAGTCATGTCATATGCTCCACCACCCCAATACAATCATGTCATATGTTCCACCACCCTAATACAGTCATGTCATATGCTCCACCACCCCAATACAGTCATCTCACATGCTCCACCACCTGAATAAAGTCATGTCACATGCTCAACCAGCCTAATACCATGATGTCACATGTTCTACCAGCCTAGTACACTCATGTCACATGCCCCATCACACTAGTACACTCATGCGACATGCCCCACCACCCTAATACAGTCATCTCACATGCTCCACGACTGTAATACAGTCATGTCACATACCCCACCTCCCTAAAACATTCATGTCACATGCCCCATAACCCTGGTACAGTCATGTCATATGCCCCACCAGTCTAATACAGTCATATCACATGCCCCACCATCCTAATACAGTCATGTCACATGCTCCACCACCCTTATACAGTCATGTCACATGTCTCACCAGCCTAGTACACTCATGTCACATGCCCCACCATCATTGTACATTCATGTCACATGCACTAACACCCCCATTCAGTCATATCCAAAAACCCTCCACCCTAGTTTTGTGGTCTAATTGGCCACTAGTACAGTCTTGTCACATGCCCCACCACCCTAATACAGTCATGTCACATGCTCCACCACCCTAATACAGTCATGTCACATGTCTCACCAGCCTAGTACACTCATGTCACATGCCCCACCATCATTGTACATTCATGTCATATGCACTAACACCCCCATTCAGTCATATCAAAAAACCCTCCACCTTAGTTTTGTGGTCTATTTGGCTACTAGTACAGTCTTGTCACAAGCCCCGTCACCCCAATACAGTCATCTCACATGCTCCACCACCTTAATAAAGTCATGTCACATGTCCCACCAGCCTAATACAGTGATGTCACATGTTCTACCAGCCTAGTACACTCATGTCACATGCCCCATCACCCTAGTACACTCATGTCATATGCCCCACCACCCTAATACAGTCCTGTCACATGTCCCATCACCCTGGTACAGTCATGTCATGCCCATCGAGCCTAATATAGTCTTGACACATGCCCCACCACCCTAGTACAGTCCTGTCACATGTCCCATCACCCTAGTACAGTCATGTCACATGCTCTACAAACCTAGTACAGTTATGTCACATGCTCCATCAGCCTAATACAGTCATGTCATATGCCTCACCACAATATTACAGCCATGTCACATGCCCCACCAGCCTAATACAGTGATGTCACATGTTCTACCAGCCTAGTACACTCTTGTCACATGCCCCTCCACCCTAATACAGTCCTGTCACATGCCCCATCACCCTGGTACAGTCATGGCATATGCCCCACCAGCCTAATACAGTCATGCTACATGCCCCACCACCCTAATACAGTCATGTCACATGCCCCACCACCCTAATACAGTCATGCTATATGATATTCTCTTGAATGTAATGGATATTCTCTCTATCGTATTTGACTTTCTCTCAAATGTAATTGAATTTGATAAATCTGATAAATCAATTAATCTGCATGATTTTTTTACTTCAATGAGGATAGATTTATTCCAATCGTTCTTAAAATTACTTACCAAGTTTTCTTCAATTGGCTCAACTTTATTGTTAATTTATTTTGTTAGTATTTATTTAGATGAGAAACAAACACACACACAAATATATATATATATATATATATATATATATATATATTCATCTGACAATTTTTGTTTCCAGATCACAGAAGCTGGTGTTAAGTTGGTCCGTTGACTATAATTTGGGGTTGTACTTTAATTATATATAATTTTTAAGATGTATAGATTATCAGCTTCAACTTGTTCAAATACTAACAATGATTTGTTGAGTTGGCTCAAGTTTATGGTCTACCCCTAACTGACGAGTCCTGGGCTGACTGTATGGGCTGCTAACCTCCATCAGGACGAAACACTGCCAATAACCCCCCCCCCCCCCCCAACAACAACAACAACAAAAATAAAATAAAATAAAATAAATCCTTTGAAAATGACTGAGAATTAAGTATAACCAATCAATATCCCATTTCCAGTGTACATGTAGTTATAGAATAACATTGTTATTGGTAGTGTCTTAGGGATTATAATTAAGTATATATGAGGAAAATTATCTTACTAAAATAATCTGACCTCATTATTAAATTAAGTCACAAAGTAAGCTTGATAAAAACATAGGCATCAGAGATGCATCAACCCTCAGCCCTGGTAACTTATTGCACAACATTCGCTCCACACAATATTTGTGAACAAAACGTCACCGCACCACACAATTGTTCCTGTGACCTTGAAAAGTAGTTGAAGGTCTTCACTGAGGTCTTCAACAGATGCTCATGTGTGTCAAATCTCATAAAGCTGCCATCATTTGTTCTAGAGTTATTGTGATTCTAGGGATTTCACATAATTGTCCCTGTCACCTTGAAAAATATGTCAAGGTCGCCGTCCATCGGTCTCGTCCGAGGTTTTCAACAGATGCTTATGTATGTCAAGTTTAATGAAGCTGCCATTATTTGTTTTTGAATAATCACAATGACAAGGATGATTTCACATAATTGTCCCTGTGACCTTGAAAAATAGGTGAAGGTCGCCGTCCACTAAACTCGTCCGAGGTTTTCACCTGATGCTTACGTGTGTCAAGTTTCATGAAGCTGCCATCATTTGTTCATCAGTTATCACGATGACAAGGATGATTTCACATAATTGTCCCTGTGACCTTGAAAAGTAGGAGAAGGTCATGTTCCATAGAAAAAATCCTGTAGTCTTCACCAGATGCTTATGTGTGTCAAATCTCATAAAGCTGCCATCATTTGTTCTTGAGTCATTGCGATTCTTGGGATTTCACATAATTGTCCCTGTGACCTTAAAAATATGTCAAGGTCGCTGTCCAGCGGTCTCGTCTGAGGTTTTCACCAGATGCTTATGTGTGTCAAGTTTAATGAAGCTGCCATTATTTGTTCTTGAATTATCACAATGACAAGGATGATTTCACATAATTGTCCATGTGACCTTGAAAAATAGGTCAAGGTCGCTGTTCATCGAATTCGTCCGAGCTTTTCACCAGATGCTTATGTGTGTCAAGTTTCATGAAGCTGCCATCATTTGTTCTAGAGTTATCGCGATGACAAGGATGATTTCACATAATTGTCCCTGTGACCTTGAAAAATAGGTGAAGGTCATGTTTCATAGAAAAAATTTTGAGGTCTTCACCAGATGCTTATGTGTGTCATATCTCATAAAGCTGCCATCATTTGTTCTTAAGTTATTGCAATTCTTGGGATTTCACATAATTGTCCCTGTGACCTTGAAAAATAGGTCAAGGTCGCCGTCCTCCGAACTCGTCCGAGGTTTTCACCAGATGCTTATGTGTGTCAAGTTTCATGAAGCTGCCATCATTTGTTCTCAAGTTATTGCGATGACAAGGATGTTCGCTACAGACATACATACATACCCACGCCAGGAGTACTGCAATACCCTCAGCCTGATTACATCAGGGGCTGAGGGTAAAAAAGTGCAAAACATACAAGGACATATCAAAAACATAATTTATTTAAGCTTATTGTATAATCTTTTAAAATAGAATGTAGTCATTCACACACAATTTTAGACATTTAAATTTATTTTGATGAGACAGTGCAAAGCAACATACAACTAATATACAATCATGATATTCCATTGACCATTATACAAGATGTTTTGATCATATTTATGTTTCATGATCAAAACATACATTCATGAGCACTTTCCACTGGTTTATAATAGTAAATTTATGATTTTATAAGATTTATAAAGTTTGGATGCCCTGTAGATATTGTCATATATACAATATATTGTCACTGTTTTGTATAGAAATGTAAGATGCCTAATTTCCTACCCCAAATCTTGATAATTATCAAATATTTCTGACCGAAACCAACAAATATGAATAATATAATATGCCATTATCTTTCATTCTTGCTAATTATCATTTTTGAATGCATTATCTTTGCAAAAACTGACATTTTGGGTGCCCTTGCAGAGTTCATATATTGTCACTGTTTTACACAATTTCCTGCTCCAAATCTTGATAATTATCAAATATTTCTGACTGAAACCAACAAATGTGAAGCATCAGAAACTTACTGTCTGATTTAATATGATAGAACCAAGATGTCAACTCCAGTACAATATCTTTATCACAGCTAGTTGACATTTGTTAAACAAAAAGTTAACATTTTCTATGAAAATTTACCCCCTGACATTTTTTTCATGATATGAGAGTGTGTATCTAACATGAGATTGTACGAAGTAATGGGTGTGCCCAGCTAAAGCATGGTTCTGAACCACATCTCACGATACACCCTAAACCTTAAATTCACAAAAAGCTGTTTACCTTGTTTTACCTCATGTGAGATACAAGTATCATATGAAACTGATGCAATCTATTAAAACGACTATGTTGACATACAGAATGACAGTTTTTTGGTTGAGGCATTCAGGCAGAAAGAACTGTTTTAAATATCTTGTTTTCACTGATAAATTGTACATTTTCTGTGAAATTCTTTATCTTTACATCATTTGAAGCCCTATTGTCATTGACTCTTGACATTCTTGCTTTTATTGATGGTCAAATGGTAAAATCTGATCAACTGACAAAGCAAGGAAAATATAAAATAAATGAAAAAAGTACTATCATGGTAGATGGAACAGAAGATGAACTATCTTTTTCTTATGTAACAATGTCTGCAGGGATTTGTCTTATACTTTTACATTAAATGTTCCATGTATTTCGGTGGGATTTCTTTCTTCAAAATTGAAGACTTCTTGTCACTGGAGTGTGTACTTCTTTATTTCTTATCGATGGCAGAGCTGTGACGGTCAAAACATTCATCCCCTGAAAAAGAAAATCAAATAGTTTGATTGACAAAGCTGAAATAATATCAAATAAATGAAAATTACTTTCATTGTAATTTATTCTGACAATAAATGAAATCTGCAGGGTATAATGCACTTTTAGATTGACAGGGCAAAGCAATTATAAAATAAATGAAAATTACTTGGTAGCTAGAACAGATAGTGAACATTATTTTTTATGAGCGAATGACTGATTTTTTACCTTTTTTATACAGAAATGAAACATTCTTGTCACCGGATTCTGGACCTCTTTATTTCTTATCGATGGCCAAGCCGTGGTGATCAAAGCATTCATCCCGCCAATCTGCACAGATGTTCAAATAGTTGTGTAAAAATAAAACTGACAAGAATATTGAAAAAGAGCCAAAATGCTTTATCTTTGAGAAAACTGACATTTTGGGAGCCTTGCAGATTTCATATATTGTTACTGAATTGTATAGATATGTAAGATGAACAGTTCTTGCCCCAAATCATGAAAATTATTAAAAATTTCTGACCGAAAGCAACAAATATGAATAATATTACATGCCGTTATCATTAATTTTTACTAATTATCATTTATGATTGCATTATCTTTGAGAAAACTGACATTTTGGGTGCCCTGTAGATTTCATATATTGTCACTGTTTTGTATAGAAAAATAAGATGCACAGTTTCCAGCCCCAAATCTTGATAAATATCAAATATTTCTGACCGAAACCAACAAATGTGAATAAAATAATATGTTGTTATCATTCATTCTTGCTAACTATCATTTTTGAATGTATTATCTTTGAGAACACTGACAATTTGGGTGCCCTGTAGAAATGGAAATGGATGTTCATTCCCCTATTATCGCTCACACTGAAATACTGCTTGGTAAAAGTTTAATCAATTTTGGGCAGATTCGTCAGAAATTGACCACACACAATCTTACATTGTTTCTTAACAAAGTTATCATTTTAGAATTTCCAATTTCAACATTGTCTTTCAACTAAAGCACAGACAGTATCGTCATGTCAGTGCTGTCATGGGTGGTCAAGAGCTTCACCATGTTCCATAAAAATCCTCATAATTTCAAAATTAATGCCTGTAGTCTGATGCAAAATAGCAAGAATACATGACAACTGTTTCACAAAAGTGCTGTACATGAAAATAAATGATCATGTTTGTTAACTTATTCATAACAGTCGATAAAACACAATGAAATCATTTTCTTTCACAAACCTTGTGCTTCCCAGGCAACGGCAACTTGTGTGGAATCTCCAATGCAGAAGTGCGCTCCCTAGTTTTTGCGATTTCTTACCTTTTTTTATACAGAAATGCATTCTTGTCCACCGGATTGTGAACTTCTTTCTTATCGATGACTGAGCCGTGGTGGTCAAAGCATTCAATCCAGCCAATCTGCGAAGATGTTCATATAGTTGTGTAAAATAAAACTGACAAAAATATTGAAAAAAGAAATCCCACAAAATGCTCAATTTTGACAAAGATGAAAAGAATCAAAAGATATATGTCCGGCCACGAAGGCCCGCTTTGTTATTTCTTTCAAAATATTATCATATTTTGTTATAATTTTCACCGGGAACCAACAAAGCAGGGCAAATATAAATAAATGAAAATTACTTGGTAGCTAGAACAGAAAGTGAACATTATTTTTTTATCAGTGAATGACTGCAGGGATTTGTCTATGATTTTGATATTAAATAGTATATGATTATATGCATTTGTTCCATGTTTTTTTGTGCGCTTTCTTACCTTTTTTTATACAGAAATGCATTCTTGATTGTGAACTTCTTTCTTATCGGTCGCCGTGTCGTGGTGGTCAAAGCATTCATCCCGCCAATCTGCAAAGATGTTCAAATAGTTGTGTAAAAAAAAACTGACAAGAATATTGAGAAATCCCACAAAATGTTTGGCTGTGAAAGGGAGAGGCACGAACATTTCAATTTTGACAAAGATATTTAATAGAATTGAACATAAAATAACTAACAAAGCAGAGCAAATATAAAAAATAAATGAAAATTACTTGGTAGCTAGAACAGAAAGTGAATATTATGAGCGAATGACTGCAGGGATTTGACTCGGAGTTTGATATTAAATAGTATATGATAATATGCAATTGTTCCATGTATTTTGGTGCGATTTCTTACCTTTTTTTATACAGAAATGCATTCTTGTCCGCCGGATTGTGAACTTCTTTCTTATCGATGGCCGAGCCGTTGTGGTCAAAGCATTCATCCCGCCAATGTTCGGCTATGAAAGGGAGAGAGGCACAAACACTTCAATTTTGACAAAGATATTTAATAGCATTGAACATAAAATAACAAAGCAGAGCAAATATAAAATAAATGAAAATTACTTGGTAGCTAGAACAGAAAGTGAACTTTATTTTTTTTATGAGCGAATGACTGTAGGGATTTGTCTCAGATTTTGATATTAAATATTATATAACATGCAATTGTTCTATGTATTTTTGTGCGCTTTCTTACCTTTTTATACAGAAATGCATTCTTGTCACTGGCTTGTGAACTTCTTTCCCATCGATGGCCGAGTCGTGGTGGTCAAAACGTTCATCCCGCCAATCTGCAAAGTTCAAATAGTTGTGTAAAATAAAACTGATAAGAATATTGAAAAAGAAAATCCACAAAAATACTCGGCCGTGAGAGGCACGTACATTTCAATTTTGACAAAGATATTTAATAGAATTGAACACAAAATAACTAACAGAAATACAGAAAAATGCATTCTTGTCAACGGATTGTTTGCCGTTCTTCTTTCTTTCTTATTGATGGCCGAGCCGTGGTGGTCCCGCCAATCTGCAAAGATGTTCAAAGAGTTGTGTAAAACGAAACTGACAAGAATATTATTAAAAACTGAAGAAGAAATCCCACAAAATGCTCGGCCGTGAAACGGCAGGAGGCACGAACATTTCAATTTTGACAAAGATGAAAAGAATCAAAAGATATGTCCGGCCACGAAGGCCTGCTTTGTTATTTCTTTCAAAATATTTAATTTTCACCGGGAACGGCTGCGTGGATCAGTCTCTTACTTCTACAGGCAATGCTATACATTCTTGCGCACAGTTTCCCGCTCTGATAAAGTATTTCTTATCATTTTTTGAGACAATATAACCCCCGATGTCGTGTTCTGTGTCTTCCGTGGCCTTCCTCGCTCGGTTAGCCCAAGATGGCGGTCCCGCAGATGCAGTCGCAGTCAATTTTGAACAAATCGCCCCATAAAACGTCCAAAACATCATCAAAAGTATTGAAAAATCTAAAAACATACACAAGATTAATTCTAGCAAAATATTCTGGTCGTGAATGCAAGAAAAGAAACTATTTTTCATAATATTTTCTCTGTTTTGCCGTTCTCAAGTTTAAGTTCATAATGGCATACATGCTGGCAACATCCATGCAGTTAAACCACTTTTTTCTGATAATAATATTCCAAAACTATAAAACTTTATGCATGTTCAATCTCTTATATTGTCTAAATTCTGGTCTGGCACCTTCTTGTTGCTGTATAATGCACTTCTTTCAGAACAATGGCCGTACATTGGCACTTGAGGCATTCTTCCATTCTGCAAAAAAATGTCAATGTTTAATGTAGAATGTCAAATATTGATATGACAAGAGGCACAATCATTTCAGTTTTGCCAATCTGCAAAGATGTTCAAATAGTTGTATTAAAATTAACAAGATATGGAATATTGAAAGAAAAATCCACAAAAATATTTAACAGAATTGAACATAAAATAATCAACAAAGCAGAGCAAATATAAAATAAATGAAAATTCCTTGGTAGCTTGAACAGATAGTGAACATTATTTTTTTATGAGCGAATGACTGATTTCTTACCTTTTTTATACAGAAATGAAATCGGATTGTGGACTTCTTTATTTCTTATCGGTGGCCGAGCCGTGGTGGTCAAAGCATTCATCCCGCCAATCTGCAAAGATGTTCATATAGTTGTGTAAAAATAAAACTGACAAGAATATTGAAAAAGATAAAAATCTACAAAATGTTTGGCTGTGAAGAGATCAGATTCAAATTCTTGCTATTTTGATAAAGATGTTTCAGGATATTAATAGAATTAAATAAAATAAGTAACAAAGCAGAGCAAATATAAAATATATGAAAATTATTTGGTAGCTAGAACAGATAGTGAACATTATTTTTTATGAACTACTGCAGGGATTTGTTTCAGATTTAGATATTAAATGCTATATAATGATGTACGTTTGTTCCATGTATTTTGTTGCGATTTCTTACCTTTTTTATGCAGAAATGAAACATTCTTGTCACCGGATTGTAGACTTCTTTATTACTTATCGATGGCCGAGCCGTGGTGGTCAAAGCATTCATCCCGCCAATCTGCAAAGATGTTTAAATAGTATTGAAAAAGAAAAAAAAATTGATAAAAACATGATAATGCTTGGCTGTAAAGAGCTAAGATGCCAAGAGGCACAAACATTTCAGTTTTAGAAAGTTATAACAATACACTGCAGGATCATTTGGCCTGAGGGGTAAAAGAGAATTGATCCTAAAACAATTGACATAGTCGGACAAGTGGATATTTAAAGAAAGGATTTTGATATTTAAATAGTATATAATATTATACATTTGTTCCATGCATTTTTGTGTGATTTCTTTCCTTTTCATACAGAAATGAAGCATTCTTTTTCCCCGTATTGTGTACTTCTTTATTTCTTATCGATGGCCGAGCCGTGGTGGGCAAAGTATTCATCCCGCAATTCTGCAAAGATGTTCAAATAGCTTTGTAAAAATAAAACTGACAAGAATATTGAAAAAAGAAAAAAAAAACAAAAAAAATACAAAATGCTTGGCTGTGAAGAGTTCAGATCCACAATTCGTGACTGTGTACTTCTTTATTTCTTATCAATGATCAGGTTGGAACAGTCAAAAAGATCAACTTTGACATGTACATCAGTCATCACCCAGAATCACTCACCAGATAGAATTAATCATCACACAGAATCAACAGCAAGCATCATGAAATATGTCCATTCATTACATCTGCACATAGTTTTATGACATGTCTGGAATATTTATACAGTTATCAGTGACAAAGTCACCTCCTTACTTGAGAAAAGTTCTGATGGGCGATATTAGGTGTAATTCATGATTGCCACTTTTGACATCATTGTTTTAAACTCCTATCATCAAAATATGTCAGATGTAAATATTTTTTTATAAAAAATCAAGTCAGATGGGCGAGGGGGGTAAATTGAAGTTTGAATATATATATATTCATATATTTATATATATTAATACAGAGTTGTGATGTGTTTAAAAAGTGAAAGGCTCATTTTTGCTATATTGCTCTCAGATTTTAGAGATGGATTATCAAATTCATCGTTTATAACAGCCATATTTAAATGTAAACAAGAGAGTTTTTTATTGAGTCAAAATGAGGGAAAAATGAAATATAAGAAAAACAAGCAGCTTGACTTATGATTCAGATAAAATCAACCATGTGTGGGGCTGGGAGAAAAGAAGACATCAATTGGAAACCTCAGAAGGTGTGACACACATTATTATTCAGATAGTTAGTTCTGTCACTGATGTGGGCACATCCTGCCAATGTAGTGGGTTGTTCATGATCAAACTATACCCAAAGACATCAGCAAAATAGACTTGAAATCCACTGTTTCTCGAAACACCACGCACTGCCCATCATATTGAAGTTTCCCCAGTAAATAAACTCGACCTCCAGCGATTGACTGTTGCAGTTATGACCCATGTCACTATCGTTCCCAGTCATAATGTCTAAAAATACAAATCCGTGTGAATTCTGTAGTGTGTTTTCTTCAGTTTTTTACCCGATATCAAACATGACAACGTGAAATGGCATTTGGAAGAGTCCAAGTGATGACATCATGGAAACACAAAGGGAGAAACATCATATGACGTCAGAAGCACCACAGCGTTGTGGAGTTTCCAGACTGTTGCTGTCACTCCCGTGAATAAACTGACCCACTTTCACAGTCTTCCCGATAGTCACTAGACCTTCAACAGACATTCGGTCCGACAAAGTTGACATTTTCACCGGACCGAAAGCATTTTTACCGGACCGTAAAAAAAAGAAAGAATATCATCGTGAAAAGTAAACGAGCCAGGTACAAGCTTCCCAAACGTCGATATAATTAAAATCTTTGTTTTATTTTGCATATAGAAATATTCTGTCGGCAATAGTCCGCCTTTGTTTAATAAGTTTAAAGTATGCACAAGTCAGAGAAAATGCGAGTTTAACAATGCTTTAATACGCATATAAGACATGAGGTCGTCATTATGAAAACCGGAAGTGACGGGGACAGGCTCGTATTTTTGGGGCGAAAATGATCGGAAGCTATTCATTCGGATTGAAAATATTAATGTATTGCGCAATGATGGATCCCTGACACTTCGTATTTACGTTTTACTTTTAAAATGACTGCCGAACTTCTAAAGGGATAAATTTTGAGAAAAGTTAGAATTTTGACAAAAATACATGTCGGACATGAGGTCTGACTACGACAGAAAATGTGCCGGACCGTGACAAAAAATATCGGTCTGGACCGGCCGTCCGGCGGTTATCGGGAAGACTGCTTTCACGTCTTTGCGCAAAATCGTAAACAATGGCGAAACGATGCTGAGATCAAGAAAAAACAAAGAAATATTTTCAAACAGGACTGACATCTTATGTTTACTTCAAGGGAACATAATTGTTTAATGGTTAGTTGCTGGAAGTCGAGTTCTACTGGAGTCGTGAGTTAAATTGGATGGGCAGTGCGTGATGTTTCTGGAAACAGTGGATTTCAAGTTTTTTTTGACGATGTCTTTGGGTATAATTAACAATGTACCCACATAATCATGAACCTTAGAGCTGTCAGTGGAGCATCAACATTGATCAAAGGCTTGGTCAAAACAGCTTTACATACAACCACTATAAAATCAGCAATTTATAAGCAGTGTACTTTAATTTCAGACCAAGTAAATCATGTCACTGAAGTGAGCCAGTCTTGTCAATGTAGTGAGTGTTTCATGTCTGATCTTACTTGCGAACAAAGAACCCACATAATCATGATGTTGACCCAAGATTTGTTAGTAGGGCCTAGACATTGATCAAATGTAAGGTGTGACACCCACAGGTGTGACACACGACAAAGTTTTGTCATGCATCCTCTGAGGCATTAAAGGGCAAGTGCAATAAATTCATTTCAGTCCATCAAAACAAAATGCTTTAATTTTCTATAACCATATGAGTGGACATGCAGTGTAGTACAGTGTACTTATACAAGGATAGATGTACAGTGTAATGTACTGGGGGTCTTTGTTGACAGCTCATTTTAGATCGTTTTTTCAATAAAATGATGTCACAAAAAAGAGGGATAGACTGGTCCCCCGCCGAGTGTCAAGAACATCTATTTTGGTGCTGAAATACAATATAATACAATGCTGGAAGTGAAATTGTATACCCATCCCTTTGGCTTTACACTGGACAGCTGATCTCACTGAAATAATTGAAGTGTACATTGATGCTACCCTGTGTTTATCATCCTGTGTAACAACATTTCTGAAATAATAAAGTAATGATGTATTAATCTTAACAAGTTTGACAAATAGTTTAACAATAACCTGTGTTTACCATCAAATTTCCAACTTTTAGCAGCATTAATGGTGCTATAAAATGTTTGCAACATGATCTGTTATTACTTATGAACTACTGTATTATCCCTAATTGCTGCCCAGGGCCGGAAACATTGCCTCTGATGGGGCCACTAATATGTGACTGGCTGACATATCAA
This sequence comes from Amphiduros pacificus, assembly GCA_949316495.1. Lineage (NCBI taxonomy): Eukaryota > Metazoa > Annelida > Polychaeta > Phyllodocida > Hesionidae > Amphiduros > Amphiduros pacificus. The sequence continues at coordinate 1,502,048 of OX439011.1, forward strand.
GACCAGGGTTCAAATTGTTTTTCAGATTCACAATAGATGTTTAATAACTAAATGGTCACATCTTGAAGAATAGTTTGACAGTAAGAATAACTGTTACAGCACAGTATTGTTCAATATATTTTAGATGAACTAATAAAAACGAATATGCCAGTCCAGACACAAAACAACTAAACATGTTAACCCTCCTTAAATTTCTATGGAGTACAATGACAATGAATGAAATCATCAGGGCACCCAAAATATCATTTTTCTTAAAGATAATGAATTTTGATATGATAACAAGCAAGAATGATTGATATAATTCACAATTATCATTGATAATTATCATGATTTGGGGCAGAAAACTGCATGTCAAAAAGAAATACAGTGACAATGAATGAAATCTGGAGGGCACACAAAATATAATTTTTCTTAAAGATAATGCACTTTGATATGAAAACAAGCAAGAATGAATGATATTGGCATGTAACATCATTCACATTTGTTGGTTTACTCAGAAATATTTGATAGTTATTATGATTTGGGAAAACTGTGCATGTCAAATTCAACTCCAATGTAATAGAGTGAGAATATATAAAATATAAACAGGGCACCCAAAATGTCAGTTTTGTTAAAGATGATGCAATCATAAAATCAAGTGCCTCACTGCACACATGAAATGAGACATTCCCATTATGTAAACCAAAGGCCTGCTAATCAAGGTGTACATTTCTATAATTTTTGAAGAAAATCTATAATAATATTGAATGACAGACTGCAACATATATTGCAACAGAAGTCCTGTGCCACACACATGATTGCTTGATTCATAATAGTAATTATTGTTTGATTTAGCTATGAATAAAAGCCAACAAATAAACCCAAAACTATTTTTTGAAGACTTGATAATTGAAAGGACATGTAGTCATTAACAAAAAGATCTGAGCTTACCCGACAAATCAGATTAGTGTGACATATTTCAGTTTTGATACTGGTGGTGGTGATTAATTTATTTTCAAATCAGTATATGATGGTGGAAATTGAAATCAAGGCTCATTCATTTCTTATCCAAAGTGTGATATAAAGTAAATGGCTTTGTATATTCACTGTTGAAAAAAAATTTGGAGAAATTGAAATTGATCATACCATGTGATAGGTATGAAATATACATTCATTAAACTGCAGAATATGTACTCAAATAAGTTTCAGTGCTTTGTGAGTCCATATTTTAAAAGAGATAAGGTATGGCCACTCGTTCATTACTTGTATAATTGTCTGTTTCACTCCATTATACTGCGTAATGAACATGTGACCATACCTTATCCTATATATATTTCTAACTCACATAACTCAGCCAATAATGGATGGATTTCAAAAACCCACAGACTCCGCCCCCCCCCCCATGACCTGCAGGAGAATACTGTATGCATAGAAAACAATTTGTGGACATCATATATATATATATTACCAAACAGTATCACTTCTGTTTTTGATGCCACAATGTCATATTTGGATCAATTACATTCATAAATAATTTACATAGTGCTTATAAAATACTTATACTTATCAATATTCCAAACCTTTGTGTCATTTCCTTGACCAGCACAGGCACCACTGTCTCAGGTCCCTTGCGGCTGGCAGGTATTCATCAAAGACTTCTCCAAACTCCACCCATCCATATCCATTCATTATATATATATATATGAATGATGGAATGGATATCAAAATGCGGCATGTGCACCAAACATGATCTGAAGACATAAAAAGGTCACACAACTGTGAGTTAGTCACACCACTGAGTTGGTCACCACCAATGTGAGTTGGACATGCCATATCCCAGACAAAGAGTAATTACCTCAGATGTGACGAAAGTTTCTCAGCTTACTTTGGTCATGTCAGTGGGGCAGTGAGACTCCTGGCAGCAGAACTGACTAGATAGTGTGCATTGTTTACATCAGAGTTTTCATCATAATGAGGGGGAGCAGGAAGCTATCAAGCACTTTTTTTAGCATGCCCTGGTCCCACATTTCAAATACAATAGGCAGTAGTTTCTGACTAGGTCTTCTCCAAAGGTCATAAGTTGTTGGAAATAAAGTTTTATGATGTTGACACTAGTGATAGCATTAGTTTACTCATGAAATTCCACAATGACCTGATTTGTTTTCTTAAATCTAAATTTAAAAAATATGAATGATCACAGTCGTATTTCACACGTCATTTTTTCAGGTTTGCTTTCTTTTAGAAGTTTGTTGTAGATATGGCGCATATGATAACTTAGAAATAGAAATATAAAAACTTAGAAATAGAAATAGAAAGCTATAATATTACTCTAATAATGTCATCAATCAAAATATCTAATTCATTTTTTCATCAAGATGCAATAAGATTGTCGGGAATTACTTCTCACACATTACTCACACAAACACACCACCTGAAAACATCACTGGTGAAAATCCTCCTGCCTCCGTCAGTTTATTTGAATATTTACATGTTCTTATAATTTGATAAAAAAGTTACTGCAATATTTATTCTTTGTTATTTTTTTAATGGTAAAGCATAATCATTTCTCAAGATAACACTGAAAATGTTACATTTTGTGTTGGAAACTACTCTTATACCTGTTGTAGACTCAGGTCTCAGCAGTTTTGATTTTTGAATTTCAAAGACTTTGGAGCAGTAAATGTGGTGCACTTTCTCTATTATTCGACCAAATTGCTCAAAATTTCCACACCATCACAATGACATATTTACCAATGTTCAATAAGAAAGTGCAAAGGATCAGAATAAATATAGATATAAAAATAAAGGGAAAACCTAATGGGCGATAATACAGGTATTTCATGCACTCGATGTTGAAGCACTCCTCATATCCCATATAATGGGATGGATCCTATTTTCCATGCATAAATGGTTAATTCAACTTCTTATGATCATAATTATACTGATACATTATACATTTATCATGATATCGTATCATGTGTAGTTTGGGAACAAATTTAATCTGAAGCAAGTTGGATGGCTAATGAGAAAAATGCAAGTTTTACCCTGCAGTTTCACAAGATTTTAAAGAATTCCACATTTCTTGTGTTATGAAGGTCCACAAACCTTACCTGTAGGAAAGTGCAGTATAAAACCAGAAATACTAACCATGGATCGTCAATGTGCAGTGGTTTGTTGTTTGACAGCTGCCCCAGCATTGGCTTCAAAATGGTGGCCAGTGCCTGTCTGTGTGGATACACAGAGGGAGGCACCAGTCTAAAAAGAGGGAAAGTACTTGTCAAACTGGAACATACAGCAACCGTTCTGCCCATATTCACAGCAAAAATCTTTCTTAGTTTAAATGTTATTTGAATCAGATGGCAAGTGTAATTTTGGCGTCGGTTTCACCGGAATGGTGGCCGCTTGGTCACATGATCATTGACGTTGCAGATTTGCTGGAGAATTATTTTTTTGCCAAGAAAATATAAAGAATAATGAATTATACAGAAAACAAGATGTTAATAATAATTATAGTTTTGAAGATTTCACATTAATATCTCCGCTAATAATACACTTACATGAATGATTTATATATGTCTGAAATCGTGAGAACAAGAGGAAGACCGTTATATAGGTATTTTATAGATTTTACTAGGTTTTGGACCGAAATGACTGCCGTAATTGCGAATATAAAACTGCATGGGCGATGATATGGTTTGTACTCCACTTCACAGGAAATTCTCATTCGTATTTCAAGGTTATTATATCATATTTGCCACTAAAATTTTGTCAAATCATATTTTAAGGGTAGAAGAACTTGTTGTACTGCTTTTCAGTCGTGTGTTTCTTTTTTTCAAAGAAGATCAACAAAAAACACAATTTCATCTTACCTCTACAAGCAGCAGACGCCAAATGAGCTGAAAATAGAAATCAGGGTCATTCTCCAGACGAATCACGTGACCTCGGTTCCGACCCCCCCTGAATCAATATAAAAGTCGGACAAACGGCAGAATTTCCCGCTAATTCCGTAAATATTGAAAGGATATCATTTTTACTTCATATGCCTTTGAAGTAGACGATATACTATCGATGTAAGCAGTTTTAAAAGGTTTTGTGAAAATCGGGAGTGAAAAACATGAAAATGTCTGGAATTGGTTGCCGATCACTGTAAATAAACCGTGAGTACGAGGTGTCTATAAGGTGCGAGTGTGTAGAAGGTGCAAGATAACCAGATACCTTATCCATTGCCAGGAGGCCAAGTTTTACTCTCTTCTTGTCACTCTCTTCTTGGCCCATATATAATTTAATGTCTTATATCCGGACTTGAATGTAAACACTTTTTACGGTCTTATATCTTGGTTTCTCTCCGTTCATACGGAGCATTTCTTTCTCGTTACCGGCTGCATGGTTTCCCTCTCACAACTGTTGCAACCAAAAACATTGACTTTCTCTGAACTAAATTGATTTTTTTCTCAGGTAAGATAAGTCATTGTATAGATATGCTATAATCCAGAGTTTCTTGTTCAAATTTTAAGAAGTTGATTCAAAATAAACATGTTTTTTGGGGCAAACAAAAGTGCAATTTTCTCTGAGTCATTTTGTTGTTTTACCCAACAAAATTTGTTTCTTTAAATCCAACAAAATATCTTTATTTTATTTCATGTTTTCATGTCAAAGTCATTGAGCATCTTATGACGAACAATATCATTGATTTTGATTTGGAAAGTTGAGACAGATGTGTGGATGTTGTGGAGTTGTTGTTTGATGTGTGGATGTTTGCTGTGTTGCAGGGAGAGAAGTTTGGATCAGCGGAGGAGATCGGTCGGGTGAACCGACTGATGGAATAGAGAGGCTGGGAGTGGCCGGAGGTGAAGTGTCACGTCTCCCCTCATCACTCAGCTTACCATGGCCGGTATGGGGCCACTGTGCCTCCCTCCATGCCGGGGCCCGCCGCCTGCTTGTGGCAGGAGGGGGGGCAGTGCAGGGTGGTAAGGAGAGATGGGACCGGGCCTGCATGCTGGATGTCCTCACTGGGCAGAGCTCACACCTACCTCACCTCACCACTAAGAGGGTACAGCCATGTGGGTTTGTGCTGGGAGACAGGATGTACGTGGCTGCTGGGAGAGGACGAGGACTAGGAGGTGAACAATTAAATACAGTGGAGAGTATCTGTGTCAGTCAGCCAGAGTCAGCATGGCAGCCAGCCCCGTCCCTGCCGCCTCGTACAGGTGGTGAAGGTATGGCAGCATGTGTCAGCAACAAGTCTGTCTTCCTGTCTGGTGGATATAAGTCAGAATCATGTATGATAACCTGGCAACAAGGCTGGCCACAATGGCAGGAGAGGGCTGACATGTATACCCCACATAGTGCCCATGCCATGGCCTGTGACGGGCATGACAAGGTCTGGGTGCTGGGTGGTGACCGCGGGGCAGCTTCCATGGAGGAGTATGACATCCTCACAGACCAGTGGACCATCCTGCCCAGTCTGCCACATCCCAGGTGCCACACAGGTGCAGTGTTCTGTGCAGGCCGCATCATCCTCCCTGGTGGCTGGGGTCCAGATGATGAGGATGATTGGAACCAGGTGAGGAGCAGTGTGTTTGTGTATGATGTGAGGGAGAAGATCTGGTCACGCTCTCCTCTACAACTACCATATCCTGTGTATCTCTGTGCTGTAACTCTGGTGTGAATCTCTGACATGAACACTCTCACCTCCCTCGGATTCTACTCTCAGCTGAACAAACAATTACAGGATTAATTATAAGCAACAATTATGGATACATCAACACTTATTATTGTTAGCATTGTGACTAATATTTGACAGCATCGGAATATTATTGAATGGATTTATCTATCACATCAAGGACTGTGTCTCCAGACCTGCTGATGAAAGGAACTACCAGGTAGGTGCAATCATTAAAATCTTTATAGAATTTTGGTGCAGGAAATTCACATTTGTTGGGTTTGTACAGAAATATTTGATTATTATCATGATTTGGGGCAGGAAACTTTGTCTCCCACTTCTATGCACTGACAACATATGAACTCTGCAAGGCACAAACAGTGATTTACCTTATAGATAATGCAATATTATATGAAATCAGTAAACAAAGAAGGCAAGTTATAAATATTTATAAATCACATTTGTGGGTTTTCTACAGAAATATTTGATAGGTATAATAAATTGGGCAAGAACCTGTGCATCTCACTTTCTGAGCAATTCAACGACAAAAGTGATTTTCTTTAAAGATAATGCAATTTGATATTTAGTCAAGTATGAATGAAGAGAGCATATTATATTCACATTTGTTTGTTTTCTTCAGAAATATTTAAAAATATTAAAGATTTAGGGCAGAAATTCTGTATCTCACAAGTCTTTGCAATAATACTGACAGCATATGAAATCTACATGGCACCCCAAAATACCTATTTTTATACCTATTTTGCAATTAGATATGATTAGAATCAAGACTGGATGATGACTGCATTTTATATCATTCTTATTTGTTGGTTTCATACAGAAATAATTGAAAATATTATTCACAAAGAGGAATTGAAAGTTTATGGTTTCTCTCCCTCTGTTTTTTTATATCGCAATTAGATAATTTTGATAGCATGGCTTTGAACAGTACTTTGGTATGTTTGTTGATTTTGCTATACATAGAGGTCAAGCTGTGTCAGATAGTGAACAGTACATGGCCTCTCTCCCTCTGTTTCTGTAATCATGGTAATGATGAAGCAGTGAGGGAATGGCACTTTTAGATGTTGTGATATTAGCATGGCTTTTCTCATGTTGTACATATTTCTGCTGTGGCAGATTGTGAACAGTACACGGCCTCTCCCCCTCTGTTTCCTTAATGATGAAGCAGTGAGGGAATGGCACTTTTAGATGTTGTGATATTAGCATGGCTTTTCTCATGTTGTACATATTTCTGCTGTGTCAGATAGTGAACAGTACACGGTCTCTCTGCCTCTGTTTCTGTAATCATGGTAATGAGGAAGCAGTGAGGGAATGGCACTTTTAGATGTTGTGATATTAGCATGGCTTTTCTCATGTTGTACATATTTCTATGTTGAAACATGTCCATGTATCATACGTCCATCAGGCTGGGCTCAGGTTACATCCACTACCACCATCTGTCAAATATGCCAAATATCTTATATTAACCCACATGTGCAAGTTAACTTGCTGCTAGGACATTTGTAAGCTGGCAGCTTTAAGCTTTTAAATCAAATGTTTGATAATGTGTAAAAAATGCAACCATCTTCCTGATAATCATCAAACTATGCTTAACCAGCTGGCAAAATGACACAAGCCAAAAATAATTTCCCGGTACAGGGCAAAATATAACAAAATTAATATCAAATTCTTTTAGCTGGTTGATTTCTCAAAATCAGTTAGAAATGTCTTTGTTAAAAATGTTCAATAACTAATATTAAACTTGAAATTCAAAAAGGTTTAATGTTGAGCCCCTGTATATTTGTGTGGATACTCCAGGACCTTAGTAAAGAAATGTCACCTGAAATGAGTCATGTGATATGCTCCACCACCTCAATACAGTCATGTGACATGCTCCACCACCTCAATACAGTCATGTGACATGCTCCACCACCTTTGTACAATCATTTCACATGCTCCATCACCTCAATACAGTCATGTCACATGCTCCATCCCCTCAATACAGTAATGTGACATGCTCCACCACCTCAATACAGTCATGTGACATGCTCCACCACCTTAGTACAGTCATGTCACATGCTCCACCACCTCAATATAGTCATGTGACATGCTCCTCCACCTTAGTACAATCATTCCACATGCTCCACCACCTCAATACAGTCATGTGACATGCTCCACCACCTCAATACAGTCATGTGACATGCTCCACCACCTCAATACAGTCATGTCACATGCTCCATCACCTCAATACAGTCATGTTACATGCTCTACCACCTCAATACAGTCATGTTACATGCTCTACCACCTCAATACAGTCATATGACATGCTCCGCCACCTCAATACAGTCATGTTACATGCTCTACCACCTCAATAAAGTCATGTTACATGCTCTACCACCTCAATACAGTCATGTTACATGCTCTACCACCTCAATTCAGTCATGTCACATGCTTCCCCACCTCAATTCAGTCATATGACATACAGTCATGTACAGTCACTTGGTATAATCATGTGACATGTCCACGCACCCCAGTACAGTCATGTCACATGCTTCAGCACTTTAGTAGTTATGTAACATGCTTCACCACCTTAGTACAGTCATGTTAGCATCTGCACCACCTCAATACAGTCATGTTACATATTCCACCACTTCAGTACCTTCAGGTCACATGCTTTGTCACCTTAATAAAGTCATTTTACATGCCCCACCACATCGGTACACACAGTACAGTCATGTCACATGCTCCATCATCTTAGAACAGTCATATCACATGTTCCACCATCTCAGTACCATCATTTAACATGTCCCACCTCCTTAATACAGTCACATCACATGGCCCACCACCAACAGTCATGTCACATGCTTTAGCACTTTAGTACATATATGTTACATGCTCCACCACCTCAATACAGTCGTGTGACATTCTCCACAACATCAATACAGCCATGTCACATGCCCCACCTCCTTCACACTGTTATGTAACATGCCCCACCTCCTTCACACTGTTATGTCACATGCTCCACCTCCTTCACACTCTTATGTCACATGCCCCACCTCCTTCACACTGTTATGTCACATGCCCCACCTCCTTCACACTCTTATGTCACATGCCCCACCTCCTTCACACTGTTATGTCACATGCCCCACCTCCTTCACACTGTTATGTCACATGCCCCACCTCCTTCACACTCTTATGTCACATGCCCCACCTCCTTCACACTGTTATGTCACATGCCCCACCTCCTTCACACTGTTATGTCACATGCCCCACCTCCTTCACACTGTTATGTCACATGCCCCACCTCCTTCATCACACTCTTATGTCACATGCCCCACCTCCTTCACACTCTTATGTCACATGCCCCACCATGTCATGTTACATGTTCTACCACATCCGTACAGTCATGTTACATGCTCCACCACTTCAAAACAGTCATGTTACATTCTCCACAACATCAATACAGTCATGTTTCATACTCCATCACATTAATACAGTCATGTTACATACGCCATCACATTAATACAGTCATGATACATGCTCCACCACACCAGGACAGTCCTGTAACATGCTCCACCACATCGATACAGTCATGTTACATGCTACATCATGTCACATGTTCCACCATCTTAGTACCGTCATTTAACATGTCCCACCTCCTTAATACAGTCATATCACATACCCCACCACCTTAGTACTGTCATGTGACATGCTCCACCACCTTAGTACAGTCATGTTACATGTTCTACCACAACCGTACAGTCATGTTACATGCTCCACCACTTCAAAACAGTTGTGTTACATTCTCCACAACATCAATACAGTCATGTGACATGCTCCAGCCCATCAGTACAGTCATGTCACATGCCCCACCTCCTTCACACTGTTATGTGACTTATGTCACATGCCCCACCTCCTTCACACTGTCATGTCACATGCTCCAGCACCTTAGTACAGTCATGTGACATGCTCCACCCCATCAGTACAGTCATGTGACATGCTCCAGCCCATCAGTACAGTCATGTGACATGCTCCAGCCCATCAGTACAGTCATGTCACATGCTCCAAACCCCCCTTGAGGGGCCAAGCTCTTCTGTGTTGGAGATACGTCACGTACAAACCAGAAGTACACATTTGAATTTTGTTCGTGTTCTCCAATCACCAATCGGCAAAGCCTCGATAGGTGATCTGGAGAGGTCTGAGATTTTTGCTTTTCCTTCATAATCTCGTTTAGATGTGATTTTTTTAATACCCAACTGTTTTAGTGATAATTCATAGTTTATGTATGATTATATCTAAAATCTCACAAAAAAGCTTGATTATTCTTTGGATAACATTAAATAAGGAAAATATAAATACTTGATGATAATCGCCAGCTGCAAAAATTGAGTCAAACCCGTTTTAACGGCAGTTGAAACGGGTTCAATTTTGACGTTTAAACGGGTTTACCACAGTTTTTGCAGCTCGCAACTTTTAACTTCACTAGAGCTCAACATGCTCACTGAACTCCAACAAACTTTTCTTTGGTTGTAATTGGTAGAGAAAATGGATGTTTGACAAACCCCCTCCAGATCACCTATCTGGGCTTTGCTGATTGGTGAGTGGAGAACACTAGGATTTTCACCCATGTTGTAACTGACCACTGTATGCCTTGATACAAATACAGTGACAATGTGTGATTTCTACAGGGCACCCAAAATGTCAGTTTTCTCAAAATCATGCAATCATAAATGATATTTATCAACAATAAATGATAAAGGCTTGTTATATTATTCACTTTTGTTGGTTTTGTGCAAAAATATTTAAAAATTATCAAGATATGGGGCAGGAAACTGCATCTTACATTTTATTACAAAACAGTGCCAATATAAGAAATCTACAGGGCATCCAAAATGTCAGTTTTCTCAAAGATAATGCAATCATAAATGATAATTATCAACAATGAATGAATACATTTTATAAATAAGAAATTTTAATTTAATGAGAAAATAGAACATTTCTGAATGTTTTACTAAATAATCTGATGTAGAGATATTTTTAAAAAAGAACACAATCAATACAATTTATAAATCTGGTGTTAATTTGCTACACCCTCTTGAAACACCAAGTATGAGATAATATCATATAATGACTGACAAAGACCAAACAATCTTCAGATTGGGGTTCAATTACTATTTCAATACTGTATATATAATATAAATATGACCTTATTCAGAAACCAAAGATTGAATATAGGAGGGAACAAACTGATGTCACATCCAGTGGGCAACACAGTGGCCATATTGGATACGTTTAAAACAAATCAGATCAGATTCCTCACATAAATTTTATCAATAAAAATTTATTGTTCAATTTCGAGGATTCTAGTTGAAATACATAGGAAATCAGTGAGATTACTGTTTAAGGTATTAAGCACTAATTTTGCAAAAAAAAAGCATTTAAAATTTACATATTGGTTATAAACGTAATTGTCTTTCGTGTCTATGTTCTTTTTTATTGATGCATCCCCATGTCTACCTGTTAATTCTATTTTATCAAGACCCTAATTCATAGCCTGCTTATTCAAGCCCAATATTGTGTATTCTGTGGGTTATATGGGCAATTGTTCTAATTATCACCCAATGTTTGAATGTGCAAATCCTATGAGCTTTATCTGTATTCAAATATGGGGGCAATATTTCAGGGCAAGTGAATTTTAAGATACACTTGGCCAGTGGGCAAGTGTGTCACAGATATTAATGTCAAGGCCTGTTATAGCAACTCATCTTATTACTCCATTATAATTGCGACTCATCTTATTACTCCATTATACTTGCAACTCATCTTATTACTCCATTATAATTGCAACTCATCTTATTACTCCATTATAATTGCAACTCATCTTTTTACTCCATTATAATTTCAATTTGTCATGATGTTCATATGTGGGAAAGGATTTAAAGGATCATTTATAAAGCAGTTTGCAGACATTTGTAAAATAAATATCATCTTACAAAAAAGCAATGATCAGTATAACTCTCAGGCCCTTGGACTGTTCAATATGTAAACATACCAAATTAGAATTTCAATTTAGTTTAGTTTTATTCTTTCAGTAATCCTGTGAATTGCTGTACAACAACAAGAAAATCATTCAGGTAAGCTAGTTTATATATATATATGACATTTTGTCTAAAATAGATGCCTGATGCACTTCTAGCCCCAACAAAAAGTCTGTTTTTTTATGGAGGCAAAAGTCAAAAAGACAACAAGTTGTCCGGGGTGTAATTTCTCTGTTTTATAATTTCAAATTGTTGTATCCCACCCCCAGTTTTGGACTTTTGGTCCTATAGGAAAAGGGGTCTGGCTAACATGCTAATCTTTAAAGAAATTGTTGATGTGGAGCTCTCCAAAATTTAGCTACCCAAGATTATTCTGAACAGAAAAGAAAATAATATTAAAATTATATATTTCTACATCTTAATGAAAGCATTGAAATGAAACTGACATTAGTAAATTTAGAGAGCCTCATTGACAATGAAGAGGAGCACGCGTCTGGCACTTTGGTTCATTGATTTTGGAAAAAATTTACCAAAATGTTTGCCACCAAAAAAATCCAACTTGTTGCCAATGGATATTTGCTTCATTTAAGGATCACATATCACTTGTTGCTATTTCCAGCTTTTATAACATAAATTGATATTTATTTATTTTTGATACAAGTTATTCCAAAAGAAAATTATTTTCTTGTTTTAAATGGTATTTTTCCATTTCTTGTCATAGACAATTGTGCTAATTTGAACCGAGTAATCAGAGCCAACCTAAATTGTATTTTGGCCATCAGGTAATGTGATTTGAGTGAATATTAACAGATACTGAATGAATTAAAGAAATAATTGTTTTTAGTTAATATTGATAGAATTTTCCTTAAGTAGTAATATTTCAATCAGCCTGCAATATTTCTACTCAAGGATGATAAAGTGTCAAATATAAACAATTCTGCAGTCATTCACTTGTCCATATTGCCTAGAAACACAAATTATAAGTTTTATCATTTATTATCTGTTATTCTAATTCTCTGAAATCTGGATCGCACTCAATAATGTATGATATATGAGTAACATCATGGATGTTTCAATTAATATTAAATAAATTAAATAGATAGAATCATATTACTTGCATGAGGAACATTTTGGTATCATCTTTATTGTGGTTGCCTGAAAATATACTCTTACAATGTTAAAAGAAATTGGTCAGCACAAATTTATTCAATACTTAATTGCCTTGGCAGTATTAGTTGATAGAGAACAATGCATAGCAATAACTAATAAGTATTGCAAGAGTATATTCTTTGGTTTATGAATTGAATTCTTACCTCAGTGCATTACTTTATTATTTATTTTTGTTTTTGTTTTAATTTCAGATTGCTGTTGAAATTCCTACATCATCCATTAATATTGGACAATTACCAACAGTGATAATGCTACTGGGAATCAACTGAACTAAGTTCAGCAATAATATATGGAACCAATGTATGTGTTCCTTTGTCCGCTTATTAGTCCGTTCCAGTGGAACTGTCATATATGGTACTGGGTTTATTTATATATTAGCATCCAAGAGATTATAAGTTATAATAAGTTATTTTAGGCCACGTGCATTTGAGCAATGGCAAGTTTCAACCTATTGAAGTTATTTGATGATTTATTTAAACATTTAACAAAACCTTTTTGTGACCAGTCAGAATTATTTAATGATTTATTTGAACAAGACTTAAAGATTGTCTTAGCAGACTGTAGCATAAGGAAAAAGAGCAAGGTCATGAGGTCAGATATCAACCAGTGCAATGTACAACTTATAAATGGAATCTGGCTACAGCCATGTATATTATTATTGTTAACCACTGATTATAACAGTAATTTTGTGAATTTGTCACAAGGTATCTAGTTTATTTAAGTCCCACCCACTGACTATCAAAGTCAGTATTGTGATCTTGCTTGGATAAAATGGCTCTCTACATCTCCAGGGGGAAGGGTGCTATAGCTCAGGCAACACTTGTATTATTGTCTGTTGATGTTATTTTAAGGATAATTTTGATTATTGGATTAAATGTTAATGTAACCCAACAAATATAAATAAATTCCAAGTTAAAATAATTATAAATAAAATCAAAGTTAAATCAATCATAAATAAAATATCATATTAACTAAGCTTGATCCCCGGAGAATGGTTGAACTTAGTGCACACGTAGGCCCTGGTGATTAACACCATTCCAAGATTTAGACGCCCATGATAAAATGTGATCACCAGGCGCAACCCCTTTCTCCACCAATCACAAAAGGACATTTTAAGAAAACACTTAAAACAAAGAAGTTCAACCAGTTCTCCAGGGCATATTTGGTTATGTTTTTGTACAATTTATTATGTCTTTGATTACTTTTTGTGTAAGTCTGTCGGCCAACCATCTAGGGCCTGAGGTATATAAGAGGTCCTCCCTGGTTGACCGGCAGGCCAGCCTGGAACAGCATGTAGGATGTGAAAATAAAAGTTCAACTCAAGCTGCACCGTGTAGTGTGAAGTTAATCCCGTGACAATATCATATCTGGTATCTGAGATGCCCGTATATTGTGATATCATATCTGGTATCTGAGATGCCCGTATATTTATAGGGTGAGTTGTGATATCATATCTGGTATCTGAGATGCCCGTATATTTAGAGGGTGAGTTGTGATATTTTATCTGGTATCTGAGATGCCCGTATATTTAGAGGGTGAGTTGTGATATCATATCTGGTATCTGAGATGCCTGTATATTGTGATATCTTATCTGGTATCTGAGATGCCCGTATATTTATAGGGTGAGTGGTGATATTTTATCTGGTATCTGAGATGCCCGTATATTTATAGGATGAGTTGTGATATCTTATCTGGTATCTGAGATGCCCGTATATTTATAGGATGAGTTGTGATATCTTATCTGGTATCTGAGATGCCCGTATATTTAGAGGGTGAGTTGTGATATTTTATCTGGTATCTGAGATGCCCGTATATTTATAGGATGAGTTGTGATATTTTATCTGGTATCTGAGATGCCCGTATATTGTGATATCATATCTGGTATCTGAGATGCCCGTATATTTATAGGGTGAGTTGTGATATCATATCTGGTATCTGAGATGCCCGTATATTGTGATATCATATCTGGTATCTGAGATGCCCGTATATTTATAGGGTGAGTTGTGATATCATATCTGGTATCTGAGATGCCCGTATATTTAGAGGGTGAGTTGTGATATTTTATCTGGTATCTGAGATGCCCGTATATTGTGATATCATATCTGGTATCTGAGATGCCCGTATCTTGTGATATCATATCTGGTATCTGAGATGCCTGTATATTGTGATATCATATCTGGTATCTGAGATGCCTGTATATTGTGATATTATATCTGGTATCTGAGATGCCTGTATATTGTGATATCATATCTGGTATCTGAGATGCCCGTATATTTATAGGATGAGTTGCGATATTTTATCTGGTATCTGAGATGCCTGTATATTGTGATATCATATCTGGTATCTGAGATGCCCGTATATTTATAGGGTGAGTTGTGATATCTTATCTGGTATCTGAGATGCCTGTATATTGTGATATCATATCTGGTATCTGCCCGATTGCTTTTTCTGGTACAATCTCTGAGTTAGTCCCACTGAACTCAGCTGATAACATTCAACGATCTTTGATACATGTATTTTTTTACGAAATAAGCAACATACAACAGAATGACGTCCCTTTAAATGTATATTAGATTTTTGATAAATCAGACATATCCAAAAAAAGTTTAAAAATGAAATAAGAAAAAACGTACCTGTATATCTGGTTGCGTGTGTTCCTCGTCCTCGGAGGAGTCTTCATGCGCGGGAAGGGGTGAGGAAGAAAGGGGCGATTCCTTCTTCTTACCCCCAAGCAACAACTCCACAGGAACATAGCACACCTGGTGGCAGGTCAAGGTCAGTCATGGGAACAAGGTCGAGGGAGAAAAAAGCAAATTAGGTCAAGGTCAAGTGTGTTAGGTATACAATTAGTATTGATTTTCATTCAAAAGGAAAGTATGCTTTCGGATGTCAATGAAAATATACTGGTCCCAAGCAATGCATGACACAGTGCATGACACAGTGCATGACACAGTACGTGACACACTGCATGTCACAGTACGTGACACACTGCATGACACAGTGCATGACACACTGCGTGACACTGCATGACACAGTACGTGACACACTGCATGACACAGTATGTGACACACTGCATGACACAGTATGTGACACACTGCATGACACAGTACGTGACACACTGCATGACACAGTATGTGACACACTGCATGACACACTGCATGACACACTCAAGCTGCACCGTGTAGTGTGAAGTTTATCCCGTGACATTAATATAGATGGTCCTTTAAACTACAAACTTCAAAAATGACTTGCATTACTTACATTCCATATTTTAAAACTTTGTGGATGATTGTAGATTAACAAACACAGGGATACTCCAGCTCTAGAGTTTTCGACCAAAATGCATATAAAGCATAACAGTAATAAGGCCAAATAATAAAATAATTTTCCTATTGGTAGCAAAACAAACTACAACACTGAGAAAAATGTACAATATTTGGGGACAATAAACAAGTAATGTACAATTATGGGTATTTATGGGTGTCATGTCAAAATGTGAAAGGGAAAAAGTTCTGCAGATTATGGGACCATAATAAAGTCGATTTCCAAATAACTTTGTAAAAGAGATCTTAACAATATTTACTGTGATCCTAGTGAAACAGATGTTCTATTTTTCAAAAAGATTAAGAAAAAAATAGAGGTTAAGTACACACTTGATCATTTCAAAAATATTAATTTTTTCACCTCCCTTCACATATCTGATTGCCAAACTTCCTCTTCATTTCCAAATTATACAAATCGAAATGAGAAAATCTGTTTCACTAGGATCACAGTGAATTTTATTCCCAGTGAAGTGAAATAAACGGCTAAAAACAAGCCTATTCCTGTTGTGTAATCTTTAGAACTTATTTGCTTGTCTTCATTTCTCATCAAAACTATCAAGGAAAATTAGGACAAAATACTATTTTGAAAGAAATATACTTTTAATCATACCTTATAGTTCAAATATTGAAGTGTGTATATATTGATTCATGTCATGAATGTTTTTAATTTAATAGGGAATGTACCCATTCCCATCAAGTACAGTATTTTGGTAATTTGCTCCTCTGCCACTAGGGGGCACTCACTACCAATACCCTTAAATGAATCAGATGTTTTTTTTCCTTTGTAAATTTTGCAAATTAAGTGAAACTTTTATGTCATTATGTATGATGTGTCAGGAATAAAGATTTAAAAAAGACTGGTTTATGATTTATTTACTTCTTGAAATGTACAGTGAGGAACACTAATCCATTTATTTAAATCGAATTTAATTTGCAACAACCCTGACATCTGATGTTTGCATAACATGAGCGAGCTGAAGGTTGCTTAGTACAGCTATCCAACACCAGGTGTCGCATAAGAATGTATCAAATTTAATTTGCAACAACCCGGACATCTGGTGTTTGCATTATATTAGCTGAAGATTGCTTGTCTGAGTAAAGCTATCCATCACCAGGTGTCGCATAAGAATGAATCAAATTTACTCTGCAACAACCCGGACATCTGGTGTTTGAATGATAACATGCTAGTGAAGTTTGCTGTCCAAGTAAAAATGGCAGGCAGCAACCCAAATGTAATAAAATCAACCCAGTGAAAACCATTTTATGCTATTAATTTTTTGTAGTTCTGACAGACATATATATATTTATGGTCCTCTCGCTCAGTGATTGAACCATAGGAAAACGAACAAAAACCAAAAGACTGTATTATGTTGCAGACCAGGATTTTAATCATATTAAAAATAATATATAGAATAAATGGCTTCAAGCCATAACATATGAAATCTCAATATCCAAATAAAATTACCAATCATATTCAAATTCAAATCATATTCAAATTAAATTTATCACATAAATTTCTTCAAATCACAACATATTCATCTCAATATCCAAGTAATTTTTCCAATCCATTTCAGATTAAATTTATCACAAAATTTTCTTCAAATCACA
This sequence comes from Amphiduros pacificus, assembly GCA_949316495.1. NCBI lineage: Eukaryota > Metazoa > Annelida > Polychaeta > Phyllodocida > Hesionidae > Amphiduros > Amphiduros pacificus. Next base: position 1,519,825 of record OX439011.1, read on the forward strand.
ACATATTCACTCTCAATATCAAAATAAATTTTCCAATCATATTCAGATTAAATTTATCACATAAATGACTTCAATTCACAACATTCAATCTCAAGATCCAAATAAATTTGCTAATCATATTCAAATTAAATTTATCACATAAATGGCTTCAAATTACAACATCATCAATCTCAGTATCCAAATACATTTTCTAATCATATTCAAATTAAATTTTTCACATAAATGGCTTCAAATCACAACATATTCAATCTCAATATACAAATAAATTTTCTTATCATATTCAAATTAAATTTATCACATAAATGGCTTCAAATCACAACATCATCAATCTCAATATCCAAATAAATTTGCCAATCATATTCAAATTAAATTTCCCAAATTTTGCTTCCAGTCACAACATATTCAATCTCAATATCCAAACAAATTTTCCAATCATATTCAAATTAACTTTATCACATAAATGGCTTCAAGCCACAACATTCACTTTCAATATCCAAATAAATTGGCCAATTACAAATTCCGGACCTATTATCCAATAAGTCATTGAACCAAAATTAAGACAAAGCACTCTCAGAAAAACATTTATAATATTTAACCATATCTGACGACATATTGACAAATTATAATTATATTATTATATCCAATTGAACTTAGTTTGTTATTCACACCTAAATTTTCCTTTAAATTGTTCCCCCAGTTTGGCCCAGTAAGAAACTTAGGTCAAAACATTTTCCTCCGCTGGTGGGAGCTATCCGCCAAGGCAGGACTGCAAGTTCTGCCCTCCAGAATTGGCACAAATCTGGAGAGCCCCACCAGCGCCCCCCAACCCCTGTAGTATTGGAAGGATTCTTGATTTGGCCTTATATATCTTGGGAATGCATTACTTCTCCATCTACCTAGAAGTCTTAGTTGGACATCTTAAGCTCCTTTTTGGGCTGCTGTGTACCAATCTTTGTGGTCTTAACTTTCTTCTTTACTGTAGGCCTCTACCGTATACCGTAGATATGTTAATCCCATGATAACAATGTATCTGGGTATAATATAATGTTAGTCCCATGATAACTATGTACCAGGACATAATATTCATATATACAATATATATATATATATATATATATATATATATATATATATATATATATATATATATATATATATATATATATATATATATATATATATATATATATATATATATATATATATATATATATATATATATATATCCACATATATATCCCCTGACAATCTGTTATCAAGGTAGAAAGATAATATTGTAATAAGTAAACAGACTATGAAAATTGTATGTAATATAATCCATAATCGTATGAATTTAACGAAATCCTATAGTAGAACTCTGTAATTATTCCTATTTCTAAAAAATTATAAAACCAGAAATTAAAAAAAAAACAAAACCTGAGACCCTTTTGGGATACAAGTAATTTTCATTTTTTAAATATGAATTTTATATATACTTTATAAATTCTTCAGAATTGATTCTTTTTACGTTCCGGATACCTTTATTTCAACCTGGTCTGGTATCTGGCCTCCGGATCTTTTGAGCCTTGATGACCATCATATTATAGTTAAATTAATTTAATGATCATTCATATATCCATTTTAATAACTAATGAAATTGTTCCAATTTTTGTATTTTATCTGTTTTTTGTAAATATTTTCTATGCATAGTATAATCTTAATTTTCTCATCACTTTTCTCAGATATCATAATATAATAACCATTTCACTTTATATTTTTGTAATAGTAAACTATATATAAATTATACCATAATCTAACCTAAAGTTGTTCCCCTGATCACACCGTGTGTGGGTAGAGAACTATTGTATCCAATATATGTTAGTCCCATGATAACAAAGTACCAGGGTAGAAAATATTGCATAAAATATTTGTAAGTCCCATGGTAACCAAGTACCAGGGTATTATAAGTTAGTCCCATGATAACTATGTATCTGGGTATAATATCATGTTAGTCCCATGATAACCATGTACCTGGGTATAATATAATGTTAGTCCCATGATAACTATGTACCAGGGTATTATAAGTTAGTCCCATGATAACTATGTACCAGGGTATTATAAGTTAGTCCCATGATAACTATGTACCAGGGTATTATAAGTTAGTCCCATGATAACTATGTACCAGGGTATTATAAGTTAGTCCCATGATAACTATGTACCAGGGTATTATAAGTTAGTCCCATGATAACTATGTACCAGGGTATTATAAGTTAGTCCCATGATAACTATGTACCAGGGTATTATAAGTTAGTCCCATGATAACCATGTATCTGGGTATAATATAATGTTAGTCCCATGATAACTATGTACCAGGGTAAAATATTCATATGTACATAATAAAGATATATATCCCATGATTATTTGGTATCAGGGTAGAGAGGTAATATTATATACAATTTTAGCCAAAATCTTGTGAATTTAGGGAAATCCTATAGTAGCATTCTGTGTAATTATTCCTATTTCTAGATAATTATAAACCCAGAAATTATAAAATCCAAAGTCCCTTTTAGGATATCAGTAAATTTCTTTTTAAAATATGAATTTTATATACTTTATAATTTATTAAAATTAATTCTTTTTTCGTTCCACCATTTTACCTGCACGTTTTCTATGTTGAAATTCTGATCTATTCCTTTCTCCATATTCAAATGTCGTCTCAGTCCTGCCATATATGAGTGATCTACTAGCAGAACTTGTCTTTTCAGGCATTTTTAACAAGAATGGTCATAGACTCACTCCTGCAAAATCAATTAATATTTAACTTATCTTTCATTATCATGAACTTCAGATAAATATATCAATTTAGTGGAATGGTCATATACTCATTCCTGTAAACCCAATAGTATTTAAATTTCGTTTATTTGAATTCAGCTAATTAGCCCAACATTTTTATTCTAGACTCTCTCCTGTAACTTCAAATAATCTTTTAAACTTTTATCACATTATCTTAAATTCAGATAAGAATTATAGCCAATTAACAGGAATGATCATAGACTCATCCTTGTTCAATCAGATTTTCTCTGCTTACCATAAATTTTACTTCAGTTCAATTCCTGTTTTGATCTACTTTATGATCAATCAATATTATAAATTCTTTTACCTGCCAACTGTTTTCTTCCTGATGGATGTTCCCCCTTAACCATGTCAACTTGGAAATACCTAATCTAACAGACTGAATTTCCAGTCCTAAGCATTATTAACTTTGTATAACCCTGGTTAGACAAGAGACCCATATTTCCTGGCAAACAACTCACTATTTCCTATTCTTACCTTGTTAATATATATTTCTGATATTTACAGACTTTCTTTGTATCTCCAACTCTTTTCCAAAAACTCCTTATTTCCCTTTACCTATTTTGTGCTTACTCCACCTTTTAAATTTTGTATACCAAACTTTTAATTTTTTGTTTGATACTTAATGTTTCTTATTTTCTACCCTCCCTCGTGGTCTCTCATGTTCCCACCCTCTGAATCCAGAGTTTCAGGCAAATCTTCAAATTTTTTAATAATCTCTCAAATCAAAACAAATTATTTTCCAGACCCGATACACAGTGCTACCTTCCCCTCATACCTGATACCAGTCCCAAATTATCCAGGGTCCTGGGAGGGGGGGGAGGGGGTGGGGCACCCACCACGCTCATTCACCAAGTTTTAAGTGTTCTTAATAATCTAAATTACTTCCTGCTATTGTTCGATTCCAAATTTTTTATGAGATTGCAAATGTGCATAATATAAACACCTAAATCTTCCAAATTCGTAATGTATATGCTAGAAACTGACTGTGCATATCCAATTTCCTTCCCACTATTGTTCCATTCCAAGTTTTATATAAGATTGCAAAATGCATAATATACACCAATTTCTTCCGAAAATCAAATGTATATGCCCAAAACCTAACTGTGTCTCTTATTTCCTTCCCTCTATTGTTCCATTCCAAGTTTTATATGAAATTGACAATGCGTATAATATAAACACCAAAATCTTCCCAACTTCAAATGTATATGCTAGAAAATAACCAAGCATGTCTAATTTCCTTTCCACTATTGTTCCATTCCAAGCTTTATATGAAATTTCAAATGTGCATAATATAAACACCAAAATCTTCCGAACTTCAAATATATATACTAGAAACTAACTAGTTTTATATGAAATTTCAAATGTGTATAATATAAACACAAAAATATTCCCAATTTCAAATGTATCTGCTAGAAAATAAACGATCATGTCTAATTTCCTTTCCACTATTGTTCCATTCAAAGTTTTATATGAAATTTCAAATGTGCATAATATAAACACCAAAATCTTCCGAACTTCAAATATATATGCTAGAAAATAACTAGTTTTATATGAAATTGCAAATGTGAATAACATAAACACCAAAATCTTCCGAACTACAAATATATATGCTAGAAACTAACTTGTTTTATATGAAATTTCAAATGTGTATAATATAAACACAAAAATAATCCTAATTTCAAATGTATATGCTAGAAAATAACCGAGCATATTATTCAATATAAACACCAAAATCTTCCCAATTTCAAATGTATATGCTAGAAAATAACCGAGCATGTCTAATTTCCTTCCAGCTATTGTTCCATTCCAAGTTTTATATGAAATTTCAAATGTGCATAATATAACACCAAAATCTTCCGAACTTCAAATATATATGCTAGAAAATAACTAGTTTTATATGAAATTGCAAATGTGCATAATATAAACATCAAAATCTTCAAAATTTCAAAGTTCAAATATATATGCTAGAAAATAACTGCTCATATCTAATTTCCTTCCCGGTATTGTTCCATTCCAAGTTTTATATGAAATTGAAATTGTGCATAATATAAACACCAAAATGTTCCAAATTTCAAATGTATATGCTAGAAAATAACCGAGCATATCTAACTTCCTTTCCACTATTGTTCCATTCCAAGTTTTATATGAAATTTCAAATGTGCATAATATAAACACCAAATCTTCTGAAATTCAAATATATATACTAGAAACTAACTAGTTTTATATGAAAGTAACAATGCGTATAATATAAGCACCAAAATCTTCCCAATTTAAAATGTATATGCTAGAAAATAACCGAGCATATTATTCAATATAAACACCAAAATATTCCAAATTCCAAGTGTATCTGCTAGAAAATAACCGCTCGTTCCGTTCCAAGTTTTATATGGAATTGCAAATGTGCATAATATAAACACCAAAATCTTCAAAATTCAAATATAAATGCTTAGAAACTAACTAGTTTTATAATTATGAAATTGGCAATTGTTTCTTGTTTAAGTATTAGATCCAAGACAAAACATTTATAAAACTTGGCAATTACTTATTGTAGAGTGGAAATTTTATAAAGTGGGTAAAGCCTTAGAATTAGGCTGAATGGAGGCTTTTCCCACATTTTAATTTTTCCACTTCAAAGTAATTGCGCATATTGTAAATGCTAGTGCAAAGTTATGGTACTAGAATTGATGTAGAACTCAAAGGCCAGATAAATACTACATGTACAAAAAAGAAAGATTTAGGACAGATGTGGCCTGTATAAATTTATTTTTCAGTCCAATATGATATCATTAACCAGAGTTTAAATAAAAATATGATGGTCAGCTTCAAGTGTGTTAATATCTTTTTTCTTGTTTTTGTTTTTATGAAGACATGGACTCAACAATGAAAAATGAGGTTAGAATATTTCTTATTCATGGTTTGGATTCTAGATTCTTCAAATATTTTAATATTTCACAATGACTAGATGTTAGTTAGGGTCTACATTTTGAAAGAATATCAAAAATGGGTTTCCATCTTTTTACATTGATAATTTTCAGATAATTGTCATCAGTGATGAGGAGGTGGAAGAGGATGTTGTGGTGGTGGGTGAAGAGGTTGCCGATGAGGTGGTGTTGGAGGGCGACGAGGTGGTGTTGAAGGGCGACAAGGTGGTGGTATTGGAGGGAGTAGAGGTGGAGGACGATGTGGTGGTGTTGGAGGAAGAAAAGGAGGTGCTGTTGGAGGAAGAAGAGGTAGTGGTGTTGGAGGAGGTTGGCGACGAGGTGGTGGTGTTGGAGGGAGAAGAGGAGGTGGTGTTGGAGGGAGAAGAGGAGGTGGTGTTGGAGGGAGAAGAGGAGGTGGTGTTGGAGGGAGAAGAGGAGGTGGTGTTGGAGGGAGAAGAGGAGGTGGTGTTGGAGGGAGAAGAGGAGGTGGTGTTGGAGGGAGAAGAGGAGGTGGTGTTGGAGGGAGAAGAGGAGGTGGTGTTGGAGGGAGAAGAGGAGGTGGTGTTGGAGGGAGAAGAGGTGGTGGTGTTGGAGGGAGAAGAGGAGGTGGTGTTGGAGGGAGAAGAGGTGGTGGTGTTGGAGGAGGTTGGCGACAAGGTGGTGGTGTTGGAGGGAGAAGAGGTGGTGGTGTTGGAGGGAGAAGAAGTGGTGGTGTTGGAGGGAGAAGAGGAGGTGGTGTTGGAGGGAGAAGAGGTGGTGGTGTTGGAGGGAGAAGAGGTGGTGGTGTTGGAGGGAGAAGAGGTGGTGGTGTTGGAGGGAGTAGAGGTGGTGGTGTTGGAGGGAGAAGAGGAGGTGGTGTTGGAGGGAGAAGAGGTGGTGGTGTTGGAGGGAGAAGAGGTGGTGGTTTTGGAGGGAGAAGAGGTGGTGGTGTTGGAGGAGGTTGGCGACAAGGTGGTGGTGTTGGAGGGAGAAGAGGAGGTGGTGTTGGAGGGAGAAGAGGTGGTGGTGTTGGAGGAGGTTGGCGACGAGGTGGTGGTGTTGGAGGGAGAAGAGGAGGTGGTGTTGGAGGGAGAAGAGGTGGTGGTGTTGGAGGAGGTTGGCGACGAGGTGGTGGTGTTGGAGGGAGAAGAGGAGGTGGTGTTGGAGGGAGAAGAGGAGGTGGTTTTGGAGGGAGAAGAGGTGGTGGTATTGGAGGGAGAAGAGGTGGTGGTGTTGGAGGGAGAAGAGGTGGTGGTGTTGGAGGAGGTTGGCGACAAGGTGGTGGTGTTGGAGGGAGAAGAGGTGGTGGTGTTGGAGGGAGAAGAGGTGGTGGTGTTGGAGGGAGAAGAGGAGGTGGTGTTGGAGGGAGAAGAGGAGGTGGTGTTGGAGGGAGAAGAGGAGGTGGTGTTGGAGGGAGAAGAGGAGGTGGTGTTGGAGGGAGAAGAGGAGGTGGTGTTGGAGGGAGAAGAGGAGGTGGTGTTGGAGGGAGAAGAGGAGGTGGTGTTGGAGGGAGAAGAGGAGGTGGTGTTGGAGGGAGAAGAGTTGGTGGTGTTGGAGGGAGAAGAGGAGGTGGTGTTGGAGGGAGAAGAGGTGGTGGTGTTGGAGGAGGTTGGCGACAAGGTGGTGGTGTTGGAGGGAGAAGAGGTGGTGGTGTTGGAGGGAGAAGTGGTGGTGTTGGAGGGAGAAGAGGAGGTGGTGTTGGAGGGAGAAGAGGTGGTGGTGTTGGAGGGAGAAGAGGTGGTGGTGTTGGAGGGAGAAGAGGTGGTGGTGTTGGAGGGAGTAGAGGTGGTGGTGTTGGAGGGAGAAGAGGAGGTGGTGTTGGAGGGAGAAGAGGTGGTGGCGTTGGAGGGAGAAGAGGTGGTGGTTTTGGAGGGAGAAGAGGTGGTGGTGTTGGAGGAGGTTGGCGACAAGGTGGTGGTGTTGGAGGGAGAAGAGGAGGTGGTGTTGGAGGGAGAAGAGGTGGTGGTGTGGGAGGAGGTTGGCGACGAGGTGGTGGTGTTGGAGGGAGAAGAGGAGGTGGTGTTGGAGGGAGAAGAGGAGGTGGTGTTGGAGGGAGAAGAGGTGGTGGTATTGGAGGGAGAAGAGGTGGTGGTGTTGGAGGGAGAAGAGGTGGTGGTGTTGGAGGAGGTTGGCGACAAGGTGGTGGTGTTGGAGGGAGAAGAGGTGGTGGTGTTGGAGGGAGAAGTGGTGGTGTTGGAGGGAGAAGAGGAGGTGGTGTTGGAGCGAGAAGAGGAGGTGATCATCATGCCAAAAGGCCAAATAAGAAACTTGTGCCAAAAGGCTATTTATGGCAATTTAGAAGATAAAAAGTTATATAAATTGTTCATTTGGGCAAAGTTCAGGTCGAATATATGAGTGTATCAGAGTGCACTGTAGTGTTGACCTCTAGTGTGAGATTGTGAGTGTATCAGGGTGCACTGTTGTGGTGACCTCTAGTGTGAGACTGTGAATGTATCAGAGTGCACTGTAGTGGTGACCTCTAGTGTGAGATTGTGAGTGTATCAGAGTGTACTGTAGTGGTGATCTCTAGTGTGAGACTGTGAGTGTATCAGGGTGCACTGTAGTGGTGACCTCTAGTGTGAGACTGTGAGTGTATCATGGTGCACTGTAGTGGTGACCTCTAGTGTGAGACTGTGAGTGTATCAGAGTGCACTGTAGTGGTGACCTCTAGTGTGAGACTGTGAGTGTATCAGAGTGCACTGTAGTGTTGACTTCTAGTGTGAGATTGTGAGTGTATCAGAGTGCACTGAAGTGGTGACCTCTAGTGTGAGATTGTGAGTGTATCAGAGAGCACTGTAGTGGTGACTTCTAGTGTGAGACTGTGAGTGTATCAGAGTGTACTGTAGTGGTGACCTCTAGTGTGAGACTGTGAGTGTATCAGAGTGCACTGTAGTGGTGACCTCTAGTGTGAGATTGTGAGTGTATCAGAGTGTACTGTAGTGGTGATCTCTAGTGTGAGACTGTGAGTGTATCAGGGTGCACTGTAGTGGTGACCTCTAGTGTTAGACTGAGTGTATCAGAGTGCACTGTAGTGGTGACCTCTAGTGTGAGATTGTGAGTGAATCAGAGTACACTGTAGTGGTGACTTCTAGTGTGAGATTGTGAGTGTATCAGAGTGCACTGAAGTGGTGACCTCTATTGTGAGATTGTGAGTGTATCAGAGAGCACTGTAGTGGTGACTTCTAGTGTGAGACTGTGAGTGTATCAGAGTGCACTGTAGTGGTGACCTCTAGTGTGAGACTGTGAGTGTATCGGAGTGAACTGTAATGGTGACCTCTAGTGTGAGACTGAGTGTATCAGAGTGAACTGTAGTGGTGACCTCTAGTGTGAGACTGTGAGTGTATCATAGTGCCCTGTAGTGGTGACCTCTAGTGTGAGACTGTGAGTGTATCATAGTGCACTGTAGTGGTGACCTCTAGTGTGAGACTGTGAGTGTATCAGAGTGAACTGTAATGGTGATCTCTAGTGTGAGACTGAGTGTATCAGAGTGCACTGTAGTGGTGACATCTAGTGCGAGACTGTGAGTGTATCAGAGTGCACTGTAGTGGTGACCTCTAGTGTGATACTGTGAGTGTATCAGAGTGAACTGTAGTGGTGACCTCTAGTGTGAGACTGTGAGTGTATCAGAGTGCACTGTAGTGGTGACCTCTAGTGTGAGACTGTGAGTGTATCAGAGTGAACTGTAGTGGTTTAGTGTTCTCCAATCACCCATCGGCAAAGCCCAGATAGGTGATCTGGAGGGGTTTGTCGAACGTCCATGGTCTCTACCAACTCCAACCAAAGAAAAGTTTGGTGGAGTTGATTGAGCTCTAGTGAAGTAAAAATTCGCCAGCTGCAAAAACTTTGGTAAACCCGTTTAAACGTCAAAATTGAACCCGTTTCAACTGCCGTTAAATCGGGTTTGATTCAATTTTTGCAGCTGGCGATTATTATCAAGTATTTATATTTTCTTTATTTAATGTTATCCAAAAAATAATCAAGCTTTTTTGTGAGATTTTAGACATAATCATACATAAAATATGAATTATCACTTAAACAGTTGGGTATTTAAAAAATCACATCTAAACGAGATTAAAACCAAAAAGCAAAAATCTCAGACCTCTCCAGATCACCTATCTGGGCTTTGCCGATGGGTGATTGGAGAACACTAGTAGTGGTTAGACTGGTTCTGGTCTACTGTACATGTAGTGGTGACCACTAGTGTGAGACTGTGAGTGTATCAGACTTGTCAGTTTGGAATGTAAAAGGAGTGCTTGGCCGAGTACTCTTGTTGCAGCCATTGTTGTATCAAAATTACAGGAAAATATATCACAATATTTTTTCCATCCCTGGAGTTCACATTGTTTATTATATGCACAATCCACTCTACTAACAGTGCTGACTCAATGGATACATTCAGATCTGACATTTGCCCTCAGTTTATTGTTTTGGCACACTGATCAACATTATTATCTTATTGTTATTTTTAATTATTTCCAGGGAAAAGTAACAACTTCATAAGAATGTTATAACCATGATAACAGTAACACAAGTATATTATCAAAAGCCTTGTCTTAATGAGAAATAATATGCCATACTTGTCTGTGTTTAGCAATCTAGGACATACATTTCATTTCCTACAGATGTTGATAAATATCAAGACATGATAATATTCATCAGTATCTTAAATTATATGTTTAAATAAGACCCAAGATAAATGGAGATCTCAGTGCTAAAAAGGATTGCAGAAGAAATATAAAAGATCCCAGATTCCAACTTCTGGCTCATTGGCTGGGTAAGAGACACATATTCTAGACTAGAATATATGCTACTTAAACAATAATAAATATATCAAAACAGATTATATTTCCAACTACAATTTCTTATCCTTTAGCAAAATGAATATGGCAAAAAGTTTCAGTCACACTAGAAATATCTTGCGACAGATCTCAGATCTACATGTGCTCAGCATGTGCTCCTCAGCACTCACATTCAGTCTGTGTGACTTTGATCAATATCAGACCTTTTCTCTCACAGACTCTGTTATTGTAAACTTGGGGCAGGGTGGGTGGAAGGGAGAGTGAGGGGGTAGCTGAGGGGGGACGAGCATGATGAGGGGATGAGGGGTGGTTGAGGGGGTTGAAGGGGGATGAGGGAGGGATGAGGGGGTTGAAGGGGGATGAGGGGTGGTTGAGGGGGTTGAAGGGGGATGAGGGGTGGTTGAGGGGGTTGAAAGGGGATGAGGGGGGGATGAGGGGGTTGAAGGGGGATGAGGGGGTTGAAGGGGGGTGAGGGGTGGTTGAGGGGGATGAAGGGGGTTGAGGGGGTGGTTGAGGGGGGATGAGGGGGTGGATTAGGGGGGGTGGATTAGGGGGGTGAGGGATGGTTGAGGGGGGATGAGGGGTGGTTGAGGGGGGATGAGGGATGGTTGAGGGGGGATGAGGGATAGTTGAGGGGGGATGAGGGATAGTTGAGGGGGGATGAGGGGTGGATTAGGGGGGTGAGGGGTGGATTAGGGGGGATGAGGGGGGTGGATTAGGGGGGGTGGATTAGGGGGGTGAGGGGTGGATTAGGGGGGTGAGGGGTGGATTAGGAGGGATGAGGGGGTGGATTAGGGGGGGTGGATTAGGGGGGGTGGATTAGGGGGGATGAGGGGTTGGATGAGGGTTCTCATTGTTGTTGTATTGCAAACAGAGCTTGATGTGATAACTGGCTTCAAAGCAAGCTCACATATTATGATCTCCAGTAAATGTAAGGTCATGCTGCGATACGATATCAGGACCATAGTTAGCCAAGTTTGAATCAAACATTGGTTTACAATGACAAACTATTCTCAAAAGTGTTGTGTTATAACCGCATCAAATTTAGATTTCTCTGATTTTAGCAGTTTGTTCCAGTGACCTTGGAAGTAGTGCTAGGTCAGCCATGACAGAACTCGACAATTCCTACTATATTAGGAGCCATGACAGAACACAACAATTCCTACTATATTAGGAGCCATGACAGAACTCGACAATTCCTACTATATTAGGAGCCACAACAGAAGTGGAAAATTCCTGCTATATTAGGACCCATGACAGAACTCGACAATTCCTGCTATATTAGGAGCCATGACAGTACTCAACAATTCCTGCTATATTAGGAGCCATGACAGAACTAAACAATTCCTGCTATATTAGGAGCCATGACAGAACTTCAGTTGAAAATCGACAACTCTGCAGAAAAAGGTGTGAAAGTTAAAGGTTCTATTCACTGAAAGTAAGGTTGTGTTCAGTTTTCTGTAAGAAAAAAGTCCTAAAGGTTTCTGAGATTAAGAAAAAGATAACTAACTCCAAAATGATGAGGCAATTTAATTAATGCATGACCATGACCATGTACAGTCACTCATATGAATAGGAAATACAATGTAGAAGTACTTGACTACTAACAGAAAAAATAACGAGAAATTCTGGTCAGTAAAATAACTTTGAGCACTATAAATTTTATAATTAGAATTTATATTAATATTCTGAATCTCAAATTTAAATAGTTTCTTGATATTTTGATAGTTTGTTTTGGATGTGGTTTGGGGCTTTTAATAATTAATAATTTCAAAGTTTAGTAATTAAAACCATGCTTTTATGGTAGTTATAGTGTTCTTGAAGGTTTCCCTGGTATCTCAGCCCGTCTGCTAATTATAAATAATAATCTGATCATTACTCTGTCCATTAAATTGGAAATATTGTTTGTCAATGTTGTGAGATTGGAGCCCACTTGAGATCACAGATGAGTGGTAGATGGTCCGAGGGAAACACTGCATTAGGGAGAGCAGTGTATGGATTGATTTCATCTAGTGACGACATTGGCACAGTCTTTGTAACTTCAAACTGTTCTCGGTCCACAAAGATATAATCCAGACATCCGTGGAATGCCGACACCATGTTGGTGAATGGCAGGGCACCACAGGCGTTGCTCAACTGGAGCGGGTGACTCAGCTCAATGTTGTCAACGTGTTCCAGACTCCCACCTGAAACACAACAAGTGGGACACACCCCAATTTATAGACATGTTCTCAACAAATTGTAATAATTCTCACAAAAGAACACAAATGTTGTAAATGAAATTCCTGTTTTTAGTGCAGTATTTTGGGTTGTGGCATGCACTCATGGAAGGAGCATCGCTTCCTTGTGGCAAGTTTCTGTCTGATCTAGCATGAATAGATAGCTTGTATTATGTTAATATTAGCAAATTCAGCTGCCCTCTGGTGGGCAAAATAGAAATCAATACAGCTAGTCCAGTGCTGCCCTCTGGTGGGCAAAATAGAAATCAATACAGCTAGTCCAGACCTGCCCTCTGGTGGGCAAAATAGAAATCAATACAGCTAGTCCAGTGCTGCCCTCTGGTGGGCAAAATAGGAATCAATACAGCTAGTCCAGTGCTGCCCCCTGGTGAGTGTACCTACCTGAGTACCAGTCTCGGTGGTTAGAAGCCACATGGTTGTGGGTCAGGAGCTGTATCACTCCACTCAGTGGGGCACTGTTCAGATCACCGCATATAATCACTGCCGGAGTGTTATCCTGCAGCAAACAATAGTACAAATATGTCCACTTTACATACATCACATATAAGTAAATGGTTTGCCATTTAATCTATTAAAGTTAATCAGTGTCATAGAATCTGCTTTTAAATGCTGAAGCATTCATTAAAATATTTACCTTCACCAGGCTCCCCCCCCCATCCCCCCCAGCCCGGTGTCAATCACAAGCCCCCATGGTCCAGTGTCAATCACAAACAAGCCTTGTGAGTTTCACTGACCACACTAACCTGACATTGACCTCACTGACCTGTGGCTGACAATGACCTCACTGACCTGTGGCTGACATTGACCTCACTGACCTGTGACTGACATTGACCTCACTGACCTGTGACTGACATTGACCTCACTGACCTGTGGCTGACATTGACCTCACTGACCTGTGACTGACATTGACCTCACTGACCTGTGGCTGACATTGACCTCACTGACCTGTGGCTGACATTGACCTCACTGATCTGTGGCTGACATTGACCTCACTGACCTGTGGCTGACATTGACCTCACTGACCTGTGGCTGACATTGACCTCACTGACCTGTAACTGACATTGACCTCACTGACCTGTAACTGACTTTTACCACAGTGGTCTGGGCTTAATACCGACCTGAGCCTGGATACCGACCTGAGCCTGGGTACCGACCTGAGCCTGGATACCGACCTGAGCCTGGGTACCGACCTGAGCCTGGATACCGACCTGAGCCTGGGTACCGACCTGAGCCTGGGTACCGACCTGAGCCTGGATACCGACCTGAGCCTGGATACCGACCTGAGCCTGGATACCGACCTGAGCCTGGATACCGACCTGAGCCTGGATACCGACCTGAGCCTGGATACCGACCTGAGCCTGGATACCGACCTGAGCCTGGGTACCGACCTGAGCCTGGATACCGACCTGAGCCTGGGTACCGACCTGAGCCTGGATACCGACCTGAGCCTGGGTACCGACCTGAGCCTGGATACCGACCTGAGCCTGGATACCGACCTGAGCCTGGATACCGACCTGAGCCTGGATACCGACCTGAGCCTGGATACCGACCTGAGCCTGGATACCGACCTGAGCCTGGATACCGACCTGAGCCTGGGTACCGACCTGAGCCTGGATACCGACCTGAGCCTGGATACCGACCTGAGCCTGGATACTGACCTGAGCCTGGGTACCGACCTGAGCCTGGATACCGACCTGAGCCTGGGTACCGACCTGAGCCTGGGTACCGACCTGAGCCTGGACACCGACCTGAGCCTGGACACCGACCTGAGCCTGGGTACCGACCTGAGCCTGGATACCGACCTGAGCCTGGGTACCGACCTGAGCCTGGGTACCGACCTGAGCCTGGGTACCGACCTGAGCCTGGACACCGACCTGAGCCTGGGTACCGACCTGAGCCTGGATACCGACCTGAGCCTGGATACCGACCTGAGCCTGGATACCGACCTGAGCCTGGATACCGACCTGAGCCTGGATACCGACCTGAGCCTGGATATCGACCTGAGCCTGGATACCGACCTGAGCCTGGATACCGACCTGAGCCTTGTACTGTTCCAGGATGTGCTGGACGTGTCTGAGGGTGATGATAGCCTGGATGAGACGTATATTGTCCGCTCGTGGGTGGAAGTAGAAGTGACATGTTGCTACTATCACACGCTGCCTCGGGTCCTCTTTACTTTGCAGTACTGTGGTCTGTAACAAGCACAACACATACACGACGTCTTACTTCTTCATGGTGAAATCTCACATTTTATCGCAGTCACATTTGAGATGATTTCAGTAAAGGTGCCTTCCTACGATATCCTACAGACATATGTATCATTTAACTTGTAGGTGCCTTGTGGTGCTTGTGTATAATAGGACCCTTGGCATATCTCAATTATCACTGATAAACTCCCAGCACCCGGGACCCTGAGAAGTCGACCGGTTCTTACTTCCTGGCCGGCGCCCGGTGCCAATGTCACTGAAGCAGTAATCAGTCATTAATATACTGAAGGGAAGGCTTTGTATTGTCAAATCTCGGATGGTTCATATTCTTAATTTTCCCTAAAAATCATTATATTAAATGGACCAACAATACTTTTCTAATTCTTTTATTCGCTAACATTAAATAGGCAGTGAATAATATCAATGTGCTCACTTGTATGGTTGACTTTCTCTGCATGACCTTTTCCTTGAGGAGGTCATTTTGGCTGACCTTCTCATACAAGTCCTGGTAGACTGGTTCCTGTGCCAGGGCCTCCATCATGTCAAGGTCGTGTGACGCTACCAGCCTATAAACAGACACAAGTTAGAGCCTCCATCGTGTCAAGGTCGTGTGACGCTACCAGCCTATAAACAGACACAAGTTAGAGCCTCCATCGTGTCAAGGTCGTGTGACGCTACCAGCCTATAAACAGACACAAGTTAGAGCCTCCATCGTGTCAAGGTCGTGTGAAGTTACCAGCCTATAAACAGACACAAGTTACAGCCTTGGTCGTGTCAAGGTCATGTGACGCTACCAGCCTATATACAGACACAAGTTACAGCCTCCATCGTGTCAAGGTCGCATGACGCTACCAGCCTATAAACAGACACAAGTTTGAGCCTTCATCGTGTCAAGGTCGTGTGAAGTTACTAGCCTATAAACAGACACAAGTTACAGCCTTGGTCGTGTCAAGGTCATGTGACGCTACCAGCCTATAAACAGACACAAGTTTGAGCCTTCGTCGTGTCAAGGTCGTGTGAAGTTACCAGCCTATAAACAGACACAAGTTACAGCCTTGGTCGTGTCAAGGTCATGTGACGCTACCAGCCTATAAACAGACACAAGTTAGAGCCTTCGTTGTGTTCAGTTTATACCTTAATATCTTTAGAAGATACATGCGATCCTGACCTGTCAGTAAATATCTGAATATCTTTAGAAGATACATGCGATCCAACCTGTCAGTAAATATCTGAATATCTTTAGAAGATACATGCGATCCAACCTGTCAGTAAATATCTGAATATCTTTAGAAGATACATGCAATCCCGACCTGTCAGTA
Source organism: Amphiduros pacificus (assembly GCA_949316495.1). Lineage (NCBI taxonomy): Eukaryota > Metazoa > Annelida > Polychaeta > Phyllodocida > Hesionidae > Amphiduros > Amphiduros pacificus. The sequence continues at coordinate 1,536,125 of OX439011.1, forward strand.
AATATCTGAATATCTTTAGAAGATACATGCGATCCCGACCTGTCAGTAAATATCTTAATATCTTTAGAAGATACATGCGATCCTGACCTGTCAGTAAATATCTTAATATCTTTAGACAGGCCTTGACATTAACATTTGTGATCCACTTGCCCACCGGGCAAGTAAATTTTAAAATCTACTTGCCCTGAAATGCAATTCACTTGCCCGGATAGTAAAATAAAAGCTATTTCTGAATAAAATAAGGATTTGTATTTTATATCTTATTTTATCAAAATTATCAAATTATTTTATCAAAATCTGTTCAACCTGTTCTTTTCATCAAAACTCGCACTAAAATACACTGAAGAGATGTTCCAAATGTCTCAGCATCATGATGTTGTTCATGGAAAATTCCAAGACTTTTTGACTGGTACCCGATCATTATTTATATAAAATCTAAGTAGATATTATGATAGGGGACCAGATTAAGAAACGCATTCGATTTATGTGTAAAGTCGTGCACGGTTGCAAAATGAGTCTATGTTAAATGCAGTACGAATCCCGAAAATGTGCTCGACTTTTGAACAAGAGTGCACCCGGCCAAGATAATCGATCGCAGACAAAATGGCGGCAATCGCATTCGAAGCTCTGTGCACAGTGAAGAAAATTAATTTTTATTGGCTCTGGGATATATTATTTCAAGATTACAGCACTTGCCCACCGGGCAAGTGGAAGAGAAACATCCAGTTGCCCGGACTTGCCCGACACATGTTAAATATAGCTCCGGGCAAACGGGCCACCGGTTAATGTCGAGGCCTGTTTAGAAGATACATGCGATCCCGACCTGTCAGTAAATATCTGAATATCTTTAGAAGATACATGCGATCCCGACCTGTCAGTAAATATCTTAATATCTTTAGAAGATACATGCGATCCTGACCTGTCAGTAAATATCTGAATATATTTAGAAGATACATGCGATCCCGACCTGTCAGTAAATATCTGAATATCTTTAGAAGATACATGCGATCCAACCTGTCAGTAAATATCTGAATATCTTTAGAAGATACATGCGATCCAACCTGTCAGTAAATATCTGAATATCTTTAGAAGATACATGCGATCCTGACCTGTCAGTAAATATCTTAATATCTTTAGAAGATACATGCGATCCTGACCTGTCAGTAAATATCTTAATATCTTTAGAAGATACATGCGATCCCGACCTGTCAGTAAATATCTTAATATCTTTAGAAGATACATGCGATCCCGACCTGTCAGTAAATATCTTAATATCTTTAGAAGATACATGCGATCCTGACCTGTCAGTAAATATCTGAATATATTTAGAAGATACATGCGATCCCGACCTGTCAGTAAATATCTGAATATCTTTAGAAGATACATGCGATCCAACCTGTCAGTAAATATCTGAATATCTTTAGAAGATACATGCGATCCAACCTGTCAGTAAATATCTGAATATCTTTAGAAGATACATGCGATCCTGACCTGTCAGTAAATATCTTAATATCTTTAGAAGATACATGCGATCCTGACCTGTCAGTAAATATCTTAATATCTTTAGAAGATACATGCGATCCCGACCTGTCAGTAAATATCTTAATATCTTTAGAAGATACATGCGATCCCGACCTGTCAGTAAATATCTTAGTATCTTTAGAAGATACATGCGATCCCGACCTGTCAGTAAATATCTGAATATCTTTAGAAGATACATGCGATCCCGACCTGTCAGTAAATATCTGAATATCTTTAGAAGATACATGCGATCCAACCTGTCAGTAAATATCTGAATATCTTTAGAAGATACATGCGATCCAACCTGTCAGTAAATATCTGAATATCTTTAGAAGATACATGCGATCCTGACCTGTCAGTAAATATCTTAATATCTTTAGAAGATACATGCGATCCCGACCTGTCAGTAAATATCTTAATATCTTTAGAAGATACATGCGATCCCGACCTGTCAGTAAATATCTTAGTATCTTTAGAAGATACATGCGATCCCGACCTGTCAGTAAATATCTGAATATCTTTAGAAGATACATGCGATCCCGACCTGTCAGTAAATATCTGAATATCTTTAGAAGATACATGCGATCCAACCTGTCAGTAAATATCTGAATATCTTTAGAAGATACATGCGATCCCGACCTGTCAGTAAATATCTGAATATCTTTAGAAGATACATGCGATCCCGACCTGTCAGTAAATATCTGAATATCTTTAGAAGATACATGCGATCCAACCTGTCAGTAAATATCTTAATATCTTTAGAAGATACATGCGATCCCGACCTGTCAGTAAATATCTTAATATCTTTAGAAGATACATGCGATCCAACCTGTCAGTAAATATCTGAATATCTTTAGAAGATACATGCGATCCCGACCTGTCAGTAAATATCTTAGTATATTTAGAAGATACATGCGATCCAACCTGTCAGTAAATATCTGAATATCTTTAGAAGATACATGCGATCCCGACCTGTCAGTAAATATCTTAATATCTTTAGAAGATACATGCGATCCAACCTGTCAGTAAATATCTGAATATCTTTAGAAGATACATGCGATCCCGACCTGTCAGTAAATATCTGAATATCTTTAGAAGATACATGCGATCCCGACCTGTCAGTAAATATCTGAATATCTTTAGAAGATACATGCGATCCCGACCTGTCAGTAAATATCTGAATATCTTTAGAAGATACATGCGATCCCGACCTGTCAGTAAATATCTGAATATCTTTAGAAGATACATGCGATCCAACCTGTCAGTAAATATCTGAATATCTTTAGAAGATACATGCGATCCAACCTGTCAGTAAATATCTGAATATCTTTAGAAGATACATGCGATCCCGACCTGTCAGTAAATATCTGAATATCTTTAGAAGATACATGCGATCCAACCTGTCAGTAAATATCTTAATATCTTTAGAAGATACATGCGATCCTGACCTGTCAGTAAATATCTTAATATCTTTAGAAGATACATGCGATCCCGACCTGTCAGTAAATATCTTAATATCTTTAGAAGATACATGCGATCCTGACCTGTCAGTAAATATCTGAATATCTTTAGAAGATACATGCGATCCTGACCTGTCAGTAAATATCTGAATATCTTTAGAAGATACATGCGATCCAACCTGTCAGTAAATATCTGAATATCTTTAGAAGATACATGCGATCCAACCTGTCAGTAAATATCTGAATATCTTTAGAAGATACATGCGATCCCGACCTGTCAGTAAATATCTGAATATCTTTAGAAGATACATGCGATCCAACCTGTCAGTAAATATCTTAATATCTTTAGAAGATACATGCGATCCTGACCTGTCAGTAAATATCTTAATATCTTTAGAAGATACATGCGATCCCGACCTGTCAGTAAATATCTTAATATCTTTAGAAGATACATGCGATCCTGACCTGTCAGTAAATATCTGAATATCTTTAGAAGATACATGCGATCCTGACCTGTCAGTAAATATCTGAATATCTTTAGAAGATACATGCAATCCAACCTGTCAGTAAATATCTGAATATCTTTAGAAGATACATGCGATCCCGACCTGTCAGTAAATATCTTAATATCTTTAGAAGATACATGCGATCCCAACCTGTCAGTAAATATCTTAATATCTTTAGAAGATACATGCGATCCCGACCTGTCAGTAAATATCTGAATATCTTTAGAAGATACATGCGATCCCGACCTGTCAGTAAATATCTGAATATCTTTAGAAGATACATGCGATCCCGACCTGTCAGTAAAAATCTTAATATCTTTAGAAGATTCATGCGATCCCGACCTGTCAGTAAATATCTTAATATCTTTAGAAGATACATGCGATCCAACCTGTCAGTAAATATCTGAATATCTTTAGAAGATACATGCAATCCAACCTGTCAGTAAATATCTGAATATCTTTAGAAGATACATGCGATCCCGACCTGTCAGTAAATATCTTAATATCTTTAGAAGATACATGCGATCCCAACCTGTCAGTAAATATCTTAATATCTTTAGAAGATACATGCGATCCCGACCTGTCAGTAAATATCTGAATATCTTTAGAAGATACATGCGATCCCGACCTGTCAGTAAATATCTTAATATCTTTAGAAGATACATGCGACCCCGGCCTGTCAGTAAATATCTGAATATCTTTAGAAGATACATGCGATCCCGCCCGATTCAGAGCACCAAGATAAAAACTTACTGCAATTTCTCCTCTCTGAAGAAAGTGGCACACCCTTCAGCAACCTCTCCAGGTTTAGTTTTCATTAATCCTTTCAGACCCTCTTGCTCAAATATAGAAAGTAGGTCATGGATAAACAACTTGCGGTCGACTTCTTGTAGGCATACGACGTCTGCATTGTAACCTGGATTAAAACAGTTAAAATAAGAACCAATTATATTAAACTACATTTCTTTTTATCCTAACAAATCTGTGGAAATATCACATATCAATATACAGTGTATATGAAATCAATCAATTTTTTTTTTTGGGGGGGGGGGCTGGGTATCATGGTCATACTGCAATACATGCATTTTAGTCTACAGTGAATCTGTGAAAAGACAAGTCTAATACCCCCATTAACCTGACACTCCCATACCCTATACCCTGACAGTCTAATACCCCATTAACCTGACACTCCCATACCCTATACCCTGACAGTCTAATACCCCATTAACCTGACACTCCCATACCCTATACCCTGACAGTCTAATAACCCATTAACCTGGCATTCCCATACCCTACACCCTGACAGTCTAATACCCCAATAACCTGACATTCCCATACCCTATACCCTGACAGTCTTATACCCAAACAACCTGACATTCCCATACCCTATACCCTGACAGTCTAATACCCCATTAACCTGACATTCCCATACCCTACACCCTGACAGTCTAATACCCCAATAACCTGACATTCCCATACCCTATACCCTGACAGTCTTATACCCAAACAACCTGACATTCCCATACCCTATACCCTGACAGTCTAATACCCCAATAACCTGACATTCCCATACCCTATACCTTGACAGTCTAATACCCCATTAACCTGACATTCCCATACCCTATACCCTGAAAGTATAATACCCCATTAACATGACATTCCCATACCCTATACCCTGACAGTCTAATACCCCATTAACCTGACACTCCCATACCCTATACCCTGACAGTCTAATACCACAATAACCTGACACACCCATACCCTATACCCTGACAGTCTAATACTCCAATAACCTGACATTCCCATACCCTATACCCTGACAGTCTAATACCCCAATAACCTGGCATTCCCATACCCTATACCCTGACAGTCTAATACCCAAATAACCTGGCATTCCCATACCCTATACCCTGACAGTCTAATACCCCAATAACCTGACATTCCCATACCCTATACCCTGACAGTCTAATACCCCAATAACCTGACATTCCCATACCCTATACCCTGACAGTCTAATACCCCAATAACCTGACACTCCCATACCCTATACCCTGACAGTCTAATACCCCAATAACCTGACACTCCCATACCCTATACCCTGACAGTCTAATACCCCATTAACCTGACACTCCCATACCCTATACCCTGACAGTCTAATACCCCAATAACCTGACATTCCCATACCCTATGCCCTGACAGTCTAATACCCCAATAACCTGACATTCCCATACCTTATACCCTGACAGTCTAATACCCCATTAATCTGACATTCCCATACCCTACACCCTGACAGTATAATACCCCAATAACCTGACATTCCCATACCCTATACCCTGACAGTCTAATACCCCAATAACCTGACACTCCCATACCCTACACCCTGACAGTCTAACACCCCATAAACCTGACACTCCCATACCCTATACCTTGACAGTCTAATACCCCAATAACCTGACACTCCCATACCCTATACCCTGACAGTCTATTACCCCAATAACCTGACATTCCCATACCCTATACCTTGACAGTCTAATACCCCAATAACCTGACACTCCCATACCCTACACCCTGACAGTCTAATACCCCAATAACCTGACATCCCCATACCCTATACCCTGACAGTCTAATACCCCAATAACCTGACATCCCCATACCCTACACCCTGACAGTCTAACACCCCAATAACCTGACATTCCCATACCCTATACACTGACAGTCATATACCCCAATAACCTGACACTCCCATACCCTATACCCTGACAGTCTAACACCCCAATAACCTGACACTCCCATACCCTATACACTGACAGTCATATACCCCAATAACCTGACATCCCCATACCCTACACCCTGACAGTCTAACACCCCAATAACCTGACATTCCCATACCCTATACACTGACAGTCATATACCCCAATAACCTGACACTCCCATACCCTATACCCTGACAGTCTAACACCCCAATAACCTGACACTCCCATACCCTATACACTGACAGTCATATACCCCAATAACCTGACACTCCCATACCCTATACCCTGACAGTCTAATACCCCAATAACCTGACACTCCCATACCCTACACCCTGACAGTCTAACACCCCAATAACCTGACACTCCCATACCCTATACCCTGACAGTCTAACACCCCAATAACCTGACATTCCCATACCCTATACCCTGACAGTCTAATACCCCAATAACCTGACATTCCCATACCCTATACCCTGACAGTCTAATACCCCAATAACCTGACATTCCCATACCCTATACCCTGACAGTCTAATATCCCAATAACCTGACATCCCCATACCCTATACCCTGACAGTATAACACCCCATTAACCTGACATTCCCATACCCTACACCCTGACAGTCTAATACCCCAATAACCTGACATCCCCATACCCTATACCCTGACAGTATAACACCCCATTAATCTGACATTCCCATACCCTACACCCTGACAGTCTAATACCCCAATAACCTGACACTCCCATACCCTATACCCTGACAGTCTAATACCCCAATAACCTGACATTCCCATACCCTACACCCTGACAGTCTAATATCCCAATAACCTGACATTCCCATACCCTATACCCTGACAGTCTAATACCCCAATAACCTGACATTCCCATACCCTATACCCTGACAGTCTAATATCCCAATAACCTGACATTCCCATACCCTATACCCTGACAGTCTAATATCCCAATAACCTGACACTCCCATACCCTATACCCTGACAGTCTAATACCCCAATAACCTGACATTCCCATACCCTATACCCTGACAGTCTAATATCCCAATAACCTGACATTCCCATACCCTATACCCTGACAGTCTAATATCCCAATAACCTGACATTCCCATACCCTATACCCTGACAGTCTAATATCCCAATAACCTGACATTCCCATACCCTATACCCTGACAGTCTAATACCCCAATAACCTGACATTCCCATACCCTATACCCTGACAGTCTAATACCCCAATAACCTGACACTCCCATACCCTATACCCTGACAGTCTAATACTCCAATAACCTGACAATCCCATACCCTACACCCTGACAGTCTAATATCCCAATAACCTGACATTTCCATACCCTATACCCTGACAGTCTAATACCCCAATAACCTGACACTCCCATGCCCTATACCCTGACAGTCTTATACCCAAACAACCTGACATTCCCATATCCCATACCCTATACCCTGACAGTCTAATACCCCAATAACCTGGCATTCCCATACCCTATACCCTGACAGTCTAATACCCCAATAACCTGACACTCCCATACCCTACACCCTGACAGTCTAATACCCCAATAACCTGACACTCCCATACCCTACACCCTGACAGTCTATTACCCCAATAACCTGACATTCCCATACCCTATACCCTGACAGTCTTATACCCCAATAACCTGACACTCCCATACCCTACACCCTGACAGTCTAATACCCCAATAACCTGACACTCCCATACCCTACACCCTGACAGTCTAATACCCCAATAACCTGACATTCCCATACCCTATACCCTGACAGTCTAATACCCCAATAACCTGACACTCCCATACCCTACACCCTGACAGTCTAATACCCCAATAACCTGACACTCCCATACCCTATACCCTGACAGTCTAATACCCCAATAACCTGACATTCCCATACCCTATACCCTGACAGTCTTATACCCAAACAACCTGACATTCCCATACCCCATACCCTATACCCTGACAGTCTAATACCCCAATAACCTGACATTCCCATACCCTATACCCTGACAGTCTAATACCCCAATAACCTGGCATTCCCATACCCTATACCCTGACAGTCTAATACCCCAATAACCTGACACTCCCATACCCTATACCCTGACAGTCTAATACCCCAATAACCTGACATTCCCATACCCTATACACTGACAGTCATATACCCCAATAACCTGACACTCCCATACCCTACACCCTGACAGTCTAATACCCCAATAACCTGACACTCCCATACCCTATACCCTGACAGTCTAATACCCCAATAACCTGACATTCCCATACCCCATACCCTACACCCTGACAGTCATATACCCCAATAACCTGACACTCCCATACCCTATACCCTGACAGTCTTATACCCAAACAACCTGACATTCCCATACCCCATACCCTACACCCTGACAGTCATATACCCCAATAACCTGACATTCCCATACCCTATACCCTGACAGTCTAATACCCCAATAACCTGACACTCCCATACCCTATACACTGACAGTCATATACCCCAATAACCTGACACTCCCATACCCTATACCCTGACAGTCATATACCCCAATAACCTGACACTCCCATACCCTATACCCTGACAGTCTAATACCCAAACAACCTGACATTCCCATACCCCATACCCTGACTGTCTAATATCCCAATAACCTGACATCCCCATACCCTATACCCTGACAGTCTAACACCCCATTAACCTGACAATCCCATACCCCATACCCTGACAGTCTAATACCCCAATAACCTGACATTCCCATACCCTATACCCTGACAGTCTAATACCCCAATAACCTGACACTCCCATACCCTATACACTGACAGTCATATACCCCAATAACCTGACACTCCCATACCCTATACCCTGACAGTCATATACCCCAATAACCTGACACTCCCATACCCTATACCCTGACAGTCTTATACCCAAACAACCTGACATTCCCATACCCCATACCCTGACAGTCTAATATCCCAATAACCTGACATCCCCATACCCTATACCCTGACAGTCTAACACCCCATTAACCTGACAATCCCATACCCTATACCCTGACAGTTTAACACCCTAATAACCTGACATTCCCATACCCTATACACTGACAGTCATATACCCCAATAACCTGACACTCCCATACCCTATACCCTGACAGTCTAACACCCCAATAACCTGACATTCCCATACCCTATACCCTGACAGTCTAATACCCCAATAACCTGACATTCCCATACCCTATACCCTGACAGTCTAATACCCCAATAACCTGACACTCCCATACCCTATACCCTGACAGTCTAATATCCCAATAACCTGACATTCCCATACCCTATACCCTGACAGTCTAATACCCCAATAACCTGACACTCCCATACCCTACACCCTGACAGTCTAACACCCCAATAACCTGACATTCCCATACCCTATACCCTGACAGTCTAATACCCCAATAACCTGACATTCCCATACCCTATACCCTGACAGTCTAATACCCCAATAACCTGACATTCCCATACCCTATACCCTGACAGTCTAATACCCCAATAACCTGACATTCCCATACCCTATACCCTGACAGTCTAATACCCCAATAACCTGACATTCCCATATCCTATACCCTGACAGTCTAATACCCCAATAACCTGACATTCCCATACCCTATACCCTGACAGTCTAATACCCCAATAACCTGACATTCCCATAACCTATACCCTGACAGTCTAATACCCCAATAACCTGACACTCCCATACCCTATACCCTGACAGTCTAATACCCCAATAACCTGACATTCCCATACCCTATACCCTGACAGTCTAATACCCCAATAACCTGACATTCCCATACCCTATACCCTGACAGTCTAATACCCCAATAACCTGACACTCCCATACCCTATACCCTGACAGTCTAATACCCCAATAACCTGACATTCCCATACCCTATACCCTGACAGTCTAATATCCCAATAACCTGACATCCCCATACCCTATACCCTGACAGTATAACACCCCAATAACCTGACATTCCCATACCCTATACCCTGACAGTCTAATACTACAATAACCTGACATTCCCACACCTTATACCCTGACAGTCTAATACCCCAATAACCTGACATTCCCATACCCTACACCCTGACAGTCTAACACCCCAATAACATGACACTCCCATACCCTATACCCTGACAGTCTAATACCCCAATAACCTGACACTCCCATACCCTATACCCTGACAATCTAACACCCCAATAACCTGACATTCCCATACCCTATACCCTGACAGTCTAATATCCCAATAACCTGACATCCCCATACCCTATACCCTGACAGTATAACACCCCAATAACCTGACATTCCCATACCCTATACCCTGACAGTCTAATACCCCAACAACCTGACATTCCCATACCCTATACCCTGACAGTCTAATATCCCAATAACCTGACATTCCCATACCCTACACCCTGACAGTCTAACACCCCAATAACCTGACATTCCCATACCCTATACCCTGACAGTCTAATACCCCAATAACCTGACATCCCCATACCCTACACCCTGACAGTCTAACACCCCAATAACCTGACATTCCCATACCCTATACACTGACAGTCATATACCCCAATAACCTGACATTCCCATACCCTACACCCTGACAGTCTAACACCCCAATAACCTGACACTCCCATACCCTATACCCTGACAGTCTAATACCCCAATAACCTGACATCCCCATACCCTACACCCTGACAGTCTAACACCCCAATAACCTGACATTCCCATACCCTATACACTGACAGTCATACACCCCAATAACCTGACACTCCCATACCCTATACCCTGACAGTCTAACACCCCAATAACCTGACACTCCCATACCCTATACACTGACAGTCATATACCCCAATAACCTGACACTCCCATACCCTATACCCTGACAGTCTAATACCCCAATAACCTGACACTCCCATACCCTATAACCTGACAGTCTAACACCCCAATAACCTGACACTCCCATACCCTATACCCTGACAGTCTAATACCCCAATAACCTGACATTCCCATACCCTACACCCTGACAGTCTAACACCCCAATAACCTGACATTCCCATACCCTATACCCTGACAGTCTAATACCCCAATAACCTGACATTCCCATACCCTATACCCTGACAGTCTAATACCCCAATAACCTGACACTCCCATACCCTATACACTGACAGTCATATACCCCAATAACCTGACACTCCCATACCCTATACCCTGACAGTCATATACCCCAATAACCTGACACTCCCATACCCTATACCCTGACAGTCTAATACCCAAACAACCTGACATTCCCATACCCCATACCCTGACAGTCTAATATCCCAATAACCTGACATCCCCATACCCTATACCCTGACAGTCTAACACCCCATTAACCTGACAATCCCATACCCCATACCCTGACAGTCTAATACCCCAATAACCTGACATTCCCATACCCTATACCCTGACAGTCTAATACCCCAATAACCTGACACTCCCATACCCTATACACTGACAGTCATATACCCCAATAACCTGACACTCCCATACCCTATACCCTGACAGTCATATACCCCAATAACCTGACACTCCCATACCCTATACCCTGACAGTATTATACCCAAACAACCTGACATTCCCATACCCCATACCCTGACAGTCTAATATCCCAATAACCTGACATCCCCATACCCTATACCCTGACAGTCTAACACCCCATTAACCTGACAATCCCATACCCTATACCCTGACAGTTTAACACCCTAATAACCTGACATTCCCATACCCTATACACTGACAGTCATATACCCCAATAACCTGACACTCCCATACCCTATACCCTGACAGTCTAACACCCCAATAACCTGACATTCCCACACCTTATACCCTGACAGTCTAATACCCCAATAACCTGACATTCCTGTACCCTATACCTTGACAGTCTAATACCCCAATAACCTGACATTCCCATACCCTATACCCTGACAGTCTAATACCCCAATAACCTGACATTCCCATACCCTATACACTGACAGTCATATACCCCAATAACCTGACATTCCCATACCCTATACCCTGACAGTCTAACACCCCAATAACCTGACATTCCCATACCCTATACCCTGACAGTCTAATACCCCAATAACCTGACATTCCCATACCCTATACCCTGACAGTCTAATACCCCAATAACCTGACATTCCCATACCCTATACCCTGACAGTCTAATACCCCAATAACCTGACATTCCCATACCCTATACCCTGACAGTCTAATACCCCAATAACCTGACACTCCCATACCCTATACCCTGACAGTCTAATACCCCAATAACCTGACATTCCCATACCCTATACCCTGACAGTCTAATACCCCAATAACCTGACATTCCCATACCCTATACCCTGACAGTCTAATACCCCAATAACCTGACACTCCCATACCCTATACCCTGACAGTCTAATACCCCAATAACCTGACATTCCCATACCCTATACCCTGACAGTCTAATATCCCAATAACCTGACATCCCCATACCCTATACCCTGACAGTATAACACCCCAATAACCTGACATTCCCATACCCTATACCCTGACAGTCTAATACCACAATAACCTGACATTCCCACACCTTATACCCTGACAGTCTAATACCCCAATAACCTGACATTCCCATACCCTACACCCTGACAGTCTAACACCCCAATAACATGACACTACCATACCCTATACCCTGACAGTCTAATACCCCAATAACCTGACACTCCCATACCCTATACCCTGACAGTCTAACACCCCAATAATCTGACATTCCCATACCCTATACCCTGACAGTCTAATATCCCAATAACCTGACATCCCCATACCCTATACCCTGACAGTATAACACCCCAATAACCTGACATTCCCATACCCTATACCCTGACAGTCTAATACCCCAACAACCTGACATTCCCATACCCTATACCCTGACAGTCTAATATCCCAATAACCTGACATTCCCATACCCTACACCCTGACAGTCTAACACTCCAATAACCTGACATTCCCATACCCTATACCCTGACAGTCTAATACCCCAATAACCTGACATCCCCATACCCTATACCCTGACAGTCTAATACCCCAATAACCTGACATTCCCATACCCTATACCCTGACAGTCTAATACCCCAATAACCTGACACTCCCATACCCTATACCCTGACAGTCTAATACTCAAATAACCTGACATTCCCATACCCTACACCCTGACAGTCTAATATCCCAATAACCTGACATTTCCATACCCTATACCCTGACAGTCTAATACCCCAATAACCTGACACTCCCATGCCCTATACCCTGACAGTCTTATACCCAAACAACCTGACATTCCCATATCCCATACCCTATACCTTGACAGTCTAATACCCCAATAACCTGGCATTCCCATACCCTATACCCTGACAGTCTAATACCCCAATAACCTGACACTCCCATACCCTACACCCTGACAGTCTAATACCCCAATAACCTGACACTCCCATACCCTACACCCTGACAGTCTATTACCCCAATAACCTGACATTCCCATACCCTATACCCTGACAGTCTTATACCCCAATAACCTGACACTCCCATACCCTACACCCTGACAGTCTAATACCCCAATAACCTGACACTCCCATACCCTACACCCTGACAGTCTAATACCCCAATAACCTGACATTCCCATACCCTATACCCTGACAGTCTAATACCCCAATAACCTGACACTCCCATACCCTACACCCTGACAGTCTAATACCCCAATAACCTGACACTCCCATACCCTATACCCTGACAGTCTAATACCCCAATAACCTGACATTCCCATACCCTATACCCTGACAGTCTTATACCCAAACAACCTGACATTCCCATACCCCATACCCTATACCCTGACAGTCTAATACCCCAATAACCTGACATTCCCATACCCTATACCCTGACAGTCTAATACCCCAATAACCTGGCATTCCCATACCCTATACCCTGACAGTCTAATACCCCAATAACCTGACACTCCCATACCCTATACCCTGACAGTCTAATACCCCAATAACCTGACATCCCCATACCCTACACCCTGACAGTCTAACACCCCAATAACCTGACATTCCCATACCCTATACACTGACAGTCATATACCCCAATAACCTGACATTCCCATACCCTACACCCTGACAGTCTAACACCCCAATAACCTGACACTCCCATACCCTATACCCTGACAGTCTAATACCCCAATAACCTGACATCCCCATACCCTACACCCTGACAGTCTAACACCCCAATAACCTGACATTCCCATACCCTATACACTGACAGTCATACACCCCAATAACCTGACACTCCCATACCCTATACCCTGACAGTCTAACACCCCAATAACCTGACACTCCCATACCCTATACACTGACAGTCATATACCCCAATAACCTGACACTCCCATACCCTATACCCTGACAGTCTAATACCCCAATAACCTGACACTCCCATACCCTATAACCTGACAGTCTAACACCCCAATAACCTGACACTCCCATACCCTATACCCTGACAGTCTAATACCCCAATAACCTGACATTCCCATACCCTACACCCTGACAGTCTAACACCCCAATAACCTGACATTCCCATACCCTATACCCTGACAGTCTAATACCCCAATAACCTGACATTCCCATATCCTATACCCTGACAGTCTAATACCCCAATAACCTGACATTCCCATACCCTATACCCTGACAGTCTAATACCCCAATAACCTGACATTCCCATACCCTATACCCTGACAGTCTAATACCCCAATAACCTGACACTCCCATACCCTATACCCTGACAGTCTAATACCCCAATAACCTGACATTCCCATACCCTATACCCTGACAGTCTAATACCCCAATAACCTGACATTCCCATACCCTATACCCTGACAGTCTAATACCCCAATAACCTGACACTACCATACCCTATACCCTGACAGTCTAATACCCCAATAACCTGACATTCCCATACCCTATACCCTGACAGTCTAATATCCTAATAACCTGACATCCCCATACCCTATACCCTGACAGTATAACACCCCAATAACCTGACATTCCCATACCCTATACCCTGACAGTCTAATACCACAATAACCTGACATTCCCACACCTTATACCCTGACAGTCTAATACCCCAATAACCTGACATTCCCATACCCTATACCCTGACAGTCTAATACCCCAATAACCTGACACTCCCATACCCTATACCCTGACAGTCTAATACCCCAATAACCTGACATTCCCATACCCTATACCCTGACAGTCTAATACCCCAATAACCTGACATTCCCATACCCTATACCCTGACAGTCTAATACCCCAATAACCTGACACTACCATACCCTATACCCTGACAGTCTAATACCCCAATAACCTGACATTCCCATACCCTATACCCTGACAGTCTAATATCCTAATAACCTGACATCCCCATACCCTATACCCTGACAGTATAACACCCCAATAACCTGACATTCCCATACCCTATACCCTGACAGTCTAATACCACAATAACCTGACATTCCCACACCTTATACCCTGACAGTCTAATACCCCAATAACCTGACATTCCCATACCCTACACCCTGACAGTCTAACACCCCAATAACATGACACTCCCATACCCTATACCCTGACAGTCTAATACCCCAATAACCTGACACTCCCATACCCTATACCCTGACAGTCTAACACCCCAATAACCTGACATTCCCATACCCTATACCCTGACAGTCTAATATCCCAATAACCTGACATCCCCATACCCTATACCCTGACAGTATAACACCCCAATAACCTGACATTCCCATACCCTATACCCTGACAGTCTAATACCCAAACAACCTGACATTCCCATACCCCATACCCTGACAGTCTAATATCCCAATAACCTGACATCCCCATACCCTATACCCTGACAGTCTAACACCCCATTAACCTGACAATCCCATACCCTATACCCTGACAGTTTAACACCCTAATAACCTGACATTCCCATACCCTATACACTGACAGTCATATACCCCAATAACCTGACACTCCCATACCCTATACCCTGACAGTCTAACACCCCAATAACCTGACATTCCCACACCTTATACCCTGACAGTCTAATACCCCAATAACCTGACATTCCTGTACCCTATACCTTGACAGTCTAATACCCCATTAACCTGATATTCCCATACCCTACACCCTGACAGTCTAATACCCCATTAACCAGACATTCCCATACCCTATACCCTGACAGTCTAATACCCCATTAACCTGACATTCCCATACCCTATACCCTGACAGTCTAATACCCCAATAACCTGACATTCCCATACCCTACACCCTGACAGTCTAATACCCCATTAACCTGACATTCCCATACCCTATACCCTGACAGTCTAATACCCCAATAACCTGACATTCCCATACCCTACACCCTGACAGTCTAATACCCCAATAACCTGACATTCCCATACCCTACACCCTGACAGTCTAACACCCCATTAACCTGACACTCCCATACCCTATACACTGACAGTCTAATACCCCATTAACCTGACACTCCCATACCCTATACCCTGACAGTCTAATACCCCATTAACCTGACACTCCCATACCCTATACCCTGACAGTCTAATACCCCAATAACCTGACATTCCCATACCCTACACCCTGACAGTCTAATACCCCAATAACCTGACATTCCCATACCCTACACCCTGACAGTCTAATACCCCAATAACCTGACATTCCCATACCCTACACCCTGACAGTCTAACACCCCAATAACCTGACACTCTCATACCCTACACCCTGACAGTCTAACACCCCATAAACCTACAGCCATCAACGTAATACTTATAAACCTTCTTGTGACTAAAAAAACAAAATTAAGAATATAAAGAGTATTTGTGCACTGCAAACCTAGTATTTCTTTGAGAAGGAGTTGTTTGCGGTAGTCGAGCCTGAGAGCGTAGGGGGGACAGTATGGGTAGAGGACTTCTCGGCTGTAGTCGGAGTCAGCGTATAGGTCAGCTAAGATGTTATACGTCATCATCCGCAAACTGTAAATATATCATAAACAGCATTCTCTACAGTTACCATGGTTACAGGATGTTCTTTTATGAATTAGTTTTAATTAACAAAATGAGCCCATGTACCACATTGTCTTATCAAGTTATAGTCCTGACCTTCCCCGTGACATCACAGTCCGGGTGTACAGGTTATAATACTGACCTTCCCTGTGACATCACAGTCCGGGTGTACAGGTTATAATACTGACCTTCCCTGTGACATCACAGTCCGGGTGTACAGGTTATAATACTGACCTCCCCTGTGACATCACAGTCCGGGTGTACAGGTTATAATACTGACCTTCCCTCTGACATCACAGTCCGGGTGTACAGGTTATAATACTGACCTCCCCTGTGACATCACAGTCGAGGTGAACAGGTTATAATACTGACCTCCCCTGTGACATCATAGTCCGGGTGTACAGGTTATAATACTGACCTTCCCTGTGACATCACAGTCCGGGTGTACAGGTTATAATACTGACCTTCCCTCTGACATCACAGTCCGGGTGTACAGGTTATAATATTGACCTTCCCTCTGACATCACAGTCCGGGTAAACAGGTTATAATACTGACCTTCCCTGTGACATCACAGTCCGGGTGTACAGGTTATGATACTGACCTTCCCTGTGACATCATAGTCCGGGTGTACAGGTTATAATACTGACCTTCCCTCTGACATCACAGTACGGGTGTACAGGTTATAATACTGACCTTCCCTCTGACATCACAGTCCGGGTGTACAGGTTATAATACTGACCTTCCCTCTGACATCACAGTCCGGGTGTACAGGTTATAATACTGACCTTCCCTCTGACATCACAGTCCGGGTGTACAGGTTATAATACTGACCTTCCCTGTGACATCACAGTCCGGGTGTACAGGTTACAATACTGACCTGCTGTGTGGTGTGACTGTCCGGGTGTTCAGGTTATAATATTGACCTTCCCTCTGACATCACAGCCCGGGTGTACAGGTTATAATACTGACCTTCCCTGTGACATCACAGTCCGGGTGTACAGGTTATAATACTGACCTTCCCTGTGACATCACAGTCCGGGTGTACAGGTTATAATACTGACCTTCCCTGTGACATCACAGTACGGGCGTACAGGTTATAATACTGACCTCCCCTGTGACATCACAGTCCGGGTGTACAGGTTATAATACTGACCTTCCCTCTGACATCACAGTCCGGGTGTTCAGGTTATAATACTGACCTCCCCTGTGACATCATAGTCCGGGTGAACATGTATAATACTGACCTGCCGTGTGGTGTGACTGTCCGGGTGTTCAGGTTATAATACTGACCTTCCCTGTGACATCACAGTCCGGGTGTACAGGTTACAATACTGACCTGCCGTGCGGCGTGACTGTCCGGGTGTTCAGGTTATGATACTGACCTGCCGTGCGGCGTGACTGTCCGGGTGTACTGATGTCTGTTCTGGAATGGACAGAAGCCCGGCCCAGCATGCACTTCTACCACTTCCTTTGTATTATTCTCGGCTTCCCCCAGCCGAGTTCCGTCTGTCGGGACACATTCCACCTTGAGATACAAGTTGACGTCTCCATTTGTAGGCACATAGTAACGCCCCCTGTGAACTTCTGTCCATTCTAAATCACTGCCGTCAAATTTGGTTTTGAGCTTTTTGTTTTGTTTGGCAGACGTCTGAGCTTTAACTGATTTCCTTGTCTCTCTGCCTGTTGACCAGATAATCTGGGACCGGGAGAAATCGGCAAATTCTGCATCAAGTTTTGGATATACTGGAAATCCTGCCATGACACAACCTGGGAGAGTGATTGACCTCACCGTGGGGACGTTGACCTGCACCGCATATTTCACTTCCTGTATCTGTAGCACAGCGCCCTCTACCCACGATTCTCCATTTATAGCTTCACCTTAAAAATATTCAATTATTAAACATGTTAATGTGTTCATTATCTTCCAGCAATTGAACCTCAAGCAACTAACAGAGCAATCAATATTGAGCAATCAACAGAGCAATCAACAGAGCAATCAACAGAGCAATCATCAAGCAACATCAAACCATTAACATTGAGCCATTAACATTGAGCCATTAACATTGAGTAATTAACGTCCTGTGAAATGAAATTTTCCGGCATTATAGTGACCAATTTTCCAATTTGTCCTGGCATGTTAGTAAACACACCAACCAGTTTTATTTCATGAAACAAAGATGTCCAAATGCCCATGGTGATATTTACCATTACCAGATGGCGCCACCAGATGTCCAAATGGCCCATAGTGAACCTGCTTGGCCGTACAGGGTCATGCTTTGTGTGACTAAATGTCAGATGTCTGGTTCCAACAGCTGATATTTACCATTACCAGATGGCGCCACCATCTATTTGGTCATACATAAACACACAGCTCACCCCCTCCATCGCTGGCACACTGTGTCACCCCCTCCTTCCATGCTGACACACTGTGTCAACCCCTCCATCACTGACACACTGTGTCGCCCCCTCCTTCACTGACACACTGTGTCGCCCCCTCCTTCCATGCTGACACACTGTGTCAACCCCTCCATCACTGGCACACTGTGTCACCCTCTCCATCGCTGGCACACTGTCGCCCCCTCCTTCACTGACACACTGTGTCACCCCCTCCTTCCATGCTGACACACTGTGTCACCCCCTCCTTCACTGACACCCTGTGTCACCCCCTCCTTCGCTGACACACTGTGTCGCCCTCTCCATCGCTGACACACTGTGTCGCCCCCTCCTTCACTGACACACTGTGTCGCCCCCTACTTCACTGACACACTGTGTCGCCCCCTCCTTCACTGACACACTGTGTCGCCCCCACTTTCACTGACACACTGTGTCACCCCGCTTTTGTCCACTTACCTGAGAATTCTATATCACATTCTTTGGAATGATATAATTTGACACAAACTTCTTCTTCCGGCAAATCTGCGTCTTCCTTTCTCTTTTTGCTTTTCTTTTTGTGAACAACTTTGCCAACATTTGCACTGATTCTGGCGAGTGTGTTTTGAAGTTGTTCCTCCTTGAGTCTGTCCAGGTTGTAGATTCTCTCCTTGCCGTTCTCGGGGGTCGCAAACTTAAATCTGATCTGCAGCCTTTCCTCACCAGGAACAGATCTGCTCAAAAAGAAATGAGGAAATATGCTGACTTTCAGACAAGACAATTTTAGAGGAAACAATTAAACTTAACTTATGTTGCCCTGAAGTCAGGCATATTTGGCATGCGAGCGACATGCGAGCGACATGCGAGCGACATGCTGGTGACATGCGAGCGACATGCTGGTGACATGCAAGCGACATGCTGGCGACATGCTGGTGATATGCAGGTGACATGTAGGTGACATGCAGTTGACATAATAATAATTATCAATAATATGAATAGGAATGATAAAGTCATTAATTAATTCATACGCAGCATCCGCTGCACCGATCGGCTCGATCTTGGGCTCATTGGAAAGAAAAAGATGAAATATTAAGAAAGGCGGAGGGGACACAGCATAAATTCCTTTTATTATTAGACAAAATATCCAAAAACCAGTATTTCAAGCAGTACAGAAGGAGGAGCTTACAAAAAGGTAACAGCAGTATTCATATTAACATAATTTATGATGTTACCATGACGTCACTATGTTGACACTTCTATATATGACGTCACTATGACAACACCTTCCTGTCTGACGTCATTATGACACATTTCTGTATGAGTCATTATGACACATTTCTGTATGATGTCACCTTGGAGTAATTATGAATGGAGGCACAATGGCTGTTATTTGATATATGGCGTCATAGCAACGCATTGTTTCACACAATGGATTCAAAATCCTTTGACCCTATCATAGTTGCCGACTTCAGAACAGTGAAAAATTGAAGATTCATATTTTTAAAAAATGAATTGGCCAAAGTTTTATTTAAGAATTATACCACATTTTGGTTTATTTTTTTAAAGTAAAAATCAGAATAGTTGCTCTTATGAAGCTTACAATACCATCCACTCAAAATTACTTCAAATAAATCTGTTCATTTCTGTTCTGATTTCTTCAATAATAGATATTATAAAAAAAGAGAAATGCATTTTCCAAACCTTTTATTTTTTAAACATGTTTATAAAAAAATCATAATTCATATTCATATTGCTTTTAATACACTTTTAAAACAAAGTATTGATAATGATATAGCATTTATTAAAATTCTTGTTGCAATTTTTTATTGTTAATTTTTGTTGATTTAAATGATGAC
The DNA here is from genome assembly GCA_949316495.1 of Amphiduros pacificus. Lineage (NCBI taxonomy): Eukaryota > Metazoa > Annelida > Polychaeta > Phyllodocida > Hesionidae > Amphiduros > Amphiduros pacificus. The sequence goes on from OX439011.1 coordinate 1,557,822, forward strand.
ATGATATGTATTAGGTCAATTTATTTATAACGGCGCATAAATTGGCAGGGCTATAAATTAAATTTTCTGATAGTATTTTTTTCACTGTGGTATATTTTTCTAAGCTCCCAATATATGCGCCAATAATTAAAAATAAACTGGAAAGATAAAAATAACAGTTAAGTACACAATTTCCTGATAATGTGAGGGTAAAACAGAAATATTAATTCATTTTCATAAATATGATATGAATTTGCAAATCTCTTCATAAAATCGTCTAAACTTGGAGCAGAGAAATCAAATTTATACCTTTATAATCAGTAAAACAAGGGTTGAATAAAATGTGCATCTTGTAACCTCACACAACTGTGTTTACCTGGCTCGAAACGTTATTACAGTTCTAGAACAGGTTAAATCATCTTTCTACTCCAATTATTTATGAAACTGTGGTCATTTGTATATACGATATTCAATGGAAAGAGATGTGCATCTCGTAGCCTCACACAACTGTGTTTACCTTGATCGCAACGTCAATTGTTGACAAAACTATGGTTTATATTAACTTGCTCCTCTGCATTTCATATTATTGTTGGTTCACTTGTAATAATAATAATAATAATAATAATAATAATAATAATAATAATAATAATAATAATAATAATAATAATAATAATAATAATAATAATAATAATAATAATAATAATAATAATAAAATTTGTATAGCACTGATATCAGACAAGTCTGTTCATAGCGCTGAATTCAGGACATGCATCCTGAAGAGATGAGTTTTCAGCCTACTCTTAAACAAGGAGACTGAGGCATTAGTCCTGATATCATTAGGTAAGGAATTCCAGAGTCTAGGGCCAACTGATGTAGGTGACATGCAGGTGACATGCAGGTGCCATGTAGGTGACATGTAGGTGCCATGTAGGTGCCATGTAGATGACATGTAGGTGACATGTAGGTGACATGTAGGTGCCATGTAGGTGACATGCAAGTGACATGCAGGTGCCATGTAGGTGACATGTATGTGACATGTAGGTGACACGCAGGCGACACGCAAGTGACATGTAGGTGACATGTAGGTGATATGTAGGTGACATGCAGGTGACATGTAAATGATATACCAGGTGACATGCAGGTGCAATGTAGGTGCCATGTAGGTGACATGCAGGTGACATGTAGGTGACATGCAGGTGACATGTAGGTGCCATGCAGGTTAAATGTAGATGACATGTAGGTGACATGCTGGTGACATGCAGGTGCCATGAAGATGACATGTGAGCGACATGCTGGTGACATGCAAGCGACATGCAAGCGACATGCTGGTGATATGTAGGTGCCATGTATGTGACATGCAGGTGACATGTAGGTGACATGTAAATGATATACCAGGTGACATGCAGGTGCCATGTAGGTGACATGCAGGTGCCATGTAGGTGACATGCAGGTGCCATGTAGGTGCCATGTAGGTGCCATGTAGATGACATGTAGGTGACATGTAGGTGCCATGTAGATGCCATGTAGATGACATGCAGGTGACATGTAGGTGCCATGTAGATGACATGTAGGTGCCATGCAGGTGCCATGTAGGTGAAATGCAGGTGACATGCAGGTGCCATGTAGATGACATGCGAGCGACATGCTGGTGATATGTAGGTGCCATGTAGATGACATGTAGGTGTACAGAAGTCATGAATATTCATAAACATTTGATTGAGAAATAATTGGTGACAGATTAAATGAATATTCATACAGATTGTTATTGGAAAGCATCTCAGACAGCCAACTAATTATGGGTCATGACCAGCGATTGGTCAATTCTGATTGTATGATATTTTGGTAGGGGAGATTCACTGCATGCAAGGCTGGACATGGTGGTCCAGATTTCAAACAGAGTTAAAACAGGGCAATGGCGGCAGAGGTAGTGAGAACTACCAATGTGATGCAGAGTCCCTGTTTAGTCCCTGTTTAGTCCCTGTTTAGTCACTATTTAGTCCCTGTTTAGTCTCTGTTAAGCGTTACCAGTGCTGTTTGGTCATCATTGTTGAGGTGATCTCATGTCATGATCTACTCCCGGGGATCTACTATTATTAAAGTATTATATAAATATCGCCTCACCTGACAGTCAGCCTCCGCATCGTATTTACGTTCTTACAGATATGTCTGACGAATACTCTCCACGTTTTCCAGTATACACGAGTGCTATTGCTCAACATCAGTTAAATCGTGGAAATGTAAACATGTACATGTGAATTTCACTGTTTCTGGCAACTTTCTCCCAATTATCGCTCAAAGAAGAACACGACCTCTGGCGGTTAAAATTAATTGTGAAATGCACACCAGGTGGCACAACATCACAAAGCAGAGCTTTTGCGAAGAACCTGATCAAGATTCTTTGGCTTTTGGTAGACATAGGCTCACGATACAGCTTCTTTACAAACATGTCTGAGCTCTGAAAATCCCTCAAATAAAAACTCAATGTGAAGTTTTCCCTCTGTGAAAAAACTCAATGTGAAGTTTTCACTCTGGTTTTCTACATAAGAGATTGGTATAATTTTAATTAGCATGACATATAGGTTTTATGTGACCTTCTATTGTCAATAAAATTCAATCAATCAAACCTATTATTTTTTGGTATTTTCTATGTTTGCAAAAAACGATTCAATTCTTATGTGTTCTGACATGCATATCGCCCCTGAAGATTTTATATTTGTCTAAAACAAGCGCCTTCGGCTGAGAAGGGGTGCAATCTCTCACACGTGCATGTGTGCACTTGTTTTTACCCCCTTGTTTAAATAATATTTTGGTTTTTATAATTATTATAATTTCCTTTCACATAAACAGGCACAAAATCCAGCACGATGATATTTGGAACATAATTTTGAAAATCATAAGTCTGACATATTGACATAATCTACTATTAATTGAGAAGAAAAAGAGAACAATAAACAGTGAATAGTGAAACAAGTAACACAGTTCACACACATCACTTGTGTAGCTATTTCTCATTTATGCAGCTATCTTTCACTTATATTATGTAGCTATCACTCACTATTGTAACTATCTCTTGCTTTGTGCAGCTATCTCTCACTATTGTAACTATCTCACTTGTGCAGCTATCTCTCACTATTGTAACTATCTCTTGCTTTGTGCAGCTATCTCTCACTATTGTAACTATCTCTCACTTGTGCAGCTATCTCTCACGATTGTAACTATCTCTTGCTTTGTGCAGCTATCTCTCACTATTGTAACTATCTCTTACTTTGTGCAGCTATTCCTCGTGTTTTTATGCAGCTATCTCTCACTTGTGCAGCTATCTCTCACTGTTTTAAGTGTCCCTCAAAAGTTTCTTTCACTTGTGGAGCTGGTGAAACAATGTCTACATTTCACCCATGTAATAAATAATAATAATAATAATAATAATAATAATAATAATAATAATAATAATAATAATAATAATAATAATAATAATAATAATAATAATAATAATAATAATAATAATAATAATAATAATAATAAAATTTGTATAGCGCTGAAACCAGACAAGTCTGTTCATAGCGCTGTACATGATATAGGCCCCTTTGTACAAAACCTAGTGGGACGTCAATATATATATATATATATATATATATATATATATATATATATATATATATATATATATATATATATATATATATATATATATATATATATAGAAAGAGATTGTATCAGATATGGGTTTTTTATCAATCTCAGACCTGTCTTGGGGGCATTGACGTACTGTGAGGCATATAAAATACCCCACTCTTCATAGTGCAGCTGCTTAGTCACAGTTACATAAATAACCTGTACAAGGCCTTTTTGAACAAACATGTCTGAGAAGCATATTTATACAACCATGCTAAAACTAGATAAATCTCTGCTATCCAGTGTCACAGGTAGTAATAAGTGCCCTGGTGGTGGATAATGGCAATAGCGCCATTAATATGGAAATTAAGCTCTGAGTCTGTGAGGTATATAAAATAGTTTCATTATTAACATCTGTAAAGATGTATCCCTATTAGATTTGTCTGGTCACAATAATCGCCTCACTCATTAGCATATGCATTACCCGACAGAAGTCACGTGACAGGAGTATGACACGTGTGATATCGGAGCCTCTGATTAACGTTAACCAGAACAACTGCATTCAAACACAGACATTTAAGTAGCAAATCTCCTTTGTGAATAATCAAGCCAAATTAGTTAGTCTATAGCATTCCCAGCATGCATTGCACTTTAGTTTCACCTCTGTGAAGATGATACGGAGGTGTCACATCAAGCTATGAATATTCATGAACCGAGAACAATGCATTGCGAAAGGCCCCCAACAAGGTATTACTCCGCGACGAATGATATCCTGTTTATTTACGAGATTTCTTATATCTCATACCCGACTCTTTATTTCTGACACTTATTGTTTGACACTTATTGTTTGACACATATTATTTGACACTTATTGTTTGCACCAAACTCTCTTAGTCGTGGACCTTTTACTTTTGTACTTGGCTCTTCTACACTTGTGTTTATTTATCATACCCGATTGTATGATATCCCCGACTGGTTGTTCATTTTACCCGACTGTTTATTTATTATACATGATTGTTTATTTATTATATCCGACTGTTTATTTATTATACCTGACTGTTTGTTTATTATACCTGACTGTTTATTTGTTATACCTGACCGTTAATTTATAATAACTGACTGTTTATTCATTATACCTGACTATTATGAACCTTTGACTCGAATCAAATTTAAAAAAAATCCAAACTGGCTAAATATTTTGATGACTTAAAATTAAAATTGATCAATTTGGTGATAATAAATGCAGCTTTGAACCAGTCAGCTCTGACACTGAGCCTGACTCTGAGCCTGACACTGACTCTGAGCCTGACACTGACTCTGACACTGACTCTGACTCTGACTCTGACACTGACTCTGAGCCTGACACTGACTCTGAGCCTGACACTGACTCTGAGCCTGACACTGACTCTGAGCCTGACACTGACTCTGAGCCTGACTCTGAGCCTGACACTGAGCCTGACTCTGAGCCTGACACTGACTCTGACACTGACTCTGAGCGTGACTCTGAGCCTGACTCTGAGCCTGACACTGACTCTGAGCCTGACACTGACTCTGAGCCTGACACTGACTCTGACACTGACACTGACACTGACACTGACTCTGACTCTGACACTGACTCTGAGCCTGACTCTGAGCCTGACACTGACTCTGAGCCTGACACTGACTCTGACCCTGACTCTCAGCCTGACACTGACTCTGACCCTGACTCTGAGCCTGACTCTGAGCCTGACACTGACTCTGAGCCTGACACTGACTCTGAGCCTGACACTGACTCTGAGCCTGACTCTGAGCCTGACTCTGACCCTGACACTGAGCCTGACACTGACTCTGAGCCTGACACTGACTCTCAGCCTGACACTGACTCTGAGCCTGACTCTGAGCCTGACACTGACTCTGAGCCTGACTCTGAGCCTGACTCTGACCCTGACTCTGAGCCTGACTCTCAGCCTGACACTGACTCTGAGCCTGACACTGACTCTGACCCTGACTCTGACCCTGACTCTGACCCTGACTCTGACCCTGACTCTGACCCTGACTCTGACCCTGACTCTGAGCCTGACACTGACTCTGAGCCTGACACTGACACTGAGCCTGACTCTGAGCCTGACACTGACTCTGAGCCTGACTCTGACCCTGACTCTGACCCTGACTCTGAGCCTGACACTGAGCTATTGCTGAGTCAGAAGAAAGAACAAAGCATCTTGCTGTTGGGATCATTTAAAAAGATACATGAAAATGGAAATACCAAAGTGCTTATTACCACAATAATAAATGCGAAAGTGACTCCTACAATGAAATAAGGCAGCAAGTCCCAGTGGCCCAGAGCGACACCAGCGCCCCTAGCGGCAGTAGTATTGAACTCTACCTTGTTGGTGCCACGTGCCCGGGTCATTACAAGGGGTGGACTCGCAGATACACCATCACCGACATTGAATAATCTTCAGGGACAACCTCATTGATTTCATACGGATTCAACCATTTTTATATTGGCATTTCTTCAATATGGTGAGTTCAAAATTATTTTTTTTAGATTTGACATTGACACATTTTACTGAAAACCGTATACAAATGATAGCAATAAATAAACACATTTACGGGTAAATAAACAGTGCAAAAAAGAAATGTTTCAATAAATGTAAGGAAACATTAATTGACACATATTAAATCAATAACAGGAAAAAATAAAATAAACGAAAAAATAAAATAAAAATAAAATGCCTACAATATAAGTGGACGTAAGATTAGTTGGCATGAACACACGCTCAGCAAACAAGGACAAATATATAGGTAAAGGTCACCAAACAAGGAGAAATATATAGGTAAATGTCACCTAAACAGGGACATATATATAGGTATAGGTCACCTAAACAAGGACATATATATAGGTATAGGTCACCAAACAAGGACAAATATATAGGTAAAGGTCACATTAACAAAGACAAATATATGGGTATAGGTCACCAAACAAGGACAAATATATAGGTAAAGGTCACCTAAACAAGGACAAATATATAGGTATAGGTCACCTAAACAAGGACATATATATATATAGGTATCGGTCACCTAAACAAGGACATATATATAGGTATAGGTCACCAAACAAGGACAAATATATAGGTAAAGGTCACCTAAACAAAGACAAATATATAGGTATAGGTCACCAAACAAGGACAAATATATAGGTATAGGTCACCTAAACAAGGACATATATATATATAGGTATTGGTCACCTAAACAAGGACATATATATAGGTATAGGTCACCAAACAAGGACAAATATATAGGTAAAGGTCACATTAACAGAGACAAATATATGGGTATAGGTCACCAAACAAGGACAAATATATAGGTATATGTCACCTAAACAAGGACAAATATATAGGTATAGGTCACCTAAACAAGGACATATATATATATAGGTATCGGTCACCTAAACAAGGACATATATATAGGTATTGTTCACCTAAACAAGGACATATATATAGGTATAGGTCACCTAAACAAGGACAAATATATATAGGTATAGGTCACCTGAACACGGACAAATATATAGGTATAGGTTACCTCAACAATCAGTCGAACTACACAAAGGCAATTTTACAGTTCAGGTTATCGAGGCAGGGATACCACTATAGGTCTATAGGTCTATAGGTTTATAGGTCTATAGGTCTATCAGTCTATCGGTCTGTAGGTCTATAGGTCTATAGGTCTATCAGTCTATAGGTCTATAAGTTTATAGGTCTATAGGTCTATAGGTCTACCAGTCTATCAGTCTATATGTCTATAAGTCTATCAGTCTATCAACCTAACAGTGATGAGTGGCCTACTCAAGGATAACTACATTTGATAGTCACTTAGCCTTACACATCCCTTAGATATGGTCCATGTGCAAAATCATTAATTTTAGTTCAAGGTCAGCACTCTGTGCCTATATGTGGATACACTAGGATTGCACCCAGTATGGCACTCTGTGCCTATATGTGTGTACACTAGGATTGCACCCAGTATGGCTCTCTGTGCCTATATGTTTATACACTAGGATTGCACACAGTATTGCTCTCTATGCCTATATGTGTATACACTAGGATTGCACCCAGTATGGCTCTCTATGCCTATATGTGTATACAATAGGATTGCACACAGTATGGCTCTCTATGCCTATATGTGTATACACTAGGATTGCACCCAGTATGACTCTTTATGCCTATAGGTGTATACTCTAGGATTGCACCCAGTATGACTCTCTATGCCTAGATGTGGATACACTAGGATTGCACCCAGTATGGCTCTCTATGCCTATATGTGTATACACTAGGATTGCACCCAGTATAACTCTCTATGCCTAAATGTGGATACACTAGGATTGCACCCAGTATGATTTATACCTATATGTATATACACTAGGATTGTACCCAGTATGACACTCTATGCCTATATGTGTATACACGAGGATTGCACCCAGTATGGCACTCTATGCCTATATGTGGATACAGTAGGATTGCACCCAGTATGGCTCTCTATGCCTATATGTGGATACACGAGGATTGCACCCAGTATGACTCTCTATGCCTATATGTATATACACTAGGATTGTACCCAGTATGACTCTCTATGCTTATGTGTATACACTAGGATTGCACCCAGTATGACTCTCTATGCCTATATGTGGATACACTAGGATTGCACCCAGTATGACTCTCTATGCCTAGATGTGGATACACTAGGATTGCACCCAGTATGGCTCTCTATGCCTATATGTGTATACACTAGGATTGCACTCAGTATAACTCTCTATGCCTATATGTGGATACACTAGGATTGCACCCAGTATGATTTATACCTATATGTATATACACTAGGATTGTACCCAGTATGACACTCTATGCCTATATGTGTATACACGAGGATTGCACCCAGTATGACTCTCTATGCCTATATGTGTATACACGAGGATTGCACCCAGTATGGCTCTCTATGCCTATGTACACTAGGATTACACCCAGTATGACTCTCTATGCCTATATGTGTATACACGAGGATTGCACCCAGTATGGCACTCTATGCCTATATGTGGATACACTAGGATTGCACCCAGTATGGCTCTCTATGCCTATATGTGTGTACACTAGGATTGCACCCAGTATGACTCTCTATGCCTATATGTATATACACTAGGATTGTACCCAGTATGACTCTCTATGCTTATGTGTATACACTAGGATTGCACCCAGTATGACTCTCTATGCCTATATGTGGATACACTAGGATTGCACCCAGTATGACTCTCTATGCCTAGATGTGGATACACTAGGATTGCACCCAGTATGGCTCTCTATGCCTATATGTGTATACACTAGGATTGCACTCAGTATAACTCTCTATGCCTATATGTGGATACACTAGGATTGCACCCAGTATGATTTATACCTATATGTATATACACTAGGATTGTACCCAGTATGACACTCTATGCCTATATGTGTATACACGAGGATTGCACCCAGTATGACTCTCTATGCCTATATGTGTATACACGAGGATTGCACCCAGTATGGCTCTCTATGCCTATGTACACGAGGATTGCACCCAGTATGACTCTCTATGCCTATATGTGTATACACGAGGATTGCACCCAGTATGACTCTCTATGCCTATATGTGGATACACTAGGATTGTACCCAGTATGACTCTCTATGCCTATATGTGTATACACTAGGATTGCACCCAGTATGACTCTCTATGCCTATATGTGTATACACTAGGATTGCACCCAGTATGACTCTCTATGCCTATATGTGTATACACTAGGATTGCACCCAGTATGACTCTCTATGCCTATATGTGCATACACGAGGATTGCACCCAGTATGGCTCTCTATGCCTATGTACACTAGGATTGCACCCAGTATGACTCTCTATGCCTATATGTGGATACACTAGGATTGCACCCAGTATGACTCTCTATGCCTATATGTATATACACTAGGATTGTACCCAGTATGACTCTCTATGCCTATATGTGCATACACGAGGATTGCACCCATTATGGCTCTCTATGCCTATGTACACTAGGATTGCACCCAGTATGACTCTCTATGCCTATATGTGTATACACTAGGATTGCACCCAGTATGACTCTCTATGCCTATATGTGTATACACTAGGATTGCACCCAGTATGACTCTCTATGCCTATATGTGTGTACACTAGGATTGCACCCAGTATGACTCTCTATGCCTATATGTGTATACACTAGGATTGCACCCAGTATGACTCTCTATGCCTATATGTGTGTACACTAGGATTGCACCCAGTATGACTCTCTATGCCTATATGTGTATACACTAGGATTGCACCCAGTATGACTCTCTATGCCTATATGTATATACACTAGGATTGTACCCAGTATGACTCTCTATGCCTATATGTGGATACACTAGGATTGTACCCAGTATGACTCTCTATGCCTATATGTGTATACACTAGGATTGCACCCAGTATGACTCTCTATGCCTATATGTGTATACACTAAGATTGTACCCAGTATGACTCTCTATGCCTATATGTATATACACTAGGATTGCACCCAGTATGACTCTCTATGCCTATGTACACTAGGATTGCACCCAGTATGACTCTCTATGCCTTTGTACACTAGGATTGCACCCAGTATGACTCTCTATGCCTATGTACACTAGGATTGCACCCAGTATGACTCTCTATGCCTATATGTGTATACACTAGGATGGCATAGACACAGCAGGGCTTAAAGAACTGTGTTGACATATAACTTGCTGACACGCACAACACAAGTTTCAGGCTTGGAAATGTGCATATGGTGCACAAGATTGAGAGAAGCAAACAAGAATACAAACGTCCAGTGTCACTGTTAGATGATAGGAGAAGAGACACAGTTGTCACCATCCAAATGTACACACAACTGGAGCGGCGCACACGTGCAGAACCCATTGGGTTTATGGAGGTAAATGAAACAAGGAAGTTTCCATTCACAGACATTCTATCTCCTGTCAGTCTTAAACATGACAATGACACTTTGTTTCTGTCTGTGGAAGACTTCCATGTGATCCAACAAGAGCTCAAAGATCTTTTCCCGAAGGATACCAGTAGGAGATCAAGCAAAAGGAAAAAGTCAAGCACCTTTAATAGTGATGAACAGTTCTCAAGGGAGGGAATAACAAGATTTACTCAACCTCCCACTCAAGGAAGTCGTTCTCAAAGAGTGAGAACAGTACTACTATACAGTAGTTAATCAACTCATAAAATGTTGCTTAAAAGCACAGTCTATATGTCATGACATGTACATAAATCTGATATTTCATTGAGAACTATTTGAGATATTCTCAAACTTTCTTTCTCGGTTTGTAAAACAGTTTAATAGATTTAGTAGATTAAGAAGTGAGTCAGCAAGATAATGTCCTGCCATATAACTGTATTATCCATACATTGATATCATGTGTGACGAGAACAATCCAGAACACCCATGGGTTGTCAGCCAGTCGTTATTTTGGTTTTACCGGGTTAATAAATTTATATAATTTGGATTTGCCGGGTTGTTATTTTTGTTTGAAATATTGGATTAAACGGGTCTGGATTTTGCAGTGCCAGCCTCACATATGTAATATGGCAGTAGCCCCCCGGGGACTCTCTTTGTCTATACGTGTAAACTCTAGTTTTGCTCTGAATGAATGGTTGCTTTACATGAATTCAATGGGGTCATTCAGTACCTCATAATGAAAACAAAAAAAATAAAATTTGATATTGACTCGATACACAACATATAAATACAATATGTAAACAAGCGTAACCTCAGTAATACATAAATCAAGATACTGTTGACCTTTATTAATCGCCTTTAAACTGATTATTCTCTGCAAAAACTCTATGAGATTTCCTAGTTCTGCATGAATCCAGTTTAACTTTATGTTAGTTTGTAGAAATAGCTTCATTCCAAGGCAACCAGGCTGTGTAAGCTCCATGGCACAGTTAGGCAGTGTAAGCTCCATTGTACAGTTAGGCTGTGTAAGCGGCATGGTACAGTTAGGCAGTGTAATTAAGCTCCATGGTACAGTTAGGCAGTGTAAGCGGCATGGTAGAATTAGGCTGTGTAAGCCCCATGGTAAAGTTAGGCAGTGTAAGCTCCATGGTACAGTTAGGCAGTGTAAGCCACATAGTACAGTTAGGCAGTGTAATTAAGCTCCATGGTACAGTTAGGCAGTGTATACTCCATGGTACAGTTAGGCAGTGTAAGCTCCATGATACAGTTAGGCATTTCTGAGAGTAGCATCGGATGATCCAAAACATGATTCTAATTAACAGGAAAATAATGGCATATGAGAATGCTTTATTGTTGAATGTTTTGTTTCCTTTGGTTGAATAACCAATTTACACACTGCAAATACAATGGGATTTACTACAGGATGCAATGGACCTTGTGTTACGTATATCAAGCAGAAAATGTGCATGATGTAAATCCACGTGTCCTTCACATATTGTGATCATCAAGAAAGATAAATAGCTACTGTATGATTTTATAATCTCTGTCCAATTATCATTTAATCCCAACAGAGATCAACCATGGCAATCACAATCCACTGTTCACAAAGAGCCCTGTAAGACTGAACTATATTGAAGAGCCGGTCTAGCAGCAGACTCCATCTAGCGGCAGATAAATCTGTGCGATCCAGTAGGGGTACACACTATTGGAACCCACCGGCGGAAGGTGGCGGAAGGTGGCGAAATCTGCCGCCCCACCCGCCTGTACACAATCATGTGCAAAGTGGCACTTTCCGCCGGACCAATCGTGTGTAAGCGGCGATATCTGGCGGTTTGCGGTAGATTTTGGCAGAAACCGCCGGCTTTAATCGTGTGCACCCTAAGGCTGGTTGAGGTCAGCAGCCATTTTGGTCAATCTAACAGGAATTTCTGTTAGAGTTCATGATGTCATTTTTTCTGAACCTGACTTATTTAATACTTAAATTTTATGTTAATAATTTGAAATGTCAATAAAAACTAAGACTACCAAACTATAAGTGCTTGGTGAGAAGTGACCTCTCATCTTGTGTCAAATAAAGAGGCCAAAGTTCAGCTGAGTAAATAGGTGCTTTGCCTGGAAATAATTCAATGTTTTTGACAAAGGTTGCCACTAACCACAAGCTCATAATATCCAAATCGTCCTCAAGATAATAGGGACTATAATGGCCTTTTGAGAATACTGTCCCTACATTTATTGTAATGCCTTGAACTTTTTCTTTCAAATAGAGGAAGCAAGAATATGCATCAGATTATGAGGCAAACTTGCCTCCTCCACCCCCTCTGACCACATCATCTATCAACCTCATTAGGGCTGCTGATGTGGGGGACACGGCAGATGCTGGTCAAACGACGGCTGCTAAAATGGGGGACGCGGCAGATGCTGGTCAAACGAGGGCTGCTTGGGGAGGTCAACTGGAGTTTATTCTTACTTGTGTGGGATATGCAGTTGGACTGGGAAATGTTTGGAGATTTCCTTATTTATGTTACAAAAATGGTGGAGGTAAGAAATATTACATAGTTTTCTACACTAAAATGAAATCAAAATGGCATTAAATTTCCATTTTAGGTGAGATTATGTAACAAGACTTCAATAATTATAACAGATGTTCATTAAGTCTCCACAAGTGGAGATTCCGAGAGCTCCTGAGGGTCTGCCTAAACACAGGTGACATATTTCACCTGGGCTCATTCAGACCAATCAGAAACCCTGTACCATCTTAAGATTAGAACCATCCTATTTCTATTCTGCTATGTAATAGGTGGATGTTGCCATGACATGATACCTGTGAGGTGCATGGTTTGGGAACTACATATAAGGTCATCTGAATATCCTTTTGAGCCTAAAGCATTAGTAAAGTGTTTGTTTCTTGTCAATAATTATATTATCTATGTTTGAAGTAAAGTCAACTTGGTGTTACTAAAGCAAATAGATTTATTAAGAAACAGTGCTACAAAAATGATCCAGATGGCGCCACTATATATGAGCCAGATGGCGCCACTATACATGAGCCAGATGGTGCCACTATACATGATCCAGATGGCGCCACTATACATGAGCCAGATGGTGCCACTATACATGAGCCAGATGGCGCCACTATACATGAGCCAGATGGCGCCACTATACATGACTTGTTTACTTCAGGAGCTTTTCTCATCCCATACATCATTATGCTGTCCCTTGTGGGATTGCCCCTATTCTTCATGGAACTCTCCTTTGGCCAATTTGCCTCACTGGGGCCAATATCTATATGGAAGATAAATCCTCTTTTCAAAGGTAAGAAGGTCATATTTAAGGTTGCCTGATCCTCATTATTCTCTTCTGTATCTAAATTTAATTGAAGCATTCATGAAACCTGGAAGGTTCTAGGCGATTTTACAGTGGTTTAAGGTATCTGAAAACAATATATGATCTTAAAATTGACATACATACAGGCTATCTTTCTGAAATCCACAAAAGAACATTTGCTCTGAGAATTATGATTTTTTTGTGACCACCAAGTACTGCCAGTACTGGACAGGAAGTGTGTTGTGTGACCTTGACCTTTGAAATGTCAGGGGCTCCATAAGTCACAGGAGGTGTTGTTTACCAATTGTCAAAATTGGAGCAACACATTTTCGGTCATTTTTGTCACTATTTAGAGAATGAATTGGAAGATAACACATATCATAATGATAGTGCCTTTTCTTGGCTTTCTTTTCACTTTGGTGGTAAAATGATTAAAAACGGATGAATATATATGAAGTTATAAATGAAGAAAAATCATTATTTTTTATATTATATATGTTTGCCAAAAAAAGTAAACAAAAAATTCTGTACAGTCCAGCCTTTATGGTGAACAACAATGCAGCCTTTGATGTCTTCCCATTCAGTGGTGTGAAAAACCCCAAATTTCATTTAAGAGGGTCAAATCATAAATCTCATTGAAACCAATATCAGCATTCACAGTTTTGCCATTCAAAGTCATTGTGATGTAAGGCCAAACCAGTGATCAAAGGGTTTAATGTCACTTTTTCAATATATAGGCCTGCAATTTAAGGGGGATTCCATGGAGCCTTTGAGTCATGTCTTCCCTTTTTGACGTAAGATGCTTTTCAAATATACTTTTCCCATAAATGATATATCTTTCACAACCATAAGATATTTGTCACAACCATAAAATATTTGTCACAACCATGACAGTTATTTCATTGATTCAAATAATATTAAAATAATCTTATGTTGTTCTGAAGTATACTCCTGGCAATAAATTGTACAAAACATCACCACCCTGTTTCCGAAGATGGACAGGTGCCCAACTGGTAACTCATTAGGTGTTTACATGAGATCACAGACCAGCTAAACAAAGCTTGTTGACAAAGTGTTCAATTGCTGGTGTAGGTTTCAGCAGACAACTGATCAACTTTCAAGTACCACAGAAAGTTGTTAACAGGGAATATTTTGGGTACTACTACATAAAAGCACTGTTTAGGGTATAAACATTCATGTTATGTAAAGAAAATGTGTCTGAAAGTCAGGTTTCATGAAGGCTGCCTGATCCTCATTATTCTCTTCTGTGTCTAAATCTAATTACCTGCCTGATCCTCATTCTTTCATGTTCTGAACGTTACTTAAGGTTGCCTGATCCTCATTGCTCTTACATATTCTGAACGTTACTTAAGGTTGCCCGATCCTCATTATTCTCTTCTGTGTCTAAATCTAATTAACTGCCTGATCCTCATTCTTTCATGTGTCTAAACTTACTTTAGATTGCCTGATCCTCATTGCTCTTTCATGTTCTGAACGTTACTTAAGGTTGCCTGATCCTCATTATTCTCTTCGGTGTCTAAAGTCACATAAGGTTGCTTGATACTTGATTATTCTCTCGTGTGTCTAAACCTCTTTTAGGCTGCCTAATCCTCATTCTTTCATGTGTCTAAATTTACTTGGGGACGTCTGATCCTCATTATTATCTAATGAATGCATGATTCTCATTAGTCTCTCATGTTCCTAAACCTACTTAAGGTTGCCTGATCCTCAATATTCTCTCATGTTAAATTTGTATTATGTTAAATATTATAAGGGCACTGCTACAATATACCTGCTACAATATACCTTAACTATGCTTATAAAAAGATTTTGGTAAAGCTGAGAAAGGTGGAGAGATCTACTCATGTAGTCTCTCTCACCCACAGCCTACATCTGGTTATGAAATAGAATTGTTTATTATATAATGCCAATGTGATAATGCAATGGAAATATCCCAGTCACCCTTCCAACAGAGTAGGGCATTAGATTCCTGTGTTTTTTTGAAAAGAAATAGTTTGAATTATTTTTTAGAATGTCTTTATATAGGGTAAAAAAATCCAACAAAATAGACCACTTTCAAATTGGAATTAGATTACAGGTTATAAGAACTGAGTTCAATTGACTAACTAATGTTTTCAGTTATCTTTATGCTCTACGTTTCTTTTTAATATAGGGCTGGGGTACACCATGGTGATTTCCAATACAATGGTGGCACTGTACTACAATGTTATTATTTGCTGGTGTATCTATTACTTTCTGGCATCAATGACGTCACAGCTCCCATGGGCCACGTGTCTTAATGCCTGGAACACTGACCTGTGTGTGCAGAGTGACGTCATTGGAAACTCTACAGGTAAGAATCAGAAGTCTGGAATGTATTGGCACTTAGTCTACTAATCGGTCGGTACCATTATACCTCAGTGATGCGCGGATCAACAAGATTTCCAATGAATACAACCTTGCGTATTCTGGCTGTGCGAACTATTTGCCGTCGGCCATCTTTAGACTGGTCCCACACCGAGTGTCAAGGACATCATGGATACACAGAGGGTATCCCATGAGTGACTCATTACACTAACAGGCCACTCGCTTAATGAGTGACTCATTACACTAACAGGCCACTCGCTTAATGAGTGACTCATTACACTAACAGGCCACTCGCTTAATGAGTGACTCATTACACTAACAGGCCACTCTCTTAATGAGTGACTCATTACACTAACAGGCCACTCGCTTAATGAGTGACTCATTACACTAACAGACCACTCACTTAATGAGTGACTCATTACACTAACAGGCCACTCGCTTAATGAGTGACTCATTACACTAACAGACCACTCGCTTAATGAGTGACTCATTACACTAACAGACCACTCGCTTAATGAGTGACTCATTACACTAACAGACCACTCGCTTAATGAGTGACTCATTACACTAACAGGCCACTCGCTTAATGAGTGACTCATTACACTAACAGGCCACTCGCTTAATGAGTGACTCATTACACTAACAGGCCACTCGCTTTATGAGTGACTCATTACACTAACAGGCCACTCACTTAATGAGTGACTCATTACACTAACAGGCCACTCGCTTAATGAGTGACTCATTACACTAACAGACCACTCGCTTAAGGAGTGACTCATTACACTAACAGACCACTCGCTTAATGAGTGACTCATTACACTAACAGACCACTCGCTTAAGGAGTGACTCATTACACTAACAGGCCACTCACTTAATGAGTGACTCATTACACTCATTATACGGCCGGGATTTTATAATAAAAAAGATTTCCTGGCAATGGTTGACCCAATTATCACTCAGGAATGTTTGTAGAGGAATTTAGAAAAAAAATGAAATTATTCCTAAGGAAAAAAACTCCCAAAAAACAGAAATAAAAAAACAATAAAAAACAAACAAACAAAACACAAACAACAACAACAACAACAACAACAACAACAACAACAACAACAACAACAACAACAACAACAACAACAACAACAACGACAACAACAACAAAAGCAAAGAAAATGATGAGCCTTTTCCAAAGGTGATAGGTTGAACAGTTCTGGAAATATTTGCCATTTAGTCCATTTCGTAAATCCGATGTATCAGGCAACTTATGGGCTTCTTATGGGCTTCTTATGGGCTTCTTATGGGCTTCTTATCTGTGAAGTATATCCATTATGCTGAAATATTGACAACTTGCAAAGAGAAAGGCTATTTCTTTTCAGAAATGCATTTCCTAATTATTCTGATTTGCCTAATTACGGCTTTTTTGGGCATCACAATACAAAACGGCCATTGAAACCTGCACAAAAAATGATTTTCTCGGCAACTGTTTAATTGGATTGCTTGTTTTTTTGTATTGTTCATGTTTCAACAAACTACGATGGCATTGTAGTCAACAAAAAACTCTATCTTTCAACAGGAGTTCCTTGTGGAACCTGTAATAGCCCAGTTCTGAGGCCACTATTTAGACAACCATTCCAATCTATGGCCCACTTTCACTATCCCTTGAGCCGCTAATTCTTACAGCTGACGACAGCTGCAGACGTCAACAGAGCTGCAGACGACAACAGAGCTGCAGACGACAACAGAGCTGTAGACAACAACAGAGCTGCAGACGATAACAGAGCTGCAGATGACAACAAAGCTGTAGACAACAAAGCTGTAGACGACAACAAAGTTACAGACGACAACAAAGTTACAGACGACAACAGAGCTGCAGATTACAACAGAACTGTAGACGACAACAGAAATGTAGATGACAACAGAGCTGCAGACGACAACAGAGCTGCAGACGACAACAGGGCTGCAGACGACAACAGGGCTGCAGATGACAACAGAGATGCAGACGACAACAGAGCTGCAGATAACAACAGAGCTGCATTTCCATGGTTTCAGTTTATCCATTGATTTGCGATGTATACCACTTAACCTTGCTCCATTGTCGTCCACAGTTCTGTTGTCGCCGGCTGTAGTGGATCCCACGACTCCACCCGTTGCATCGCTTTCTTCATATTGTACATCCAGTGCACTTCACATTTGACATATCTCGATACATGAAATTGCCTGTTTCACTAAATTGTCACATTATCGTATGTTACTGTATTTTTCCATTTACAATCATAAAAATATTTTGATTTTAGGGAATTCTACATTTCTGCAGAATATGACAGGCCTCAAATCACCAAGCGAAGAATTTTTCTAGTAAGTCATCAATTGTAAGATAGAAACCCGGTATCATTTAGTATCAAGAGTTTATCTGTGGATAACTCTGAAGATTTATTATATTTTAAGAAATTAGAGTACACGTCACATGATGTCACTATTTATGACACGACACATGATGTCATTTTTGATGACACGTCACATGATGTCACTGTTGATGACACGTCACATGATGACACGTCACATGATGACACGTCACATGATGTCACTGTTAATATCATGGTTGGATGATGTCACATGATGTCATTGATGGTGTTACTAATGGTGATATCACATGATGTCACTGATGGTGTTACTCATGAAGTCACGTGATGTCACATGATGTCATTGATGGTGTTACTAATGGTGATATCACATGATGCCACTGATGGTGTTACTCATGAAGTCACGTGATGTCACTGTTGATATCATGGTTGATGTCACATGATGTCATTGATGGTGTTTCTCATGATATTACATGCTACAAGGCGAATCATGTAGAAAGGCCATTGTTTTTCTGATTGAATTATTTTCATTTGGTATATTTTTGGAAATGGTTGAAATTCATAACGTGTTAGACCTGTAAAAGATCTTGTATTGAAGCCAACTTTGAGTGCTTTTACAGCTTGAATACCTGTGATAGCTAGGCTTCTGAATGATCCAAAAACCTCTCATTTTAAAGTTTCCACCATCGCTGCTGAATGACTGAGCAAGATTTGTTTACGTTTTCTAGTAATAAGGTGTTGAACATATCTGAGGGCATGGAGGAGATGGGGTCCATCCGGCCGGGCCTGGCGGGCTGTCTCCTGGTCGCCTGGGTCATCGTCTTCCTCGTCCTCATCAAAGGAATCTCCTCACTCGGCAAGGTAAGGTGCTCTCCTCATTCACTCGGCAAGGTAAGGTGCCCTCCTCATTCACTCGGCAAGGTAAGGTGCCCTCCTCACTCACTCGGCAAGGTAAGATGCTCTCCTCACTCGGCAAGGTAAGGTGCTCTCCTCACTCGGATAGGTAAGATACTCTCCTCACTCACTCGGCAAGGTAAGGTGCTCTCCTCACTCGGCAAGGTAAGGTGTTCTCCTCACTCACTCGGCAAGGTAAGGTGCTCTCCTCACTCGGCAAGGTACGGTGCTCTCCTCACTTGGCAAGGTAAGGTGCTCTCCTCACTCGGCAAGGTAAGGTGCTCTCCTCACTCGGCAAGGTAAGATACTCTCCTCACTCGGCAAGGTACGGTGCTCTCCTCACTCGGCAAGGTAAGTCGCTCTCCTCACTCGGCAAGGTAAGGTGCTCTCCTCACTCGGCAAGGTAAGGTGCTCTCCTCACTCGGTAAGATAAGGTACTCTCCTCACTCACTCGGCAAGGTAAGGTACTCTCCTCACTCACTCGGCAAGGTAAGATACTCTCCTCACTCGGCAAGGTAAGATACTCTCCTCACTCGGCAAGGTAAGATACTCTCCTCACTCGGCAAGGTAAGTCGCTCTCCTCACTCGGCAAGGTAAGGTGCTCTCCTCACTCGGCAAGGTAAGATGCTCTCCTCACTCGGCAAGGTAAGATACTCTCCTCACTCGGCAAGGTAAGATACTCTCCTCACTCGGCAAGGTAAGATACTCTCCTCACTCGGCAAGGTAAGTCGCTCTCCTCACTCGGCAAGGTAAGTTACTCTCCTCACTCGGCAAGGTAAGATGCTCTCCTCACTCGGCAAGGTAAGGTGCTCTCCTCACTCGGCAAGGTAAGATGCTCTCCTCACTCGGCAAGGTAAGATACTCTCCTCACTCGGCAAGGTAAGATACTCTCCTCACTCGGCAAGGTAAGATACTCTCCTCACTCGGCAAGGTAAGTCGCTCTCCTCACTCGGCAAGGTAAGTTACTCTCCTCACTCGGCAAGGTAAGATGCTCTCCTCACTCGGCAAGGTAAGGTGCTCTCCTCACTCGGCAAGGTAAGGTGCTCTCCTCACTCGGCAAGGTAAGGTGCTCTCCTCACTCGGCAAGGTAAGGTGCTCTCCTCACTCACTCGGCAAGGTAAGGTGCCCTCCTCACTCACTCGGCAAGGTAAGGTGCTCTCCTCACTCGGCAAGGTAAGGTACTCTCCTCACTCGGCAAGGTGAGGTGCTCTCCTCACTCACTCGGCAAGGTAAGGTGCTCTCCTCACTCTGCAAGGTAAGGTGCTCTCCTCACTCGGCAAGGTAAGGTGCTCTCCTCACTTGGCAAGGTAAGATGCTCTCCTCACTCAGCAAGGTAAGGTGCTCTCCTCACTCGGCAAGGTAAGATGCTCTCCTCACTCGGCAAGGTAAGGTGCTCTCCTCACTTGGCAAGGTAAGATGCTCTCCTCACTCAGCAAGGTAAGGTGCTCTCCTCGCTCGGCAAGGTAAGATGCTCTCCTCACTCGGCAAGGTAAGATGCTCTCCTCACTCGGCAAGGTAAGATGCTCTCCTCACTCGGCAAGGTAAGGTGCTCTCCTCACTCACTCGGCAAGGTAAGGTGCTCTCCTCACTCGGCAAGGTAAGGTGCTCTCCTCACTCGGCAAGGTAAGGTGCTCTCCTCACTCGGCAAGGTAAGGTGCTCTCCTCACTCACTCGGCAAGGTAAGGTGCTCTCCTCACTCGGCAAGGTAAGGAAATTTGATGAGGAAATTTGATAGTCCCAATATCAATTGCAAACTATCTCACTAAAATACACGGACCCTGGTTATTGAGTGCCTGCAACCTAGTGACCTCCAGGTGGTCACATGTTTGAACTTTATTGTGGTCAGGGTGTTAGGCCTGTACCAATGGACAAAGATTAATGGACAAACATACCTCTGTCAGCCAAATCATTCCATTGTCCCAATCTGAAAGTGCCCTTTGTTAGCAAAGCTTGTTAGCAGGTGTTTGTACTAAATCACTGGTCAACTTTGTAAACAGTAAACAAGTGTCTAATGGGTGATTTGGATGTAAGCAGAAGATTCCTCTAATTTCAAATGGGGCAGACATTTCTGGAGGGTAAATATGATGGGTAATAATATTTGATTGCATAGATTGGGGTATAAACCTTTATATTACACAAGGAAGGAGTATCAACACATAAACTTACAAGGAAGGAGTATCAACACATAAACTCACAAGGAAGGAGTATCAACACATAAACTCACAAGGAAGGAGTATCAACACATAAACTCACAAGGAAGGAGTATCAACACATAAACTCACAAGGAAGGAGTATCAACACATAAACTCACAAGGAAGGAGTATCAACACATAAACTCACAAGGAAGGAGTATCAACACATAAACTCACAAGGAAGGAGTATCAACACATAAACTCACAAGGAAGGAGTATCAACACATAAACTCCCTAGGAAACAAACATCCTACCGGAAAAATGTGCACCACTCCAGTAACTGACTTTCTTTGGCTTACTACAATTTTCTGTTTTATGAGTTGGACATGTTTTGTTTTGATAGAAATCATATAAATGATATTTTCCTGTTGGGAGATGTCATTAACAATATAAAAGCAGAACACATAATTTTTTTTCGACAGTGCTGCAACAGGGTGATATGTGGCTCAGTGGGTAAGATGTCTGTCTTAAATGCAAAAGGTCCAGGGTTCAAATCCCGGTTGGGAAAAGTATTATTTTCATGCTGAAGGTGAAATCTTCCTATTGGGGTCCTGTTTGATTTGTCTAATGCAGATGAAGAATGTAAAATAATAGAAATGACTTGATACCCCCCCCCCCCCCAAAAAAAAAGATGAAATCTTTATATTGGAATTATTATTGAGCTATTTGCATATCAGAAGAATATAATTATTATTTTTTTTGCAAACATGAAAATATGAATGATAATGACTTTATACAGTAAACAAATAAAATATATTCATATTGGGGTAATATTTGAGCATGTCAGAACATATAGAATTGAATATGTTTGTTGACAACATAGAAAATATAAAAAAAACTTTATGCAGAAGGCAAATATGAAATCTCCATATTCTGATTTTATTTGAGTTCAGACACATTTACAAAGAAACTGTACCGTGGAGCCAATTTCAAAATTTTATCATGGATTTTAAACTTCGAGTAAGTTGATCATGAGACCAACCTTGAGCATGTATGGATATATTCAGTGCAATACAATTATTCCAAATATTTCAGTATTAGCAGGTGTCTCACAGGTTTGATGATATGATTTGACCTTTTCCCATGGCTGGATTGCTCACTCAACATTTTGTCTGGATCCACATTTCAATACAGACATTACTGTATCTCTTCAAGGTGTTATGACAATTCATCAACCCTTGACACATACCTGCAAACAATGCTCATTCATAAATGAATTCCATCAGATTGGGATATTTATTATTTCAAAACAATATTCAAGATCTCCAAAATGTGGAATTGTCAATATTTGACCATATCAGTATAAATGGAAGTCATATGTCACCCGTTTGTGTATTTCTCTGTTTTCCAATGAGATCTGCCAACAATGCATGTGCTCACATGTGCAAAGATCACCTTTTGGAAATGGTGTCAATGTCTCAAAAATAGTTCTCTACTTTTAGTTGTTTGGACAATATTAACAATATAGAATTAGGCTTTCTATATTAAAAAAGTAATGATTAAATATTGCAATCATTATTTTAATTGTCAAATAGAATCACAATTTTAATAAAGAAATATGTGTAGTAATATTGCTGATATGTGTGTGCAGTGATTTGCCCTCTATTTTAGACATGTGAAAGTGACCACACACCCCACTAATCTGAGTACTAATCTCAGCAAGCAAGCATTCTCAGCATGATGCCAGCTTACATTTTAAATCTCTACCTCTTTTTGTTAAATATGTTGGCTTAAGGGAAAAGGAGGTAATTGGGAGAAGCTGGTATTTATTGAAGGACATGACGTGAACGACACTGATGCCTATTCTTTGCCAGTTATTTGAAATATTACAAAGATTAATAATAATAAAATTTATGTCGCGCTGATACCAGAGAATTCTGTTCATAGCGCTGAAACATTACAACATTATACAATGCTGAATCCCTATCGCTAGTTTTTGGGAAAGTGACCAAAATGACAGCCTTTGATGAAGGTGCTCATACATGAAATGGTAGTGAGAAGGCCTAAACCTGATTTTGCATCTTATATTTGCTTCTGGCCCATTTGGCCAGTAAAATCTCTAACCTACTCGCCTGGAAAACAAAAAAATCGGGCTCCCGGTAATCAAGCAAGCTGAGGCCTGATCATTATCCTTATGCAAAAAGTAATTATAACACTGCAGCTATGGTGTGGAAAATCAAGTTATAGATTGCCAAGAATACAAAATTACTGTAAATACATTTATATGCAAGATAAATTATATTTTGAGAAGTCAGATATTTAGATGTTTTGTGTTTAAGAACTCTTTAGATATTCTCAAGATTTTGCTCATAGTAGACCTCCTCTACATTGAACCAGCTAGAATATCTGGTGTATTACGTCAGTGAAGTTTCAACCTTGTACCTTTCTTGCCTTAATATAACACAAATGAGAAATATGTATTTCAACTTACAATCTGAAGAACATGAAAATTGGAGAAAAAAAATACAATTGCAAAACATCATTATTAAAAACAATCAGCTGATCTGATTTTGCAAGTGGTCGTAAAGTAAGTATATAAATTACTGTTAAGCATGGACACATAAGAATAACTAAAGATTTTCTTCTGTTTGCATCTAAGCTTCCTCTTCCTCTTCTTCATCATCAAACTCATCATCAGAGTACTCATCTCCATCAGCAGTGGCTTCCTGGTACTGCTGGTACTCAGACACCAAGTCGTTCATATTAGACTCAGCCTCTGTGAACTCCATTTCATCCATTCCCTCGCCAGTGTACCAATGCAAGAAAGCCTTACGGCGGAACATGGCTGTGAACTGCTCAGAGATACGTCTAAACAGCTCCTGGATGGCAGTGCTGTTGCCAATGAATGTAGCAGACATCTTGAGGCCACGTGGTGGGATGTCACAGACAGCTGTCTTCACATTGTTGGGGATCCATTCCACAAAGTAGCTGCTGTTCTTATTCTGTACATTCAACATCTGCTCATCAACCTCCTTCATGGACATGCGACCTCGGAACATGGCAGCCACTGTCAGGTATCGACCATGACGAGGATCACAGGCAGCCATCATGTTCCTAGCATCGAACATCTGCTGTGTAAGCTCTGAAACCGTAATAGCATGGTACTGCTGGCTTCCACGAGAGGTGAGGGGAGCAAATCCAGGCATGAAGAAATGAAGACGGGGGAAAGGAACCATGTTGACAGCCAGTTTGCGGAGGTCTGCATTAAGCTGTCCAGGGAACCTTAGACATGTAGTGACACCAGACATGGTGGCAGAGACCAGATGGTTCAGATCACCATAAGTTGGTATAGTCAGCTTGAGGGTCCGAAAGCAGATATCATAGAGAGCCTCATTGTCAATGCAGAATGTTTCATCAGTGTTTTCTACAAGCTGGTGTACGGACAATGTAGCATTGTAAGGCTCAACTACTGTTTCAGATACCTAGAACAAAATATATCATTTTTCTTGGTAATATTGTATAGATGAATGCAAAAATTCAAAAGTTGTTTAAATTATCTAACGTTAATGTAGTTATTTGTTTAGGCTTTTTACATCAATTTCAACATTTCTCACTAAATTGTTATGTCATAGCACTTGACATGACAACCCAGATACTGACAACAGTTTAACTTCAGGCATAGGTCTCAGCTCATATGAGAAATAGTAACATGAATTCGATTTCAGCATGGCTGGATTTCAAATCCAGGGCCTTTAGATTGTCACAGAAAAGCTGGTGAACCATCTCACTACCAGAAAACCAGAAAACCAGGAATGCAGAGGTCTTAGGGCTATGCTACCATTGAAATGAACTGATTGCATTTAATTCTGGTTTCATAGAATGTAATATCAATCTTCAGTTCCAGATTATGGTGTGCAGAATAACTGTGCCAATTGTGAAATAAAGAAAGCTTGATTTTATTCACAAAACTAATGTTGTATCGTGAGAACAGCTTCCAAGATTTTTGAGCCCAGCTTCTGCTTTATAATGCCCTTGAGCAGGGCCCAGCTGAGATGACAGCTGTAATGGAGCTTAAATGACATACCTTTGGTGATGGAACTACTGAGAATGTATTCATAATTCGATCAGGATATTCTTCTCGGATTTTACTAATTAAAAGTGAGCCCATGCCAGATCCTGTACCTCCACCTAGTGAGTGAGTCATCTGAAATCCTTGCAAACAGTCGCAGCTCTCAGCTTCCTTCCTGACTACATCTAGAACTGTGTCTACCAGCTCAGCTCCCTCTGTGTAATGTCCTTTAGCCCAGTTGTTGCCAGCTCCGCCCTGACCAAAGACAAAGTTGTCTGGCCTGAAGATTTGACCAAATGGTCCAGATCTAACTGAATCCATAGTGCCAGGCTCAAGGTCAACCAGGATAGCACGGGGTACATATTTGCCACCTGAAATGAATTTTTAATTTGACAAATTATCACATATTAATTCAATATCTAAATAGAAAAATTATTACATATTAACATTTATCAGAACAGATATTCATCCATCTCACACAATTATTCCAGAAAATTTGGCAAAAATGCATACTCCAAAATGTTGATGTTTTTATTTGCATTTTATAAAAATAAAATCCCTTAAAACACTCCAAGATTGCAAAGGTAGTTTATGTATTTGTTGATGAATTTCTAATATCTGTTTTTGCTTTTCATTGTTTGCAAGTTGTTAGGCAGTTTACCAGTGGCCTCATTATAGAAGACATTGATTCTTTCCAGCTGTAGATCTGAGTCGCCATGGTAACAGCCAGTAGGGTCTATGCCATGCTCATCTGAGATCACCTCCCAAAACTGAAAGAGTATAAAATATATTTAATAAGACATGTTCAAGCTCAGTTGTACCTGACTACACTAACAAGTCTTTTTTTCATTTATGCTAGATTTGCAGATTTTACAATTGAGTAATCAATAATTTAGACTGTCATTATGAAATGAATGATTTAGGCTTTTATTGTATTGCTTATTTGGTTACCATGCTTACTACTTTGGTGAAACTTGATGATTCATGACACTGCTTTTTAAAACCTATTTACATAACTAAACTAAAATGTCGAGGGAGAACATAAAACAAAATATAATATTGTGTGAATCATTAAATAAACAAATATACACTAATAAAGTAGACAATATCTTGTTTCCCATGATAAATATTTTGTATGATCTAAAATTTATAGAGTTATTACAAACTTACAGAGAAATTACAGAGGGAATATAACATGATCTATATTCACTTAAGATATATATTATTTAAGATACACCAGCCACATCTTGATCTATATTCACTTAAGATATATATTATTTAAGATACACCAGCCACATCTTCAACCTCCATTCAGCACTAGGGACATTTTCATTCACCATTAGAATACAGATGGATACCGCTACAGGCTGATGCCCTGGGTCAGGGTTAGATATATATCTAACCCTGAATATAGATGAATACCGCTACAGGCTGATGCCCTGGGTCAGGGTTAGATATATATCTAACCCTGAATATAGATGAATACTGCTACAGGCTGATGCCCTGGGTCAGGGTTAGATCTATATCTAACCCTGAATATAGATGAATACTGCTACAGGCTGATGCCCTGGGTCAGGGTTAGATCTATATCTAACCCTGAATATAGATGAATACCGCTACAGGCTGATGCACTGGGTCAGGGTTAGATATATATCTAACCCTGAATATAGATGAATACCGCTACAGGCTGATGCCCTGGGTCAGGGTTAGATATATATCCAACCCTGAATATAGATGAATACTGCTACAGGCTGATGCCCTGGGTCAGGGTTAGATATATATCTAACCCTGAATATAGATGAATACTGCTACAGGCTGATGCCCTGGGTTAGGGTTAGATATATATCTAACCCTGAATATAGATGGATACCGCTACAGGCTGATGCCCTGGGTCAGGGTTAGATATATATCTAACCCTGAATATAGATGGATACCGCTACAGGCTGATGCCCTGGGTCAGGGTTAGATATATATCTAACCCTGAATATAGATGAATACCGCTACAGGCGGATGCCCTGGGTCAGGGTTAGATATATATCTAACCCTGAATATAGATGGATACTGCTACAGGCAGATGCCCTGGGTTAGGGTTAGATATAAATCTAACCCTGAATATAGATGAATACCGCTACAGGCTGATGCCCTGGGTCAGGGTTAGATATATATCTAACCCTGAATATAGATGGATACTGCTACAGGCAGATGCCCTGGGTTAGGGTTAGATATAAATCTAACCCTGAATATAGATGAATACCGCTACAGGCTGATGCCCTGGGTTAGGGTTAGATATATATCTAACCCTGAATATAGATGAATACTGCTACAGGCTGATGCACTGGGTCAGGGTTAGATATATATCTAACCCTGAATATAGATGAATACTGCTACAGGCTGATGCCCTGGGTCAGGGTTAGATATATATCTAACCCTGAATATAGATGAATACTGCTACAGGCTGATGCCCTGGGTCAGGGTTAGATATATATCTAACCCTGAATATAGATGAATACCGCTACAGGCTGATGCCCTGGGTCAGGGTTAGATATATATCTAACCCTGAATATAGATGAATACCGCTACAGGCTGATGCCCTGGGTCAGGGTTAGATATATATCTAACCCTGAATATAGATGAATACTGCTACAGGCTGATGCCCTGGGTCAGGGTTAGATATATATCTAACCCTGAATATAGATGAATACCGCTACAGGCTGATGCCCTGGGTCAGGGTTAGATATATATCTAACCCTGACTATAGATGAATACCGCTACAGGCTGATGCCCTGGGTTAGGGTTAGATATATATCTAACCCTGAATATAGATGAATACCGCTACAGGCTGATGCCCTGGGTCAGGGTTAGATATATATCTAACCCTGACTATAGATGAATACCGCTACAGGCTGATGCCCTGGGTCAGGGTTAGATATATATCTAACCATGAATATAGATGAATACCGCTACAGGCTGATGCCCTGGGTCAGGGTTAGATATATATCTAACCCTGAATATAGATGGATACCGCTACAGGCTGATGTCCTGGGTCAGGGTTAGATATATATCTAACCCTGAATATAGATGAATACCGCTACAGGCTGATGCCCTGGGTCAGGGTTAGATATATATCTAACCCTGAATATAGATGAATACCGCTACAGGCTGATGCACTGGGTCGGGGTTAGATATATATCTAACCCTGAATATAGATGAATACCACTACAGGCTGATGCACTGGGTCAGGGTTAGATATATATCTAACCATGAATATAGATGAATACCGCTACAGGCTGATGCACTGGGTCGGGGTTAGATATATATCTAACCCTGAATATAGATGGATACCGCTACAGGCTGATGCCCTGCTTTTGACCCCAGTCACATTTGCACCGAGCGCCGGCCGGGAAGTAAGAATCGGCTGACTTCCCAGTCTGCCGGATACCGGGGAGTTTTCGGCAACACTCTGAGATATGCCGTAGCCATATGCCATTAGAATACAGATGGATACCGCTACAGGCTGATGCCCTGGGTCAGGGTTAGATATATATCTAACCCTGAATATAGATGAATACTGCTACAGGCTGATGCCCTGGGTCAGGGTTAGATATATATCTAACCATGAATATAGATGAATACCGCTACAGGCTGATGCCCTGGGTTAGGGTTAGATATATATCTAACCCTGAATATAGATGGATACCGCTACAGGCTGATGCCCTGGGTCAGGGTTAGATATATATCTAACCATGAATATAGATGGATACCGCTACAGGCTGATGCCCTGGGTCAGGGTTAGATATATATCTAACCCTGAATATAGATGAATGCCGCTACAGGCTGATGCCCTGGGTCAGGGTTAGATATATATCTAACCCTGAATATAGATGAATACCGCTACAGGCTGATGCCCTGGGTCAGGGTTAGATATATATCTAACCCTGAATATAGATGGATACTGCTACAGGCTGATGCCCTGGGTCAGGGTTAGATATATATCTAACCCTGAATATAGATGGATACCGCTACAGGCTGATGCCCTGGGTCAGGGCTAGATATATATCTAACCCTGAATATAGATGAATACCGCTACAGGCTGATGCCCTGGGTCAGGGTTAGATATATATCTAACCCTGAATATAGATGGATACCGCTACAGGCTGATGCCCTGGGTCAGGGCTAGATATATATCTAACCCTGAATATAGATGAATACCGCTACAGGCTGATGCCCTGCTTTTGACCCCAGTCACATTTGCACCGAGCGCCGGCCGGGAAGTAAGAATCGGCTGACTTCCCAGTCTGCCGGATACCGGGGAGTTTTCGGCAACACTCTGAGATATGCCGTAGCTGTGGTCATATTATTAAAGGGCACCGCACGGCACCTGCAAGAAAATGACACAGATATCTGCAGGATATCTCAAAGACGTCTGTATCATGTAACAGATGTCTGTAGGATATCCAGAAGACATCTGGGTCATTTGATAGACGTCTGAAGGACATACTAAAGACGTCTACGTGATATCGTAGGGAGCCCGTTGAACACATGAAATAAAAAAAATTCTATTTCCACCACACAATGCCACCGACAGCCCATAAGCAATCTGCCGACGTCCTAGCGAGAGCCTGCTATGTAATTCACGATGTTTTTTGGTCAGAAGATGTCGTGGAAATGCCGGCAACCTTTATATTAGATATAGAAGTTCCCGATGACCTGTACCCGTGACCTGTCTTAACCCCTAAGGGACTAGCCTATCTAAATTTTGTTGATTGGCTGGACTAACCAATTTTTGTCTGGACTAGTGTATCCATATACTCAATTTATAAAATTTATAACCAAGGTTACACATTTGCTTAATGAAGTGCTGGGGTCAAAAGTTCATGATCCAGTCAGTCTGACGTCATATTATCATGATTACATTGTAACAAGTTGCAGCCCCTCAGAATGTTACAAATGACGTCATCAAGCCAGAACAATGGGGACGTCAACGTGATCTCCTGGTGCCCTCACAGCACCCTGGCTTGCCTGCCGTTTTGGTTTATAAAAACCCATCGGCCGGGCATCTTTACTGAGATCGGCGCAAATGTAACTGGGGTATAAGTCTCGACAAATGTGGTGGTTTCTCTGTAAACATGTCATGGCTGTGTCATCATATTTAAATTTGAAGAGAAATGACAACTTACCTTGGCACCAATTTGGTTGCCGCACTGACCGGCTTGAAGTTGTACAATTTCCCGCATGTTTGTGAGGTGACTGTGTTGTATGGCGAGATTCCCATCTTGATATATAGTTATATAGACCCAGATAGAAACAAATAACCAGTAGCACATAGTGCCTTTATTGCTAATATGAATTATTAATATCAATAATTTCTATTGTATTTCATTTTCTAATGTCAGTTTTGTGTATGGACAGAACAATTTCAGTGCAGACATGACGCTTTTAGAAAATTACAGTTCAGTCATATATATTGAGCAATTTTTGGATAAATGCATAGAATTAGAGTATGGCAAAATAATTGCTCATATTACAAAGAGTGCCACTACTGTTCAGATTTACAGTTTTGTTTCAGTATAATTTACAATTTAGGAGGAAGAATGTTATAGAGACTCACTGGCTGCTCTATTTAGGAGGAGGAATGTTATAGAGACTCACTGGCTGCTCTATTTAGGAGGGGGGATGTTATAGAGACTCACTGGCTGCTCTATTTAGGAGGGGAAATGTTATAGAGACTCACTGGCTGCTCTATTTAGGAGGGGGAATGTTATAGAGACTCACTGGCTGCTCTATTTAGGAGGGGGAATGTTATAGAGACTCACTGGCTGCTCTATTTAGGAGGGGGAATGTTATAGAGACTCATTGGCTGCTCTATTTAGGAGGAGGAATGTTATAGAGACTCACTGGCTGCTCTATTTAGGAGGAGGAATGTTATAGAGACTCATTGGCTGCTCTATCTAGGAGGGGGAATGTTATAGAGACTCACTGGCTACTCTATTTAGGAGGAGGAATGTTATAGAGACTCACTGGCTGCTCTATTTAGGAGGGGGAATGTTATAGAGACTCATTGGCTGCTCTATTTAGGAGGGGGAATGTTATAGAGACTCACTGGCTGCTCTATCTAGGAGGGGGAATGTTATAGAGACTCGCTGGCTGCTCTATTTAGGAGGAGGAATGTTATAGAGACTCACTGGCTGCTCTATTTAGGAGGAGGAATGTTATAGAGACTCACTGGCTGCTCTATTTAGGAGGGGAAATGTTATAGAGACTCACTGGCTGCTCTATTTAGGAGGAGGAATGTTATAGAGACTCACTGGCTACTCTATTTAGGAGGGGGAATGTTATAGAGACTCACTGGCTGCTCTATTTAGGAGGGGGGATGTTATAGAGACTCACTCCAGATGACATCTGATGTCATTGCACTCCATCAAATGACATCATGACAATTTTCTAGTTAATTCTCTGGAGGTAGGTACATAAGCTAAGCATGGGATTACAAGGAATATGATGTGTATCATATGTCCTGATACATTATCTATATCTAATTTGAACTTGACTCAAACTTAAAAACAGAAAATGGTCCCAAAACAGTGAGTGGAATAAATTTGCCACCTTAGTGTGTATATTTCTGTAGAGGCCATATGTAAAGTAGTCCGGTAGGATGCAGGTTTCACAGGGAGCTATTATGTTGATATATACTCGATAAGCTCACTCATAATAGAAATCAAGATGGCTGAATAAAAAAAAAATAATAAAAAAAAAATAAATAAATAAAAAAAATAAATAAATAAAAAAATAAAAAATAAAAAAAAGATGGCTGAATATAGGTTGAAAAGATGCTTGGTTTCTCTTAAGGGAAAATTGCACTCCCATGAGACTGACTGTCATATTCCCAGAGGTTACATGAGCACCAAGAAGCTCTCATGATGTAGGCTGAAACAATTGGCTTCTTGATAGTCTTACGATGGATAAAGCATTACCACCATCTAAACATCATTCTGTGGGAATGGTAGTTTATAGCTATCTGGTTGAAGTTCTCCTTTAACTTGATCCTGGTATTCTGGGAATGGTATTTTATAGCTATCTGGTTGAGGTTCTCCTTTATCTTGATCCTGGTTTTCCGGGAATGGTAGTGTACAGCTATCTGGTTGAAGTTCTCCTTTAACTTGATCCTGGTATTCAGGGAATGGTATTTTATAGCTATCTGGTTGAAGTTCTCCTTTATCTTGATCCTGGTATTCTGGGAATGGTATTTTATAGCTATCTGGTTGAAGTTTTCCTTTATCTTGATCCTGGTTTTCTGGGAATGGTATTTTATAGCTATCTGGTTGAGGTTCTCCTTTATCTTGATCCTGGTTTTCTGGGAATGGTAGTTTATAGCTATCTGGTTGAGGTTCTCCTTTATCTTGATCCTGGTTTTCTGGGAATGGTAGTTTATAGCTATCTGGTTGAAGTTCTCCTTTAACTTGATCCTGGTTTTCTGGGAATGGTATTTTATAGCTATCTGGTTGAAGTTTTCCTTTATCTTGATCCTGGTATTCTGGGAATGGTAGTTTATAGCTATCTGGTTGAAGTTTTCCTTCAACTTGATCCTGGTATTCTGGGAATGGTATTTTATAGCTATCTGGTTGAAGTTCTCCTTTAACTTGATCCTGGTATTCTGGGAATGGTACTTTATAGCTATCTGGTTGAAGTTCTCCTTTATCTTGATCCTGGTATTCTGGGAATGGTATTTTATTGCTATCTGGTTGAGGTTCTCCTTTATCTTGATCCTGGTTTTCCGGGAATGGTAGTGTACAGCTATCTGGTTGAAGTTCTCCTTTAACTTGATCCTGGTATTCTGGGAATGGTAGTTTATTGCTATCTGGTTGAAGTTTTCCTTTATCTTGATCCTGGTTTTCTGGGAATGGTAGTGTACAGCTATCTGGTTGAAGTTCTCCTTTAACTTGATCCTGGTATTCAGGGAATGGTAGTTTATTGCTATCTTGTTGACTAGTGCAGGCACTTTCAGTTTGCGATAGAATCCTGGGGTAGAGTATGGAGGTCAATTAATGTAGGCAATTTAGAATCCTGGGGTAGAGTATGGAGGCCAATTAATGTAGTCAATGTAGAATCCTGGAGTAGAGTATGGAGGCCAATTAATGTAGGCAATGTAGAATCCTGGAGTAGAGTATGGAGGTCAATTAATGTAGGCAATGATACAGGGTTAGGGTTAAGATCTCAGTCGGCATGGTGCTTATCTGAATACAATATTCAAAACTAAAAATACATTGTGTTTGACAATTAGGAGATGGTACAATATTCTACGAATCTGCATCAACTGTAGTTTCTGTGCTTTCACAACTTGGCTTCCCCTATCACAAATGATTTTGCCACTAACACAATACGTCCAAATTCATTCGCCGTGATGCTTTTCTTCAACTTGTCAATCCTCTGATTCAACTGTTTCATCCCCAAAGTCAGAGACATGTTTTTTTTCTCCATATACTTGATTTTGGAGGTGACCATAATGACAGGAATCTAATTGGGTAATACATAAAATCTAGTGACAAGATTCAGATTGGGCAACAAGCAACATTATCTGACTGGGTAGCACAAAGGATCTTATGATAAAATGTGCTCCATGTGAGAGCCATGTGAAAGCCATGTGAAAGCCATGTGAAAGCCATGTGAAAACCACCAGAAAACAAATCACAAGGAAACCACTTGGTTTCAAGCCATGTGGTTTCCATGTGGTTTTCATGTGGAAATGAGCCTCATGGAAACCACAGGTTTTCTTGTGATTTTTGTGTGGCCTATTGAGGACATGCATGGTTCATGCTCACTGGGTTTTGGGATCTAGGCTGTTGGTAAAAATTACTAATTAAAATTACTAAATTAGTAATATTAGTTTTATGAAAATTACTATAGGGGCTGATTTTTTTTTATCAATGACAAAAACATCATTTTTATTTCAACAGAGAGGTCTTTATTGGAATAATCTTTAAAAATTAAGTAATTACATGTTTTAATCTTGAGGCATCATTCTGCACTGAATATTTTCTGCGTGGATGGGTGTCTGCATATTCTGCACTGAATCTTTCCTGCATGGATGTTTGCTCATTCTGCACTGAATATTTTCTGTATGGATGGGTGTCTGCACATTCTGTATGGATGGTTGTGACTGCTCATCCTATTAAGAAAGAATGTGACATATAGTATCATACTTAGTGCTTCAAGAGGATCTGAATTTACTAGATATCTTCAAGCATTCCTCCTTTGATCACTGGTTTGGCCTTAAATCACAAGGACTTTGAATGGCAAACTATGAATGCTGATAATTGGTATCTGTGAAATTTATGATTTGACCCTCTTTGATGAAATTTGGGGTTTTTCACACACCACTGAATGGGAAGACATCAAAGGCTGCATGGATTCTCCCTTAAAAGATGGGCTGTATAGAATTGATTTTTTTTACTCTTTTTTTGTAAACATACATATTAAAATTATGATTTTGTATAGAAAACAAGAATAAAATCTTATAATGGGGTTCTATTTGAAAGAAATGCACATCAGAAGATATAGAATTGAATTATTTTTTGCAAACATAGAAAATATTAAGAATAATGACTTTATATAGAAGACAAAGATGAAATCTTCATATTGGGGTTCTATTTAGGTGATATACACATCAGGACTTATAAAACTGAATTGTCAATTTCTGCAAAATCTTCTTAGACATTTGTACTCAGAACCTCATAACCTCATAAATATTCATCTGTTTTTAATAATTTTACCACCAAAAGAAAGCCAAGAAAAGGCAGTATCATCTTGATAAGTGTTATCTCTAAATAGTGAACCAAATGGCCAAAAATGTGTTGCTTCAATTTCGACAATTGGTAAACAACACCTCCTGTGACTTACAGAGCAGATGTTCTTTTGTGGATTTCAGACAGATAGCCTATATGTTTGTCAATTTTAAGATTATATTTTGTTTTCAGATACCTTAAACCATTGTAAAATTGCCTGGAATCTTCCAGGTTTCATGAATGCTTTAAGTATTTTGATCAAATTTAGTGAAAAAAAGACTAACAATATCATTATCTTCATTCAGACATTACATCCATGAGTTATTGGTATATGGGATCCTCAAAACAAGGATGTGTCAGATCTAGAGTAGTTTGAAAAAGTGCTCTCTCTCTGATTTAACAATTCTCATAAATGATATATGGTCACTAGTTACTAACCAAACGTGCAACCACACAAGTGATGTACAACATGAATGAAGGAATACCCAAGTAATACTCAACCACATAAGTGATGGGGAACCTCCCAGGTGATGGGGAACCTCCCAGGTGATGGGGAACCTCCCAGGTGATGGGGAACCTCAAAAGTGATAGGAACCTCACAAGTTATAGGAACCTCACATGTTATGGGGAACCTCACATGTTATGGGGAACCTCACATGTTATGGGGAACCTCACATGTTATGGGGAACCTCACATGTTATGGGGAACCTCACTAGTTATAAGAACCTCACATGTGATAGGGAACCTCACATGTGATAGGGAACCTCACATGTGATAGGGAACCTCACATGTGATAGGGAACCTCACATGTGATAGGGAACCACACATGTGATAGGGAACCACACAAGTGATTAGGGCCTCAAATGTTATGGGGAACCTCACAAGTGATAGGGAACCTCACATGTGATTGGGAACCTCACAAGTGGTGGGGAACCTCACAAATGATGGGGTACCTCACAAGTGATGGGAAACCTCGCAAGTGATGGGGAACCTCACAAGTAATGGAGAACCTCACAAGTGATGTACAAACCACATGAGTGGTGTTCAAAGCACCGACACAAGTGAAGCACTAACCATGTGAGTAATGTACAAAATACATTAAAAGATGTACTAACACTAGTGATGCTCAACCACACAAAGTACTCCTGTACCCTGTACTCACCATTTGGTCCAACTTTCATATTGTAGTCTTTCTTCAGTCTGTTCCATTTGATGTCTGTTTCATTTGAAGATATAAATCTGTATATGAATTGATTCAAAACAGTGAAGATGTTTCTCATACAGCAAGACCTGAAAATTGCTGCCTTCTCTTCAATGCCGTCTGCTCAGTGTATATTCTGTGGGCAGTGTGATGTGACAGTCCAGGACGTGCCACAGAAGCTTGGAAGTGAACACACAACACAACTGGAAGGTCAAATTTACACAGGGAGATCAGGACAAAGAAAACATGTTCAAATAATTATCTGACAGCACAATATAATTTTCCAAGGGTGATATTTTCCAAAGGCCAAAAATGTCCAAGGGTTATATTTTCCAAGGGTTATATTTTCCAAGGGTGATATTTTCCAAGGGTGATATTTTCCAAGGGTGATATTTTCCAAGGGTGATATTTTCCAAGGGTGATATTATCTGAATATATTTTCTGAGGATATTTTCTGAGAGCAATAATTTTCCCAGGGTGATAATTTTCCAAGGGTTATGCTTCCCAAGGGTGATGTTTTCTGGGGGTTACAATTTTCCAAGGGCTATGATATTCGTAGGGTGATAATTTTCTAGGGATATTTTCTGAGGGTAGTAATTTTCCAAGGGTGATATTTTCTAAGGGTAAAATTTATATAGGATTATTATTATAGTCCCCACATATGGAAACTACATGGTATTAATTCACATGAAAACCACACACATTCCTCATGAAAATCATATGAAGGCCACATGATTTCCACATGGTCTGGTTTTTACATGGAAACCACATGATTATACACACCATGGTTTCAACATGAATATTTTCCATGTAGATATCACCAGGTGAAGAAACACATGAATTCCTGGTGAAAACTACCATGTGAAAACAAAACCAAAATGTGTTTTTTACATGGAGCACATTATGCCATGTACAACATGCCAATAACAGGCGTATTTGATTAATTTGGAGTTTAGCATTAATATTTTATGGATTTGCACTAATTATACTTTAGTTAAATAAGCATTGCATTAAGTGATAAAGTTTCGTGAATGACAAATATGTGATAAACTAAAATAGAGTCCCTATATATATATATATATATATATATATATATATATATATATATATATATATATATATATATATATATCCTCAAGTTATGTACATGCATATAACATGCACTTTATTAACCGGGAAAGAAACGTTCCTTTATTGTCATCGGCACAAATATTTGGCCCTATGTATAAAGCTTTCCTATCTTTATGAGAGGTGCTATTTACGAATGTATATCATATTATATTTGGGATGACTTCCACAATTTGTTTCTAAGCAATGAATTTACATCATGCAGGTATCCCAAGAGATGGATTAAAAGCAAATTTTAGTTCATTTAGCTTATTTGGGGTAGAAGTTCTTAGAAAATGAGGTTTTTATCATAATGATTTGTATGACCCTTATGACAAATACACCTGAATTAAAAAATGATGCTTGAAGTGTGTTACGCAGAATTTAGGTTACCACATTTTCACCT
Source organism: Amphiduros pacificus (assembly GCA_949316495.1). NCBI lineage: Eukaryota > Metazoa > Annelida > Polychaeta > Phyllodocida > Hesionidae > Amphiduros > Amphiduros pacificus. The sequence continues at coordinate 1,596,061 of OX439011.1, forward strand.
AGATTAAACTATATTAGAATATATTAACATTGGTCACTTTGTCATATTATGCCTAGCTTTCTAAGAGAGGAAGAGAGGATAGGTGTATTGTAAAATCAGACCAGCACATGCAAAGCTATGAGAGAATTTATTCACATGATGAAATGCAGACAAATTGAAACATTCTTTATTATTCAAAATAAAAAGGAATGAAACTATGCATAAATTGTTAATTTGGAAAAGGTAGCTTATAAGTTGTCAAACAGATATATTTTCAATATAAAAATAATTTAATGCAATTGCATGACAGTTTTAAATGCTATCTGAAGCTAGGCTTCCTCGTCCTCCTCCTCCTCATCCTCTTCAAACTCCCCGTCATCATCAGCGGTGGCATCCTGGTACTGCTGGTACTCAGACACCAAGTCGTTCATATTAGACTCAGCCTCTGTGAACTCCATTTCATCCATTCCCTCACCAGTGAACCAATGCAAGAAAGCCTTGCGGCGGAACATGGCTGTGAACTGCTCAGAGATACGTTTAAATAGCTCTTGGATAGCAGTGCTGTTGCCAATGAATGTAGCAGACATCTTGAGACCACGTGGTGGAATGTCACAGACAGCTGTCTTCACATTGTTGGGGATCCATTCCACAAAGTAGCTGCTGTTCTTGTTTTGTACATTCAACATCTGCTCATCAACCTCCTTCATGGACATGCGACCCCGGAACATGGCAGCCACTGTCAAGTATCGACCATGACGAGGGTCACAAGCAGCCATCATGTTCTTGGCATCAAACATCTGTTGTGTAAGCTCAGGTACTGTGAGGGCCCTGTACTGCTGGCTTCCGCGAGAGGTGAGGGGAGCAAAACCAGGCATGAAGAAATGAAGACGTGGGAAAGGAACCATGTTGACAGCTAATTTGCGGAGGTCTGCATTAAGCTGTCCAGGGAACCTAAGACATGTAGTGACACCAGACATGGTGGCAGAGACCAGATGATTCAGATCACCATAAGTTGGGGTAGTTAGCTTGAGGGTCCGAAAGCAGATATCATAGAGAGCCTCATTGTCAATGCAGAATGTTTCATCAGTGTTTTCTACAAGCTGATGCATTGACAATGTAGCATTGTAAGGCTCAACTACTGTATCAGATACCTAGAACAAAATATATCATTTGTAATATTGTATAGAATTGCCAAAAGGATACATAATCTCTCTGTATTGTTTGCATGCTTTAAAGTAGATGATATTTAAAAATTAATATGTAGTTATTTCTAGCTTAAATGACATACCTTTGGTGATGGAACCACAGAGAATGTATTCATAATTCGATCAGGATACTCTTCTCGGATTTTACTAATTAAAAGTGAGCCCATGCCAGATCCTGTACCTCCACCTAGTGAGTGAGTCATCTGAAATCCTTGCAAACAGTCGCAGCTCTCAGCTTCCTTCCTGACTACATCTAGAACTGTGTCTACCAGCTCAGCTCCCTCTGTGTAATGTCCTTTAGCCCAGTTGTTACCAGCTCCGCTTTGACCAAAGATAAAGTTGTCTGGCCTGAAGATTTGACCAAATGGTCCAGATCTAACTGAATCCATAGTGCCTGGTTCAAGATCAACAAGGACTGCACGAGGTACATACTTGCCACCTGAAAATTGTGACATAATAATAATAATTATAATAATAATAATAATAATAATAATAATAATAATAATAATAATAATAATAATAATAATAATAATAATAATAATAATAATAATAATAATAATAATAATAATAATAATAATAATAATAGTAATAATAATAGTAATAATAATAGTAATAATAATAATAATAATAATAATAATAATAATAATAATAATAATAATAATAATAATAATAATAATAATAATAATAATAAAATTTATATAGCGCTGATACCAGACAAGTCTGTTCATAGCGCTGTGTTCAGAACATGTTCTCTGAAAAGATGTGTTTTCAGTCTGCTCTTGTCACTCGGGAGGGAATTCCAGAGTCTTAGGCCAATGGAGGAGAAAACTACATTTAAATATATCTCTCAAGTATATGAAATGGTATTAATAGGATGAAATATGGTCAATTTTCTTTTCACTCAAGAAGAAAGCCATTTATACTTGTTTAGTTTATTTTTTCCGTGATTTTATTTCATCTAATAGGCTTTATATGCTAAATTTTATAAAAAATATTAATTATCTGAGAATACCTCAAAAGACATGTCTTTCATGTGACATATATATTTACAATGTCACAAATATATAACGTTGTACTAGTCTTTGCACTAACAGACCATTATTTATAAGGGGGTTTTGGGGGTTGCATGCTGAATGTCAATATGAAGACCAGAGCTCATGCTGAATATCAGTATGAAGGCCAGAGCCCATGCTGAATGTCAGTATGAAGGCCAGAGCCCATGCTGAATGTCAGTATGAGGGCCAGAGCACATGCTGAATGTCAGTATGAGAGTTAGAGCACATGCTGAATATCAGTATGAAGGCCGGAGCACATGCTGAATGTCAGTATGACAGCCAGAGAACATGCTGAATATCAGTATGAAGGCCAGAGCACATGCTGAATATCAGTATGAGGGCCAGAGCACATGCTGAATGTCAGTATGAGGGCCGGATCACATGCTGAATGTCAGTATGAGGGCCAGAGCACATGCTGAATGTCAGTATGAGGGTTAGAGCACATGCTGAATATCAGTATGAGGGCCAGAGCACATGCTGAATGTCAGTATGAGGGCCAGAGCACATGCTGAATGTCAGTATGAGGGTTATAGCACATGCTGAATATCAGTATGAAGGCCAGAGCACATGCTGAATGTCAGTATGAGGGCCAGAGCACATGCTGAATATCAGTATGAAGGCCAGAGCACATGCTGAATATCAGTATGAAGGCCGGAGCACATGCTGAATGTCAGTATGAAGGCCAGAGCATATGCTGAATGTCAGTATGAAGACCAGAGCACATGCTGAATGTCAGTATGAGGGCCAGAACACATGCTGAATATCAGTATGAAGGCCAGAGCACATGCTGAATATCAGTATGAAGGCCGGAGCACATGCTGAATGTCAGTATGAAGGCCGGAGCACATGCTGAATGTCAGTATGAGGGCCAGAACACATGCTGAATGTCAGTATGAAGGCCGGAGCACATGCTGAATGTCAGTATGAAGACCAGAGCACATGCTGAATATCAGTATGAAGGCCAGAGCACATGCTGAATATCAGTATGAAGGCCGGAGCACATGCTGAATGTCAGTATGAAGGCCGGAGCACATGCGGAATGTCAGTATGAAGGCCAGAGCACATGCTGAATGTCAGTATGAGGGCCAGAACACATGCTGAATATCAGTATGAGGGCCGGAGCACATGCTGAATGTCAGTATGAGGGCCAGAGCACATGCTGAATATCAGTATGAGGGCCAGAGCACATGCTGAATGTCAGTATGAGGGCCGGAGCACATGCTGAATGTCAGTATGAAGGCCAGAGCACATGCTGAATGTCAGTATGAGGGCCAGAGCACATGCTGAATATCAGTATGAAGGCCAAAGCACATGCTGAATGTCAGTATGAGGGCCAGAGCACATGCTGAATGTCAGTATGAGGGCCAGAGCTTATGCTGAATGTCAGTATGAAGGCCAGAGCTCATGCTGAATGTCAGTATGAAGGCCAGAGCACATGCTGAATGTCAGTATGAGGGCCAGAGCACATGCTGAATGTCAGTATGAAGGCCAGAGTACAAGCTGAATGTCAGTATGAAGGCCGGAGCACATGCTGAATGTCAGTATGAAGGCCAGAGCACATGCTGAATGTCAGTATGAAGGCCAGAGCACATGCTGAATGTTAGTATGAAGGCCACAGCACATGCTGAATGTCAATATGAGGGCCAGAGCACATGCTGAATGTCAGTATGAAGGCCAGAGCACATGCTGAATGTCAGTATGAGGGCCAGAGCACATGCTGAATGTCAATATGAGGGCCAGAGCACATGCTGAATGTCAGTATGAAGGCCAGAGCACATGCTGAATGTCAGTATGAGGGCCAGAGCACATGCTGAATATCAGTATGAAGGCTGGAACATATGCTGAATGTCAGTATGAAGGCTGGAGCACATGCTGAATATCAGTATGAAGGCTGGATCATATGCTGAATGTCAGTATGAAGGCCAGAGCACATGCTGAATGTCAGTATGAAGGCCAGAGCACATGCTGAATGTTAGTATGAAGGCCGGAGCACATGCTGAATGTCAGTATGAGGGCCAGAGCACATGCTGAATGTCAGTATGAGGGCCGGAGCACATGCTGAATGTCAGTATGAAGGCCAGAACACATGCTGAATGTCAGTATGAAGGCCAGAGAACATGCTGAATATCAGTATGAAGGCCAGAGCACATGCTGAATATCAGTATGAGGGCCAGAGCACATGCTGAATGTCAGTATGAGGGCCGGATCACATGCTGAATGTCAGTATGAGGGCCAGAGCACATGCTGAATGTCAGTATGAGGGTTAGAGCACATGCTGAATATCAGTATGAGGGCCAGAGCACATGCTGAATGTCAGTATGAGGGCCGGATCACATGCTGAATATCAGTATGAAGGCCAGAGCACATGCTGAATATCAGTATGAAGGCCGGAGCACATGCTGAATGTCAGTATGAAGGCCGGAGCACATGCTGAATGTCAGTATGAGGGCCAGAACACATGCTGAATATCAGTATGAAGGCCAGAGCACATGCTGAATATCAGTATGAAGTCCGGAGCACATGCTGAATGTCAGTATGAAGGCCGGAGCACATGCTGAATGTCAGTATGAGGGCCAGAACACATGCTGAATATCAGTATGAAGACCAGAGCACATGCTGAATATCAGTATGAAGGCCAGAGCACATGCTGAATGTCAGTATGAAGGCCAGAGCACATGCTGAATGTTAGTATGAAGGCCGGAGCACATGCTGAATGTCAGTATGAGGGCCAGAGCACATGCTGAATGTCAGTATGAGGGCCGGAGCACATGCTGAATGTCAGTATGAAGGCCAGAACACATGCTGAATGTCAGTATGAAGGCCAGAGAACATGCTGAATATCAGTATGAAGGCCAGAGCACATGCTGAATATCAGTATGAGGGCCAGAGCACATGCTGAATGTCAGTATGAGGGCCGGATCACATGCTGAATGTCAGTATGAGGGCCAGAGCACATGCTGAATGTCAGTATGAGGGTTAGAGCACATGCTGAATATCAGTATGAGGGCCAGAGCACATGCTGAATGTCAGTATGAGGGCCGGATCACATGCTGAATATCAGTATGAAGGCCAGAGCACATGCTGAATATCAGTATGAAGGCCGGAGCACATGCTGAATGTCAGTATGAAGGCCGGAGCACATGCTGAATGTCAGTATGAGGGCCAGAACACATGCTGAATATCAGTATGAAGGCCAGAGTACATGCTGAATATCAGTATGAAGGCCGGAGCACATGCTGAATGTCAGTATGAAGGCCGGAGCACATGCTGAATGTCAGTATGAGGGCCAGAACACATGCTGAATATCAGTATGAAGACCAGAGCACATGCTGAATATCAGTATGAAGGCCAGAGCACATGCTGAATATCAGTATGAAGGCCGGAGCACATGCTGAATGTCAGTATGAAGGCCGGAGCACATGCGGAATGTCAGTATGAAGGCCAGAGCACATGCTGAATGTCAGTATGAGGGCCAGAACACATGCTGAATATCAGTATGAGGGCCGGAGCACATGCTGAATGTCAGTATGAGGGCCAGAGCACATGCTGAATATCAGTATGAGGGCCAGAGCACATGCTGAATGTCAGTATGAGGGCCGGAGCACATGCTGAATGTCAGTATGAAGGCCAGAGCACATGCTGAATGTCAGTATGAAGACCAGAGCACATGCTGAATATCAGTATGAAGGCCAGAGCACATGCTGAATATCAGTATGAGGGCCAGAGCACATGCTGAATGTCAGTATGAGGGCCAGAGCTTATGCTGAATGTCAGTATGAAGGCCAGAGCTCATGCTGAATGTCATTATGAAGGCCAGAGCACATGCTGAATGTCAGTATGAAGGCCAGAGCACATGCTGAATATCAGTATGAGGGCCAGAGCACATGCTGAATGTCAGTATGAGGGCCAGAGCTTATGCTGAATGTCAGTATGAAGGCCAGAGCTCATGCTGAATGTCATTATGAAGGCCAGAGCACATGCTGAATGTCAGTATGAAGGCCAGAGCACATGCTGAATATCAGTATGAAGGCCAGAGCACATGCTGAATGTCAGTATGAGGGCCAGAGCACATGCTGAATGTCAGTATGAGGGCCAGAGCTTATGCTGAATGTCAGTATGAAGGCCAGAGCTCATGCTGAATGTCAGTATGAAGGCCAGAGCACATGCTGAATGTCAGTATGAGGGCCAGAGCACATGCTGAATGTCAGTATGAAGGCCAGAGTACAAGCTGAATGTCAGTATGAAGGCCGGAGCACATGCTGAATGTCAGTATGAAGGCCAGAGCACATGCTGAATGTCAGTATGAAGGCCAGAGCACATGCTGAATGTTAGTATGAAGGCCACAGCACATGCTGAATGTCAATATGAGGGCCAGAGCACATGCTGAATGTCAGTATGAAGGCCAGAGCACATGCTGAATGTCAGTATGAGGGCCAGAGCACATGCTGAATGTCAATATGAGGGCCAGAGCACATGCTGAATGTCAGTATGAAGGCCAGAGCACATGCTGAATGTCAGTATGAGGGCCAGAGCACATGCTGAATATCAGTATGAAGGCTGGAGCATATGCTGAATGTCAGTATGAAGGCTGGAGCACATGCTGAATATCAGTATGAAGGCTGGATCATATGCTGAATGTCAGTATGAAGGCCAGAGCACATGCTGAATGTCAGTATGAAGGCCAGAGCACATGCTGAATGTTAGTATGAAGGCCGGAGCACATGCTGAATGTCAGTATGAGGGCCAGAGCACATGCTGAATGTCAGTATGAGGGCCGGAGCACATGCTGAATGTCAGTATGAAGGCCAGAACACATGCTGAATGTCAGTATGAAGGCCAGAGCACATGCTGAATGTCAGTATGAGGGCCAGAGCACATGCTGAATTTCAGTATGAGGGCCAGAGCACATGCTGAATGTCAGTATGAAGGCAAGAGCACATGCTGAATGTCAGTATGAGGACAGAGCACATGCTGAATGTAAGTATGAAGGCCAGAGCACATGCTGAATGTCAGTATGAAGGCCGGAGCACATGCTGAATATCAGTATGAAGGCCAGAGCACATGCTGAATGTCAGTATGAAGGCCAGAGCACATGCTGAATATCAGTATGAAGGTTAGAGCACATGCTGAATGTCAGTATGAGGGTTAGAGCACATGCTGAATGTCAGTATGAGGGCCAGAGCACATGATGAATGTCAGTATGAAGGCCAGAGCACATGCTGAATGTCAATATGAAGGTTAGAGCACATGCTGAATGTCAGTATGAAGGCCAGAGCACATGCTGAATGTCAGTATGAAGGCCAGAGCACATGCTGAATGTCAGTATGAAGGCCGGAGCACATGCTGAATGTCAGTATGAAGGCCAGAGCACATGCTGAATGTCAGTATGAGGGCCAGAGCACATGCTGAATGTCAGTATGAGGGCCAGAGCACATGCTGAATGTCAGTATGAAGGCCGGAGCACATGCTGAATGTCAGTATGACAGCCGGAGCACATGCTGAATGTTAGTATGAGGGACAGAGCACATGCTGAATGTCAGTATGAAGGCTAGAGCACATGCTGAATGTCAGTATGAAGGCCGGAGCACATGCTGAATGTCAGTATGAGGGCCGGAGCACATGCTGAATATCAGTATGAGGGTTAGAGCACATGTTGAATGTCAGTATGAAGGCCAGAGCACATGCTGAATGTCAGTTAGAGGGTTAGAGCACATGCTGAATGTCAGTATGAAGGCCAGAGCACATGTTGAATGTCAGTAGGAAGGCCAGAGCACATGCTGAATATCAGTTTGAGGGTTAGAGCACATGCTGAATATCAGTATGAGGGCCAGAGCACATGCTGAATGTCAGTATGAGGGCCAGAGCACATGCTGAATGTCAGTATGAGGGCCAGAGCACATGCTGAATGTCAGTATGAGGGCCGGAGCACATGCTGAATGTCAGTATGAGGGCCAGAGCACATGCTGAATGTCAGTATGAGGGCCAGAGCACATGCTGAATGTCAGTATGAAGGCCAGAGCACATGCTGAATGTCAGTATGAGGGCCAGAGCACATGCTCAATGTCAGTATGAAGGCCAGAGCACATGCTGAATGTCAGTATGAGGATTAGAGCACATGCTGAATGTCAGTATGAAGGCCAGAGCACATGCTCAATGTCAGTATGAAGGCCAGAGCACATGCTGAATATCAGTATGAAGGCCAGAGCACATGCTGAATATCAGTATGAAGGCCAGAGCACATGCTGAATGTCAGTATGAAGGCCAGAGCACATGCTGAATATCAGTTTGAGGGTTAGAGCACATGCTGAATGTCAGTATGAGGGCCAGAGCACATGCTGAATGTCAGTATGAAGGCCAGAGCACATGCTGAATATCAGTTTGAGGGCCAGAGCACATGTTGAATGTCAGTATGAGGGCCAGAGCACATGCTGAATATCAGTATGAGGGCCAGAGCACATGCTGAATGTCAGTATGAGGGCCAGAGCACATGCTGAATGTCAATATGAGGGGTAGAGCACATGCTGAATGTCAGTATGAGGGCCAGAGCACATGCTGAATGTCAGTATGAGGGCCAGAGCACATGCTGAATGTCAGTATGAAGGCCGGAGCACATGCTGAATGTCAGTATGAAGGCCAGAGCACATGCTGAATGTTAGTATGAGGGTTAGAGCACATGCTGAATATCAGTATGAAGGCCGGAGCATATGCTGAATGTTAGTATGAGGGACAGAGCACATGCTGAATGTCAGTATGAAGGCCGGAGCACATGCTGAATGTCAGTATGACAGCCGGAGCACATGCTGAATGTTAGTATGAGGGACAGAGCACATGCTGAATGTCAGTATGAAGGCCAGAGCACATGCTGAATGTCAGTATGAAGGCCAGAGCACATGCTGAATGTCAGTATGAAGGCCAGAGCACATGCTGAATGTCAGTATGAAGGCCGGAGCACATGCTGAATGTCAGTATGAAGGCCGGAGCACATGCTGAATGTCAGTATGAGGGCCGGAGCACATGCTGAATGTCAGTATGAAGGCCGGAGCACATGCTGAATGTCAGTATGAAGGCTAGAGCACATGCTGAATGTCAGTATGAGGGCCGGAGCACATGCTGAATGTCAGTATGAAGGCCGGAGCACATGCTGAATGTCAGTATGAAGGCCAGAGCACATGCTGAATGTCAGTATGAAGGCCAGAGCACATGCTGAATATCAGTATGAGGGCCAGAGCACATGCTGAATGTCAGTATGAAGGCTGGAGCACATGCTGAATGTCAGTATGAAGGCTGGAGCACATGCTGAATGTCAGTATGAGGGCCAGAGCACATGCTGAATGTCAGTATGAAGGCCATAGCACATGCTGAATGTCAGTATGAAGGCCGGAGCACATGCTGAATGTCAGTATGAGGACCGGAGCACATGCTGAATGTCAGTATGAAGGCCAGAGTACATGCTGAATATCAGTATGAAGGCCAGAGCACATGCTGAATGTCAGTATGAGGGCCGGAGCACATGCTGAATATCAGTATGAAGGCCAGAGCCCATGCTGAATATCAGTATGAGGGCCAGAGCCCATGCTGAATGTCAGTATGAGGGCCAGAGCACATGCTGAATGTCAGTATAAGGGCCAGAGCACATGCTGAATGTCAGTATGAGGGCCAGAGCACATGCTGAATGTCAGTATGAGGGCCGGAGCACATGCTGAATATCAGTATGAAGGCTGGAGCACATGCTGAATGTCAGTATGAAGGCCGGAGCACATGCTGAATGTCAGTATGAAGGCCAGAGCACATGCTGAATGTCAGTATGAGGATTAGAGCACATGCTGAATGTCAGTATGAAGGCCAGAGCACATGCTGAATGTCAGTATGAAGGCCAGAGCACATGCTGAATGTCAGTATGAAGGCTGGAGCACATGCTGAATGTCAGTATGAAGGCCAGAGGACCTGCTGAATGTCAGTATGAAGGCCGGAGCACATGCTGAATGTCAGTATGAGGGCCGGAGCACATGCTGAATGTCAGTATGAAGGCCAGAGCACATGCTGAATATCAGTATGACAGCCAGAGCACATGCTGAATGTCAGTATGAAGGCCAGAGCACATGCTGAATGTCAGTATGAGGGCCAGAGCACATGCTGAATATCAGTATGACAGCCAGAGCACATGCTGAATGTCAGTATGAAGGCCAGAGCACATGCTGAATGTCAGTATGAAGGCCAGAGCACATGCTGAATGTCAGTATGAGGGCCAGAGCACATGCTGAATATCAGTATGAGGGCCAGAGCACATGCTGAATGTCAGTATGACAGCCAGAGCACATGCTGAATGTCAGTATGAAGGCCAGAGCACATGCTGAATGTCAGTATGAGGGCCAGAGCACATGCTGAATATCAGTATGAGGGCCAGAGCACATGCTGAATGTCAGTATGAGGGCCAGAGCACATGCTGAATATCAGTATGACAGCCAGAGCACATGCTGAATGTCAGTATGAAGGCCAGAGCACATGCTGAATGTCAGTATGAAGGCCAGAGCACATGTTGAATGTCAGTATGAAGGCTGGAGCACATGCTGAATATCAGTATGAAGGCCAGAGCACATGCTGAATGTCAGTATGAGGGCCAGAGCACATGTTGAATGTCAGTATGAAGGCCAGAGCATATGCTGAATGTCAGTATGAAGGCCAGAGCATATGCTGAATGTCAGTATGAAGGCCAGAACACATGCTGAATGTCAGTATGAAGGCTGGAGCACATGCTGAATGTCAGTATGAAGGCCAGAGGACATGCTGAATGTCAGTATGAGGGCCGGAGCACATGCTGAATGTCAGTATGAAGGCCAGAGCATATGCTGAATGTCAGTATGAAGACCAGAGCATATGCTGAATGTCAGTATGAAGGCCAGAGCATATGCTGAATGTCAGTATGAAGGCCAGAGCATATGCTGAATGTCAGTATGAAGACCAGAGCATATGCTGAATGTCAGTATGAAGACCAGAGCATATGCTGAATGTCAGTATGAAGGCCAGAGCATATGCTGAATGTCAGTATGAAGGCCAGAACACATGCTGAATGTCAGTATGAAGGCTGGAGCACATGCTGAATGTCAGTATGAAGACCAGAGCATATGCTGAATGTCAGTATGAAGGCCAGAACACATGCTGAATGTCAGTATGAAGGCCAGAGCATATGCTGAATGTCAGTATGAAGGCCAGAGCATATGCTGAATGTCAGTATGAAGGCCAGAACACATGCTGAATGTCAGTATGAAGGCCAGAGCATATGCTGAATGTCAGTATGAAGGCCAGAGCATATGCTGAATGTCAGTATGAAGGCCAGAACACATGCTGAATGTCAGTATGAAGGCTGGAGCACATGCTGAATGTCAGTATGAAGACCAGAGCATATGCTGAATGTCAGTATGAAGGCCAGAGCATATGCTGAATGTCAGTATGAAGGCCAGAACACATGCTGAATGTCAGTATGAGGGCCAGAACACATGCTGAATGTCAGTATGAAGGCCAGAGCATATGCTGAATGTCAGTATGAAGGCCAGAGCTTATGCTGAATGTCAGTATGAAGGCTGGAGCACATGCTGAATGTCAGTATGAAGACCAGAGCACATGCTGAATGTCAGTATGAGGGGTAGAGCACATGCTGAATGTCAGTATGAGGGCCAGAACACATGCTGAATGTCAGTATGAAGGCCAGAGCATATGCTGAATGTCAGTATGAAGGCCAGAACACATGCTGAATGTCAGTATGAGGGCCAGAACACATGCTGAATGTCAGTATGAGGGACAGAGCACATGCTGAATATCAGTATGAAGGCCGAAGCACATGCTGAATGTCAGTATGAGGGCCAGAGCACATGTTGAATGTCAGTATGAAGGCCAGAGCACATGCTGAATGTCAGTATGAGGGCCAGAACACATGCTGAATGTCAGTATGAAGGCCAGAGCACATGCTGAATGTCAGTATGAAGGCCGGAGCACATGCTGAATGTCAGTATGAGGGCCAGAGCACATTTTGAATGTCAGTATGAAGGCCAGAGCACATGCTGAATGTCAGTATGAGGGCCAGAGCACATGGTGAATGTTAGTATGAGGGCCAGAGCACATGTTGAATGTCAGTATGAAGGCCAGAGCACATGCTGAATGTTAGTATGAGGGCCAGAGCACATGTTGAATGTCAGTATGAAGACCAGAGCACATGTTGAATGTCAGTATGAAGGCCAGAGCACATGCTCAATGTCAGTATGAAGGCCGGAGCACATGTTGAATGTCAGTATGAAGACCGGAGCACATGCTGAATGTCAGTATGAAGGCTGGAGCACATGCTGAATGTCAGTATGAGTACATTGGTGGCCAAATTAACTGAGAAGTACATTGGTGGCCAAATTAACTCAGAAAAAGTATTTGGAGTGCCCTTGCACAGAAATAAAATTCAATAAATTTATTTTTCTCCATCCCATGAATAAATAATTGTCGGTCCCTAAGAATCCTACTAATATTACAATAAGATGCACAAATTTTTAATACCTTATGTGGAATGAAATTTTTTTTTTCCAATTTAAAAGCATTTTCGAATAGTTTTAAGATTCAATCCATTTATATTTCTTTAGGAATCTAATCAAAAGTAAAGCCCAGTGAATATTGAAATCCAATTTACCTGTGGTGTCATTGTAGTAGACATTGATAGGCACGGTGCTGCCCCTAGTGACAGCATGTAACAATTAGAACTTACCAGTGGCCTCATTGAAGTAGACATTGAAAGGCACGGTGCTGCCCCTAGTGACAACATGTAACTATTAGAACTTACCAGTGGCCTCATTGAAGTAGACATTGAAAGGCACGGTGCTGCCCCTAGTGACAGCATGTAACAATTAGAACTTACCAGTGGCCTCATTGAAGTAGACATTGAAAGGCACGGTGCTGCCCCTAGTGACAACATGTAACTATTAGAACTTACCAGTGGCCTCATTGAAGTAGACATTGAAAGGCACGGTGCTGCCCCTAGTGACAGCATGTAACTATTAGAACTTACCAGTGGCCTCATTGTAGTAGACATTGATAGGCACGGTGCTGCCCCTAGTGACAACATGTAACTATTAGAACTTACCAGTGGCCTCATTGAAGTAGCAATGATAGGCACGGTGCTGCCCCTAGTGACAGCGTGTAACTATTAGAACTTACCAGTGGCCTCATTGTAGTAGACATATATAGCCACGGTGCTGCCCCTAGTGACAACATGTAACTATTAGAACTTACCAGTGGCCTCATTGAAGTAGACATTGATAGGCACGGTGCTGCCCCTAGTGACAGCATGTAACTATTAGAACTTACCAGTGGCCTCATTGTAGTAGACATTGATTCTCTCCAGCTGAAGATCTGAGTCGCCATGGTAACAGCCAGTAGGGTCTATGCCATGCTCATCCGAGATCACCTCCCAGAACTGAAAACAATTTTAGAATTAAACATCATGGTCAAATCCAATTTAACTTATGAGTTTATGAGAGTGTATGAGTGTTTCCAGATTTATGTTATCTTTGTGGACTAAATAATATATGTCCTTGTTCTATGGCAGAGTAGATAGGGCCTAGCAACTATCACTTCATAATCTAGCTACCTGCCTCACGTGTGTCACTGCCGCATCATACTTATATCGTCAACCAACTCATGTCTTATATCCTCAACCAACTCATGTCTTATATCATCAACCAACTCATGTCTGTGGACATTTGTAATGAATTAGTTTTTTATATAATAAATCAATACTCTCTTTGTCAAAAAAGAGTGAAATCGAGAGGGTCTGTTAATTCAGTGTAAATATTAAGCATTATTATTTAATCATTAACTACATCCGACGTATTTAATAAGCACAAATCTGTTTTAGTGATAAACCCACTCAGTGATATAATGAAAACAGTATTACGATTGCTTTGATCATAATTTGAATATTTCTGGGTAAAATTTCTAAATCTTGTTGTTTTTTTTTATAAATAAAATAAAGTTTACTAAAGTTTATTTTGTTTGTTCGGGATACGCATATGATAGTTGTTCTGGAGATAACTGTAAAGACTGAAGCAGACGACGTCATGTTGGTTGCTTGAGAGACGCTTTCTTTATTATTTCAAAATACAAATTGATCTTTAGACGAAACGAAACGGAAATGTAAAATAGTAACCATTACAATAACTAACCTTAGCGCCAATCTGGTTGCCGCACTGACCAGCTTGAAGATGCACGATTTCACGCATGCTGAGATAAGGTGTTTCAGAGATGAAAATAAATCTATGCTGCGCGAATTGCTGCACTCTGTTGTGTGAGCAGTTGCTAATGTGGATATGCGGTTATATATGCACAGATAACAGTACTATTGCCTAGCATTTATCGCTGATTAAAAACAGTGATAGCTTTGTGAAAATGATCTGAAGTCAACCATGAAGTATGGAGACAAATATTATGATACAAAATGTTGTGATGATAGATACAATATTCTGTCAACATGATGGACAATAATTGAGGTGTAAAGTTTCATGTTTGCCGTTATATTTCAATAATCGGTGACTTTTTGCTTTGGAATCGTGTTTAACACTGAGACTAACAGAAGAAGTGAGTCCCATCTATTCTAAGAAGTAGTGAGTCCCATCTAATCTAAGAAGTAGTGAGTCACATCTATTCTAAGAAGTAGTGAGTCCCATCTATTCTAAGAAGTAGTGAGTCACATCTATTCTAAGAAGTAGTGAGTCACATCTATTCTGAGAAGTAGTGAGTCCTATCTATTCTAAGAAATAGTGAGTCCTATCTATTCTAAGAAGTAGTGAGTCCTATCTATTCTAAGTAGTAGTGAGTCCTATCTATTCTAAGAAGTAGTGAGTCACATCTCTTCTAAGAAGTAGTGAGTCCCATCTATTCTAAGAAGTAGTGAGTCCCATCTATTCTAAGAAGTAGTGAGTCCTATCTATTCTAAGAAATAGTGAGTCCTATCTATTCTAAGAAGTAGTGAGTCACATCTATTCTAAGAAGTAGTGAGTCCCATCTTTTCTAAGAAATAGTGAGTCCCATCTATTCTAAGAAGTAGTGAGTCACATCTATTCTAAGAAGTAGTGAGTCACATCTATTCTAAGAAGTAGTGAGTCCTATCTATTCTAAGAAGTAGTGAGTCACATCTATTCTAAGAAGTAGTGAGTCCCATCTATTCTAAGAAGTAGTGAGTCACATCTATTCTAAGAAGTAGTGAGTCCCATCTATTCTAAGTAGTAGTGAGTCACATCTATTCTAAGAAGTAGTGAGTCACATCTATTCTAAGAAGTAGTGAATCCCATCTATTCTCAGAAGTAGTGAGTCCCATCTATTCTAAGAAATAGTGAGTCCTATCTATTCTAAGAAGTAATGAGTCACATCTATTCTGAGAAGTAGTGAGTCCCATCTATTCTAAGTAGTAGTGTGTCACATCTATTCTAAGAAGTAGTGAGTCCTATCTATTCTAAGAAGTAGTGAGTCCCATCTATTCTAAGAAATAGTGAGTCCCATCTATTCTAAGAAGTAGTGAGTCACATCTATTCTGAGAAGTAGTGAGTCCCATCTATTCTAAGAAGTAGTGAGTCACATCTATTCTAAGAAGTAGTGAGTCCCATCTTTTCTAAGAAATAGTGAGTCCCATCTATTCTAAGAAATAGTGAGTCCTATCTATTCTAAGAAGTAGTGAGTCCCATCTTTTCTAAGAAGTAGTGAGTCCCATCTTTTCTAAGAAATAGTGAGTCCCATCTTTTCTAAGAAGTAGTGAGTCACATCATTTCTAAGAAGTAGTGAGTCCCATCTATTCTAAGAAGTAGTGAGTCCTATCTATTCTGGGAATGAGTGAGTCCCATCTATTCTAAAAAGTAGTGAGTCCCATCTATTCTAAGAACATGATGCATGTCAGATGAGTGAGCATGACCCTTTGGGTCAACGACGTATTAACTTACCCTGCCATTATCCCTGCCTTTATTAACTTACCCTGCCTTTATTAACTTACCCTGCCTTTATTAACTTACCCTGCCATTATTAACTTAACCTGCCATTTTTAACTTACCCTGTCATTATTAACTTAACCTGCCATTATTAACCTAACCTGCCATTATGAACTTAACCTGCCATTATTAACTTATCTGCCATTATTAAATCCCTTTTCTAGGAAAAGTTCCTTTACTGAGAAAAATCCATTGTTCAATTGTACAAACATACCAAATTTCCCACCATTTCTGGAGGCTGGGTAATTGTCTCATACTTTGTTATACCGTGATATACTTAACCCGCTTCATTGTGATAAATCACATATGCATCTTTAATGCTTCCAAGTGGTGTTATGTGAATATGAAGCTGTCAAGACGGGTCTGCTATACCTCTGCCCTCTTCATGCTAGCAACCCCTTGGAGAAGCCAAAATGTGCAAATCTACAATTAAATTCCCTCATTGGATTTATAAGAACAAGGATAGAAAAAGGCAAATATGTGTAATTCTGTATGTTTATAGACCTGTGAAGTTAATAGGGTCTTGTTCAATCAAAACAAAATCAGAGGGTCATGTAAGCATGATTAAAGCTCTGTCGGATAATACACGAAGCACCAATCATAGAAGCTGTCTACACTTTTGAGAATATTAGCATACACATGCCTGGACAGAGATGATGTCAGATAGCTCAGTTCTACTGTAACATAAATTGATATTTGCATTCTGCAAGTCTTGCCACACTTCTATTGTACCCGACTGTCACATACACAGGACATGTTATTCTCTTTAGGCATGAGTTCTGCGCATGCGTGAACCTTAATGGCGGCTCTTGTGCGAAGCTCCGTGTAAATTCGTCTTAACTGGTGGATTTTCCCGGTCTTGCACAAGTTTATTGCTGCATCTTATAGCCGTGCGTGGAGTCTATACCTAGGTCTATTATTCCGTGGCTTTTGAGCGGTCGCAGACGGCAGTCCAGACTTGTTTTTTCGCTTGCGAAGGCCGGGTTCGGGTTGTTGTCTTTTTGAAGGCACGGCGTTCACGAGTTGTCAATTCTGTGCTGCCTGTGTCGGGTGCTCTCAGCCCGGTTGCTACATTCCTAGCAGACCAATCTATACGTGTATAGATTCAACTTGACCAGATCTATTGATCTACCCTAGGTCTATTTGACCCATAGACCTCTAAACACTGACCCAGACTACCATAGACCCTGGTTGTCGAAATTTCTGACCACTGTAGCACCAATCTGACCCTGGTCTACAAGCCATCAGCGATCACACGCTGCTCTCACTACTACCTCAATATTTTACTGACCCTTCATATTGAGGCACTCCATTCTTTCGCCCCTGTGCAATTTTCATTAATTGTCAATAAAGCATTGAAAGAATTTGACCTGACGCTATTAATCCTATCTGATTAATGTGCTCTGACTGTTTTCATCACGATTCTTAATATTTTCTGACTACTAAGTTGTCAAGGAATTAATCGTGAATATTGTCTACTATATTTGTGCAAGATCATTGAATAGCATAACGAAAAATAATTTTTCTGTACATGTTATTTTTGGTCACAAATATTTTATTTTCCAACCAAAACATATTACATAATCGTAACTTGTTTTCCACTCCTGGCATTAAACATCTCAGCTCACCAGCATAACACGTGGTGTTTAATCCCCAGCATATAGTATAATTGTTCCTACCTGTTCACTTCCATTCCTCTCTGTGACTCGTACGTGAACACTTCAATTGTCAATAATACTACGTTGTTCAAAAGTTCTATAATAATGGCTTTGAACCTTCCTGCCGGTCCAGCGACACGTAGCTCGGCCAAGACTGACGCTGACCCGAGGACCCCTGCCACTCCGGCAGCCCTGAGGCCACCCGTTGATGATGTGGCCACCCTCCGTGACACCTACGATCGGTTGGTGGCCCTCAACAATGCCACCAATGCTGCCAATACCCGTCTGACGGAGCAGGTGAAACAACTTGTTCGTGATAAGACCATCCTTGAGACGGAGAAGGAGGGCATCTCTGCTGAGCTGGCGAAATCTCGTCAAGCGGTTCTGGAACGTGACGAGGTAATCGCCACCTTTCTTCCTAAACCTGATGAAGCCGCCTCCCCGGACTCGTTTCCCGCCTCTGACACGGAGAATAAGGGGAAAGTGCTACTTACTATTCTTCCTATTAACGGCCAGGAGACTGAAATTGCCTCAGGTCTGGCCAGGGATGACTGTAGGGTGTTGTCCACCACAGACAAGCTCGACTTCGTGGCTCGGCGCTCTGAGCGACTGCCTCTTTCGGATCACGTGGTGATCATACCCGATCTCACGCGATTCCCCCGGACGATGGATGGGGCTGCATGCTACAGGTCTATTAAAACTTCCATCAAATTCATCCGTTCACGTGGGCCGACAGTGTCGGTTCTTACTCCCTTGCCTAGCAAGGACCCACGTGTTCGCCTCAATTGGATCTCTGTGACAGGACTTCTTTCGCAATTCGACTTCCCTGGCTTCAACTACGTTAGGATCGGGAACTTCTATGATCCCACCATGTCTACGCTTGATGCCAATGGTCTCCTCTTGCCGGTCTCGATCATGGACATTCAAACCACTGTGAACACTCTGCCTCTTCCTGCTTCTTCTCCTCCGACGGACCGTCCCGTGGAGAAGGTTATCTTGCCGGCTGAGGAGCGTCCTTCTTCTTCCTCTTCGTCTGCTGCCACGTCCAATTCTTCCTCGCCTGATAGGAAGAAGAGGAAATCGGCAGCAGACGACACTTCTGTCATCTCGTCAGATCTCGCTGGCAGGATCATCGGTAGGCGCGGAGCCACCATTCAATCTCTCCGTGATGACTCCGGTGCAGCGGTCAGGGTCAAAAAGATCAAGGATGGACGTGATGATATTCATCTTCTCACCATCAGTGGCGGCCGGGAGGCCGTTCGCAAAGCCAAAGTGGAAGTCATCAAGCTGCAGCAGGCCCTGGACAAGGAGAAGAAGAAAGAAAATAATTGACAATTTTAACCAGTGCCATATGATATAGCATTTTCTGAACATTATGAACATTTTGAACATTTCAAACAGTCGACCTCACCAGTGTATCTAACGGTGTGCTCTTGTTTGTATAAATGTTGTGTTGAAATTAAAAGAATTATGCCTGTATCAAATATTATGTTTTGTGATAATAAATATCAATATGAGACTGTTCCTCTCAACCCTTCTGTATGCAATCCCGCCACAGATCATATGATTCTTTGTCACATACACTCCTATAATGCTATTTTGACAAATTCACTTGATAATATTAATTTTAATATTATTACAAGCTCCGACTTAAATGCATTATATACTTTAAAATATCCCTCTGAACCACCAATGTCGTTTAAGATGTTATATCCAATAAATCTTATCGCTCGAAATCCTGACCTAACTGCCTCTAGTCCCGGTGGTGTACGGATTTTTAAAGTTGACGGCGCTGGTGCGCACGGCCCCAATATTACTATCAAAGATGGCCTCGGTTTCCCCACTGCCTCCTCTCACGAGTTCGACGTCTTTCTATGTAAGTACTTCTTACTCCCGACAAAGACGACTCCTCGTATTAATGACTTGAATCCTTCACATTGTCTAACGTGTCCACGGTGGTCTCACTCGGGGCCTGGTCAAGCGACACGTACACAAAATAGATTGTGCCTTACCACGCACACAGGGTGCACGTGTTGATGTTTTAGGTTCCAAGTCTAAACCTAAAAAGACCAATATTATTATTGGTTCTTGCAACGCCCAGAGTGTTTCTAAAAAGGTTTTATCTGTGAGAGATTATTTCTTTGAAAATAATCTTGATGCTCTGTTTGTTACAGAGACCTGGTTACATGAATCTGGGGATGACAAGACTGTAAGGGAACTTGAGGAAAATTCCCTCAAGTTCCATTCCTTTCCTCGTACTCGCTGCTCTGGCGGAGGAATTGGGCTTCTGCATCGGCGTGAACTACCATTCACAACCAATAGGGTTAACCCGCCCACGGTTAGCACTATGGAGCTGATGGAGTCCTCTATCTTAATCAGGGGAAAGAAAATTACCTTTGTGACCATATATAGACCAGAGCCCTCTGACGGGAATAGGTACACCTACTCTGAGTTCTATAATGAATTTACACAACTAGTAGCACACTATGGCTCTTTTAAACATGAAGTGATTTTTCTTGGTGATTATAATTTTCATGTTAATAAGCCAGGAAAACCTGATGTTGTCAAGTTCATGGACATCCTGTCAACCTTTGACATGACCCAATGGGTCACTGAACCAACTCATAAACTTGGCAACACCCTTGACTTAGTGACCACCTTTAATGGCAATAGCAAATTCATGGGTCATGAAGTTGATGAATACATATCTGACCATAAATGTATCAAATTATGGCTAGATATTAAACCCCCTTAACCCCCTAAAAAATCTATCAGTTATAGAAAATATAGGGGTATTGATCTGCAATCACTTAGGGACGACATTCGACTACTGACTGATAGCACCTCTGGCTGGAGTAAACTATCCATTAGTGACATGGTGGATTACTATGACAAGAATCTGACTGCACTGATGGATAAACACGCTCCTGTGAGGCATGCTAACGTTTCCCTTCGCAAGCCAGTGCCCTGGATGAGTGACCACATCAAATCTGAGAGATCTCTCAAGAGAAGACTTGAGAGGAAAATGAACAAATCTGGATTACATGTGGATAAGCAATTGTATAATATTAAAAAAAATAAGTATAATTGTCTACTTAAATCATCCCAAACAACATATTTTTCAGACCTAGTCCATGAAAATAAAAATGACTTTTTAGAGTCATTGATAAAGTCATGCATAAGGCTGAGGATACCCCTATGCTTCAGGCTGATAGTGACCTCATACAGGCTGAGAAATTTAACAATTTCTTCCTTGAGAAAATCGATAAGATACGCAATGACATGGATCAATTATCAACACATGGTAATTATCCACTATGGCCTAAGCTACCATATCTATGCTGATGACACTCAGATTTACATCCCTGTCGACCACACTGTAAGTCAACATGCTAGCCTGAGCATTAGTAGACTGGAGTCATGCATTAGTGAAGTCAGGTCATTTTTGATTTCCAATAAAATGAAAATCAATGATGGTAAAACAGAGATGCTGATTTGTGCTGACAGATATACTTCTACCCCCGCTGACAACATGCCATCCTCGGTCTCAGTTGGTGTCTGTGACATCAACCCAAGTGAGTCTGTAGTTGACCTTGGAGTGACCTTTGATTCTAATATGTACATGAAGGCACAGATAAGGAAGATGTGTAAAAGAGGGTACCACCATATCAGGAATATAGCGGCTTTCAGACAATGTCTAGACGAGAAGACTGCTGAAACACTTGTTCATGCCTTTGTTACATCTACTCTAGATTATGGCAACATATTAAGAAGCTGCAAAACCTACAGAACGCTGCAGCTAGGGTAGTAGGAAAAATCAAGAAATTTGACCACATCTCATGGAAACTGAGAGAACTACACTGGCTCCCAGTCCATGCTAGAATTGAATTTAAGATTCTTCTACTTACCTGGAAGGCCTTACATGGTAAGGCACCGCCTTACTTGCGTGATCTACTCCTAGTGAAACAAGGTGAGAGAGGTCTATGATCCAACGATGGAACGCATTTGACTGTCCCTAGGACCTGCCTGAAAACGATTGGTGATAGAGCCTTCTCTTCTATCAGTCCTAGACTTTGGAATGCACTTCCTAATGTGATTAGGAGTAGTAGCTCGGTTGCGACTTTCAAGAACAGACTGAAAACGCACCTGTTCAGAACTTATGTTCTTGAAGCGCTATGAACAGACTTGTCTGATATCAGCGCTATATAAATTTTATTATTATTATTATTAAACCAAACTCTTAGAAGAGAATTTCATATGAACAGTGTGAGAGATTAAGAAATCTAAAACATGGTAGTTAGAAGTCAGTAGAGAAATGTTTCAAAATCTCTTTTCTTCTATTGTCTTGTGTGTTCATTGGTTTCTTTTTCTATTGGTAATTATTAAGATTCACCCAAAGGCATTTTATGTAGCATTGGTTAAATATGTCTATATCACATCAAATTGTATTTCTGTACCACAACTGCTTGTTGGGTCAGCTTGAGACACAATTGATGCAGCCAACTCATAAAATCATATTGTATTTGTAGGTGGTGTATTTTTCCTCCATCTTCCCCTATGTTTTGTTGACGGTGATGTCAGTTAGGGGCGTGACCCTTCCCGGAGCTCTGGATGGTATCCAGTTTTATCTCAAGCCAGATTTCAGCCGCCTCACGGATGCTGCAGTACGTCAAACTCTACATTTTACCATCATCAAACCCAAGTGACTTATTAGCCAAGTAAAAATTAATTTGTTTATCAACAATTAATTTCATGTTAAAGTACTTCTTATAGATAACTTAATATTCAATCACCGTCCACCCGATGCCTAGTATTATAAGTAAAAATGTTTGTCAACTTTTGAGACAAAGCAAGTTTTAAAAAATGCCTGTAATAAGATACTAAATTAGTGATAAATTACTAAAATAGTGATAAGATACTAAATAGTAATAAGATACTAAAATGTGATAAGATACTAGAATAGTGATAAGATACTAAAAAAGTGATAATTTTCATAAAAGTGATAATATACTGAATGGTGATAAGATACTGAATGGTGATAAGATATTAAAATAGTTATAATATACATTCAGTACCATTTACTTACCACTGTTCTAGGTGTGGAGTGATGCAGCTGTACAGATATATTCAGTACCATTTACTTACCACTGTTCCAGGTGTGGAGTGATGCAGCTGTACAGATGTATTCAGTACCGTTTACTTACCACTGTTCCAGGTGTGGAGTGATGCAGCTGTACAGATATATTCAGTACCATTTACTTACCACTGTTCCAGGTGTGGAGTGATGCAGCTGTACAGATATATTCAGTACAATTTACTTACCACTGTTCCAGGTGTGGAGTGATGCAGCTGTACAGATATATTCAGTACCATTTACTTACCACTGTTCCAGGTGTGGAGTGATGCAGCTGTACAGATATATTCAGTACCGTTTACTTACCACTGTTCCAGGTGTGGAGTGATGCAGCTGTACAGATATATTCAGTACAATTTACTTACCACTGTTCTAGGTGTGGAGTGATGCAGCTGTACAGATATATTCAGTACAATTTACTTACCACTGTTCTAGGTGTGGAGTGATGCAGCTGTACAGATATATTCAGTACCATTTACTTACCACTGTTCTAGGTGTGGAGTGATGCAGCTGTACAGATCTTCTATTCCCTGAGTACCTGCACAGGAGGCCTAATTGCTATGGCAAGTTACAACAAGTTTAAGAATAACTGTCTTCGGGACTCCCTTCTTGTCCCACTTATCAACTGTGGGACCAGTATCTTTGCTGGCTTTGTTATATTCTCTGTCCTCGGCTTCATGGCCCATCAGAAAGGAGTAGACGTCAAGGATGTGGCTGCCAGTGGTGCGTATAAGACTATTACCCACATTATGTTAACCCTGATAATTCACTTTTGTATATCTCAATTTAATTCATACAATATTGGTGATGTTGATAAAATGATATACGTCTGGAAAAATGCTCATACATATGAATTATATAAAATGCATACACAGCTGTCCCAGTAAAAGTGCATGGAGACTTGCTTTAAAATCTGGGCAGTAACACTAGTGTTACGTCATATCTAGGCACGGAATCTTGAGGTCATTGTTTTTTATATGTTCATAAACATTTATTATATTACTGATGGATCAGAACTTCAAACGGTGTGTTATAGAGCATTGATATCCCTGATATCAGGTTTAGCCTTCGATCCTGGTGCTGCTCGCCCTCCCTTGTACTCGATCCTGGTGCTGCTTGTCCTCCCTTGTACTCGATCCTGGTGCTCCTCGCCCTCCACTTTCCTCGATCCTGGTGCTCCTCGCCCTCCCCTGTACTCTATCCTGGTGCTGCTCGCCCTCCCCCTGTACTCAATCCTGGTGCTGCTCGCCCTCCCCCTGTAATTGATCCTGGTGCTGCTCGCCCTCCCCCTGTACTCAATCCTGGTGCTGCTCGCCCTCCCCCTGTACTCAATCCTGGTGCTGCTCGCCCTCCCCCTGTACTCGATTCTGGTGTTGCTCGCCCTCCCCCTGTACTCAATCCTGGTGATGCTCGCCCTCCCCCTGTACTCAATCCTGGTGCTGCTCGCCCTCCCCCTGTACTCAATCCTGGTGCTGCTCGCCCTCCCCCTGTACTCGATTCTGGTGCTGCTAGCCCTCCCCCTGTACTTGATCCTGGTGCTGCTCGCCTTCCTCCTGTAATCGATCTTGGTGCTGCTAGCCCTCCCCCTGTACTTGATCCTGGTGCTGCTCGCCCTCCCCTTGTTCTTGATCCTGGTGCTGCTCGCCCTCCCCCTGTACTTGATCCTGGTGCTGCTCGCCGTCCCCTTGTACTCGATCCTGGTGCTGCTCGCCTTCCGCCTGTACTCGATCCTGGTGCTGCTCGCCCTCACCCTGTACTCGATCCTGGTGCTGCTCGTCCTCCCCTTGTACTTGATCCTGGTGCTGCTCGTCCTCCCCTTGTACTCGATCCTGGTGCTGCTAGCCCTACCCTGTACTCGATCCTGGTGCTGCTCGCCCTCACCCTGTACTCGATCCTGGTGCTGCTCGTCCTCCCCTTGTACTTGATCCTGGTGCTGCTTGTCCTCCCCTTGTACTAGATCCTGGTGCTGCTCACCCTCCCCCTGTACTCGATCCTTGTGCTCCTCGTCCTCCCCTGTACTCGATCCTGGTGTTGCTTGGCCCCCCCTGTAGTCGATCCTGGTGCTGCTCGCCCTCCCCCTGTACTCGATCCTCCCCTCCCTTTGTACTCAATCCTGGTGCTGCTCATCCTTCCCTGAACTCGATCCTGGTCCTTGCCCTCTCCTTGTACTCGATCCTGGGGTTGCTCGCCCTCCCCCTGTAGTCGATCCTGGTGCTGTTCGCTCTCCCCCTGTACTCAATCCTGGTGCTGCTTGCCCTCCCCCTGTACTCGATCCTGGTGCTGCTCTCCCTCCCCTTGTACTCGATCCTGGTGCTGCTCGTCCTCCCCTTGTACTCGATCCTGGTGCTGCTCATCCTCCCCTTGTACTCGATCCTGGTGCTGCTTGCCCTCCCACTGTAATCGATCCTGGTGCTGCTCGCCCCCCCCTGTTCTCGATCCTGGTGCTCCTCGTCCTCCACTGTACTCGATCCTGGTGCTGCTCGTCCTCCCCTGTACTCTATACAGGTGTTGGTCGTCCTCCCCTGTACTCATCCTGGTGCTGCTCGCCCTCCCCTTGTACTCGATCCTGGGGTTGCTCACATTCCCCCTGTAATCGATCCTGGTGCTGCTCGCCCTCCCCTTGTACTCGATCCTGGTGCTGCTCGCCCTCCCCCTGTAATCGATCCTGGTGCTGCTAGCCCTCCCCCTGTAATCGATCCTGGTGCTGCTTGCCCTCCCCCTGTACTCGATCCTGGTGCTGCTCGCCCTCCACTTAACTCGATCCTGATGCTGCTCGCCTGTACTCGTCCTCCCTTTTACTCGATCCTGGTGCTGCTCGCCCTCCCCTTGTACTCAATCCTGGTGCTGCTCGCCCTCCCCTTGTACTCGATCCTGGGGTTGCTCACATTCCCCCTGTAATTGATCCTGGTGCTGCTCGCCCTCCCCTTGTACTCGATCCTGGGGTTGCTCGCCCTCCCTCTGTAATCGAACCTGGTGCTGCTAGCCCTCCCCCTGTACTCGATCCTGGTGCTCCTCGCCCTCCCCCTGTACTCGATCCTGGTGCTCCTCACCCTCCCCCTGTACTCGATCCTGGTGCTGCTAGTCCTCCCCTGTACTCGATACAGGTGTTGGTCGTCCTCCCCTTGTACTCAATCCTGGTGCTGCTCGTCCTCCCCTTGTACTCGATCCTGGTGCTGCTCGCCCTCCCCTTGAACTCAATCCTGGTGCTGCTCGCCCTCCCCTTGTACTCGATCCTGGTGCTGCTCTCCCTCCCCTTGTACTCGATCCTGGTGCTGCTCGTCCTCCCCTTGTACTCGATCCTGGTGCTGCCCGTCCTCCCCTGTACTCGATACAGGTGTTGGTCGTCCTCCCCTTGTACTCAATCCTGGTGCTGCTCGTCCTCCCCTGTACTCGATCCTGGTGCTGCTCGCCCTCCCCTTGTACTCAATCCTGGTGCTGCTCGTCCTCCCCTTGTACTCGATCCTGGTGCTGCCCGTCCTCCCCTGTACTCGATACAGGTGTTGGTCGTCCTCCCCCTGTAATCGATCCTGGTGCTGCTTGCCCTCCCACTGTAATCGATCCTGGTGCTGCTCGCCCTCCCCTTGTTCTCAATCCTGGTGCTGCTCGCCCTCCCCCTGTACTCAATCCTGGTGCTGCTAGCCCTACCCTTGTACTCGATCCTGGTGCTGCTCGCCCTCCCCCTGTACTCGATTCTGGTGTTGCTCGCCCTCCCCTGTACTCGATCCTGGTGGTTCTCGTCCTCCCCTGTAACTGATCCTGGTGCTGCTCGCCCTCCCCCTGTACTCGATCTTGGTGCTGCTTGCCCTCCCCTTGTACTCGATCCTGGTGCTGCTCGCCCTCCCCCTGTACTAAATCCTGGTGCTGCTCGCCCTCCCCTTGTACTAGATCCTGGGGTTGCTCACGTTCCCCCTGTATTTGATCCTGGTGCTGCTCGCCCTCCCCTTGTACTCGATCCTGGGGTTGCTCGCCCTCCCCCTGTAATCGATCCTGGTGCTGTTCGCTCTCCCCCTGTACTCAATCCTGGTGCTGCTCGCCCTCCCCTTGTACTCGATTCTGGGGTTGCTCATGTTCCCCCTGTAATTGATCCTGGTGCTGCTCGCCCTCCCCTTGTACTCGATCCTGGTATTGCTCGCCCTCCCCTTATAATAGATCCTGGTGCTGCTCGCCTTCCCCCTGTAATCGATCCTGGTGCTGCTAGCCCTCCCCCTGTACTCGATCCTGGTGCTGCTTGCCCTCCCCCTGTACTCGATCCTGGTGCTGCTCTCCCTCCCCTGTACTCGATCCTGGTGCTGCTCGCCCTCCCCTTGTACTTGATCCTGGTGCTGCTCGTCCTCCCCTTGTACTCGATCCTGGTGCTGCTTGCCCTCCCACTGTAATCGATCCTGGTGCTGCTCACCCTCCCCCTGTTCTCGATCCTGGTGCTCCTTGCCCTCCCCTTGTACTCGATCCTGGTGCTGTTCGCCCTCCCCCTTTACTCGATTCTGGTGCTGCTCGCCCTCCCACTTTACTCGATTCTGGTGTTGCTCGCCCCCCCCTTGTACTCGATCCTGATGCTGCTCGCCCTCCCCTTGTACTCGATCCTGGTGCTGCTCGCCCTCCCCCTGTACTCGATTCTGGTGTTTCTCGCCCTCCCCCTGTACTCGATCCTGGTGCTGCTTGCCATCCCCTGTACTCGATCCTGGTGCTGCTCGTCCTCCCCTTGTACTAGATCCTGGTGCTGCTCGTCCTCCCCTGTACTCGATCCAGGGGTTGCTCGCCATCCCCCTGTAATAGATCCTGGTGCTGCTCACCTTCCCCTGTACTCGATCCTGGTGCTGCTTGCCCTCCCCTGTACTCGATCCTGGTGCTGCTCGCCTTCTGCCTGTACTCGATCCTGGGGTTACTCGCCCTCCCCCTGTAATCAATCCTGGGGTTGCTCGCCCTCCCCCTGTAATCAATCCTGGTGCTGCTCGCCCTCCCCCGGTACTCGATCCTGGTACTGCTCGCCCTCCCCCTGTACTCGATCCTGGTACTTCTCGCCCTCCCCTTGTACTCGATCCTGGTACTGCTCGCCCTCCCCTTGTACTCGATCCTGGTGCTGCTCGGCCTCCCCCTGTACTCGATCCTGAAGTTGCTCGCCCTCCCCTTGTACTAAATCCTGGTGCTGCCCGTCCTCCCCCGAACTCGATCCTGGTGCTCCTCGCCCTCTCCTTGTACTCGATCCTGGTACTGCTCACCCTCCCCCTGTACTCGATCCTGGTGCTGCTCGCCCTCCACTTTACTCAATCCTGGTGCTGTTTGCCCTCCCCTGTACTCGATCCTGGTGCTGCTTGTCCTCCCCGGTACACGATCCTGGTGCTGCTCTTCCTCCCCTTGTACTGAATCTTGGGGTTGCTCGACCTCCCCCTGTAAGGTTGTTCTGTCAGCCCCCAGGCCTCAGGCCACTGTTGGTTATCAGAGGTACAAGTAGTAAATACATATTTTATTTTGCTGGCAGGTCCTGGCCTGGTGTTTGTGGTGTATCCTGAGGGTCTGACACAGATGCCTCTGGCCCCTCTCTGGTCTGTCATGTTCTTCTTTATGATGATGACTCTGGGCTTCAGTTCTGAGGTAGACTTCATCAGTTTGTTTGCATTAATGACGTTTTCAGCACAGTTTTCTATATTGGAATCCTGTCATCGTTACTGAAGTCCCTGCTCCTTTCAAAGAATGAATGATAGGCTCAAATCTGAAAAGAAATTAGAGAGAAAGGTTGTTAAATCAAATTCACACATTAACAAAGAACAATATAACATTCAGAGAAATAAATACAATTCCCTTCTGAAGTCATCTCACTCAGACTACCTCCATGTACTGATGAAGGAAGACAAGCATAATCCAAAAAAGCTTTTTAGGTTCATTTACATGGTCATGCACATGAAATCAAACACTTCAATGCCACAATCAGTACATGAAAATGCTCACGCTGAGAAGTTTAATGACTTCTTACTTGAAAAAATGATAAAAGTCACAATAATTGAAGAAGAAGAAGAAGAAGAAGAAGAAGAAGTAGAACAACAACAACAACAACAACAACAACAACAACAACAACAACAACAACAACAACAACAACAACAACAACAATAGCAACAAAATCATTTTATACATCCAGATATTTTTAAGGTTCAGTTTACCCAAATATATTTATCCTCGGTGTACACCTCAAATAATGGTCAATATTTAATACTCTATCTTCTCATCTTTTCTCATAATTTTAGTTCTCAATGGTTGAGTGCTTCTTTGCTTCATTCACTGATGAACTGGGAGGAATCCTTAGAAAGGGCAAGAAGAGGACTTACATTTTCAGAGCTGTATTCTGTGCCTTATTCTTTGCCATTGGACTAAGCATGACCACAAGGGTATGTACAGAGATAAACAATAGCATGACCTCCATGGTATGTACAGAGATAAACAATAGAATGACCACAAGGGTATGTACAGAGATAAACAATAGCATGACCACAAGGGTATGTACAGAGATAAACAATAGCATGACCACAAGGGTATGTACAGAGATAAACAATAGCATGACTTCCATGGTATGTACAGAGATAAACAATAGCATGACCTCAATGGTATGTGCAGAGGTAAACAATAGCATGCCCACAAGGGTATGTGCAGAGTTAAACAATAGCATGACCTCAAGGGTATGTACAGAGGTAAACAATAGCATGACCTCAAGGTTATGTACAGAGATAAACAATAACATTATCTCAAGGGTATGTACAGAGATAAACAATAGAATGACCACAAGGGTATGTGCAGAGATAAACAATAGCATTACAAGGGTATGTAAATAAACAACACAGCATGACATCAAGAGAATATAAAAGGACAACAAAGCATGATATCAACGGTATGTAACAAGATTATATAAAAAGACAACATAGCCTGATATTAAAGAGGAACAAAATAGCATGACCTCATTGGTATATTCAGAGGAACAACATAGCATGACCTCAGGGGTTTGTACAGAGAGACATCTTAACATGACCCCAGGGGTATGTACAGAGAGACATCTTAACATGACCTCAAAGGGTATGTACAGCATAGTATGACCTCAAGGGTGTGTAAACAAAGAAAGTGTTTCATGACCTCAAGGGCATGTACACATAAACTTTAACATGACCGCTTGGTTTTTACAAAGATAGATTAAATAGCATGAATTATAGGATATGTACAGAGACAACATGTGATGATTTCAAGGGTATGTACATAGATAAAATAGCGTGAATTGTAGGAAATGTACAGAGACAACATGTGATGACTTCAAGGGTATGTACATAGATAAAATAGCGTGAATTGTAGGATATGTACAGAGACAACATAGCATGACCTCAAGGGTATGTATGTACATGTAGATAAATGATTTCATGACCACGAAGTTATATCCATAAAAATGTATTCATGCAGACCATTAAGAATAAGCTTTAGAAGTCTCATTCTATTTTTATAATTTCCATAGATATTTGCATAACCTTATCATTAGCCTTAAACTGTTAACATTGTGATTATGTTGATCTGACAGGGAGGATTCTATTTGCTCAATCTGGTGGACAACTACGTGGGCGGGTTCCCTCTCCTCTTCGTCGGACTCCTGGAATGCATTACTTTACAATGGATGTATGGTTAGTTATCAATATCAGAGGCGGATCCAGGGGGACAATCACCCACCCCCAGATTGAAAATTGTCAATATTTGTACAGGAAGTTTTCTAATGTTTTTCTATAATATCAGCTATATTTTACCTCAATTTCATCTGAATTTAAATATCATTTCAGCTATGAATAATGATATTGCAAATGTTTTGAGCTGTGATTCCTAATTAATTAAAGTCAAAACTTTCATGAAATCACCGAGTTTACAATCAATTCTACTGAGAATTGGGATATGTTTAAATGATATGCATTCATGGAACTATGAAACAAGCTCCCTGAAATCAACCAAAATACACCTGCCCGGATTATTATGTTTTGCTAAAAGTGCCAAACACTGTGCAGTACTATTTTGACCACTGTTGTGGTCTGCAAGGTTGTTAGGCCTGAAACAGACAAATACTAATGGACAAACAGTCCTCTGTAAGCCAAATCACTCCAGTGTCCCAATCTGAAGGTGTCCTATTGCTAGCAAACCATTACCAAGAAGGTGTTTGCATGAGATCACTGGTCAGCTAAACAAAGTTTATTGACAAAGTGTTCAATGGATAATTTTGATTTTAGCAGAAGACTACTTTCAAGGGGCACAACAAATTTTGTAGGCAAAATATGACGGATTATAACATTTGATTCCAAGGCTTAGAGTATAAACATTTTAATTATGCAAGAAAAAAGTGCTTGAAAATATAATTTCCAGAAAGCTTTATGTAACTTGTCTTTTCTTATTGTCATGATATTTGAAGGATTTACAAGATTTGCTGACGATGTGGCCATGATGCTTGGCAGAAGACCAAACATTTACTTCAAGGTGTCGTGGTGCTTCATATCCCCTGGAATACTCTTTGTAAGAATATTTTAAGATTTCCCTACAATAATAAAGGCTCCTTGACTAAAACCAAAATACTTAATATTTATTGATACTATTTATCATTAATCTGTAATAGTGGGAAAAAGATGTTTTTGCAAAATGTAATGGTATTTCCACAATCAGGAAGATGCTTGAAGAGAACAAGTTTAATGTTTAATGATTTTCTTTAATTTCAGTCATTATTAATATAACTTATCACTGTAATCTATGTAAATGTAAAAAAGAAAACATTTTACAAAGTTAATGGGGCAGTGTATTTATAAAATATGTAGGCTTGTAAAACAAGTTGTGTTTTTTTTGCTGTTTTTTTATTTTATGATAAATTAACACACAGAATACAGATTGAGTACAGAATAAAGACCCACACAAGCTTAACATCATGGGTTTAATGAAATCATATTTAAATATGTAAGACTTTAAGAAACAGGTTGAACAAATTTCGATTTTTTGTTTATTTTTGAAAAATGTAATGCTCCAGGTTTGGTATTCACTGTTTTTTACAGAAACAAAAAAATGAAATCCAATGTGGTTTGTAAATCCGGAAGAGTTACATATTAGGCCCTTATTGTATTTCAATATATGATCAACATTCAGTAATCTTGGTTTTGTTGCTTTGTGTACAGGTATCACAAATGATTTTCAAAGTAAAACAAAAATGTGTGAATACTTTTATTGGTATGCCATATGCAGCTATTAAATGCCCGCTGACTGTTCTTTACATGGGATTCACCTCTTAGGTCAGGTATATTTGCCCATCAAAGACATGTCACAGTAACATTTAATGTTTCACATTCAGACATGAAATGCTACACAAGGTTCTACATTTTATAACCCTTGACCTTTGATATTTTGGTGACAAAAATCATGTTTTACCCACAACTCAGCAGGTAAGCTATCTATTTAGTTTTAAGCATTGCATGGTTAATATATTGGCAGGTCAATAATCTATCAATGTTTATTGACATATTTTCAGGCTATCATCATATTTAAGGCTGCTCAGTATGAACCATTGACCCTATTTGAAGACTATGTTTACCCTGACTGGGCCATGGCTGTTGGATGGGGTCTATTTGGGGTCTGCACTGCTTTCATTCCTGTTATGTTTTTGTGGAGACTTCTCAGAGATGGGGGATGGCGGGTAAGAAACGGTTTGCCATTAATGATGTTTATCAGCTAATGAGATAAATGCTCTATATTGATAATTTGGTCAATGAAAAATAACTCACTGAATGAAAAAGGTTAACTAATAATACTCTCAATAGAAAGGTCAAACACCAGGCCATAGCAGTCCAAGGTAAGTGCTGAATTCAAGCTAACATCCTCTCAATAGAAAGGTCAAACACCAGGCCATAGCAGTCCAAAGTAAGTCCTAAATTCAAGCTAACATCCTCTCAATAGAAAAGTCAAACACCAGGCCATAGCAGTCCAAGGTAAGTGCTGATTTCAAGCCAACATCCTCTCAATAGAAAGGTCAAACACCAGGCCATAACAGTCCAAGGTAAATGCTGAATTCAAACTAACATCCTCTCAATAGAAAGATCAAACACCAGACCATAGCAGTCCAAGGTAAGTGCTGAATTCAAGCTAACATCCTCTCAATAGAAAGGTCAAACACCAGGCCATAACAGTCCAAGGTAAGTGCTGAATTCAAACTAACATCCTCTCAATAGAAAGATCAAACACCAGACCATAGCAGTCCAAGGTAAGTGCTGAATTCAAGCTAACATCCTCTCAATAGAAAGATCAAACACCAGACCATAGCAGTCCAAGGTAAGTGCTGAATTCAAGCTAACATCCTCTCAATAGAAAGGTCAAACACCAGGCCATAACAGTCCAAGGTAAGTGCTGAATTCAAGCCAACATCCTCTCAATAGAAAGGTCAAACACCAGGCCATAACAGTCCAAGGTAAGTGCTGAATTCAAGCTAACATCCTCTCAATAGAAAGGTCAAACACTAGGCCATAGCAGTCCAAGGTAAGTGCTGAATTCAAACTAACATCCTCTCAATAGAAAGGTCAAACACCAGGCCATAGCAGTCCAAGGTAAGTGCTAACATCCTCTCAATGGAAAGGTCAAACACCAGGCCATAGCAGTCCAAGGTAAGTGCTAACATCCTCTCAATGGAAAGGTCAAACACCAGGCCATAGCAGTCCAAGGTAAGTGCTAACATCCTCTCAATAGAAAGGTCAAACACCGGGCCATAGCAGTCCAAGGTAAGTGCTGAATTCAAGCTAACATCCTCTCAATAGAAAGGTCAAACACCAGGCCATAACAGTCCAAGGTAAGTGCTGAATTCAAGCTAACATCCTCTCAATAGAAAGGTCAAACACCAGGCCATAGCAGTCCAAGGTAAGTGCTGAATTCAAGCTAACATCCTCTCAATAGAAAGGTCAAACACCAGGCCATAGCAGTCCAAGGTAAGTGCTAACATCCTCCCAATAGAAAGGTCAAACACCGGGCCATAGCAGTCCAAGGTAAGTGCTGAATTCAAGCTAACATCCTCTCAATAGAAAGATCAAACACCAGGCCATAACAGTCCAAGGTAAGTGCTGAATTCAAGCTAACATCCTCTCAATAGAAAGGTCAAACACCAGGCCATAGCAGTCCAAGGTAAGTGCTGAATTCAAGCTAACATCCTCTCAATAGAAAGGTCAAACACAAGGTCATAACAGTCCAAGGTAAGTGCTGAATTCAAACTAACATCCTCTCAATAGAAAGGTCAAACACAAGGTCATAACAGTCCAAAGTAAGTGCTGAATTCAAGCTAACATCCTCTCAATAGAAAGGTCAAACACCAGGCCATAGCAGTCCAAGGTAAGTGCTGAATTCAAGCTGACATCGTCTCAATAGAAAGGTCAAACACCAGGCCATAGCAGTCCAAGGTAAGTGCTGAATTCAAGCTAACATCCTCTCAAAAGAAAGGTCAAACACAAGGTCATAACAGTCCAAGGTAAGTGCTGAATTCAAGCTTACATCCTCTCAATAGAAAAGTCAAACACCAGGCCATAGCAGTCCAAGGTAAGTGCTGAATTCAAGGTTACATCCTCTCAATGGAAAGGTCAAACACCAGGCTATAGCAGTCCAAAGTAAGTGCTGAATTCAAGCTAACATCCTCTCAATAGAAAGGTCAAACACCAGGCCATAGCAGTCCAAGGTAAGTGCTGAATTCAAGCTAACATCCTCTCAATAGAAAGGCCAAACACAAGGTCATAGCAGTCCAAGGTAAGTGCTGAATTCAAGCTGACATCCTCTCAATAGAAAGGTCAAACACCAGGCCATAGCAGTCCAAGGTAAGTGCTGAATTCAAGCTAACATCCTCTCAATCGAAAGGTCAAACACCAGGCCATAACAGTCCAAGGTAAGTGCTAACATCCTCTCAATGGAAAGGTCAAACACCAGGCCATAGCAGTCCAAAGTAAGTGCTGAATTCAAGCTACCATCCTCTCAATAGAAAAGTCAAACACCAGGCCATAGCAGTCCAAGGTAAGTGCTGAATTCAAGCTAACATCCTCTCAATAGAAAGGTCAAACACAAGGTCATAACAGTCCAAGGTAAGTGCTGAATTCAAGCTTACATCCTCTCAATAGAAAAGTCAAACACCAGGCCATAGCAGTCCAAGGTAAGTGCTGAATTCAAGGTTACATCCTCTCAATGGAAAGGTCAAACACCAGGCCATAGCAGTCCAAGGTAAGTGCTAACATCCTCTCAATAGAAAGGTCAAACACCAGGCCATAGCAGTCCAAAGTAAGTGCTGAATTCAAGCTAACATCCTCTCAATAGAAAGGTCAAACACCAGGTCATAGCAGTCCAAGGTAAATGCTGAATTCAAACTAACATCCTCTCAATAGAAAGGTCAAACACCAGGCCATAACAGTCCAAGGTAAGTGCTGAATTCAAGCTAACATCCTCTCAATAGAAAGGTCAAACACCAGGCCATAGCAGTCCAAGGTAAGTGCTGAATTCAAGCTAACATCCTCTCAATAGAAAGGTCAAACACCAGGCCATAGCAGTCCAAGGTAAGTGCTGAATTCAAGCTAACATCCTCTCAATAGAAAGGTTAAACACCAGACCATAGCAGTCCAAGGTAAGTGCTGAATTCAAGCTAACATCCTCTCAATAGAAAGGTCAAACACCAGGCCATAGCAGTCCAAGGTAAGTGCTGAATTCAAGCTAACATCCTCTCAATAGAAAGGTTAAACACCAGACCATAGCAGTCCAAGGTAAGTGCTGAATTCAAGCTAACATCCTCTCAATCGAAAGGTCAAACACCAGGCCATAGCAGTCCAAGGTAAGTGCTGAATTCAAACTAACATCCTCTCAATAGAAAGATCAAACACCAGGCCATAGCAGTCCAAGGTAAATGCTGAATTCAAACTAACATCCTCTCAATCGAAAGGTCAAACACCAGGCCATAACAGTCCAAGGTAAATGCTGAATTCAAGCTAACATCCTCTCAATCGAAAGGTCAAACACCAGGCCATAAATTCTCTCAATCAAAATAATTCATTTATTTGCAGTTAATCAAAATAATTCATTTATTTGCAGTTAATCAAAACACTATGCCATCCAACTGAGGAGTGGGGGCCAGCCAATGTGGATGACAGAATGGGACGCTATGCTGTACACAGGTTCCCACAGCCATCCATTAACAGCATCTATGACAATATCAACATCGCCAAGTAAATATATATCCTCAAAACTACTGTTTTATTATAAAAGAATTTAGGCCAGGGAAAATGTCTTGTTTTCCTTATATCATGGACTAAATCTCTATTTAGTCCATGCTAATATTCAAAATAGGCCTTGTGTTGTAAACTCGAAGTCATATCTTCAAAACTATTGTTTTTGTAATGATAGATCTTAGGCCAGGGAAAAAGTCTTGTTTATCCTTATATTTAAAATAGGTATGAAATGAGACGTTTTAAACTTGTACTTATGAACATCAATATTTTCTGTTTATTAACTCTGGGCTAACTTGGGCTCTAGCACATGATTTTTTATCATATATGTCGTAAGGGGGCACCACTTGCAAATAGGAGAATGAATCATTGAAAATAAGTGTTTTCGTCCAAACTTATAATCAAATATGGCTTAATATTTTAAAGATATGATATCAGTCCTTTTACGCATTACTTCTGTGTTAATATTGATAATTCCATTAGTCTTCAAGGTGAGACTACAATTACTTTAGCAACTATTTAGATTACAATTTGAAGTTTAACCACTTCTTGAGGAGAATGCAGAACGAATGAGTGCTGCCCTCCTTTTGTAACAATCAATCAAACCCTTTTTCAGGAGGAAGAGTGGAATAGTTGAAGACAATAACTTGAGGGAGCGATACTATGGCAACTGGAAGGATAATTTGAGTGATTATGATGCAATCAACCCTTGCGTCAAAGATGGCTACTCAAACAGAGCATTCCAAACCTCTGATCTATGAATCATGGGACTCTCCATATTACTTCATAATTTACAATTTCACTCAAATAAACTATCATTGAAGATTTACTGTGTTTTGAAATAACTAGAACAATTACTGCCTCACTTTAACTGGAAACTATTAAGTCTTTTTATAGTCTCCTTGATTTTCCCAAATTATTATTTGATTGATTGACTAGTCTCTAATCAGTTAAATACATCTGCTGTTATTTGTATTTATTCATCTAACCCTAACCCTGTTACACAGCAAAATGTGCTCCATGTGAAAGCCATGTGAAAACCATATGAAAACCACATGGTTTCAAACCATGTGAATCCTGGCAGAAAATGTGATTTTCATGTGGAACTCATGTGGAAATGAGCCTCATGGAAACCACATGGAAATATGACACAAGGTTTTCTGGTGGTTATTGTGTGGTTTTCATATGGTTTATTCAGGATATGGGGTCAGGGCGGTTCATGCTCACTGGAATTTGGGATCTAGACTATTGGGTGGAATAACTAATTAATATTACTAAATTACTAGTTGTATGAAAATTATTATAGTTGCCGATTGATTTTTTTCAACAGAGAGGTCTTCATTGGACCAATCTTCATCACAAATATAGTATTCAAATGTGTTATCCTTGATATATCAACAACACCAAAATTACAACTTAAAGCAATGTTCAAATATTTAAATAACATAATCTATTTTAGTACACATTTGGATAAATACAGGTATTAAAATATTTGAATCATTGTGTCAGAACATAAATTAAGCAGTTCTTGATGTCTAAGAAAATTATTATGCAGCATTGATGTTTAATTTCATGACATAAAAATGATGTAAGGGAGCTCAAAACAGCTATTGGGGCATACTTCCGCTTGTGTTAACCTAGAAGTTAACCTTAAAGTTGGCACATCATTCCTTGGTGATGTTGACTAATATGGAGCACCTGCTGGTCACCAGAAAGACATCAAAAGTTCACAAATTATCCCCCTTGGCTGAACTTAAGCATTGTGTAAAAATCAAAATAATTTTGTTACATGCCATACCGAATTGTCACTCCTGTATGGAATTTTTCTTTTGTAATTGTACTGTACGTAGTCCCTTATTCTGTACTTTGTTCCTTCTAGGTTAATGCGAATACTCAGACCTCACAGGACCCTTTATTTATGCTCATCTTGCTCATCTTGCACTTTCCTGCGGATATCTTATGTAAGAAAGTGGTACACAGCAAAATGTGCTCATGTGAGTCCTTCCTACATGGTAGGTGTCTGTTCATTCTGCACTGAATCATTCCTGCATGGACAAGTGTCTGCTTATTCTGCACTGAATCCTTCCTGCATGGATGGGTGTCAGCTCATTCTGCATTAAATCCTTCCTGCAAGGACAAGTGTCTGCTCATTCTACAATGAGCCATTCCTGCATGGATGTGTGTCTGCTCATTCTACAATGAGCCATTCCTGCATGGATGTGTGTCAGCACATACTGCACTGAATCCTTCCTGCATGGATGGGTGTCTGCTCATTCTGCGCTGAATCCTTCCTGCGTGGATGGGTGTCAGCTCATTCTGCACTGAATCCTTCCTGCATGGATGTGTGTCTGCTCATTCTGCACTGAATCCTTCCTGCATGGATGTGTGTCTGCTCATTCTACAATGAGCCATTCCTGCATGGATGGGTGTCAGCTCATTCTGCAACAACACAACAACACAAATGAAGTACCCCAAGTAATACTCAACCATATAAGTGAAATTGGAACCATATAAGTGAAATGGGAACCACATAAGTGAAATGAGAACCACATAAGTGAAATGGGAACCACATAAGTGAAATGGGAACCACATAAGTGAAATGAGAACCACATAAGTGAAATGGGAACCACATAAGTGAAATGGGAACCACATAAGTGAAATGGGAATCACATAAGTGATGGAGAACCTCCCAAGTGATGAGAACCTCACAAGTCATAGGGAACCTCAAAAGTGCTGGAAAATCTCAAAAATGATAGGGAACCTCACATGTTATGGGGAACCTCACAAGTGATAGGGAACCTCACAAGTGATAGGAGCCTCACAAGTGATTGGAGCCTCACAAGTGATGGGAACCTCACACGTCATGGGGAACCTCACAAGTCATGGGGAACCTCACAAGTCATGGGGAACCTCACAAGTCATGGGAACATCACAAGATATAGGGAACCTCACAAGTCTTGGGGAACCTCACAAGTCTTGGGGAACCTCACAAGTCATGGGAGCATCCCAAGTGAAGGGGAACCTCCCAAGTGATGGGGAACCTCACAAGTGATTGTGAACCTAACAAGTGATTGCGAACCTCACAAGTGATGGGAAACTCACAATTGATAGAGAACCTCACAAGTGATGGGAACCTCACAAGTAATGTTCAAACCACAAGAAACACATGGTTTACCATGTGAAAACAAGACCATGTGTTTTTCACATGGAGCACATTTTGCCATGTATCACTGGAGACAAAGCTGGGCAAATAATCAATTAGGACGGCCTAACTGTCTGTAGCATTTGTTCAACTAAAGCTAGAATTACTGCCAAAGATGGAATTATTAATGGTAAATCACTCAAATTGGTCTTTATTTCTGGTTCTGGCTGTGGGCCAGCCAGATTATGAGATCCAGAAGATAATCAATAAGGGCTGATAATTTTGCCCAGATCCATCACAACGTGTACTGAGTATGGAAACCTGAAATATATGTATACTATAAAGTATTTGTAAAAGTTAACTTTCTCCTAACAATGACATTAACAATGTGGTTTTGAATCATGACAATAATGCAAATGATAAGCAATGAATAACTTTTCGTTGTTTTGCAGTGCCTGGCGACCTGCGTGTCGCAGGCGATATCTATGGAAGTGGAAAATAAATAACAGCTCTTCAGCATATCTCGATTCACTTTTCATTTACTTCTGTTTTCTAAATGAATATCATATTGAAAATTAAATGGTAAGTTAATCACCAGATTACTGTGCCAGGCTAAATAGAAAAAAATTCTTTTATTGGGAAACCTTGATTTTATGTACTCTGCAAGTTTTAATAATTCCCTGCAACAGATACATTTTAATATCTATAGAAAAAATCTACGGTAATTGCCCTGATATATGACCCTGACATTTAATGACACTAAAACTTAAAATGGTGAAAACATTAACAAACCTGCAAAACTTTCCATAATATGACCCCTTGAACTGTCTGTCTGTCTGAGCTGGCTCCAAATCTCCATTTTTGCCAAGTTTCGATTGATATTTCGAAGGTTCCATTTCCAATTCTCAATAGTTTTAATACACTAAAAACTCCATTATCACATTTTAAGATTGTTCCCGGTGAAATATCCAAATATCAAAAAATGCACCCCAACCGGCACTGCTACTGGCCCTGCTCTGCCTCACTGAAGTACTATGAGTTAATATCTCCATGCTCAATATATAGAAATAAACAAGCAAATCTATCCCACAGATGGCACTACAAACAATACAATATGAATATCTTAACCATTCAGAAATTCAGAAACCTAATTATTGATTCATGCAATATGCAATCACCTGCCAATAAGACATAGTTTCTAGAAGGGGTGGAGGGATTGCCCTTCTACACAGAACAGAATTAGATTTTAAACTTACAACATCCACAATATTATAAATAGTCAATTATGATGGGATTTGTTGTTTGAAATGTAAGCTCAAAACAATGAGTTGAAAATTTAAGCTCAAAACAATGAGTTGAAAATTTAAGCTCAAAACAATGAGTTGAAAATTCAAGCTCAAAACAATGAGTTGAAAATTCAAGCTCAAAACAATGAGTTGACAATTTAAGCTCAAAACAATGAGTTGAAAATTCAAGCTCAAAACAATGAGTTGAAAATCCAAGCTCAAAACAATGAGTTGAAAATTCAAGCTCAAAACAATGAGTTGAAAATTTAAGCTCAAAGCGATGAGTTGAAAATTCAAGCTCAAAACAATGAGTTGAAAATTCAAGCTCAAAACAATGAGTTGAAAATTTAAGCTCAAAGCAATAAGTTGAAAATTCAAGCTCAAAACAATGAGTTGAAAATTCAAGCTCAAAACAATGAGTTGAAAATTTAAGCTCAATGTAATGAGTTGAAAATTCAAGCTCAAAACAATGAGTGGAAAATTCAAGCTCAAAACAATGAGTGGAAAATTTAAGCTCAAAGCAATGAGTTGAAAATTCAAGCTCAAAACAATGAGTTGAAAATTCAAGCTCAAAACAATGAGTTGAAAATTTAAGCTCAAAGCAATGAGTTGAAAATTCAAGTTCAAAACAATGAGTTGAAAATTCAAGCTCAAAACAATGAGTTGAAAAGTTAAGCTCAAAGCAATGAGTTGAAAATTCAAGCTCAAAACAATGAGTTGAAAATTCAAGCTCAAAACAATGAGTTGAAAATTCAAGCATTGCAAACTGACTTTGTTCATGTGCAACTCTTTCAGATATCAGACACTGATATCTAGATAGCTAAAAATAAACAAGAAATATTTTTTTGTTCAATACTAACAGAAACTATAATGTCCTATAAACATTGTACAAAAGATGCATTTATCTAACATATTTGAAAGAATTTGACGAGAGGTTGTTTTGATGTTTACTTCAGACAGATTATCATGTTGATATCAGGTTTTCATTAAAACTCAAAGGTATTTTGTCTGAGACTTTGATGCCCACTACTCCCTCCAGGTCATAATTGTGACTCTTCCCACATTGAACTACAAGCTATACATTAGGAAAATAGATATAAAAAGAATGTCAATCAGATGTGAACCCAAACCTGGCCGGTGATTATAAAGATAAATTAAGTCATTTTGAACCCTATCTTGCTGCAAAGAGTAATGGATACACAAAATTACATTAATATCAACTCACAACATTTATTCAATAAATCTTTATTACATTTAAATTTGTTTTCAATATAAAAAGCTTATTAAATATTCCTTAAAGGTATAAAACAGGAGAAATGAAGTCTATTGTGCAGCATATTGAAATGCAAAAAGGTGATACTAATCAAGATCCAGTCTTCAAACTGGTTTACTGGCAAATTCTTTGTAGATTTTGTGTAACATATCTTCAGGTTTATCTACAGTAAAACAGTTCACCTATTGGCTTGTCTGATGTTGTATACAATTTACCAATGATCTAAAGACATGTATTTTGTGGAAAATAAAAAAGAGACAGTAAAATATCCAACTCTTTCATACTTTTTTTATTTACAGTTGGGTTATATTTGTCTCACTATCTAGTGGTTAGTTATGTTACACAGAATGAAAGCCTGTCTATTGATTGTCATTGGACTTAATAAAGCCTGTCTATTGATTGTCATTGGACTTAATAAAGCCTGTCTATTGATTGTCATTGGACTTAATAAAGCCTGTCTATTGATTGTCATTGGACTTAATAAAGCCTGTCTATTGATTGTCATTGGACTTAATAAAGCCTGTCTATTGATTGTCATTGGACTTAATAAAGCCTGTCTATTGATTGTCATTGGACTTAATAAAGCCTGTCTATTGATTGTCATTGGACTTAA
Source organism: Amphiduros pacificus (assembly GCA_949316495.1). Taxonomy (NCBI): domain Eukaryota; kingdom Metazoa; phylum Annelida; class Polychaeta; order Phyllodocida; family Hesionidae; genus Amphiduros; species Amphiduros pacificus. Next base: position 1,638,635 of record OX439011.1, read on the forward strand.
TAAAGCCTGTCTATTGATTGTCATTGGACTTAAAAGTAAATCACAATTATACTATCACTGGGACGGAAGTGAATATTTGAGAATAAGCTTACACTTATATCACTTATCTCATGACTATTTGCTTATTGATTTCAACCATAATTGTAATGTAAATGCAAATATGTGTATCTTTATGCAGCTTATCCCCTTGGCCTTGAAGCATGGTTACAAAAAAGTGAAGCACTGAATTTATATGCAAGACTTACATGATAACATATCAAAACATGTAGAACTGATTGTAGTATAACGAAATGAGAATACATACAAAATAATTGATACAATTATAAGATTTTTCAATTTTTTGTTTAAAATCATCATGACATGAAGCTGGTGTCATCGGCACAGTGTGAAACAGGAAAAGTGTATTTATGCCAGTCAAGGCCCTATTCATGATATCCCATGAATTAGAATGGAAGGATATGGTGCATTGATAGAGTACATGCAGACTTCCTACCACCTGGTTCATGATATCTATAATATCTGCTTCACAAGTTGTGTGGGGTGACAACTTCCAATATTGTACCAATTGATACCCATGAATGGAGAGTATCCGTCGTTGGGGGACGTGGATGGGGGATCGATACTCTACTGTACTGTACTGTACGGTACTGTACTCGCTGGCTGTGAGGCGGGGCACGGAACCTAGCAACCCTATCTACCCATATGAAGGTGTGAGGTAATAAGGACTGCAGACACAGGATATACACTGCACAATAGTTACTTTTTATTCGGTGCTGTGAATCTTCCTTGTCTGGCTAGGCCGGCATGGCAATGAGCGAGGCATATGAACTACCCAAATGCATGATACTTATAGAGGCCTAAGAATACACAAAACACCCAAGTCTATGCAGTCACGATGCTGAGAGTCGTGGATCTTTCGTGGCAAGTGGTCGCGGTGTCTTCGGTCTTCAGGTTCTGCTCTCCAGGTTCGGCTCTGCGCGCGGATCCAATGGTTGCGGGCCTTTTTAAAGGATCACTCTGCGTCATGTGTGGGGCTTGCCTGCGTGGCTTCCTTTCACGACACTCAATGGACTCGTCTTGCCTGCGTGGCTTGCATGGGCTCATCTGCCTGCACGTGATCTCTCAGTGTGGTGGTTAAGGCATCAACCTGCACGCAACACACAATCTCTGTACATGACGTTCTGCCAGAGACCGTGATTGTCCATGATTGTCTTTACATTCTCAAGAGTCTCTGGGTGTGCAATCCATATCCTACACCAATTACATGGTTGTTGATATAATGGAAATAAAGCAAAAACTAAGTTTCTACTGGTGTAAACTGACATCATGATAAAGAGGCAAGATTGGTTAAATTGAAAAAAAATGGGATTAAACAATTGAGACAAATAAAATTATTTACAGATTTTTCAGCATAATATACATGCATTATAAAATATGCCACTGTTGGTATTGACTTCCTGCTTGTTCTAACAGGGTACTCAGAATTACATATCATAAAACACATAATCTGATTTCTAAGGTTACTACCATTCATGGATAGAAGATTTCCCCTGTCATGAACAATCCATATTTTTATTCTGGTTACTAGACCTATAATAGGTGATGCAATGAAATAGAATCATTCAACTTGTCAGTGATAACAAAACTATGACCAAAATTGCAAAACTATGACCAAAATTGAGAAAAAAACAAATACAACTAGTTGCTGTTTACATGTCAAAATGTTGTCAGAATCAAACAGGAGGACATTTTATCTTACTATATTATGTACAGTATTCCCTACTAAATGCAAATGAAAATATATCTTATCAGTAAATAGATAAATGAACATTGAATTGATAATATTTTAAATTGAAACATTCTCAAACATAAACGCCACTCTCGGCGGGATGCCAATTGGTTTTGCCGAGTAAACATATAGATGTAGATAAGCTGGATTATATATTTTCTTTTATATGTCTGTCCTATATATCCATCACAATTTAATATAATATACAATTTATTGTGATCTTTTCCCCATTTTTTCATGGCATGTACATCTGCAATCTATCACACTCACGGTAAGAAATAAAATTGGTATTTCCTCCATTTCAAAGTATACACAATACAGCTAAATATAAGATAAATGTAAATTGTATATTGCAATTCTGTTTAAGCACACATTGAGAAGGTACAAAATATACAAACTTAAGTAAACTAAGCAAGATCAATATTACATGTAGTTGTGGTTTAAAAAAAACCTAATTATCGAAATATTCAGTCTGATATATATCGGAAACATTTCTTACAGTTTCTCCTCTTGACAGCATGTACAATAAATCATAAACCTTCTAATAATCATAATTGACACCAGTCTAGTGCTGGATATCAAAAGTCTCCATCAACATTGCTGTTTCTAAAAGCGAGTATCTTCATTCTTGCAAGAAGCATTTTTAAGCATTTATACAGGCATTAAAAAAGCTCTGGGCTGATCACAATACAGCTAAATATAACTCTGGTTGAGCGCATTTCATGCAGCACACCACAGCTTGATCAGAAAGGAGTTATCAAAGATTTTTATTGGATATACATTGTGATAGCATTGTTGAGTGGTATCATCTTGATTGGTTTACTACCCAGAACAGGATGAGCTGACTTTTTTCAGGATTCATATTTGTCATTTTGTGAATTTTGGAGCAAAAAGTGTGTGGACAGTTGGGGACTTTCAAAGTTGCCACCTTATTTGCATAAATGAGACCTGCAGTACCCGTGACATTTATCCTGCTGACCATTGTGGTAGGATTATTATACCAGCATAAGACTGTAAACATGTGCCACGGACCGGTGCAGGCTTACACAAGCCAAGAGCTTACATCAGTGAGATGCAATGTGACAAAGGATTATAGATTAAATCCTGAGGTGTACAACATACTTAAATCTAACAGGATTACAAGCAAGCCCCCTACTAGGAGAGGTTGTAGAGCTGGGGTAAAAACAAAAGCAAGCCTAAAACATGATGTTCAGAAAGTTAACTCTCAACATACAAATTTCTGTGTATTGAACACTCGATCTGTAAGAAATAAAGCCATGAAAGTGAAGAATTATGTACTAGACAACAATTTGGATATTTTAGGACTGAAAGAAACTTGGTTGAAACCAGGAAATACTGATAGTGCAAAAAATTGAAGATTTGTGCCCTGATGGATTTAAGTTGCCACATAAGCCAAGGGAAAGTAAGAGAAGTAAACGTGGAGGGGGAGTCGGTGTGCTACATAAGAAAAACCTTGTGCTGGAGCCTAAGACATCTGGTGTTTTTCAGTCATTTGAGTACATTGAGCACCTCCTTCAATCAGGCAAAAAGTGTATAAGGATAATTGTGATCTATCGCCCCCCACCATCCAAGGAAAATAGACTCACTCATAAGATGTTCATGGAAGAGTTTGCTTCATTTCTGGAGCAGCAGACTCTCACATCCGGACAGTTGCTAATAGTTGGAGACTTTAATTACCATGTGGATGAGAATGACAACAGAGAGGCATCACAATTTACAGATCTCCTTGATGCTTTTAACCTGATACAGCATGTGTCTGGTCCAACCCACAAAAATGGACACACTCTGGATTTAGTCATCACCCGTGTGGGTGAGGACACAGTCAGCAACATTGAAGTGTCCCCCCATGGTGTAATCTCTGATCACTCTGCAATTCACCTCCAGCTGCACATCACCAACCCAGGTCCATGTAAAAAGGAAATAGTATACAGAAAGCTGAGATCCATTGACCTTGAGAAATTCAGGAAGGACATAGCAAACACCAGCCTTGTCCAACATCCAAGTGATGATCTGGATATATTGGTCAATCAATATGCCACTGATCTTCAATCAATGCTGGACCATCATGCACCTTTGAAACGACAGGTTATTACCATCCGACTTAATTCAGAGTGGTATACAGATGAAATTAGAGTTGAGAAACAGGAAAGAAGAAAGCTGGAGAAACACTGGAAAACATCAAGAACAGAGATTGATAGACAACTGTTTGTGGATCAATGTGACAAAGTTGACAGGATGTGTGACAAAGCTAAAACTAACTTTATTAAGAAAGATGTATCAGATAATGCCAAAAAACAGAAACATTTATTCAAAGTGATGGATAAACTTCTACATAAAAAGGCTCCAGTAAAACTACCATCATGTCAATCTTTGGAAGAATTGTGTGGAAAATTTGCAGATTTCTTTTCAGACAAAATTATTAAGATCCGTGTGAAACTTGAAGAACTGAGAAATACCCAATATTTAGACCCTGAAACCGACACATGTGTCTCTGAGTTGTTGGAGTTTAGGCCTGTAACAGAAGATGAAGTTAGAAAGATCATCAAAGATTCTGCATCAAAATCTTGCAGTCAAGATGCCATACCGATCTGGTTGCTCAAGGAATGTTTGGACAATTTGCTACCTGTCATCACCAAAATTGTGAATCTGTCCTTGTCTACCAGTGTCATGCCAAAAGACCTGAAGCATGCAATATTGTCACCACTCATCAAAAAAGCATTGTTAGACTCAGAACTTTTCAAAAATTTTCGGCCAGTGTCCAACCTGACATTCATATCTAAAATAATTGAAAAGGTAGTTGCAGTGCAAATGATTGATTATATGACAGAGAATCATCTCCAGGAGAAAATGCAGTCAGCATACAAGAAGCTGCATAGCACAGAGACCGCGCTCCTGAGGGTGCATAATGACATCCTTTGTGCCCTAGACAATAAGAACGCAGTCATTCTTGTCCTCCTCGACCTGTCGGCTGCGTTCGACACAGTAGACCATCACATCCTACTCTCTAGACTGTCAAAGCGCTTTGGAATTCGTGGTCAGGCTCTTGCATGGTTAGAATCCTACCTAAGTGACCGAACATAATGTCTGTATCCAGGGAGTAATGTCTTCCAAAAGAAAACTCTCTTGTGGTGTTCCACAGGGGTCAGTCTTAGGCCCTCTGCTTTTTATGGCTAATACTGCACCTTTGGGAGATATTATGAGGAAACATGGCCTTGAGTTCCACCTCTTCGCGGATGACAATCAACTGTATGTGGTGTTCAAACCGACAGTTGCTGGAGCAAAAATTGCCTTAGATGTGATGGAAAAGTGCATTCATGAGATTCGTAAGTGGATGGCAATCAACTTCCTCCAGCTGAACGATGACAAGACAGAGTTCCTTGTGATTTCATCTTGGTTCCAGAAGCCCCCACCAGTTGGTTCACTATGCATTGGATCAAATGAGATCGCTAAATCTGTCTCTGCCAGAAACATTGGAGTAATATTTGACAACATAATATCTATGGAGCAACAAGTAAACAGTGTCACACGTCAGGCATTCCTTCAAATAAGGAACCTTGGCATGATTAGAAAGTACATTGACACACATACAGCTGAAATATTTGTGCATGCTTTCATACATCAAAGCTCGACTACGGCAATGCCCTATACTGTGGGCTCCCACAGTCCCTCATACAGAAGCTGCAATATGTTCAGAACACAGCAGCTAGGATCATAAGTGGAAAAAGGAAATATGACCACATTTCACCAGTGTTGCAGTCTTCGCACTGGCTCCCAGTTCAGCAAAGAATAGATTTCAAAATTCTCCTCACAACATTCAAAGCGATTCACTGCCTAGCTCTCGAGTACATTTCTGAGCTTGTAAGGTCTCATACACTGGAGAGAAGCCTTCGGTCTGGGGAACTACATCTTCTGCATGTGCCCCGAACCAATATGGTAACTCATGGTGACAGAGCCTACGCTAATGTAGCTCCAGTGCTTTGGAACATGCTGCCCCTTGACCTTAGGAAATGTGAGACTGTCGACTCATCCAAGTGTGGACTAAAGTGTCATCTGTTCAAGCAATGTTATAGATGTTAATGCATGTCATCGTGTATATCACAATCTCAATATACTCTCTCAATCATACTGTCTTAGCGCCTTAGGGCAGGACACTGATACATGGCGCTGTATAAATTTCATGTTATGTATGTTATGTTATGTTATCACATTTAAAAGTATGTATTTGATAATACAATTATGCCAATGTTATTTGGCACAATAACAATCCTGAAATATCCAGCTCAAACATGAAACATAGGCATCAGAGATGCATCAACCCTCAGCCCTAGTAACTTACTGCACAACATTTGCTCCACACAATATTTGTGAACAAAACGTCACTGCACCAAGGCAAATTGATGCAGGGGTAAAAAAACATAATATTGCACATCTACTTCCTTTGATAGCTTATGAGTGTCAAATATCATGAAACTTTTATCATTTACTCTAAAATTATAGAGATGATGAGCCTGTGACACCGTCCATCAAACTCATCTTGGGGTCTGGGGTCAAATGCTTTTGTGTGGCAACTCTCATGAAGCTGCCATCAGTTGTTCTTGAGTTATCACAATGATCGGGATTTCACATAATTGTCTCTGTGAAAGTAGGTGAAGGTCATGTTCCATAAAAATAAAGTTTGAGGTCTTCACCAGATGCTTATATGTTTCAAATCTCATAAAGCTGCCATAATATGTTATCGTGATGCTTGGGATTTCATATAATTGTCCCTGTGACCTTGAAAAGAAGGTGAAGGTCACCATCCATCATACTCGTCCGGGGTTTTTACCAGTTGCTTTTATGTGTCAAGTCTCAAAAAGCTGCCATCATTTGTTCTTGAGTTATTGCAATGATGGGGATTTCATGATACAATTGACCCTGTGACCTTGAAAGTAAGTGAAGGTCATGTTCCATACAAAAATGTCTGAGATCTTCACCAGATGCTTATGTTTATCAAATCTCTTTAAGCTGCCATCATTTGTTCTTGAGTTATTGCGATTCTTGGGATTTCACATAATTGTCCCTTTGACCTTGAAAAGTAGGTGAAGGTCATGTTTCATAGAGAAAATGCTGAGGTCTTCACCAGATGCTCATGTGTGTCAATTATCATAAAACTGCCATCATTTGTTCTTGAGATATTGCGATTCTTGGGATTACACATAATCGTCCCTGTGACCTTGAAAAGTGGGTGAAGGTCATGTTTCATAGAAGAAATTTTGAGGTCTTCACCAGATGCTTATTTGTGTCAATTATCATTAAGCTGCCATCATTTGTTCTTTAGTTATTGTGATTCTTGGGATTTCACATAATCGTCCCTGTGACCTTGAAAAGTAGGTGAAGGTCATGTTTCATAGAAGACATTTTGAGGTCTTCACCAGATGCTTATGTGTGTCAATTATCATAAAGCTGCCATCATTTGTTCTTTAGTTATTGTGATTCTTGGGATTTCACATAATCGTCCATGTGACCTTGAAAAGTAGGTGAAGGTCATGTTTCATAGAAAATAATTTGAGGTCTTTGCCAGATGCTCCTGTGTGTCAAATATCATAAAACTGACATCATTTGTTCTTGAGTAATTGCTATTCTTTGGATTTCACATAATCGTCCCTGTGACCTTGAAAAGTAGATGAAGGTCATATTTCATAGAAGAAATTTTGAGGTCTTCACCAGATGCCTATGTGTGTAAATTCTCATAAAGCTGCCATCATTTGTTCTTGAGTAATTGCGATTCTTGGGATTTCGCATAATCGTCCCTGTGACCTTGAAAAAAAGGCCAAGGTCGCCGTCCATAAAACTCGTCCGAGATTTTCACCAGATGCTTATGTGTGTCAAGTTTCACGAAGCTGCCATTATTTTTTCTTGAGTTATCGTGATGACAAGGATGTTCGCTACATACATACATACATATGTGGTGAAATTGTCAATACCAGCTGCAGACCAGAATTTACACTCTGGCAGAAAGGTTCCTGAAAGATGCCGAGTTACCAGATTCCAATGTAGTTAAACCAGAGGGAAGATTATTCCAGTCAGTCACAGTCCTTGGGAAATAACTGTATTTATATTGGTCACAGTTGGTCACCATTTCTATATAGCAATTTCCATGGTTTTTCCTTATACGGGCTGATTTCATTTTGACATGTTCAGGTAGTGTCAAAGCTATTTCACCATTAATAGCCTTATAAGATAGAACCAGCCTCTGGGTCCTCCTTCTCCCTGCTAGTGAATCCCAATTGAGGTCTTCGAGAATTTTTGTTACAGTGCCTGCCTCTCTCTTCCAATTGCTAGACACAATTGCTTCGTTTCTTGCTGCTCAGGGTGTAGCATTTCTGAGCATTGAAGTCCATTTGCCACTCATTTGACCATTCCTCCAGTGTGTTCAGGTCCTCTTGCAGTTTTACTGCATCATCATCACTTTGAACTATTCTATATAGGAGGCTGTCATCTGCAAATAGCCTAGGCCTAATGTTTAAGTGTTTTAGTTTCTCTCCGATGTCGTTAATATAGAGTAGAAAAAGTATTGGCCCCAGTACTGTTCCCTGTGGCACTCCAGATTTCACATGTACAGGGTCAGATTCTTCGCCATCAATAACTACCTTCTGTTCACAGTTTGAAAGCCATTTTTTAATCTATGATCCAACCTGCCCTGAGATTCCGTAATACTCAAGTTTATTATTTAGTCTTTCATGACAGACTGTATCAAAGACTTTACTAAAATCAAGCATGAGCATATCAACATTTTTTCCCTCATTTCTAGCCTTAAATATATCCTGTAAGGTCGTGATTAACTGTGTTTCGCATGAGTGACCTGTTCTGAAGCCATGCTGAAAATTTACCAGAATATTGTAAAGTTCGCAATGGTTCATCATATGTCTGACAATAATGTGTTCCAAAATCTTACATGGCACAGATGTCAAGGAAACTGGCCTGTAGTTTGCTGCACAGCTTTTATCTCCTTTTTTAAAGACTGTGACAATGTTTGCTGCACGCCATGCTTTTGGTACTTCACCTTTGTCAAGTGAGTTGTAGTATTGGAGCTTTTTCCTGCGAGCATTCTTTCAAGACTCTTGTTGGAATTTGTTCTGGGCCATTTGCCTTTTTGCAGTTAAGGTTTGAGAGCAGCTTTTCAACACCAGCAACTGTGATGATAATTGGCTCTATTTGTGGAGAGGTGGGTTCACCTTTGTCGGGAATATTTTCCATGTTTTCAGAAGAAAATACAGATTTATATTGACGTGATAGAACTTCTGCCTTGCCTTTACTGTCTTTCACTTCAATACCATTTTCCGTTAGTGTTGATACAACAACCGTATCTTTGCATCTTGATCTAATATAGTTCCAGAACCTTTTTCCCGTTGAAGGTCTACTAAATTCAATGTCGGGTAGATCAAGTAATCCAAGAACATATTCATCATGGGATTCTCTCAACTTATGTTTTATGTGTTTTCTAAGGTTTCTGAATTTACTACGGTCAGAATCCTTTTTGTTTTTTTCAGCTTTGTTGTATAGTCTTTATTTTCTTCTAATTTGTCTCTTGACTTCTTTTGTCATCCATGGCACATCCCATCCACCAGATATTTTCTTGGTTTGGATATGTCTCTTGATTGACTCCATACGCTTTGATGTGAACTTATTGTTCAGAGTTTCAACTGGAAGGATAGAATCTTTGATCTCATCTTCATAAAAGGTAAGCATATCTTTTTTAATCTCATTCATGTCTCCTTTGTTGTACATTAGCACATTTCTTGGTTTTTTCTTGGCTAGTGTGGCTTTTGCATTGATTTCTGTTATTACCGCATCATGGTCACTCATGCCTGGATAGACAGATACTTTATTTACTAGGTTAGGGTTGGTTGTACATACTAAATCTAATCTATTTCCTCCCCTGGTTGGGTGTGGATTTACTTGCGTGAGGCAGTGTTCATTAAAAGTATCAACCATTGCTGTATTAAAGTCAGTCCCATATGCAGGGCTTGGTTTACAAGACATATTCTCCCATGCTATATCTGGTACATTGAAATCCCCTGTGAGCAGAATATTTGGAGTATTTGTATTAGACTGGGGAATCTTCCCCAGAGATGCATTGAGTTCATGAACATTGGTTATATTTCTGTCTGTTGGCCTATAGTAGCATCCTATTAAGTTTTCTCCATACTAGTTCACAGTCAGTTTTTAAGCTTTCCTCCTTTGGGTCTGACAGGCATCTTTTGTGGATTCCAATCAACACCCCATCACCACCCTTGCATCTGTCTTCTCGCCCAATATCATAGTCAGGGTGAATGACACAGTCGGCAATAGTGTGATCAATGTGGGATTCTGTTATGCATAATATGTCAGGGTAGTTGTGCTCGGTTATTAGTTCCTGTAGCTCCAGTTGTTTTTTGGTAGAGTTTAAGCCTCTACAGTTCACTGTCATGAGCTTAAGCTTTTGAATATTTTGTTTTTTCCTGCATTTGCTTTGGTCCAGTGGTGTGGGTATTCCCAGTTGATTGGTCCTGAGTACTTTCCTCACTTAAGGCACTTTCATCACAAAGTGTTTCAAAAAGGTTGTTTGTTTCAATTTCACTGTCAAAGAAAGCATCAGAGATATTAGGTAGGCAGCATTTCCAGCACTCCCATGACAGCCATCTTCGTTTATTGAATAATTCATAATCTTTATTTGTTAGCCCATCACATTTAATGTGTACAAATGTATCACATTCATCACACTGCATGGCTCTGTGATTTTTGGCAACTGGTCTTTCACACACGCCACAGGGGTATCGAACAGGCCCTGGGTGTGGGTGAACGTCACTACATAAAAGGAGTAAGGATATTTTGAAAAGTAGCATATAGCTATTGCCTCTTTTCTTCAAATTTGTTTTATCCCAGTAGCATTAATTTTGTTTCCTGCATATAAAACTAGCTTGGTGTGAAGCAATACCCAGTATTGGGTTTCTTTCAATCATATATTGCTTGTGTATCATGTCATTAATGATAAACAATGTGGTACTTCCAGATTTGTAGGAAATATTGGCAGAATTTTCTGCATGGGTTATGCTTGCCACCAAGATACAGGCAAGACAGTTTAGAATCAGTTTTGGGAGATAATGTTTCATCTTGTTGGGCATATTCATTTATTTCTTTTATTTTCTAAATAAGGATATAAGTATTTTGGATAGGGTTGTAAGCAGAGTATATTTCCTATGTTACTGAGTAGTGCACCGGTTGACCCAAGAATGTGGGACAAGAATGTAGATTGTGGATATCAGAGTGGGAAGAGTGTCCCAGTTTACAAACTAAGAGTGTAGGTTGTAATTATCAGAGTGTAGGTTGTAATTATCAGAGTGGGAAGAGTGTCCCAGTTTACAATCTAAGAGTGTAGGTTGTAATTATCAGAGTGGGAAGAGTGTCCCAGTTTACAAACTAAGAGTGTAGGTTGTAATTATCAGAGTGTAGGTTGTAATTATCAGAGTGGGAAGAGTGTCCCAGTTTACAATCTAAGAGTGTAGGTTGTAATTATCAGAGTGGGAAGAGTGTCCCAGGTTACAATCCAAGGGCCAAGTCAAACTTAGAGTGTAGATTGACGAGTATGTAGTTGGGAAGAGTGTCCACGACTCGTAGGATAAATAATTTACTCGAAAAGACTTAAGGCAGCAGAATGGCCGCGGGATCTGTGTTTTCATAAAACAGTATACTCTCCAGGTCACGCAGCCAGACCACTACGCTACCAGTCAGTTCAAGTCGTCGGTAAAAACTGCCTTTGTTCAGTAAAAATGGCTCCAAAATGCCACTAATATTGAACAGAACAGTATGTAGTGCGCTCGGGAGTCAGTAGGGATTCAGGTAAGATGGTATCAGATCCAGTAAAATGATATTTAACTACGAAAAACGGGATAAATAAATTTATGATTGCATGCATGTTTTGAGCTGATATTTTTGTAGTGTATTGTTCTCACCTCACGGAAGTGTGCTGGCTTTGTATATTCATCTTTATCGCTTCCGATTTCTATATTTTAATGTTTTACCTTCAGCTACGCAAAATGTCATCTTTCAACCGGCCGCCATTTTGTTTTATTGAAGATAAGATCATAAAGAAACGCAAATTGGTGAGAATCTACACAGCAATATTGCATTTGTTGGACTTTGCCAAGACAAAACATTAGCGAGGTGGAGCTCCTGAATATCGCCCACTATCGTTCATAAGTGACTGGAACATTGCTTTTCTAGGCTGGGATTCCCTCTCACAAGTCATGATAATTTGGCTTGTGAGTACAGTAGTTATTAGACTACAAAAGTGAAGAGTTACAACAATTCAAAATGACTAGTGATAAGGAAGCCATAGAGAGTACTCAGAAAGAATGTAAACAAAACAGCGAAGCCACATCCAAGCCACTGCCACTGCCAAATGAAGAGACTGAAACTCCTGCCAGAAGAAAAAGTACAAGAATCAGACAGCCTAAATCTTTTGGACCTGATTTCATCCCTGGCAGTCTTAAAAAACCAAAGACAGGATCTTGGTTTAGCAGAAAAATTATGACTCCTATGAAAAATAGGCTGCTTGGCCAGGGACAGTCAGAGGAAAATGTAAGTACCCCAAGTATGAACACATTGGACTCTACTATCACAAACAGGAGCATGTCTTGCAGTACACTTAATTCCAACTGTAGTGATGGAAGTGTATTAATTATAAATGACAATAGCAGCAGTAGTACTGAGTTTAGTACAGAGGGTAGAGAAGACATTGATGAATTCACAACCCCTGCTGTGAGCCCAAGCAGCACAGTGAGGCCCCCATCACCATCACTCTCCACTGACAGCCAGATGTCTCCACTGTTACATCAAAGTGACAGCCAGATGTCTACACCGGATGATGGGGACCAAAGTAGATCACTGAGCCAAATGCTAAATGATGCTCTATCCACACAGGAGCCTGATGACAATAGCATTGTCACACCAGAATCTCATGATTTGAATGGCTCAAATAAGAGTAACACACCAGGACCTGATGCCCTACAATATCCGTCTGTCAGCCAGGTAATGAACAATTTACAATCAACACAAGCTGACACCAAGATTGCTAAACTAGAAGCCAGTGCTAGGGAGGCAATTAGCAAACTCAACACAGCTGAGAAACAAATGGTAGACCTCCAGATGGACTTTGATAGGGTGTCAAAAGTGGTGGAGGATCTGAAAGCTGAAAGGCTTACATGGACGAGAGAAAATTGCAATCTCAGGAAAGAGTTGGAAACCACCAAAATTGTAACCACATCAACAGATTGCCAACAACCACCCAAAACAAATGGGAAGGCTTTCATCACCAGCCAAAACAAAGTGAGCATGGCAACCCAAACAAACCCAATCCCCAAACCAAGAGCATCCAAAGGCACAAACCGCAAAGTGAGGTACTTCAGAAGCTACAAGCTCTCATCTCACCACCCCTGCAAACTCACAGCTGATAATAAACCCTTCAAATCAGCTGAGCATAGATATTGCTATCGAAAGCTTAAAGCTCACAACAAGAATAAAGAAGCTGAAATAGCAAGAGGAATTAAATTTGCTGGCAAAGTTAAAATGTACACTAAAAGTATCATTCCTGTACCTAGCAAAGAATGGGAAAACATTAAAGCTAGGGAAATGGAAGAGATATGTTTGTTGCGAGCCAGACAGTCCACACGTTTCAGGAACGCCCTATTAAATACTGGCAATGACCAGCTGGTCCATAGCATGGAGACAGATCCATGTTGGGGCTTTGGTCCAGATGGAAATGGCCAGAATTTACAAGGGCAATGCCTAGAAAATGTGAGAGGCATCCTTCTCAGTGAGGCAGAAAATGAGGAGAGAGTAGATAGTGAGGAAGGAGAGAATGAGCCAGTTGAAATCGCAATAGCTAGTGACTCTATACTGGCCGATGTTGAGGATTACCTACTCGAGCTAGACATAACCTCTGAAGTGAACTGCTTTAGAGGGAAAGGTGCAACATACATAGCCGATAAAGTGGGTGAAATTGCATCATCCAAACCAGGTGCCATCCTCCTACACATGGGCACAAACAGTGTAGATAAGGACGATTTCACAACTGTATAGCAGGCTTTCACAAAAGCTATGAATGACATAAAATGGTATTCAAGTGAGTCAACCATTATCCTGTCTGGTCTAATACATAGACTAGACAGACCAGGTCTAAACTACAAAATAGACTCTGTGAATAAATACCTGTACTCACTAGAATCACACAAAGTCATCTTTATGGATAACAATGGATCATTTAAAAATATCCATAAGATACTACAGCCAAAAGGCCTACATCTTCGCCCAGCTGGCTATAAACAGGTAGCTAAAAACATACAGGGGTGCATCATGGGGACACGCCCCAGAACACCACCCCAGCAAAATGTGCATAATGCATGGGGAAGACATCAGCAGCCCCCACTACAGCACAAACAACAGCAGGTGCGTGCAGCACCACCAGGTGGCCCCCAGCAATCATCACAGCGTACAACACCACCAGGTGGCCCCAAGCAAGCATCACGTCACACAGGACCACCAGGTGGCCCCCAGCAATCATCCCAGAGATCACCACAAGGAATGACCAATAGAGGGCACAAAAGTAACAAGCTGTCCCAAAAAAGACCAAGACAACAGTGCAGGCAACAGCCACTAAGAGCTCAAAGACACAAGGAGGAGCCACTAACAGTGGAACCTCTCAGCAGCAGAACTCTTTTAGTCAACCATCATCACCGCAACAACAGCTTCAGGCTCCTGTCCAGTCAGACCTGAGCAAACAGATTGGTGAACTTAAAGAAATGCTGCTGATGGCTACACCTCCTCGGAGTCATAGTCCGCCCCCTATGCCATACATGGGTAATAATGGCATATACCCTCAGATGCCACCACCGCTAGTGAGGGATTGGCTAGCCAGGTCAATGGGAATCTACTAGCTGCGCCGCCATTACCAGAGCAGCCCCATTGGCCAAAAACAGTCACTTCACAAACCCGTCCAAGAGATGGTGCTATAAATTCAAATAGAAATATTAGAATTCTAAGTATTAATGTAAATAGTCTAGTTGGAAAATTGAAGCTAAATGTCTTGCCAGATTATGTTAAAAACTCTCAGGCTTCACCCCACTCTACAATATCAGAAAGAAATTCAAAAACAGATCTGGAGGTCTAGCAATTTTTATCAAAGATGAGATATTTCAATATTGTAAACCTGTATATTCAATTGAAGAAGAGTGTGTTCAATGGATTAAAATAACCAATAAATTACTTGGCTATGTTCTCCTTTTAGGCAATGTCTATATACCACCCACAAGTACAACCTATTGTAGAGGGGATGAGTTTGATAGAATCTTTTCAAATATGTTAAAATTAAAAGCAGAACATAATGCTGAAATGTGTCTTATCGGTGATTATAATGCTAAAACAGGTATTCTGAGAGATTTTGTAACCTTAGATAGTGTTGTAGCAAACGAGACAGGTCTCCAAGATATTGATGTATTTTTATCAGAAAGCAAATTACTAGATTTAGGTATTACAGTAGATAGATTTAATAAGGATAAAAAGTGTGATCCCAAAGGTGAAAAACTACTTGATTTTTGTAAATATACAGGTCTCTTGATTGTAAATGGCAGAGTTGGCAGGGACAAATATGAAGGCTGCACTACATGTACATCAAATACAAGATCTGGCATTAGTAAAAGTACAATAGACTATGCTTTGGCAACTCACTTACACTTTGAAAGAATCATTGACTTCCACGTAGACATACTTGACACTACAATGTCAGACAAACACTGCCCTATTAGCATAACCCTAACAAAAAAACACAGTCAAATAGATGTGCAGCCCAATGAAGAACCTACAACTCTGTCACAAAATAGCTCTAGTAGTGTTAAAAAAGAGTACAGTGCCAAATGGGATTCTGAGTGTCAGCAGAAATTCACACAGTCGTTTAATATTGATACAATTAAAGTAATATTAAATGAAATTGCAAAGTCTAAGTCAGCAGGTGCTACACAAGCGTTCATAGACAAAATCACAAATGACATAAGTAAAGTGTACAAAGAGGCTGGTTCCTCTGCTGGTTTGATTAAAATGTTAAACACTAAATTCACAAGTGCTAAATTCAAAAGAACCACTCCTAGTCAACCCTGGTTCACAAAAGAATGTGCTAAAGAGAGAAAATTATTTTACAGTGCTAAGCACAAACATCGCAAAATGCAGTCAGTAGTAAGTGAGTCTTGTGTGAGGAAGGCAAGCAAAAAGTATAAACGAGAAATTACAAAAGCTAGACATGAATATACTAAAAAAGTGCATAAAAAACTCAGAAATATGAAGTCTAGCAACCCAAAAGAGTACTGGTCTATTTTAAATGGAAAACAGAAAAGTAAAATACAAAAATTTGCCATTGAGACCCTATTTGAACATTTTAAAAAGCTTAGCACGGTATCAGATGCAAATATAAAGGAATCAAACTGTGATGAAAGTCATGAAATCGATTCTGACTTACCTTTTAATATGATGTTTACACCAGAGGAGTTACAAAAGCAAGCCACTCAACTAAAAAATGGGAAAGCTAGTGGTCTTGATTCTGTGATAAATGAGTTCATCAAGTATTGCCCACCAATAATGATTAACCTAATGTCTGAATATTTTAACCTAATATTAGAGAGTGGCACTGTCCCAGCTGACTGGGGACTAGGTGTCATTGTCCCAATATATAAAAATAAAGGTGACATAAAAGACCCCGACAATTACCGTGGTATAACTCTACTAAGTTGTATCGGTAAATTTTTTACTATGCTATTGAATGCATGTTTAAATATATTCCTCGAACACAATAATTTATTAGGGCAAGAACAAGCAGGCTTTAGAGCTGGTTTCTCTACACTTGATCATGTATTCTCTTTGCATTGCTTTATTGATATGTACATTAGTAAGAAAAAAAGATTGTATTGTGCCTTTGTAGATTACAGAAAAGCTTTTGACACAATTGATCGATGCTCATTGTGGCAAAAGTTACTCTCCACAGGAATAAATGGTAAAATTCTACGAATTATCCAAAATATGTATAAAAATGCTAAGTCATGTGTTCAACAAAGTAATAAGTACTCAGATTTTTTCAATTGTAATATAGGAGTACGACAAGGGGAAAACTTATCCCCACTGCTATTTTCCATTTTCCTAAATGATCTAGCAGATTTCATGAGTTCTAAGTCAAATGGTGTTCAAGTAGAGTTTAGTGTAGACAGTTTAGATTGTTATATTAAATTGTATGCTTTATTGTATGCTGATGACACTATTCTCATCAGTGAGTCTCCAAATGATCTACAGTCAATGTTGGATGCCCTCCATCAATATTGTAACAAGTGGAAACTTGAAGTAAATGCAAATAAGACCAAGATTGTAATTTTTTCAAAAGGTCTTATTAGAAAACCACCGACTTTCACTTTGGGTACTAACCAGTTAGAAGTTGTCAAAGATTATGTTTACCTAGGGGTGGTTTTCAATTTTAATGGCTCCTTTACAAAAGCAATAAACAAGCAGATTATACAAGCTAAAAGAGCAAGTTACAGTATCATAGCCAAGGCTAGAGATTTAGATCTCCCTATTGATATTCAGCTTCAAATATTTGATACATGCATCCTTCCAATTCTCCTATATGGCAGCGAAATATGGGGCTTTGCCAACACCGACAAAATTGAAATCTTTCATAACCAATACTGCAAACACATTCTAAAATTGGGAACAAAAACCATTAACAACGTCACGCTAGGGGAACTTGGGCGCACAAAAATTGAAAAACACATAAAAGAACGCATGCTCAACTTCTGGGCAAACATGGTCTCTAGTAAATCCAATAAAATAACCTAAGCAATGTACCAAAAAATTAAAGAGCTATATGATGATGGTTATTATCAATCAAAATGGTTACATTACATCAAAAATACTCTAGACGAGTTAGAATTGGAAGACCTGTGGGACACGCCAGTGGAAGAATTAAATCCTGGCTCATTAAAGAAACTGTTTAGTGAAAAACTTAACCGGTTATACAACCATAAATGGGCTGAGGAAATTGAAAACTCCAGTGCTTGTTATTTGTACTCACTTTTCAAAAACAAATTAGAGCTTGAACCATACCTCTCCCTTTTAGAACCGAAATTTGCAATACCAATTACAAGGTTTAGGACAAAGAACCACAAACTTCCAATTGTGACTGGTCAACATAAAAATACTGATAGATCTGAACGCAGGTGCCACCTATGTGACATGGGGGATGTTGGCGATGAGTACCATTATTTGTTGAGGTGCCCTTACTTTCATGCAGAACGCATAAAATATCTAAATTCAGAAATCTTACAGAAGCCAAATTTTCTTACAGCAAGGTCTAATATCAAACATATATTACAAAGTACAGATATTGAGGACCTGAAGAAGATTTCAAAGTTTGTTAGTATTATTCTAACACAGTTTGCAGATAAAAAGGCGCACCTAGAGCAAACTACTCTGGCCCAATCATAACCTGCTATGAAATTATGATTTTCATTACCTACTGTTTTGTTATGTTACTATTATTTTGCATGTTTATGTCATGTGTGTTTTGTAAATAATTCAAGTGTGTTGTTCTTTATGTAGCCTGTGTGGACAGGGGGTGAAACCCCTTTTCCACCAGGTGTTTGAACTAGTTCTCCCATGTTCCGTCAGGAGTTGTTTTTAGAGAATAAAATATTTTTGTATTGTATTGTATTGTATTGTTTTGGTCTCGGGAAGTCTTGTATTGACTCGTTTTGTCTATTTCGACCCCCGACGCTCAGTTTTCACATAAATACTTTGAAACCGCGATATGCGAGGTCAGTTCATATTCCTAAGTTTCATAATAAGACGTTTGGCATTCTTGACCGATATACTTCATTGACAACTCAAAATTTAGCTTTTGAGCTCTTCTCTTCAAATATGTAAGTCTGATGTATGATATATTAATTTTCGTCTGTCAGTATTGAAGAGAGATCAGTGCACGAAAGCTATGGTTGTTCATGTCTTTTGCGCAAAGAAGTGACTCTGACTTTTTGTCAATCTTGTCAGAATATAAGATATGCACATCGCTTTATAAGATAAAGTAATGACAAGTTTTTCTAATGGATATACCCCACTCCATCATACATATAGATAACTGTTCAATTATTTATTGATTATTTATTTATTGACAAAGACCAAAATGCGCGAAATCAGTGTTCGTTAGCCCTATATATTCGACCTGAACTTTGCCCAAATGAACAATTTATATAACTTTTTATCTTCTAAATTGCCATAAATAGCCTTTTGGCACAAGATTCTTATTTGGCCTTTTGGCATGATGATCACCTCCTCTTCTCCCTCCAACACCACCACCTCTTCTCCCTCCAACACCACCTCCTCTTCTCCCTCCAACATCACCACCTTGCCGCCAACCTCCACCAACACCACCTCCTCTTCTCCCTCCAACACCACCACTTCTTCTCCCTCCAACACCACCACCTTGTCGCCAACCTCCTCCAACACCACCACCTCTTCTCCCTCCAACACCACCTCCTCTAATCCCTCCAACACCACCTCCTCTTCTCCCTCCACCACCACCACCTCTTCTCCCTCCACCACCACCGCTTCTTCTCCCTCCAACACCACCACCTCTTCTCCCTCCACCACCACCACTTCTTCTCCCTCCAACACCACCACCTCTACTCCCTCCAACACCACCTCCTCTACTCCCTCCAACACCACCACCTCTTCTCCCTCCACCACCACCGCTTCTTCTCCCTCCAACACCACCACCTCTTCTCCCTCCACCACCACCACTTCTTCTCCCTCCAACACCACCACCTCTTCTCCCTCCAACACCACCACCTCTTCTCCCTCCAACACCACCACCTCTTCTCCCTCTAACATAACCTCCTTTTCTACCTCCAACACCACCTGCTCTTCTCCCTCCAACACCAACATCACCCCTCTTCTCCCTCCAACACCATCTCCTCTTCTCCCTCCAACACCACCACCTCGTCGCCAACCTCCTCCAACACCACTACCTATTCTTCCTCCAACAGCACCTCCTCTTCTTCCTCTAACACCACCACATCGTCCTCCACCTCTACTCCCTCCAACACCACTACCTCTTCTTCCTCCAACACCACCACCTCGTCGCCAACCTCCTCCAACACCACCACCTCTTCTCCCTCCAACACCACCACCTCTTCTCCCTCCAACACCACCACCTCTTCTCCCTCCAACACCACCACCTCTTCTCCCTCCAACACCACCTCCTCTTCTCCCTCCAACACCACCACCTCTTCTCCCTCTAACATAACCTCCTTTTCTACCTCCAACAGCACCACCTCTTCTCCCTCCAACACCACCTGCTCTTCTCCCTCCAACACCACCACCTCGTCACCAACCTCCTCCAACACCACCTCCTCTTCTCCCTCCAACACCACCACCTCATCGCCAACCTCCTCCAACACCACTACGCAGGTTGGTTAATAATGCAGGGTAGTAATTTTTTTTCTCACCTGAGGGAGCTGCAACTGCATTACACTGTGCATGTGACTTGCAACCACGTGACCTGCTGCAATTTGCCGCCATAACAGTTGCAAGAAGGAGTTGAAATGTGAGTAATAAAAAAAAATGCGCAGTTGCCTCCATCTAGTGGACAAATGTGGCATAACTGGTAAAATGTGATCGAGTAATGAAGGTAAACACAGATTGCCGTGGCACACAAAGAACACATGACGAATCACCTTGATGAGGTTGGGACCTGTTTAGGCTTGACACAGGTCTTAATTAACCGCACTTACTCAGTTGATATTTCCTTATGGGTCTCAACAATAGGGAAATAATAGAATGTCATGGAGCTCAGATCCACACCTTCCCTCATATCCAGGGGTCCCATAGAGTAAATTATTTAGATATCAAAAACGTGTTTTGGGTTGTAGATACAGGACATATACATCATAAAAATAGCCTGCATAGATATTTAAAAATATAAAATAATCTGTGCAATGGCTTGTCTTGACCTAAATAGTCCATTTTTTTCAATTGCCTGACCTTTAAATGACCTTGAAATAAATTTCTGACCTCAGTGTGACCTTTCATGATGAATATATCAACAATCAGGCTTCTTTAACATACATATAAAATATTATTGTTAAATATACATAAACAAGGCAGTAATAGGAATATAGGAATGAACATATTATTACATAATCAAAGTTATATCATTAAAACCAGATCATCTAAATAGCCAGAAATAGTGCCATTAAGTGACCTGCGTACCTCTTCTTCCTCCAACAGCACCTCCTCTTCTTCCTCCAACACCACCACATCGTCCTCCACCTCTACTCCCTCCAACACCACCACCTCGTCGCCCTCCAACACCACCTCATCGGCAACCTCTTCACCCACCACCACAACATCCTCTTCCACCTCCTCATCACTGATGACAATTATCTGAAAATTATCAATGTAAAAAGATGGAAACCCGTTTTTGACATTCTTTCAAAATGTAGACCCTAACTAACATCTAGTCATTGTGAAATATTAAAATATTTGAAGAATCTAGAATCCAAAACATGAATAAGAAATATTCTAACCTCATTTTTCATTGTTGAGTCCATGTCTTCATAAAAATAAAAACAAGAAAAAAGATATTAACACACTTGAAGCTGAGCATCGTATTTTTATTTAAACTCTGGTTAATGATATCATATTGGACTGAAAAATAAATTTATGCAGGCCACATCTGTCCTAAATCTTTCTTTCTTGTACATGTAGGATTTATCTGGCCTTTGAGTTCTACATCAATTCTAATACCATAACTTTGCACTAGCATTTACAATATGCGCAATAACTTTGAAGTGGAAAAATTAAAATGTGGGAAAAGCCTCCATTCGGCCTAATTCTAAGGCTTTACCCACTTTATAAAATTTCCACTCTACAATAAGTAATTGCCAAGTTTTATAAATGTTTTGTCTTGGATCTAATACTTAAACAAGAAACAATTGCCAATTTCATATAAAACTAGTTAGTTTCTAAGCATTTATATTTGAATTTTGAAGATTTTGGTTTTATATTATGCACATTTGCAATTCCATATAAAACTTGGAACGGAACAATAGTGGAAAAAAAATTAGACATGCTCGGTTATTTTCTAGCATATACACTTGAAATTGGGAAGATTTTGGTGTTTAGATTATGCACAATTTCAATTTCATATAAAATTGGATTGGAACAATACCAGGAAGAAAATTAGATATGCTCGGTTATTTTCTAGGATATACATTTCAATTTTGAAGATTTTGGTGTTTATATTATGCACATTTTCAATTCCATATAAAACTTGGAATGGAACGAGCGGTTATTTTCTGGCAGATACATTTGGAATTTGGAATATTTTGGTGTTTATATTGAATAATATGCTCGGTTATTTTCTAGCATATACATTTTAAATTGGGAAGATTTTGGTGCTTATATTATACACATTGTCAATTTCATATAAAACTAGTTAGTTTCTAGAATATATATTTGAATTTCGGAAGATTTCGGTGTTTATATTATGCACATTTGAAATTTCATATAAAACTTGGAATGGAACAATAGCTGGAAGGAAATTAGATATGCTCGGTTATTTTCTAGTATATACATTTGAAATTTGGAAGAATCTGGTGTTTATATTGAATAATATTCTCGGTTATTTTCTAGCATATACATTTGAAATTAGGATTATTTTTGTGTTTATATTATACACATTTGAAATTTCATATAAAACTAGTTAGTTTCTAGCATATATATTTGTAGTTCGGAAGATTTTGGTGTTTATGTTATTCACATTTGAAATTTCATATAAAACTAGTTATTTTCTAGCATATATATTTGAAGTTCGGAAGATTTTGGTGTTTATATTATGCACATTTGAAATTTCATATAAAACTTGGAATGGAACAATAGTGGAAAGGAAATTAGATATGCTCGGTTATTTTCTAGTATATACATTGGAAATTTGGAAGAATTTGGTGTTTATATTGAATAATATGCTCAGTTATTTTCTAGCATATACA
The DNA here is from genome assembly GCA_949316495.1 of Amphiduros pacificus. Classification (NCBI taxonomy): domain Eukaryota; kingdom Metazoa; phylum Annelida; class Polychaeta; order Phyllodocida; family Hesionidae; genus Amphiduros; species Amphiduros pacificus. The sequence goes on from OX439011.1 coordinate 1,661,543, forward strand.
TTTGAAATTGGGAAGATTTTGGTGTTTATATTATACGCATTGTCAATTTCATATAAAACTAGTTAGTTTCTAGTATATATATTTGAATTTCGGAAGATTTGGTGTTTATATTATGCACATTTGAAATTTCATATAAAACTTGGAATGGAACAATAGTGGAAAGGAAATTAGATATGCTCGGTTATTTTCTAGCATATACATTTGAAATTTGGAACATTTTGGTGTTTATATTATGTACAATTTCAATTTCATATAAAACTTGGAATGGAACAATACCTGGAAGGAAATTAGATATGAGCAGTTATTTTCTAGCATAATTATTTGAACTTTGAAATTTTGAAGATTTTGATGTTTATATTATGCACATTTGCAATTTCATATAAAACTTGTTATTTTCTAGCATATATATATGAATGAAGTTCGGAAGATTTTGGTGTTTATATTATGCACATTTGAAATTTCATATAAAACTTGGAATGGAACAATACCTGGAAAGAAATTAGACATGCTCGGTTATTTTATAGCATATACATTTGAAATTAGGATTATTTTTGTGTTTATATTATACACATTTGAAATTTCATATAAAACTAGTTAGTTTCTAGCATATATATTTGTAGTTCGGAAGATTTTGGTGTTTATGTTATTCACATTTGAAATTTCATATAAAACTAGTTATTTTCTAGCATATATATTTGAAGTTCGGAAGATTTTGGTGTTTATATTATGCACATTTGAAATTTCATATAAAACTTGGAATGGAACAATACCGGGAAGGAATTTAAATATGAGCAGTTATTTTCTAGCATACATATTTGAATTTTGAAGATTTTGGTGTTTATATTATGCACATTTGCAATTCCATTTAAAACTTTGAATGGAACAATAGTGGAAAGGAAATTAGACATGATCGTTTATTTTTAGCAGATACATTTGAAATTGGGAATATTTTTGTGTTTATATTATACACATTTGAAATTTCATATAAAACTAGTTAGGTTTTAGCATATATATTTGAAGTTCGGAAGATTTTGGTGTTTATATAATGCACATTTGAAATTTCATATAAAGCTTGGAATGGAACAATAGCTGGAAGGAAATTAGACATGCTTGGTTATTTTCTAGCATATACATTTGAAATGGGGAAGATGTTGGTCTTTATATTGAATAATATGCTTGGTTATTTTCTAGCATATACATTTGAAGTTGGGAAGATTTTGGTGTTTATATTATACGCATTGTCAATTTCATATAAAACTTGGAATGGAACAATAGAGGGAAGGAAATAAGAGACACAGTGAAGTTTGGGCATATACATTTGATTTTCGGAAGAAATTGGTGTATATTATGCATTTTGCAATCTTATATAAAACTTGGAATGGAACAATAGTGGGAAGGAAATTGGATATGCACAGTCAGTTTCTAGCATATACATTACAAATTTTGATTTAGGTGTTTATATTATGCACATTTGCAATCTCATAAAAAATTTGGAATCGAACAATAGCAGGAAGTAATTTAGATTATTAAGAACACTTAAAACTTGGTGAATGAGCATGGTGGGTGCCCCACCCCCTCCCCCCCCTCCCAGGACCCTGGATAATTTGGGACTGGTATCAGTAATGAGGGGAAGGTAGCACTGTGTATCGGGTCTGGAAAATAATTTGTTTTGATTTGAGAGATTATTAAAAAATTTGAAGATTTGCCTGAAACTCTGGATTCAGAGGGTGGGAACATGAGAGACCACGAGGGAGGGTAGAAAATAAGAAACATTAAGTATCAAACAAAAAATTAAAAGTTTGGTATACAAAATTTAAAAGGTGGAGTAAGCACAAAATAGGTAAAGGGAAATAAGGAGTTTTTGGAAAAGAGTTGGAGATACTAAGAAAGTCTGTAAATATCAGAAATATATATTAACAAGGTAAGAATAGGAAATAGTGAGTTGTTTGCCAGGAAATATGGGTCTCTTGTCTAACCAGGGTTATACAAAGTTAACTAATGCTTAGGACTGGAAATTCAGTCTGTTAGATGAGGTATGCCCAAGTTGACATGGTTAAGGGGGAACATCCATCAGGGGGAAAACAGTTGGCAAGTAAAAGGATTTATAATATTGATTGATCATAAAGTAGATCAAAACACGAATTGAACTGAAGTAAAATTTATGGTAAGCAGAGAAAATCTGATTGGACAAGGATGAGTCTATGACCATTCCTGTTAATTGGGTATAATTCTTATCTGAATTTAAGATAATGTGATAAAAGTTTAAAAGATTATTTGAAGTTACAGGAGAGAGTCTAGAATAAAAATGTTGGGCTAATTAGCTGAATTCAAATAAACGAAATTTAAATACTATTGGGTTTACAGGAATGAGTATATGGCCATTCCACTAAATTGATATATTTATCTGAAGTTCATGATAATGAAAGATAAGTTAAATATTAATTGATTTTGCAGGAGTGAGTCAAGTTCTGCTAGTAGATCACTCATATATGGCAGGACTGAGACAACATTTGAATATGGAGAAAGGAATAGATCAGAATTTCAACATAGAAAACGTGCAGGTAAAATGGTGGAACGAAAAAAGAATTAATTTTAATAAATTATTAAGTATATAAAAGTCATATTCTAAAAAGAAATTTACTGATATCCTAAAATGCATTAAAATGCATTGATACTGATATCCTAAAATGCATTGATATCCAATGCATTGGTCAGCAATGGCACTCAGGTGTAAATGAAACATTGATGTGCAATATAAGTGTTCTGAATGAGATGATTAAAATTAGAGATGGTTTTAGAGTATGTGATATTTTAAGTCATGACGATGTAATTGATGTAATTTATGATATAACTGTCAATTAATGTTTGTAAACACACTTTCCATTGTAAATAGTTCCCAAATTGCCATGTTTTTATGTGCGAAATAAAGATATTATTATTATTATTATTATTATTATTAAAAGGGACTTTGGATTTGATAATTTCTGGGTTTATAATTATCTAGAAATAGGAATAATTACACAGAATGCTACTATAGGATTTCCCTAAATTCAAAAGATTTTGGCTAAAATTGTATATAATTTGCATATTATGTCTACTTAAAATATTACCTCTCTACCCTGATACCAAATAATCATGGGATATATATCTTCATTATGTACATATGAATATATTACCCTGGTACATAGTTATCATGGGACTAACATTATATTATACCCAGATACATGGTTATCATGGGACTAACTTATACTACCCTGGTACATAGTTATCATGGGACTAACTTACCCTGGTACATAGTTATCATGAGACTAACTTATAATACCCTGGTACATAGTTATCATGGGACTAACATTATATTAACCCAGGTACATAGTTATCATGGGACTAACATTATATTATACCCAGATACATTGTTATCATGGGACTAACTTATAATGCCCTGGTACTTGGTTACCATGGGACTTACAAATATTTGATGCAATATTTTCTTCCCTGGTACTTTGTTATCATGGGACTAACATATATTGGATACGATAGTTCTCTACCCACACACGGTGTGATCAGGGGAACAACTTTACGTTAGATTATGGTATAATTTATATATAGTTTACTATTACAAAAATATAAAGTGAAATGGTTATTATATTATGATATGTGAGAATAGTGATATGAAAATTAAGATTATACTATGCATGGAAAATATTTACAAAAAACAGATAAAATACAAAAATTGGAACAATTTCATTAGTTATTAAAATGGATATATGAATGATCATTAAATTTTATTAACTATAATATGATGGTCATCAAGGCTCAAAAGGTCCGGAGGCCAAATGCCAGACCAGGTTGAAATAAAGGTATCCAAAACGTAAAAAGAATCAATTCTGAAGAATTTATAAAGTATATATAAAATTCATATTTAAAAAATGAAAATTACTTGTATCCCAAAAGGGTCTCAGGTTTTTTTGTTTTTTTTAATTTCTGGTTTTATAATTTTTTAGAAATAGGAATAATTCTACTATAGGATTTCCTTAAATTCATACGATTATGGATTATATTACATACAATTTGCATAGTCTGTTTACTTATTACAATATTATCTTTCTATATATATGTGTGGTATATATGTGGATATATATATATATATATATATATATATATATATATATATATATATATATATATATATATATATATATATGTATATATATATATATATATATATATATATATATATATATTGTACATATTAATATATATATATATATATTGTACATATTAATATTATGTCCTGGTACATAGTTATCATGGGACTAACATTAGTTAGTTAAGACCACGAAGATTGGTACACAGCAGCCCAAAAAGGAGCTTAAGATGTCCAACTAAGACTTCTAGGTAGATGGAGAAGTAATGCATTCCCAAGATATATAAGGCCAAATCAAGAATCCTTCCAATACTAAGGGGGTTGGGGGGAAGCTGGTGGGGCTCTCCAGATTTGTGCCAATTCTGGAGGGCAGAACGTGCAGTCCTGCCTTGGCGGATAGCTCCCACCAGCGGAGGAAAATGTTTTGACCTAAGTTTCTTACTGGGCCAAACTGGGGGAACAATTTAAAGGAAAATTTAGGTGTGAATAACAAATTAAGTTCAATTGGATATAATAATATAATTATAATTTGTCAATATGTCGTCAGATAAGGTTAAATATTATAAATGTTTTTCTGAGAGTGCTTTGTCTTAATTTTGGTTCAATGATTTATTGGATAATAGGTCGGGAAATTGTGTAATTGGCAAATTTATTTGGATATTGAAACTGAATGTTGTGGCTTGAAGCCATTTATGTGATAAAGTTAATTTGAATATGATTGGAAAATTTGTTTGGATATTGAGATTGAATATGTTGTGACTGGAAGCAAAATTTGGGAAATTTAATTTGAATATGATTGGCAAATTTATTTGGATATTGAGATTGATGATGTTGTGATTTGAAGCCATTTATGTGATAGATTTAATTTGAATATGATTAGAAAATTTATTTGGATCTTGAGATTGAATGTTGTGAATTGAAGTCATTTATGTGATAAAGTTAATTTGAATATGATTGGAAAATTTGTTTGGATATTGAGATTGAACATGTTGTGACTGGAAGCAAAATTTGGGAAATTTAATTTGAATATGATTGGCAAATTTATTTGGATATTGAGATTGATGATATTGTGATTTGAAGCCATTTATGTGATAATTTTAATTTGAATATGATTAGAAAATGTATTTGGATACTGAGATTGATGATGTTGTAATTTGAAGTCATTTATGTGATAAATTTAATCTGAATATGATTGGAAAATTTATTTTGATATTGAGAGTGAATATGTTGTGATTTGAAGAAAATTTTGTGATAAATTTAATCTGAAATTGATTGAAAAAAATTATTTGGATATTGAGATGAATATGTTGTGATTTGAAGAAATTTATGTGATAAATTTAATTTGAATATGATTTGAATTTGAATATGATTGGTAATTTTATTTGGATATTGAGATTTCATATGTTATGGCTTGAAGCCATTTATTCTATATATTATTTTTAATATGATTAAAATCCTGGTCTGCAACATAATACAGTCTTTTGGTTTTTGTTTGTTTTCCTTTGGTTCAATCACTGAGCGAGAGGACCATAAATATATATATGGCTGTCCGAACTACAAAACATTGATAGCATAAAATGGTTTTCACTGGGTTGATTTTATTACATTTGGGTTGCTGGCTGCCATTTTTACTTGGACAGCAAACTTCACTAGCATGTTATCATTCAAACACCAGATGTCCGGGTTGTTGCAGAGTAAATTTGATTCATTCTTATGCGACACCTGGTGATGGATTGCTTTACTCAGACAAGCAATCTTCAGCTCATGTAATGCAAACACCAGATGTCAGGGTTGTTGCAAATTAAATTTGATACATTCCTATGCGACACCTGGTGTTGGATAGCTTTACTCATGGCTCAGACAAGCAATCTTCAGCTCATGTAATGCAAACACCAGATGTCAGGGTTGTTGCAAATTAAATTTGATACATTCTTATGCGACACCTGGTGTTGGATAGCTTTACTCAGACAAGCAACCTTCAGCTCATGTTATGCAAACATCAGATGTCAGGGTTGTTGCAAATTAAATTCGATTGAAATAAATGGATTAGTGTTCCTCACTGTACATTTCAAGAAGTAAATAAATCATAAACCAGTCTTTTTTAAATCTTTATTCCTGACACATCATACATAATGACATAAAAGTTTCACTTTATTTGCAAAATTTACAAAGGAAAAAAAACATCTGATTCATTTAAGGGTATTGGTAGTGAGTGCCCCCTAGTGGCAGAGGAGCAAATTACCAAAATACTGTACTTGATGGGAATGGGTACATTCCCTATTAAATTAAAAGCTTCAATATTTAAACACTTCAATATTTGAACTATAAGGTATGATTAAAAGTATATTTCTTTCAAAATAGTATTTTGTCCTAATTTTCCTTGATAGTTTTGATGAGAAATGAAGAACAGCAAATAAGTTCTAAAGATTACACAACAGGAATAGGCTTGTTTTTAGCTGTTTATTTCACTTCACTGGGAATAAAATTCACTGTGATCCTAGTGAAACAGATGTTCTCATTTTGATTTGTATAATTTGGAAATGAAAAGGAAGTTGGCAATCAGATATGTGAAGGGAGGTGAAAAAATTAATATTTTTGAAATGATCAAGTGTGTACTTAACCTCTATTTTTCCTTAATCTTTTTTGAAAAATAGAACATCTGTTTCACTAGGATCACAGTAAATATTGTTAAGATCACTTTTACAAAGTTGTTTGGAAATCCACTTCATTATGGTCCCACAATCTGCAGAACATTTTCCCTTTCACATTTTGACATGACACCCATAAATACCCATAATTGTACATTACTTGTTTATTGTCCCCAAATATTGTACATTTTTCTCACTGTTGTAGTTTGTTTTGCTACTAATTGGAAAATTATTTTATTATTTGGCCTTATTACTGTTATGCTTTATATACATTTTGGTCCAAAACTCTAGAGCTGGAGTATCCCTGTGTTTGTTAATCTACAATCATCCACAAAGTTTTAAAATATGGAATGTAAGTAATGCAAGTCATTTTTGAAGTTTGTAGTTTAAAGGACCATATCTTCTCTATATTAACATTTAATCCAAAAATCAAAATTATCCTTAAACTAACATCAACAGACAATAATACAAGTGTTGCCTGAGCTATAGCACCCTTCCCCCTGGAGATGTAGTGAGCCATTTTATCCAAGCAAGATCACAATACTGACTTTGATAGTCAGTGGGTGGGACTTAAATAAACTAGATACCTTGTGACAAATTCACAAAATTACTGTAATAATCAGTGGTTAACAATAATATTATACATGGCTATAGCCAGATTCCATTTATAATTTGTACATTGCACTGGTTGATATCTGACCTCATGACCTTGCTCTTTTTCCTTATGCTACAGTCTGCTAAGACAATCTTTAAGTCTTGTTAAAAAAAATCATTAAATAATTCTGACTGGTCACAAAAAGGTTTTGTTAAATGTTTAAATAAATCATTAAATAACTTCAATAGGTTGAAACTTGCCATTGCTCAAATGCACGTGGCCTAAAATAACTTATTATAACTTATAATCTCTTGGATGCTAATATATAAATAAACCCAGTACCATATATGACAGATCCACTGGAACGGACTAATAAGCGGACAAAGGAACACATACATTGATTCCATTTATTATTGCTGAACTTAGTTCAGTTGACTTCCAGTAGCATTATCACTGTTGGTAATTGTCCAATATTAATGCATGATGTAGGAATTTCAACAGCAATCTGAAATTAAAACAAAAACAAAAATAAATAATAAAGTAATGCACTGAGGTAAGAATTCAATTCATAAACCAAAGAATATACTCTTGCAATACTTATTAGTTATTGCTATGCATTGTTCTCTATCAACTAATACTGCCAAGGCAATTAAGCATTGAATAAATTTGTGCTGACCAATTTCTTTTAACATTGTAAGAGTATATTTTCAGGCAACCACAATAAAGATGACACCAACATTTTCCTCATGCAAGTAATATGATTCTTTCTATTTAATTTATTTAATATTAATTGAAACATCCATGATGTTACTCATATATCATACATTATTGAGTGCGATCCAGATTTCAGAGAATTAGAATAACAGATAATAAATGATAAAACTTATAATTTGTGTTTCTAGGCAATATGGACAAGTGAATGACTGCAGAATTGCTTATATTTGACACTTTATCATCCTTGAGTAGAAATATTGCAGGCTGATTGAAATATTACTACTTAAGGAAAATTCTATCAATATTAACTAAAAACAATTATTTCTTTTATTCATTCAGTATCTGTTAATATTCACTCAAATCACATTACCTGATGGCCAAAATACAATTTAGGTTGGCTTTGATTACTCGGTTCAAATTAGCACAATTGTCTATGACAAGAAATGGAAAAATACCATTTAATACAAGAAAATAATTTTCTTTTGGAATAACTTGTATCAAAAATAAATAAAAATCAATTTATGTTATAAAAGCTGGAAATAGCAACAAGTGATATGTGATCCTTAAATGAAGTAAATATCCATTGGCAACAAGTTGGATTTTTTCGGTGGCAAACATTTTGGTAAATTTTTTCCTAAATCAATGAACCAAAGTGCCAGACGCGTACTCCTCTTCATTGTCAATGAGGTTCTCTAAATTTACTGATGTCAGTTTCATTTCAATGATTTCATTAAGATGTAGAAATATATTATTTTCTTTTCTGTTCAGAATAATCTTGGGTAGCTAAATTTTGGAGAGCTCCACATCAACAATTTCTTTAAAGATTAGCATGTTAGCCAGACCCCTTTTCCTATAGGACCAAAAGTCCAAAACCGGGGGTGGGATACAACAATACCTATAACAGTACTCTCACTGATTTCCTATGTATTTCAACTAGAATCCTCGAAATTGAACAATAAATTTTCATTGATAAAATTTATGTGAGGAATCTGATCTGATTTGTTTTAAACGTATCCAATATGGCCACTGTGTTGCCCACTGGATGTGACATCAGTTTGTTCCCTCCTATATTTAATCTTTGGTTTCTGAATGAAGTCATATTTATATTATATATGAAATAGTAATTGAACCCCAATCTGAAGATTGTTTGGTCTTTGTCAGTCATTATATAATATTATCTCATACTTGGTGTTTCAAGAGGGTGTAGCAAATTAACACCAGATTTATAAATTGTATTCATTGTGTTCTTTTTTAAAAATATCTCTACATCAGATTATTTAGTAAAACATTCAGAAATGTTCTATTTTCTCATTAAATTAAAATTTCTTATTTATAAAATGTATTCATTCATTGTTGATAATTATCATTTATGATTGCATTATCTTTGAGAAAACTGACATTTTGGATGCCCTGTAGATTTCTTATATTGGCACTGTTTTGTAATAAAATGTAAGATGCAGTTTCCTGCCCCATATCTTGATAATTTTTTAATATTTTTGCACAAAACCAACAAAAGTGAATAATATAACAAGCCTTTATCATTCATTGTTGATAAATATCATTTATGATTGCATGATTTTGAGAAAACTGACATTTTGGGTGCCCTGTAGAAATCATACATTGTCACTGTATTTGTATCAAGGCATACAGTGGTCAGTTACAACATGGGTGAAAATCCTAGTGTTCTCCACTCACCAATCAGCAAAGCCCAGATATGTGATCTGGAGGGGGTTTGTCAAACATCCATTTTCTCTACCAATTACAACCAAAGAAAAGTTTGGTGGAGTTCAGTGAGCATGTTGAGCTCTAGTGAAGTTAAAAGTTGCGAGCTGCAAAAACTGTGGTAAACCCGTTTAAACGTCAAAATTGAACCCGTTTCAACTGCCGTTAAAACGGGTTTGACTCAATTTTTGCAGCTGGCGATTATCATCAAGTATTTATATTTTCCTTATTTAATGTTATCCAAAGAATAATCAAGCTTTTTTGTGAGATTTTAGATATAATCATACATTAACTATGAATTATCACTAAAACAGTTGGGTATTTAAAAAATCACATCTAAACGAGATTATGAAGGAAAAGCAAAAATCTCAGACTTCTCCAGATCACCTATCGAGGCTTTGCCGATTGGTGATTGGAGAACACGAACAAAATTCAAATGTGTACTTCTGGTTTGTGCGTGACGTATCTCCAACACAGAAGAGCTTGGCGCCTCAAGGGGGGTTTGGAGCATGTGACATGACTATACTGATGGGGTGGAGTATGTCACATGACTGTACTGATGGGGTGGAGCATGTCACATGACTGTACTAAGGTGCTGGAGCATGTGACATGACAGTGTGAAGGAGGTGAGGCATGTATCATGACTGTATTAATGTGATGGGGTATGTAACATGGCTGTATTGATGTTGTGGAGAATGTAACATGACTGTATTGAGGTGGTGGAGCATGTGGCCTGACTGTTTTTAAGTGGTGGAGCATGTAACATGACTGTACGGTTGTGGTGGAGCATGTCACATGACTGTACTAAGGTGGTGGGGCATGTGACATAACAGTGTGAAGGAGGTGGGGCATGTGACATAACAGTGTGAAGGAGGTGGGGCATGTGACATAACAGTGTGAAGGAGGTGGGGCATGTGACATAACAGTGTGAGGGAGGTGGGGCATGTGACATGACTGTACTGAGTTGGTGGAGCATGTGACACGACTGTATTGAGGTGGTGGAGCATGTAACATGACTGTACTAAAGTGCTAAAGCATGTGACATGACTGTATTCAGGTGGTGGGCCATGTGATGTGACTGTATTTAGGAGGTGGGACATGTTAAATGATGGTACTGAGATGGTGGAACATGTGATATGACTGTTATAAGATGATAGAGCATGTGACATGATTGTACTGTGTGTACCGATGTGGTGGGGCATGTAAAATGACTTTATTAAGGTGAAAAAGCATGTGACATGACGGCACTGAAGTGGTGGAATATGTAACATGACTGTATTGAGGTGGTGCAGATTGTAACATGACTGTATTTGTGTGGTGGAGCATGTAGCATGACTGTACTAAGGTGGTGAAGCATGTGACATGACTGTACTGGGGTGCGTGGGCATGTCACATGATTATACTAAGTGACTGTACATGAAGGTATTGAGGTGGTAGAGCATGTCACATGATTGTACTAAGGTGGTGGAGCATGTGACATGACTGTATTGAGGGGGTGGAGCATGTGACATGATTGTACTAAGGTGGTGGAGCATGTGACATGACTGTATTGAGGTGGTAGAGCATGTAACATGATTGTACTAAGGTGGTGGAGCATGTGACATGACTGTATTGAGGGGGTGGAGCATGTGACATGATTGTACTAAGGTGGTGGAGCATGTGACATGACTGTATTGAGGCACCGTGGTAGAGCATTCATATGACTGTATTGAGGTGGTGGAGCATGTCATATGACTGTATGTAGGTGGCGGAGCATGTAACATGACTGTATTGAGGTAGTGGAGCATGTGACATGATTGTACTAAGGTGGTGGAGCATGTGACATGATTGTACTAAGGTGGTGGAGCATGTCACATGACTGTATTGAGGTGGTGGAGCATGTGAAATGATTGTACAAAGGTGGTGGAGCATGTCACATGACTGTATTGAGGTGGTGGAGCATGTCACATGACTGTATTGAGGTGGTGGATTATGTCATATGACTGTATTGAGGTGGTGGAGCATGTCACATGACTGTATTGAGGTGGTGAAGCATGTGACATGACTGTATTGAGGTGGTGGAGCATGTCACATGACTGTATTGAGGTGGTGAAGCATGTGACATGACTGTTTTGAGGTGGTGAAGCATGTCACATGACTGCATTAAGGTGGTGGAGCATATCACATGACTGTATTGAGGTGGTGGAGCATGTGACATGACTGTATTGAGGTGGTGGAGCATGTCATATGACTGTATTGAGGTGGTGAAGAATGTGACATGACTGTATTGAGGTGGTGGAGCTTATCACATGACTGTATTGAGGTGGTGGAGCATGTGACATGACTGTATTGAGGTGGTGGAGCATGTCATATGACTGTATTGAGGTGGTGGAGCATGTAACATGACTATATTGAGGTGGTGGAGCATGTAACATGACTGTACGGTTGTGGTGGAGCATGTCACATGACTGTACTAAGGTGGTGGGGCATGTGACATAACAGTGTGAAGGAGGTGGGGCATGTGACATAACAGTGTGAAGGAGGTGGGGCATGTGACATAACAGTGTGAAGGAGGTGGGGCATGTGACATAACAGTGTGAGGGAGGTGGGGCATGTGACATGACTGTACTGAGTTGGTGGAGCATGTGACACGACTGTATTGAGGTGGTGGAGCATGTAACATGACTGTACTAAAGTGCTAAAGCATGTGACATGACTGTATTCAGGTGGTGGGCCATGTGATGTGACTGTATTTAGGAGGTGGGACATGTTAAATGATGGTACTGAGATGGTGGAACATGTGATATGACTGTTATAAGATGATAGAGCATGTGACATGATTGTACTGTGTGTACCGATGTGGTGGGGCATGTAAAATGACTTTATTAAGGTGAAAAAGCATGTGACATGACGGCACTGAAGTGGTGGAATATGTAACATGACTGTATTGAGGTGGTGCAGATTGTAACATGACTGTATTTGTGTGGTGGAGCATGTAGCATGACTGTACTAAGGTGGTGAAGCATGTGACATGACTGTACTGGGGTGCGTGGGCATGTCACATGATTATACTAAGTGACTGTACATGAAGGTATTGAGGTGGTAGAGCATGTCACATGATTGTACTAAGGTGGTGGAGCATGTGACATGACTGTATTGAGGGGGTTGAGCATGTGACATGATTGTACTAAGGTGGTGGAGCATGTGACATGACTGTATTGAGGTGGTAGAGCATGTAACATGATTGTACTAAGGTGGTGGAGCATGTGACATGACTGTATTGAGGGGGTGGAGCATGTGACATGATTGTACTAAGGTGGTGGAGCATGTGACATGACTGTATTGAGGCACCGTGGTAGAGCATTCATATGACTGTATTGAGGTGGTGGAGCATGTCATATGACTGTATGTAGGTGGCGGAGCATGTAACATGACTGTATTGAGGTAGTGGAGCATGTGACATGATTGTACTAAGGTGGTGGAGCATGTGACATGATTGTACTAAGGTGGTGGAGCATGTCACATGACTGTATTGAGGTGGTGGAGCATGTGAAATGATTGTACAAAGGTGGTGGAGCATGTCACATGACTGTATTGAGGTGGTGGAGCATGTCACATGACTGTATTGAGGTGGTGGATTATGTCATATGACTGTATTGAGGTGGTGGAGCATGTCACATGACTGTATTGAGGTGGTGAAGCATGTGACATGACTGTATTGAGGTGGTGGAGCATGTCACATGACTGTATTGAGGTGGTGAAGCATGTGACATGACTGTTTTGAGGTGGTGAAGCATGTCACATGACTGCATTAAGGTGGTGGAGCATATCACATGACTGTATTGAGGTGGTGGAGCATGTGACATGACTGTATTGAGGTGGTGGAGCATGTGACATGACTGTATTGAGGTGGTGAAGAATGTGACATGACTGTATTGAGGTGGTGGAGCTTATCACATGACTGTATTGAGGTGGTGGAGCATGTGACATGACTGTATTGAGGTGGTGGAGCATGTCATATGACTGTATTGAGGTGGTGGAGCATGTAACATGACTATATTGAGGTGGTGGAGCATGTAACATGACTATATTGAGGTGGTGGAGCATGTCACATGACTGTATTGAGGTGGTGGATTATGTCATATGACTGTATTGAGGTGGTGGAGCATGTCATATGACTGTATTGAGGTGGTGGAGCATGTAACATGACTATATTGAGGTGGTGGAGCATGTCACATGACTATATTGAGGTGGTGGAGCATGTCACATGACTGTATTGAGGTGGTGGATTATGTCATATGACTGTATTGAGGTGGTGGAGCATGTCATATGACTGTATTGAGGTGGTGGAGCATGTAACATGACTATATTGAGGTGGTGGAGCATGTCACATGACTGTATTGAGGTGGTGGAGCATGTCATATGACTGTATTGAGGTGGTGGAGCATGTAACATGACTATATTGAGGTGGTGGAGCATGTCACATGACTGTATTGAGGTGGTGGATTATGTCATATGACTGTATTGAGGTGGTGGATTATGTCATATGACTGTATTGAGGTGGTGGAGCATGTCACATGACTGTATTGAGGTGGTGGAGCATGTCATATGACTGTATTGAGGTGGTGAAGCATGTGACATGACTGTATTGAGGTGGTGGAGCATGTCACATGACTGTATTGAGGTGGTGAAGCATGTGACATGACTGTTTTGAGGTGGTGAAGCATGTCACATGACTGCATTAAGGTGGTGGAGCATATCACATGACTGTATTGAGGTGGTGGAGCATGTGACATGACTGTATTGAGGTGGTGGAGCATGTCATATGAAGGTATTGAGGTGGTGGAGCATGTGACATGACTGTATTGAGGTGGTGGAGCATGTCACATGACTGTATTGAGGTGGTGGAGAATGTCACATGACTGTATTGAGGTGGTGGAGCATGTCACATGACTGTATTGAGGTGGTGGAGCATGTCATATGACTGTATTGAGGTGGTGAAGAATGTGACATGACTGTATTGAGGTGGTGGAGCTTATCACATGACTGTATTGAGGTGGTGGAGCATGTGACATGACTGTATTGAGGTGGTGGAGCATGTCATATGACTGTATTGAGGTGGTGGAGCATGTCACATGACTGTATTGAGGTGGTGGAGCATATCACATGACTGTATTGAGGTGGTGGAGCATGTCACATGACTGTATTGAGGTGGTGGAGCATATCACATGACTGTATTGAGGTGGTGGAGCATGTCACATGACTGTATTGAGGTGGTGGAGCATGTCATATGACTGTATTGAGGTGGTGGAGCATGTCACATGACTGTATTGAGGTGGTGGAGCATATCACATGACTGTATTGAGGTGGTGGAGCATGTCACATGACTGTATTGAGGTGGTGGAGCATGTCATATGACTATATTGAGGTGGTGGAGCATGTGACATGACTGTATTGAGGTGGTGGAGCATGTCATATAACTGTATTGAGGTGGTGGAGCATGTCACATGACTGTATTGAGGTGGTGGAGCATGTCACATGACTGTATTGAGGTGGTGGAGCATGTCACATGACTGTATTGAGGTGACATTTCTTTACTAAGGTTCTGGAGTATCCACACAAATATTCAGGGGCTCAACATTAATACTTTTTGACTTTCAAGTTTAATGTTAGTTATTGAACATTTTTAACAAAGACATTTCTAACTGATTTTGAGAAATCAACCAGCTAAATTTGATATTCATTTTGTTATATTTTGCCCTGTACCGGGAAATTATTTTGCCAGCTGGTTAAGCATAGTTTGATGATTATCAGGAAGATGGTTGCATTTTTTACACATTATCAAACATTTGATTTAAAAGCTGAAAGCTGCCAGCTTACAAATTTCCTAGCAGCAAGTTAACTTGCACATGTGGGTTAATATAAGATATTTGGCATATTTGACAGATGGTGGTAGTGGATGTAACCTGAGCCCAGCCTGATGGACATATGATACATGGACATGTTTCAACATAGAAATATGTACAACATGAGAAAAGCCATGCTAATATCACAACATCTGAAAGTGCCATTCCCTCACTGCTTCATCATTAAGGAAACAGAGGGAGAGAGGCCGTGTACTGTTCACTATCTGACACAGCAGAAAATGTACAACATGAGAAAAGCCATGCTAATATCACAACATCTGAAAGTGCCATTCCCTCACTGCTTCATCATTAAGGAAACAGAGGGAGAGAGGCCGTGTACTGTTCACTATCTGACACAGCAGAAAATGTACAACATGAGAAAAGCCATGCTAATATCACAACATCTAAAAGTGCCATTCCCTCACTGCTTCATCATTAAGGAAACAGAGGGAGAGAGGCCGTGTACTGTTCACTATCTGACACAGCAGAAATATGTACAACATGAGAAAAGCCATGCTAATATCACAACATCTAAAAGTGCCATTCCCTCACTGCTTCATCATTACCATGATTACAGAAACAGAGGGAGAGAGGCCGTGTACTGTTCACTATCTGACACAGCAGAAATATGTACAACATGAGAAAAGCCATGCTAATATCACAACATCTAAAAGTGCCATTACCTCATTGCTTCATCATGAAGGAAACAGAGGGAAAGAGACTGTGTACTGTTCACTATCTGACACAGCTTGACCTCTATGTATAGCAAAATCAACAAATATACCAAAGTACTGAAGCCATGCTATCAAAATTATCTAATTGCGATATAAAAA
This sequence comes from Amphiduros pacificus, assembly GCA_949316495.1. Lineage (NCBI taxonomy): Eukaryota > Metazoa > Annelida > Polychaeta > Phyllodocida > Hesionidae > Amphiduros > Amphiduros pacificus. The sequence goes on from OX439011.1 coordinate 1,678,084, forward strand.
TAAACAGAGGGAGAGAAACCATAAACTTTTAATTCCTCTCTGTGAATAATATTTTCAATTATTTCTGTATGAAACCAACAAATATGAATGATATTGTTTCATAAACTTTTAATCTAGTCTGCATTTATTGTAATTGTATTTATATGTTGTGTACACTGACTATACCATTGTTTGTAACTTTGAGTATGAATAAATGATGATAATAAAATAAAATGCAGTCATCATCCAGTCTTGATTCTAATCATATCTAATTGCAAAATAGGTATAAAAATAGGTATTTTGGGGTGCCATGTAGATTTCATATGCTGTCAGTATTATTGCAAAGACTTGTGAGATACAGAATTTCTGCCCTAAATCTTTAATATTTTTAAATATTTCTGTAGAAAACAAACAAATGTGAATATAATATGCTCTCTTCATTCATACTTTACTAAATATCAAATTGCATTATCTTTAAAGAAAATCACTTTTGTCGTTGAATTGCTCAGAAAGTGAGATGCACAGGTTCTTGCCCAATTTATTATACCTATCAAATATTTCGGAACAGGTATACTATACTCCTACACTTTTCTGGTCGTATCAGAAAAGAGACAAGTATTAAAACATTCTAAAATTGACATATTAACATATCATGAGAGACAAGTAATTAAACATTCCAAAATTGTAATATTAACATATTTGAAGACAACATTACATAAACTCGCTTCGCTCGTAAGAATGTAAGGAAAGTGTGGGAGTATAGTAAACTCAGGCCAATATTTCTGTAGAAAACCAACAAATGTGATTTATAAATATTTATAACTTGCCTTCTTTGTTTACTGATTTCATATAATATTGCATTATCTATAAGGTAAATCACTGTTTGTGTGCCTTGCAGAGTTCATATGTTGTCAGTGCATAGAAGTGGGAGACAAAGTTTCCTGCCCCAAATCATGATAATAATCAAATATTTCTGTACAAACCCAACAAATGTGAATTTCCTGCACCAAAATTCTATAAAGATTTTAATGATTGCACCTACCTGATACTTTCTTTCATCAGCAGGTCTGGAGACACATTCCTTGATGTGATAGATAAATCCATTCAATAATATTCCGATGCTGTCAAATATTAGTCACAATGCTAACAATAATAAGTGTTGATGTATCCATAATTGTTGCTTATAATTAATCCTGTAATTGTTTGTTCAGCTGAGAGTAGAATCCAAGGGAGAGGTGAGAGTGTTTATGTCAGAGATTCACACCAGAGTTACAGCACAGTAATGCACACGATGTTGTAGTTGTAGAGGAGAGCGTGACCAGATCTTCTCCCTCACATCATACACAAACACACTGCTCCTCACCCGGTCCCTATCATCATCCTCATCATCGGGACCATAGCCACCAGGGAGGATGATGCGGCCTGCACAGAACACTGCACCTGTGTCATACCTGGGATGTGGCAGACTGGGCAGGATGGTCCACTGGTCTGTGTGGATGTCATACTCCTCCATGGAAGCTGTCCAGGGGAGACCACCCAGCACCCAGACCTTGTCATGCCCGTCACAGGCCATGGCATGGTACTCACGTGGGGTATTCATGTCAGCCCTCTCCTGCCATTGTGGCCAGCCTTGTTGCCAGGTTATCATACATGATCGTGACTTATATCCACCAGACAGGAAGACAGACTTGTTGCTGACACATGCTGCCATACCTCCACCACCTGTACGAGGCGGCAGGGACGGGGCTGGCTGCCATGCTGACTCTGGCTGGCTGACACAGATACTCTCCACTGTATTTAATTGTTTATCTCCTAGTCCTTCTCTCCCAGCAGCCACGTACATCCTGTCTCCCAGCACAAACCCACATGGCCAGTACCTCCCAGTGGTGAGGTGAGGTAGGTGTGAGCTCTGCCCAGTGAGGACATCCAGCATGCAGGTCACATCTCACCTCACCACCCTGCCATGCCCTCCCTCCTGCCACAAGCAGGCGGCGGGCACCGGCATGGAGGGAGGCACAGTGGCCGGATACCTGCCATGGTAAGCTGAGTGATGAGGGGAGACGTGACACTTCACCTCTGGCCACTCCCAGCCTCTCTATTCCATCAGTCCGTTCACCCGGCGGCCGATATCCTCCGCTGATCCAAAGTTCTCTCCCTGCAACACAGCAAACATCCACACATCAAACAACAACTCCACAACATCCACACATCTGTCTCAACTTTCCAAATCAAAATCAATGATATTGTTCGTCATAAGATGCTCAATGACTTTGATATGAAAACATGAATTAAAATAAAGATATTTTGTTGGATTTAAAGAAACAAATTTTGTTGTAAAACAACAAAATGACTCAGAGAAAATTGCACTTTTGTTTGCCCCAAAAAACAGGTTTATTTTGAATCAACTTCTTAAAATTTGAACAAGAAACTCTGGATTATAGCATATCTATACAATGACTTATCTTACCTGAGAAAAAAATCAATTTAGTTCAGAGAAAGTCAATGTTTTTGGTTGCAACAGTTGTGAGAGGGAAACCATGCGGCCGGTAACGAGAAAGAAATGCTCGGTATGAACGGAGAGAAACCAAGATATAAGACCGTAAAAAGTGTTTACATTCAAGTCAGGATATAAGACATTAAATTATATATGGGCCAAGAAGGGATTGACAAGAAGAGAGTAAAACTTGGCCTCCTGGCAATGGATAAGGTATCTGGTTATCTTGCACCTTCTACACACTCGCACCTTATAGACACCTCGTACTCACGGTTACAGTGATCGGCAACCAATTCCGGACATTTTCATGTTTTTCACTCCCGATTTTAACAAAACCTTTTAAAACTTTGTAAAAACTGCTCACATCGATAGTATATCGTCTACTTCAAAGGCATATGAAGTAAAAATGATATCCTTTCAATATTTACGGAATTAGCGGGAAATTCTGCAGTTTGTCCGACTTTTATATTGCTTCATAATCATATACATATGTACACCAACGGCAAAAGTGGCGTGCCACAGGGCTCAGTGCTAGGGCCGACGCTGTTCATCATCTACATCAACGACATTGAAGATGGCATTGCCAGCAAGGTGCTGAAGTTTGCGGATGACACGAAGATGTTGCGCAAGGTGGCCACAGTGGAGGAAGCCTTCACAATCCAGGAGGACCTCAGCAAACTGGTGGACTGGTCGGACGAATGGCAGATGCTATTCAATATCCCCAAATGTAAGTGTGTGCATGTCGGCCACAACAATCCCAGGTACGACTACTTCCTTGGAGATGAGAGGATTGAGTCGGTGGAAGAGGAAAAGGATCTGGGTGTGATAATCCACCAGTCGCTCAGTTCCAGCCGGCACTGTGCGGCTGCCATGAAAAGGGCTAACCAAGTCTTGGGCCTCATCAACAGGACGGTGGTCTACAAGACCAAATACAACATGGTGACCCTATACAAATCCCTTGTTCGTCCTCACCTGGACTATTGTGTGCAGGCGTGGAGGCCGTACCTCCAGAGGGACATCGACCTGATTGAGAAGGTCCAGGGACGAGCGACGAGGATGATTGAGGGGATGTCAGGACTCTCATATGCGGAACGGCTTGAGGCCACTGGTCTCACGAGCCTAGAGTGCAGGAGGCTGAGAGGAGACCTGATTGAGACCTTCAAGATTCTCAAGGGATTTGAGGGCGTGGAAGCCAAGGATTTCTTCACATTGAACCAGTGCAGAACCACTCGCGGTCACTCTCTGAAACTGTTCAAACACTAGAGTCGACTGGACATACGGAAGTACTCATTCACTCAGAGAGTGGTCAACTACTGGAACGGACTACCAGAAGAAGCAGTTTCTGCACCCAGTATTAATGCCTTCAAAGGGCATGTAGACAGGTATCTGAGGCATGTGGGGGGGCTAAATATAAGCCTGTCAAGGCTGAATGCCCCAGAAACCAGGGCCACTGTCAACTCCTGAAGTCGGCGGTGGATTCCATGTAAGATTCCATGTAAGAAAACGAGGTAGCTCTCTTCTGCATTGGAGATTCCACACAAGTTGCCGTTGCCTGGGAAGCACAAGGTTTGTGAAAGAAAATGATTTCATTGTGTTTTATCGACTGTTATGAATAAGTTAACAAACATGATCATTTATTTTTGTGTATAGCACTTTTGTGAAACAGTTGTCATGTATTCTTGCTATTTTGCATCAGACTACAGGCATTTATTTTGAAATTATGAGGATTTTTATGGAACATGGTGAAGCTCTTGCAAACCCATTCGAGAATTCAGAAATAGACGTGACGATGGTGTGGTTACCTCTCTTCAGGTTTACAGGTGCTGGAGCTGTCAGAAAAAAGTTGCAATGTTTCCATTGATTATTGTTTGGTGTAAGTTTGTCAAGAATTGTAATTTGGTTAATTTAAGTCATAAATATGAACAGGTCATGTTGAACACGTTTTATATAACCAGTAATACTGATAAAAGGTGGAAACTCAATGGTAAACAATGGTTAGCATCGATGTGCATTTCAATGGGCTCAGTAAGAAAAGCTGTTGGGCCTGCAGTTTCAGTCAATGTTTTGCAAATCATATCAGTTTAGGAATGAATTGTCAATTACCACTCATTGCTGCACATTGATACGTAGAGAAATATGAATTTCAAGTCAATTTTTACCATTTATATGGGAATAATTCACGCCACTACTACATTATAAAGTTTGTAAAGATCTGTAAATTGTAAAAAATTTAGGTCATTTTTAGAGCCAACGATGCCATGGTGTGGTTACCTCTCTACCGGTTTGAATGTGCTGGAGCTGTCAGAAAAATGTTGCGATGTTTTCTTTGCTTCTTTGTTGGTGTAAGTTCGTCAAGACTTGTAATTAGAATCATTTAGTTCATAAGTATTGCCAGATCACATTGCAAATGTTTTATATCATCAGCAAGGTTGCTAAAAGGTGGAAACTGGATAGTAAACACAGGATAGCATCGATGTGCATTTCAATGGACTCCGTAAGAAAAGCTTTTCAAAGCATAGCCTCAGGAGACTGAATGCCAGCACGTCAGCTTGAAAAGTCTGTTGGTCATGTAGGGCTATTCAAAGCATAGTGTACATGGTTTTGGACTGCTGTTTCATTTAAGTTTTGCTTATATGATCATTCCAGGAATCCATTGCCATGTATCACTCATGGTCACATATTTGACAAGTATTTAAATTTAAATTTGAACTTTGTTACTCAATATAATGATTGATATAAGGTGACCCATTAAACAATAATGCAAAATCTGAACTTGAAATAAATGTTTAAGTGTTGCAGTGGCACCAATGAAGGCATTATGCAGTGACTGCAGTGCAAATCATCACAAGCTAGCATGTACAGATGGTCACCACGCATCACTCCTCATCACCAGCTGACATGTACAGATGATCACCGTGCATCACGCAATGTCACCAACTAGTATGGACAGATAGTCATCATGCATCAAATATGGCGTCAGTGGAGTATTGGTGATAATTGATTAACTATATTCTGACTTATTGTTTTCCTCAAGAGGTCTTTTGCAGATAGATTTTTTCAAATATTCTTTTCCAGAAAATTCTTATAATATGCCCCCCTCAGAACTTTTTCCCAATACTTGAGAAAATATACATTGATCTTAAACCCTTAAAATTCTAAAATCATATCAAGCACTTTGAAGTTTTTTTAAGACTTATTATGTTTTGATGAGCTTATATTATTCTATTTTAGGGATAGATGGACATCCAGTGTCTGTGCCCCACTCATCATAACTGGATAGTAATGACAGGTGGTCACCATGATTGGTTATGACTTTGATCTCATAATTGGTGCTTTGAGAGATTGTTCTGCACATATGAGATATTTTCTTGCAGATCATCCATGTGCCAAACATGTCTGACTTACCGGTATATTGCATAAATTTGACTGGTATTTAAGTTTAAATTTGTAATATTGCATGCCTTTGTATTTCTTGCCATAATTTTATTGGCTAATAAGATAATTTGATTTAACATGATTTCAGGTTAGGACTTAAAGTTTGTTCTCATCTGGTTATTTTAATTTATGTTTATTGCTATCTGATAAGGATAAATTTAACTGACGAGTCCTGGGCAGACTGTATGGGCCATTAACCTGTATCAGGATGAAACACTGCCAGTAACCCATTATTAAAAATTTACATATTAATTATTACATATTATCATTGTTATTGGCAGTGTCTTAGGGGTGAAAGTAATTAAGTCTGTAGATATTTATTTGAATAAAAAAACGTCAATTAATGCGATATGTGTAAATGAAACATAAAAAAAAACCTTAAAAAAATATTAAATATATATTTTACATTCTTTGGTAATTGCAAAATACTGAGAGACATTTGAAATTCTTATGCCAAAAAAAGTGTTTACAAAATTTGACAAAAATCGGAGCATGTGTTAAATGTAATCTAATTTATTGAATCTACAATTTTCAGTTTTTTCACCATGCATCAACATCACCAGCGAGAATAGTCAGATGATCACCATGCATCGAGCATTGTCACCAGCCAATGTGGGCAGATGATATTTTGCTTTGTACATTGTCTCTCCACAATAAAAATAAGTTTCTATACATATGTGGAAATGACATCATTCTATTACAGGCCTTGACATAAAGAAACAAATGTTGGTTGCCCAGTAGGGCCAACAGAGCATGAGAAGTGGTGGCCCAGCCTTTCTAAGGATGATAGGATGTGTGATACAATTTGCATTAAGCATAATAAGCGTTGTACATAAGGCTGTATAGTGATCAGTCTGAGTGGGGGTTACTTGTCCCAATCAAAATATCCAAGTCCATTGATCGTGATATGAGACAAATAAGGATTAGAATAAAATCAAGATAGTTTGGGCCACTAAAAGACCTACAATATGGTTGCCCAATTGGGCCACTACAGCAGAGCATTCATTAGCCCAAACAGAGGATGTTTTAGAAATGTTGTGTTCAAAGAAACAAAAACCTTCACAGTTGGACAACTTCTTGCATCACTCATTGCAGCACTGACATGACGATACTGTCTGTGCTTTAGTTGAAAGACAATGTTGAAATTGGAAATTCTAAAATGATAACTTTGTTAAGAAACAATGTAAGATTGTGTGTGGTCAATTTCAGATGAATCTGACCAAAATTGATTAAACTTTTACCAAGCAGTATTTCAGTGTGATCGATAATAGGGGAATGAACATCCATTTCCATTTCTACAGGGCACCCAAATTGTCAGTGTTCTCAAAGATAATACATTCAAAAATGAAAGTTAGCAAGAATGAATGATGACAACATATTGTATTATTCACATTTGTTGGTTTCGGTCAGAAATATTTGATATTTATCAAGATTTGGGGCTGGAAACTGTGCATCTTAAATTTCAATACAAAACAGTGACAATATATGAAATCTGCAAGGGCAACCAAATTGTCAGTTTTCGCAAAAATAATTCAACCAAAAATGATAATTATCAAGAATGAATGATGACGGCATGTAATATTATTCATATTTGTTGCTTTCCCTCAGAAATATTTAATAATTTTCATGATTTGGGACAGGAAACTGTGCATCTTATTTTTCTACACAAAACAGTGCCAATATATGAAATCTACAGAGCACCCAAAATGTCAGTTTTCTCAAAGATAATGCAATCATAAATGATAATTAGTAAAAATGAATGATAACGGCATGTAATATTATTCATATTTGTTGCTTTCAGTCAGAAATATTTAATAATTTTCATGATTTGGAACTGTTCATCTTACATATCTATACAATTCAGTGACAATATATGAAATCTGCAAGGCTCCCAAAATGTCAGTTAAAGCATTTTTGTTCTTTTTCAATATTCTTGTCAGTTTTATTTTTACACTACTATTTGAACATCTTTGCAGATTGGCGGGATGAATGCTTTGAACACCACGACTCGGCCATCGATAAGAAATAAAGAGATCCAGAATCTGGTGACAAGAATGTCATTCGCTCATAAAAAATAATGTTCACTATCTGTTCTAGCTGCCAAGTAATTTTCATTTATTTTATATTTGCTTTGCCCTGTCAATCTAAAAGTGCATTATACCCTGCAGATTTCATTTATTGTCAGAATAAATTACAATGAAAGTAATTTTCATTTATTTGATATTATTTCAGCTTTGTCAATCAAACTATTTGATTTTCTTTTGCAGAGGATGAATGTTTTGACCGTCACAGCTCTGCCATCGATAAGAAATAAAGAAGTACACACTCCAGTGACAAGAAGTCTTCAATTTCGAAAAAAAAAAAATCCCACCGAAATACATGGAACATTTAATGTCAAAGTATAAGACAAATCCCTGCAGACATTGTTACATAAGAAAAAGATAGTTCATCTTCTGTTCCATCTACCATGATAGGACTTTTTTCATTTTTTTTATATTTTCCCTGCTTTGTCAGTTGATCAGATTTTACCATTTGACCATCAATAAAAGCAAGAAGGTCAAGAATCAATGACAATAGGGCTTCAAATGATGTAAAGATAAAGAATTTCACAGAAAATGTACAATTTATCAGTGAAAACAAGATATTTAAAACAGCTCTTTCTGCCTGAATGCCTCAACCAAAAAACTGTCTTTCTGTATGTCAACATAGTCGTTTTAATAGATTGCATCAGTTTCATGTGATACTTGTATACTTTTATACTTTGCAGATAAATTTTTCAATTTATATAATTCTGTGTCATATGATGTGAATGAAATGAATGTGATGAAGAATGAAATTGATGAGCTTATCATGAAGCAGTGTGAGACTTCTGGTTGTTTACAAGGTATGCATAATATTGTTGCCATGGATGTGACTGATGCTATCAAAAAACTGAAACATGATAAGAAAGATGGCGATTCAGAAGTTGTCTCAGATCATATAATTTTTTCTAGACAGAGGTTGAGTGTGCACATGGCAATTTTATTCACAGCAATGCTCAGACATGGTATGACACCAGAGGGCATGCTAAATGGCACTATGGTTCCCATTCCTAAAGGGAGATGGGCAAATTTGTCCTCATCCGATAATTTTAGGGCAATTACTTTGAGTAGCATTTTATGTAAACTTGTTGATGTGATTATATTGTGTAAAGAAGCAAACAACCTATGTACTAGTGATTTGCAGTTCGGTTTTAAGCCTGGATCATCTACCAGTCTATGCAATTCTATGGTACAGGAGGTTATTTCATATTATGTTCATAATAATTCCAATGTATATGGTTTGATGTTGGATGCAAGCAAGGCTTTCGATCGTGTGAACTATTGTAAACTGTTCAGAATCCTTATTGATAGAAAGGTATGTCCGGTATACTGCAGATTATTGTTGAACATGTATACAAACCAAAAACTCAGAGTTAAGTGGAATTCTACCCACACACCCTATTTTAATGTGACAAATGGTGTTAAGCAGGGAGGAGTAATTTCTCCTATTTTATTTTGTGTGTACATGGATGGATTGTTAAATCAGCTTGCTGACAGTGGAATGGGTTGTTTCATGGGTGGCATATTTGCAGGTGCATCAGGTTATGCGGATGACCTGAAACTGCTCACCCCTAGTGTCAAAGCTATGAAAACACTGTCCAACATATGTGAGAATTATGCCAAGAAATATGATGTGACTTTTAATGGTAAAAAGTGTTTACTAATAATTTATAAATGTACCAGAAACAGACCTCCAGATCCATGCATATATATAAACAATGCAAAGGTGCCTCATGTAGAGGAAGTAGTGCATGTGGGCCACCACATGAGTGAAGATATTTACAAATTTAGTGCATCTAAATGTATAGCTGATTTTAACAAGCAGTGTAATATGTTTTTTGCCTCATTTAAGCATGCCAACTCATCCATGAGAAGTGTATTGTTTAAAAAGTATTGTACTGCATTTTATGGTAGTCAGGTACTGCCCTTGTTTAATAACTGTATGAATGAATTGTATACTGCATGGAGAATAGCCATCCGTAGAGTATGGAGAGTGCCATGGACAACTCATTGTAAATTACTGCCTCATTTGGCTGATTGTATGTCTATTGAATTGTGGATGTCAAAGAGATGTATTAACTTCATAAAAATGGCTCTTGAGTCCAAAAATGTGGTAGTGAAAACTATAACTAATTTAGGTATGTCTAGCCTGCATTCAGTTATGGGTGGTAATCAGAGATTTTTAATGTCAAAGTATAATATGGATGTAAATGTTTTATATGATGTTTGGAGTAAAAGACGAAACTCCGAAGAACAAGAATGCAGGGTTTCTGCTCAAATCAAAGAGCTCTGCAGGTGGAGAGATGGCACACACTCGCCATATCTTAATAGGTCAATGTGCAAGTGTATAATTGATCATTTATGTACCAATTGACCACCTTGTTTTTAACCTGTATATATAGATGTCTATTGTTTTTTATACTGTACCATATTTCAATGTGCGAATAAAGAATTTCAAACAAACAAACATGAGGTAAAACAAGGTAAACAGCTTTTTGTGAATTTAAGGTTTAGGGTGTATCGTGAGATGTGGTTCGGAACCATGCTTTAGCTGGGCACACCCATTACTTTGTACAATCTCATGTTAGATACACACTCTCATATCATGAAAAAATGTCAGGGGGTAAATTTTCATAGAAAATGTTTACTTTTTGTTTAACAAATGTCAACTAGCTGTGATAAAGATATTGTACTGGAGTTGACATCTTGGTTCTATCATATTAAATCAGACAGTACATGTAAGTGGCATGAATCTATTCAGTGTTTGTGAGTGTATACTGTCTTGTTTGTTTGTGGTGGCATCTGGTTGTAAGGAACTGCCAACAGGTGTCGCATCTATGTTGAGTCTAATTAAATCAATTTTTTCCAGGAAAAAATTATTGAATTTATTTGCCTCTTCAGTGTCGTCATTTGACGGTGGCATTGGGATATCATTGGGTTTGTGCATGACTTTATCAATGACCTTAAAGAGTTTTTTTGGGTCATTTTTGTTTTCCTGGACAAGTTTGGCGAAGTAGTTTGACTGTGATGTTTTAAGTAAAGCATTGTAGTTATTTTTCTTTGCCTTGTAGAGTTCTTTATCAATCTGTAATCCGGTCTTAATCATTTTCCTCCTAAGTCTTCGCTTGAGAGACTGTTCTTTTAATATATGATCATTCATCCAGGGGACAGTCTTACGGTTTGTTACCCTGGCTGTTTTTATAGGAGCATGTTTGTCTAAGACGGAGGTCAGTTTAGTATCATAGAAGTCAACCAGGTATTCCAGGGAGAGATTTTCCCAGTTAGTATCAGCATGGAGGATTGATCTGATGTCAGTTTTCAGTGAATTAATATCCATATTTTTAAAATTTCTGTAACTGATGGATTTTTTGTTAGATTTTGGGGGATTTATATCTAGATTTAGTAGAATCATTTTGTGGTCCGATATATATTCATCAACTTTATGTGCCATTAGGTATTTGCTGTTCTTAAAAGTGATAATTAGATCTAGGGTGTTACCAAGTCTATGAGTGGGCTCGTTTATCCATTGAGTCATATCGAATGTGGATAGAATATCGTTAAATTTAACTACATCAGGTTTTCTTGGCTTGTTCATGTGGAAATTATAGTCACCTAGAAAAAGGACTTCATGATTAAATGACCCATAATGAGCAATTAATTGTGTGAACTCATCATAGAATTGTGAATAGGTATACATGTTACCACCAGATGGCTCTGGTCTGTAAATGGTAACAATGGTTACATGCCTGCTTTTAATGTTTAGTGAGGCTTCCATTATCTCCATGGTTTTGAGAATCGGTGGATTCAACCTGTTGGTTTTAAAGGGGATTTCGATCCGATGGAGGCACATTACAAGAACCGATATTTATGCAGGAATGATTGTATTGGGATTTCTTTTTATTTAGAAATTCTGTTTTTACCTTTCTATGTGTGTTTTTATTTGCAGGATTAAGATCGTTTAAAACTGTAGGAATCCCGTGTTCCTGGTTCATTGATGAATTTATCAATGGGGGTATCCCTAGACCATAATTTTCTCGCGCCGCAGGACAGCCAATCATTGCCGTGGTGGGCGTGGCCTCAGCAGTGTCGATTCGTGAGTTTGAGTCGTCATAAATCATAAATGGGGTAGAATTTATAGCTGTTAATTTGTTTAATTCCTTATCAAGCGTGATAGCGCTGACTATAGAGTCATTTTGTTCGAGTATATTGCTCAAATTTCCTTGCAATGCCGATCTGGTATTTTTTCGAATCGTAGTATTTGATATATGGGCGTTTCCCAATAGGTCACGTGGGCAATCTACGCATTGTGATTTGGAGTTACGTAAGCTATTTTTAACCATATCCGGGTGTTCCCGGCTTGAAGTTTCATTAAGGATAGGCCTGACTTGATCATTATCACGTGACATCGGGTTATTTTTAGCGCATAGTGTGCTATTTTTATCCAGATTGTAGTAGGAGTTTGGTGTTATAGTAAATTTGTTTGTTGACATAGTAAAATCGTAATAATGGTTCACTTTATCAATAGTCTCAATGCAGACAATTTTTTCAAGTTGTAATTTTAAAGACATTGCTTTAATTAATAACATGGCAGTCAGGTTTCTTCCTAAATTGTTTGGGATTTGTGATACTGATGTGGTCGGGCATAGTTCAAATTGTTTTTCGAAATTATAAAGATAAATATTTTCATCGTCAATATTATATGGTCTACCATACGATTTTTGGTATAAAGATACCACACAGTATTTACTATTTATCATGGTAGGGACTATATAGTATTTTGAGCATAGGGGAGACACAGATAATGAAATTGAGAAGTTTGCCATATCATAAGGGTGTACTAAGTTATCATCTTCATATTCAATTGTAAATTGCCAGTTATTTTGATCCGTTTTACAGTTACAAGGTATGTTTGTAAAAAAACCAGACACATTTTTCATCAAAGATTGCATTTTATTTGACCAGGTACAAATTTTGTTTTTTAGATCAGCTAGATGTTCATTTATTTTTAATAGATGTTTCTTACACTTATTTTTCTCATAATGCTCACACTTCATACACAAGTCCCTACAGTAACATTGCAAATGTCAGAATTTTCTTAGTTTGCGAGATTTCATCAACTTCACAGGGCTTCTCTGTAACATGCGCCTAGCATCCCTACGGTGAGAGGAGGGTGCTGCTGCTGATGATGAAGATGATGTTCGTTGGATATCATGTGAATACTGGCATCGGTTGCCATTTCGACATCTGCCCTGGGAGAAATAGATGCATACATCCCGTGAGGGCCTATCTTCTAAGGCAAGCTCCCTAATAATTTTTCTTATTTCCACCAGTGCGCGGGATATGCCCAAGGGTGTGCCCACTATCTGCATGTTATGGGTCTTGTCAATACCCATACCCATAATTGTACATTACTTGTTTATTGTCCCCAAATATTGTACATTTTTCTCACTGTTGTAGTTTGTTTTGCTACCAATTGGAAAATTATTTTATTATTTGGCCTTATTACTGTTATGCTTTATAATGCATTTTGGTCCAAAACTCTAGAGCTGGAGTATCCCTGTGTTTGTTAATCTCCAATCATCCACAAAGTTTTAAAATATGGAATGTAAGTAATGCAAGTCATTTTTGAAGTTTGTAGTTTAAAGGACCATATCTTCTCTATATTAACATTTAATCCAAAAATCAAAATTATCCTTAAAATAACATCAACAGACAATAATACAAGTGTTGCCTGAGCTATAGCACCCTTCCCCTTGGAGATGTAGAGAGCCATTTTATCCAAGCAAGATCACAATACTGACTTTGATAGTCAGTGGGTGGGACTTAAAGAAACTAGATACCTTGTGACAAATTCACAAAATTACTGTAATAATCTGTGGTTAACAATAATAGTATACATGGCTATAGCCAGATTCCATTTATAATTTGTACATTGCACTGGTTGATATCTGACCTCATGACCTTGCTCTTTTTCTTTATGCTACAGTCTGCTAAGACAATCTTTAAGTCTTGTTCAAATAAATCATTAAATAATTCTGACTGGTCACAAAAAGGTTTTATTAAATGTTTAAATAAATCATTAAATAACTTCAAAAGGTTGAAACTTGCCATTGCTCAAATGCATGTGGCCTAAAATAACTTATTATAACTTATAATCTCTTGGATGCTGATATATAAATAAACCCAGTACCATATATGACAGTTCCACTGGAACGGACTAATAAGCGGACAAAGGAACACATACATTGGTTCCATTTATTATTGCTGAACTTAGTTCAGTTGATTTCCAGTAGCATTATCACTGTTGGTAATTGTCCAATATTAATGGATGATGTAGGAATTTCAACAGCAATCTGAAATTAAAACAAAAACAAAAATAAATAATAAAGTAATGCACTGAGGTAAGAATTCAATTCATACACCAAAGAATTAACTCTTGCAATACTTATTGCTATGCATTAGTTATTGCTATGCATTGTTCTCTATCAACTAATACTGCCAAGGCAATTAAGAATTGAATAAATTTGTGCTGACCAATTTCTTTTAACATTGTAAGAGTATATTTTCAGGCAACCACAATAAAGATGACACAAACATTTTCCTCATGCAAGTAATATGATTCTTTCTATTTAATTTATTTAATATTAATTGAAACATCCATGATGTTACTCATATATCATACATTATTGAGTGCGATCCAGATTTCAGAGAATTAGAATAACAGATAATAAATGATAAAACTTATAATATGTGTTTCTAGGCAATACGGACAAGTGAATGACTGCAGAATTGTTTATATTTGACACTTTATCATCCATGAGTAGAAATATTGCAGGCTGATTGAAATATTACTACTTAAGGAAAATTCTATCAATATTAACTAAAAACAATTATTTCTTTTATTCATTCAGTATCTGTTAATATTCACTCAAATCACATTACCTGATGGCCAAAATACAATTTAGGTTGGCTTTGATTACTCGGTTCAAATTAGCACAATTGTCTATGACAAGAAATGGAAAAATACCATTTAATACAAGAAAATAATTTTCTTTTGGAATAACTTGTATCAAAAATAAATAAAAATCAATTTATGATATAAAAGCTGGAAATAGCAACAAGTGATATGTGATCCTTAAATGAAGTAAATATCCATTGGCAACAAGTTGGATTTTTTTGGTGCAATCATTTTGGTAATTTTTTTCATTGTCAATGAGGTTCTCTAAATTTACTGATGTCAGTTTCATTTCAATGCTTTCATTAAGATGTAGAAATATATAATTTTAATATTATTTTCTTTTCTGTTCAGAATAATCTTGGGTAGCTAAATTTTGGAGAGCTCCACATCAACAATTTCTTTAAAGATTAGCATGTTAGCCAGACCCCTTTTCCTATAGGACCAAAAGTGCAAAACTGGGGGTGGGATACAACAATTTGAAATTATAAAACAGAGAAATTACACCCCGGACAACTTGTTGTCTTTTTGACATTTGCCTCCATAAAAAAACAGACTTTTTATTGGGGCTAGAAGTGCATCAGGCATCTATTTTTGACAAAATTTCATACATATATAAACTAGCTTACCTGAATGATTTTCTTGTTGTTGTACAGCAATTCACAGGATTACTGAAAGAATAAAACAAAACTGAATTGAAATTCTAATTTTGTATGATTATAAATTGAACAGTCCAAGGGCCTGAGAGTTATACTGATCATTGCTTTTTTGTAAGATGATATTTATTTTACAAATGTCTGCAAACTGCTTTATAAATGATCCTTTAAATCCTTTCCCACATATGAACATCATGACAAATTGAAATTATAATGGAGTAATAAGATGAGTTGCAATTATAATGGAGTAATAAGATGAGTTGCAATTATAATGGAGTAATAAGATGAGTTGCAATTATAAGTGAGTCTTAAAGGCTTTTAAGATCCATTTAGAGATGAGCTGGTCAAATGTGTGTGTACTGTGACCCGAGGCCACAGGGTGACATGGGGGCGGACCTTAAACGGCGCACCCCGGTCACGTCATGTCTACCCCTATGCTTAATGCGTCTGGGCTCCATGGGGGGGTATCCCGGCAGGCTCAGTACTTGGCTTCTTAAGGAAGCCCGCGGGAAGGCCTGCCATTGCGAGTTTTTCCGGAGAAGTGAACGTATGGCCAGAAACCTAGCCAGGAACCAAGTTTTTATATGGAACTTATAGTTTATATGGATTTTAATATATTTTATGATTTTATGGATTTTAAAAACTTTTATCCTGGGATTTTAACAATGCTTCGCCGTACCTCTGTGATATATGATGTGATGCCTTCTGTGATGTAAGTGACTTTTATATGATATTCATTACCGGTCAGGAGTAGCCCTGACACCAGAAGGTAGCACGAGGGACCCTCAACGCCGGACGGGAGTAGCCCCGTCACCCTCAGGCACGCTCGCAGTAACAGACGAAGGTAGACATTTCCGTTTGTGCCATAGACATTATTTATATTACCATGCCTAGGAACAAGAACAGTTCTCATACATGTACCCATTGCGGGCTTCTGATAAAAGGTCACCCAGGCCCTTACGGCAAGAACAAGTGTACTCAGCCCTCCAGGTTTGAGAGGGACAATTCGTTCATGCCTCTGGGCGACAGCATACCGGGGTCAGCCCAGTCGCTCCCAGCCAAGTTAGCAGACAGGGCCACCCAGTTTCTTCATAACTCGCCGTTCACCCCTTCTATGCCAGAAAGAAGCTAGGTAGTGACGCCAGGTGTCCAGGAAACACAGGAAGCCCAAGCTGTTTCAATTAGTGCGTTGAGGGAGTCAGTGGCATGCATGCAACTTCAGATCCAGTCAGTACTATCATCACAGGCTGCAGTAAATGCGGTCAGTGGGCGCCCAGTGCATCTCAGCGAGAACAATGGACCCAGCAACCAGGGACATCTCCTTAGCAACGGCAGGGACGGCGCTTCTTCCAAAAGACGCTACATCGGCCACGCTCAGCTCCCTTCAGCGGCAGGTAACGATACATTTCTCAATAGTAAATCGTACATAAATCAGAACATTTTCGAGAATTTATCAGACCAGGAAGAACCCGAGGTTGATATTAGGCAGGTCTCAGGGCAGGCTAAGATAACAGACAGCACATATAAGCCAGACGGGAACTATGTGGCAGTGAGCGGCACAATGCCAAGCATAGGAGGCTCAGTGCGGGGTCTAAAAGATATTAGTGGTATCGTGGACCTAAAACCCCTATGCTGTCTACCTAACATCTCTGATAAAGTGCTCAGGTCGGCCCTCAACGGGGAATTCTTCCATCTTGAGGAATTCCTGCTTAATATTCAGCTAGGATCAGATGATCAGGGTACTAAGCAGACTTACATCGACAACGAGGGTAACTTCAAGTGTTGACCCCGCAGACAAAAACGGAAAATTTTAGATATTAGTCTATGGCTGGAGGCATGGAACAATTATGAACTAATGATGATTAAAGTACACGGAGTGCAGCTTTATGAGCACTTAGCAACTTATAGGGCTAAGATATCTGATTTCAACAAAAGATATGAGTGGGGGTCAGTGATGGCATTGGATGTAAGGCATAGGGCTGCATTGGCCTGCAACAGCGTATGTTTCGCCAATATTGACTCAGACCTGGTAACTACCATATTAGATGCAACAGCAGTTAAACAGAATAAAGCCCGTTGCAATAGATGCAAGTCTAATGATCACTTCAGTTATGATTGTCCATTTCTATGATTGTCCATGTCCATTTCAACGCCTCAGTCTCGAGCCCGGCAACGCAGGCGTTTAGGCAGCAGAAGAAGGCACAATTTAATCAAGAGATCTGTAACAACTACAATAGCCTGCGTTGCAGCTTCAAGTCCTGCAGACGCCTGCATATCTGCAAGCAATGCAGGGGGCCAATGCCCTATGACACATGCCAGAGGCAAGGAAAATGCGCCCAGGGTAAGCCCGCTCAGCAGCCCGACAGCATTTCAGCAGGAGCCTCAGGCACCACTAGGAACTACACAAGCTCATAAATTTTGGGAACGGGCACTTGCCAATCACCCCAATCAGGAATTCGCCAAACATTTGTGTATCAGTGCCCTCAGTGGGTCTAGGATAGGCTTCAGTGGCCAGGAAATGACAGTGTTAGGAAAAAATTGGCCCTCGGCCAAGGAACACTACACAGCAGTCTCGAATTTTATAAATAAGAACATTTCTCTCGGACGGGTAGAGGGTCCCTTTAAGGAGGTGGACCTCCCAGCAGGCTTCAGGTCATCCCCATTAGGGGCATTCCACAAGGAATCAAGCAACAAAACCAGGGTCATTCATGACCTCTCTTGGCCCCAGGCCAACTCAGTGAACGAGAGCATTAATAAGGACGCCTGCTCGTTACATTATGTAACAGTATATGATGCAGTGGAAATGATCAACAAGTACCCATCAGCATGGGCAGCTAAGTGTGATTTTAGCAATGCCTTTCAGTCTGTTAATGTGCATAAGGATGATCATCACCTACTCGGATTCAGCTGGGAAGACTCAGGCAAGGAAACCGAATATTATCATATGAATGTGCTTCCTTTCGGCCTCGGCAGCCTGAACATTATTTTATCTACATGCACAGAAGCAGGTTTTAGCATCCAGCCTTCTAAAACTGTATACGCAACACAAGAGATCGAATTTCTAGGTATTCAATTAAACATTAAAAATAAGACATTATCCATTTCTTCACAGAGGCTAAAAGAAATAGAGGATTTAACAGCTACAAATCTCACGCATCTAAAAGAGAAATATTGTCCATTATAGGCAAGCTGACTTTTTGTGCGAAGGTGGTGCGTCATGGTACAAAATTTATACGCAGGCTAATTTGTCTCGCAAAGAGGACCCGCAAATTACACCACATCATAAAAATCACGCCTCAGGCAAAAGCAGACTTAAGATGGTGGTATATATGCCTGCGTAGCCACAATGGAATAAGTATGTTCCCGACACTATTAGATGCAGCCTCAGCAGAGATAGTATTCTCTGACGCATCCGACTTTGCGTGTGGTATATACCACGCAGGCGCATGGTCCTATTTGGAGTTTGCAGGGCCTAATGCATGGATGGCCCCCTTGACTATTGCCTGGAAGGAGATGTATGCAGTAGTGCTGGCGCTGGCCACTTTCGGCCCATCTCTGCAGAACAAACAGACAATCATGAACATAGACAACCAGGCAGTTTGTTATTGTGTAAACTCTGGGAAATCTAAGGACCCCAAGTTAATGGGTCTAATTAGGGTCCTATACTATTTCGTCACCATGTATAACATAGACTACAAAGCTATACACCTCTACTCGGCAGAAAATTCTACTGCAGACGCCCTCAGTAGGCTGGACTTTATTAGATTCTTCAAATTAAATCCGAATTGTAACAATTTTATGACTAAGCCAGCCTTAATCCACCACGATTTTTGATGGAGTTAATTAAAAAATGTATAATTTAAGTTTGAATTTATTATGTGTGATTATGTATGATATGTATGATCTATGTGTTGAGTTTCTTATCGTTATCTCGTACTGGTGGTGTGCTTTCATGTATATTTACAGATTTGGACTCAAGGGCCTCAAAGATGGTCGGGAGTGGCCTCAGGCATAATACAAGACGCACCTACAATTCAGCTCAGGCTTGTTATATGTCTTTTTGTGAGCTTTATAACACTGCTCCCATGCCAGCATCTGAAGATGATATATTAAGATACTTAGCATATTTATCTTGTCGGCTTCCTCCATCTCTGTTTACCTAGCAGCGGTTCGCTCCTCCCATGTCATGAATGGGTTCCCCCCTCCCCCCACTAATGGGCCTCAGGTCATGCTTGCCCTCAGGTCTGTAATGGATAGGAGTGGGCCCCCGTCCCAGAAGTCGCCCATCACCTACCAGGTACTGGTTTCACTACTCCAGCATTTAGATAACTCCCCTGATGGTCTATTGTTTGGTGCAGCCCTCACCCTCGGATTCTTCGGGTGCCTCAGGGGGGGTGAATACTGTGCCACATTTCACCACAAACCTCCCCACCATCCTATCTCCCCACCCCCCAGGATTCAGGATGTATACTTCGGTATTCACGATAAACTACCCTACCTAAGCCTAAAAATCCATAGGTCCAAAACCACTAGGTACGGTTTCACTAAATATATTGGGTGTTCCTCCACCCCCACCTGTGCAGTGTGCGCCCTTAGGCGTTACCTCATAGCCCGGTCCCCCTCGAGTGGCCTGCCTCCACAAGCCTATCTACTTCAGTTAGCCTCAGGCAAACCATTAAGTAAGTCCCGCCTCAATCTGGAGATCCGCCGACACGCTTCAGCCTCAGGCCTCCCTCCTAGTAATTTTTCCACCCACTCACTTCGTGCTGGGAATGTAACCCAGTCCTCCTTCAATAAGTTTAGCTCAGAGGAGATAAGCTCAGCAGGCAACTGGCGCTCTCAGGCTTACCTCAGGTATATCAGGCAGCCTCCAATATCTCATATTTTTCACGCCTCCCGCCTGACGACCTCATCACCCTCATCTTACCACTAAAAACACTCCTCCTTTATTCACATGGCCTTACCAATTCATTTCATGTATTGTTATTGGGCTTATGCCATGTGTCAAGTAATTATTATGTCTCGTATAAGCAAATGTAAGCTCCACTTGATAATTCATTATATGTCTAATTCAATGTAATGAAGTCACCAATGTTACCGAGTTATCGATGTTATCAAGTGTGACCGATGTTATCAAGTGTCGTTTGATGTTACCGAGTGTTGGGTCTTAGGGGTTAAGATATGAAGTGTATGTGTGCTAGTTCTTAAGTGCTTTAAGCAATAAAGCTTATCTCCAATAATTAATATCCTCAGTTGTATGCGTTATCTTTAAGTGAGTCTTAAAGTTGTTTAAGATCCATTTAGAGATGAGCTGGTCAAATGTGACTGTGACCCGAGGCCACAGGGTATCATGGGGGCGGCCCTCAGTAATAAGATGAGTTGCAATTATAATGGAGTAATAAGATGAGTTGCAATTCTCCCTATCTGCTCTACCATATACGCTGCATTTTCTGAGCGCTGCGATCGTATTTGACCCTATTCTTTGCACACGGCACATCCGGGAACAGCGGTGACAGCCTGTTTGGGGCATTGACACCTCTGCCTTTCATCTTTCCATTGTTGTTTTTGTCAGTTTTGCCTCCGTAATGTTTACATAAATTACGTAGATTGCAAAATACTTATATAAAGATTGCATAACAAACACGCTTTAGCGCTGACATTAGCGTGTCAATGTACAATGTCAGTCTGAAATTTCCCTCCCATCTTGAAGCAAGGCAGGCGGAAGTTTACAACGCAACATCTTTCCCGTCATGCACGGCTTTGTCGCGCCAATTTCGTCATTTTTTCACGGACCAGCTAAAAATCCGGGAGAGCAGATAGCGAGAATTATAATGGAGTAATAAGATGAGTTGCAATTATAATGGAGTAATAAGATGAGTTGCAATTATAATGGAGTAATACGATGAGTTGCAATTATAATGGAGTAATAAGATGAGTTGCAATTATAATGGAGTAATAAGATGAGTTGCAATTATAATGGAGTAATAAGATGAGTTGCTATAACAGGCCTTGACATTAATATCTGTCACACACTTGCCCACTGGCCAAGTGTATCCTAAAATTCACTTGCCCTGAAATATTGCCCCATATTTGAATACAGATAAAGCTCATAGGATTTGCACATTCAGACATTGGGTGATAATAAGAACAATTGCCCATATAACCCACAGAATACACAATATCGGGCTTGAATAAGCAGGCTATGAATTAGGGTCTTGCTAAAATAGAATTAACAGGTAGACATGGGGATGCATCAATAAAAAAGAACATAGACACGAAAGACAATTACGTTTATAACCAATATGTAAATTTTAAATGCTTTTTTGTGCAAAATTAGTGCTTAATACCTTAAACAGTACTCTCACTGATTTCCTATGTATTTCAACTAGAATCCTCGAAATTGAACAATAAATTTTTATTGATAAAAGTTAACCAATATAGCACCTGTGTTGCCCACTGGATGTGACATCAGTTTGTTCCCTCCTATATTTAATCTTTGGTTTCTGAATAAAGTCATATTTATATTATATATACAGTATCGAAATAGTAATTGAACCCCAATCTGAAGATTGTTTGGTCTTTGTCAGTCATTACATAATATTATCTCATACTTGGTGTTTCAAGAGGGTGTAACAAATTAACACCAGATTTATAAATTGTATTAATTGTGTTCTTTTTAAAAAATATCTCTACATCAGATTATTTAGTAAAACATTCAGAAATGTTCTATTTTCTCATTAAATTACAATTTCTTATTTATAAAATGTATTCATTCATTGTTGATAATTATCATTTATGATTGCATTATCTTTGAGAAAACTGACATTTTGGATGCCCTGTAGGATTCTTATATTGGCACTGTTTTGTAATAAAATGTAAGATGCAGTTTCCTGCCCCATATCTTGATAATTTTTAAATATTTTTGCACAAAACCAACAAAAGTGAATAATATAACAAGCCTTTATAATTCATTGTTGATAAATATCATTTATGATTGCATGATTTTGAGAAAACTGACATTTTGGGTGTCCTGTAGAAATCATACATTGTCACTGTATTTGTATCAAGGCATACAGTGGTCAGTTACAACATGGGTGAAAATCCTAGTGTTCTCCAATCACCAATCAGCAAAGCCCAGATAGGTGTTCTGGAGGGGGTTTGTCAAACATCCATTTTCTCTACCAATTACAACCAAAGAAAAGTTTGGTGGAGTTCAGTGAGCATGTTGAGCTCTAGTGAAGTTAAAAGTTGCGAGCTGCAAAAACTGTGGTAAACCCGTTTAAACGTCAAAACTGCCGTTAAAACGGGTTTGACTCAATTTTTGCAGCTGGCGATTATCATCAAGTATTTATATTTTCCTTATTTAATGTTATCCAAAGAATAATCAAGCTTTTTTGTGAGATTTTAGATATAATCACACATAAACTATGAATTATCACTAAAACAGTTGGGTATTTAAAAAATCACATCTAAACGAGATTATGAAGGAAAAGTAAAAATCTCAGACCTCTCCAGATCACCTATCGAGGCTTTGCCGATTGGTGATTGGAGAACACGAACAAAATTCAAATGTGTACTTCTGGTTTGTGCGTGACGTATCTCCAACACAGAAGAGCTTGGCGCCTCAAGGGGGGTTTGGAGCATGTGACATGACTGTACTGATGGGCTGGAGCATGTCACATGACAGTGTGAAGGAGGTGGGGCATGTGACATAACAGTGTGAAGGAGGTGGGGCATTTGACATAACAGTGTGAAGGAGGTGGGGCATGTGACATAACAGTGTGAAGGAGGTGGGGCATGTGACATGACTGTACTGAGTTGGTGGAGCATGTGACATGACTGTATTGATGTTTTGGATAATGTCACACGACTGTATTGAGGTGGTGGAGCATGTAACATGACTGTACTAAAGTGCTGAAGCATGTGACATGACTGTATTCAGGTGGTGGGACATGTTAAATGATGGTACTGAGATGGTGGAACATGTGATATGACTGTTCTAAGATGATGGAGCATGTGACATGACTGTACTGTGTGTACCGATGTGGTGGGGCATGTAAAATGACTGTATTAAGGTGACAAAGCATGTGGCATGAAGGTACTGAAGTGGTTGAATATGTAACATGACTGTATTGAGGTGGTGCAGATTGTAACATGACTGTAGTTGTGTGGTGGAGCATGTGACATGACTGTATTGAGGTGGTGGAGCATGTCACATGATTGTACTAAGGTGGTGGAGCATGTGACATGACTGTACTAAGGTGGTGGTGCATGTCACATGACTGTATTGAGGTGGTGAAGCATGTCACATGACTGTATTGAGGTGGAAGAGCATGTCACATGACTGCATTGAGGTGGTGGAGCATGTCACATGACTATATTGAGGTGGTGGAGCATGTCACATGACTGTATTGAGGTGGTGGAGCATATCACATGACTCATTTCAGGTGACATTTCTTTACTAAGGTCCTGGAGTATCCACACAAATATACAGGGGTTCAACATTAATACTTTTTGAATTTCAAGTTTAATGTTAGTTATTGAACATTTTTAACAAAGACATTTCTAACTGATTTTGAGAAATCAACCAGCTAAAAGAATTTGATATTCATTTTGTTATATGTTGCCCTGTAACGGGAAATTATTTTTGGCTTGTGTTATTTTGCCAGCTGGTTAAGCATAGTTTGATGATTATCAGGAAGATGGTTGCATTTTTTACCAGCTGGTAGATACCAACTGATTTATTACATAGTTAAAAATATAGGCATATATATATATATATATATATATATATCAAACATTTGATTTAAAAGCTGAAAGCTGCCAGCTTACAAACTTCCTAGCAGCAAGTTAACTTGCACATGTGGGTTAATATAAGATATTTGGCATATTTGACAGATGGTGGTAGTGGATGTAACCTGAGCCCAGCCTGATGGACGTATGATACATGGACATGTTTCAACATAGAAATATGTACAACATGAGAAAAGCCATGCTAATATCACAACATCTTAAAGTGCCATTCCCTCACTGCTTCATCATTAAGGAAACAGAGGGAGAGAGGCCGTGTACTGTTCACTATCTGACACAGCAGAAATATGTACAACATGAGAAAAGCCATGCTAATATCACAACATCTAAAAGTGCCATTCCCTCACTGCTTCATCATTAAGGAAACAGAGGGAGAGAGGCCGTGTACTGTTCACTATCTGACACAGCAGAAATATGTACAACATGAGAAAAGCCATGCTAATATCACAACATCTAAAAGTGCCATTCCCTCACTGCTTCATCATTAAGGAAACAGAGGGAGAGAGGCCGTGTACTGTTCACTATCTGACACAGCAGAAATATGTACAACATGAGAAAAGCCATGCTAATATCACAACATCTAAAAGTGCCATTCCCTCATTGCTTCATCATTAAGGAAACAGAGTATAGGAAAAGAGGCTGTGTACTGTTCACTATCTGACACAGCTTGACCTCTATGTATAGCAAAATCAACAAATATACCAAAGTACTGAAGCCATGCTATCAAAATTATCTAATTGCGATATAAATAAACAGAGGGAGAGAAACCATAAACTTTTAATTCCTCTCTGTGAATAATATTTTCAATTATTTCTGTATGAAACCAACAAATATGAATGATATAAAATGCAGTCATCCTCCAGTCTTGATTCTAATCATATCTAATTGCAAAATAGGTATAAAAATAGGTATTTTGGGGTGCCATGTAGATTTCATATGCTGTCAGTATTATTGCAAAGACTTCTGAGATACAGAATTTCTGCCCTAAATCTTTAATATTTTTAAATATTTCTGTAGAAAACAAACAAATGTGAATATAATATGCTCTCTTCATTCATACTTTACTAAATATCAAATTGCATTATCTTTAAAGAAAATCACTTTTGTCGTTGAATTGCTCAGAAAGTGAGATGCACAGGTTCTTGCCCAATTTATTATACCTATCAAATATTTCTGTGGAAAACCAACAAATGTGATTTATAAATATTTATAACTTGCCTTCTTTGTTTACTGATTTCATATAATATTGCATTATCTATGTAGGTAAATCACTGTTTGTGTGCCTTGCAGAGTTCATATGTTGTCAGTGCATAGAAGTGGGAGACAAAGATTCCTGCCCCAAATCATGATAAAAATAAAATATTTCTGTACAAAACCCAACAAATGTGAATTTCCTGCACCAAAATTCTATGAAGATTTTAATGATTGCACCTACCTGATACTTACTTTCATCAGCAGGTCTGGAGACACAGTCCTTGATGTGATAGATAAATCCATTCAATAATATTCCGATGCTGTCAAATATTAGTCACAATGCTAACAATAATAAGTGTTGATGTATCTATAATTGTTGCTTATAATTAATCCTGTAATTGTTTGTTCAGCTGAGAGTAGAATCCGAGGGAGAGGTGAGAGTGGTCATGTCAGAGATTCACAACAGAGTTACAGCACAGTAGTGCACAGGATGTTGTAGTTGTAGAGGAGAGCGTGACCAGATCTTCTCCCTCACATCATACACAAACACACTGCTCCTCTCCTGGTTCTCATCATCCTCATCATCTGGACCCACGCCACCAGGGAGGATGATGCGGCCTGCACAGAACACTGCACCTGTCCAGTACCTGGGATGTGGCAGTCTGGGCAGGATGGTCCACTGGTCTGTGTGGATGTCATACTCCTCCACGGAAGCTTCCCTGGGGTAACCACCCAGCACCCAGACCTTGTCATGCTCGTCACAGGCCATGGCATGGTCAATACGTCGGGTATTCATATCAGCCCTCTTCTGCCATTGTGGCCAGCCTTGTTGCCAGGTTATCATACATGATGGTGACTCTTCTCCACCAGACAGGAAGACAGACTTGTTGCTGACACATGCTGCCATACCTGGACCACCTGTACGAGGCGGCAGGGACGGGGCTGGCTGCCATGCTGACTCTGGCTGGCTAACACAGATACTCTCCACTGTATTTAATTGTTTACCTCCTCGTCCTCTCCCAGCAGCCACGTACATCCTGTCTCCCAGCACAAACTCACATGGCCACCACCTCCCAGTGGTGAGGTGAGGTAGGTGTGAGCTCTGCCCAGTGAGGACATCCAGCATGCAGGCCAGGTTATATCTCCTCTTACCACCCTGCCATGCCATCCCTCCTGCCACAAGCAGGCGGCGGGCCCCGGCATGGAGGGAGGCACAGTGGCCATGTACCTGCCATGGTAAGCTGAGTGATGAGGTGAGACGTGACACTTCACCTCCGGCCACTCCCAGCCTCTCTATTCCATCAGTCAGTCCACTCGGCCGCCTCCATCCTCCGCTGATCCAAACTTCTCTCCCTGCAACACAGCAAACATCCACACATCAAACAACAACTCCACAACATCCACACATCTGTCTCAACTTTCCAAATCAAAATCAATGATATTGTTCGTCATAAGATGCTTAATGACTTTGATATGAAAACATGAAATAAAATAAAGATATTTTGTTGGATTTAAAGAAACAAATTTTGTTGGGTAAAACAACAAAATGACTCAGAGAAAATTGCACTTTTGTTTGCCCCAAAAAACAGGTTTATTTTGAATCAACTTCTTAAAATTTGAACAAGAAACTCTGGATTATAGCATATCTATACAATGACTTATCTTACCTGAAAAAAAATTCAATTTAGTTCAGAGAAGGTCAAGGTTTTTGGTTGCAACAGTTGTGAGAGGGAAACCATGCAGCCGGTAACGAGAAAGAAATGCTCGGTATGAACGGAGAGAAACCAAGATATAAGACCGTAAAAAGTGTTTACATTCAAGTCAGGATATAAGACATTAAATTATATACGGGCCAAGAAGAGAGTGACAAGAAGAGAGTAAAACTTGGCCTCCTGGCAATGGATAAGGTATCTGGTCATCTTGCACCTTCTACACACTCGCACCTCGTACTCACAGTTTATTTACAGTGATCGGCAACCAATTCCGGACATTTTCATGTTTTTCACTCCCGATTTTCACAAAACCTTTTAAAACTTTGTAAAAACTGCTCACATCGATAGTATATCGTCTACTTCAAAGGCATAAGAAGTAAAAATGATATCCTTTCAATATTTACGGAATTAGCGGGAAATTCTGCAGTTTTTCCAACTTTTATATTGATTCAGGGGGGGGGTCGGAACCGAGGTCACGTGATTCGTCTTGAGAATGACCCTGATTTCTATTTTCAGCTCATTTGGCATCTGCTGCTTGTAGAGGTAAGATGAAATTGTGTTTTTTGTTGATTTTTCATTGAAAAAAAAGAAACACACGACTGAAAAGCAGTTCAACAAGTTCTTCTACCCTTAAAATATGATTTGACAAAATTTTAGTGGCAAATATGATATAATAACCTTGAAATACGAATGAGAATTTCCTGTGAAGTGGAGTACAAACCATTTTATCGCCCATTCGCAATTAGGGTAGTCATTTCAAGCCCAAAACCTAGTAAAATCTATAAAATACATATATAACTGTCTTCCTCTTGTTCTCACAATTTCAGACATATATAAATCATTCATGTAAGTGTATTATTAGCGGAGATATTAATGTGAAATCTTCAAAACTATAATTATTATTAACATTTTGTTTTCTGTATAATTCATTATTCTTTATATTTTCTTGGCAAAAAAATAATTCTCCAGCAAATCTGCAACGTCAATGATCATGTGACCAAGTGGCCACCATTCCAGTGAAACCAACGCCAAAATTATACTTGCCATCTGATTCAAATAACATTTAAACTAAGAAAGATTTTTGCTGTGAATATGGGCAGAACGATTGCTGTATGTTCCAGTTTGACAAGTACTATCCCTCTTTTTTGTGACATTATCATTTTATTGAAAAAACGATCTAAAATGAGCTGTCAACAAAAACCCCCAATACATTACACTGTACATCTATCCTTGTATAAGTACACTGTACTACACTGCATGTCCACTCATATGGTTATAGAAAATTAAAGCATTTTGTTTTGATGGACTGAAATGAATTTATTGCACTTGCCCTTTAATGCCCCAGAGGATGCATGACAAAACTTTGCCGTGTGTCACACCTGTGGGTGTCACACCTTATACATTTGATCAATGTCTAGGCTCTACTAACAAATCTTGGGGCAACATCATGATTATGTGGGTTCTTTGTTTGCAAGTAAGATCAGACATGAAAGACTCACTACATTGACAAGACTGGCTCACTTCAGTGACATGATTTACTTGGTCTGAAGTTAAAGTACACTGCTTATAAATTGCTGATTTTATAGTGGTTGTATGTAAAGCTGTTTTGACCAAGCCTTTGATCAATGTTGATGCTCCATTGACAGCTCTAAGGTTCATGATTATGTGGGTACATTGTTAATTATACCCAAAGACATTGTCAAAAAAAGACTTGAAATCCACTGTTTCCAGAAACATCACGCACTGCCCATCCAATTTAACTCACGACTCCAGTAGAACTTGACTTCCAGCAACTAACAATTAAACAATTATGTTCCCTTTAAGTAAACATAAGATGTCAGTCCTGTTTGAAAATATTTCTTTTTTTTTCTTGATCTCAGCATCGTTTCGCCATTGTTTACGATTTTGCGCAAAGACGTGAAAGTGGGTCGATTTTGCGCAAAGACGTGAAAACACACTACAGAATTCACACGGATTTATATTTTGAGACATTATGACTGGGAAGGATAGTGATATGGATCATAACTGCAACAGAAAATCGCCTGAGGTCGAGTTTATTTACTGGGGAAACTTCAATATGATGGGCAGTGCGTGGTGTTTCGAGAAACAGTGGATTTCAAGTCTATTTTGCTGATGTCTTTGGGTATAGTTTGATCATGAACAACCCACTACGTTGGCAGGATGTGCCCACATCAGTGACAGAACTAACTCTATCTGAAAAATAATGTGTGTCACACCTTCTGAGGTTTCCAATTGATGTCTTCTTTTCTCCCAGCCCCACACATGGTTGATTTTATCTGAATCATAAGTCAAGCTGCTTGTTTTTCTTATATTTCTTATCTTTTGACTCAATAAAAAACTCTCTTGTTTACATTTAAATATGGCTGTTATAAATAATGAATTTGATAATCCATTTCTAAAATCTGAGAGCAATGTAGCAAAAATGAGCCTTTCACTTTTTAAACACATCACAACTGTGTATTAATATATATATAAATATATGAATATGTATATATATATATATATATATATATATATATATATATATATATATATATATATATATATATATATATATATATATATATATATTCAAACTTCATATATATATATTCAAACTTCAATTTACCCCCCTTGCCCATCTGACTTGATTTTTTATAAAAAATATTTACATCTGACATATTTTGATGATAGGAGTTTAAAACAATGATGTCAAAAGTGGCAATCATGAATTACACCTAATATCGCCCATCAGAACTTTTCTCAAGTAAGGAGGTGACTTTGTCACTGATAACTGTATAAATATTCAAGATATGTCATAAAACTATGTGCAGATGTAATGAATGGACATATTTCATGATGCTTGCTGTTTGGTAAGTGATTCTGTGTGATGATAATATAAGTTACCTTTATGGAAAAGGACGGGAACCATTTATATCTGGAAAGTGTGCTGTGAATGAATGTTATGTGACAGAAGTCTATCTGGTGAGTGATTCTGGGTGATGACTGATGTACATGTCAAAGTTGATCTTTTTGACTGTTCCAACCTGATCATTGATAAGAAATAAAGAAGTACACAGTCACGAATTGTGGATCTGAACTCTTCACAGCCAAGCATTTTGTATTTTCTTTTGTTTTTATTTCTTTTTTCAATATTCTTTTCAGTTTTATTTGTACAAAGCTATTTGAACATCTTTGCAGATTGGCGGGATGAATACTTTGCCCACCACGGCTCGGCCATCGATAAGAAATAAAGAAGTACACAATACGGGGAAAAAGAATGCTTCATTTCTGTATGAAAAGGAAAGAACAAATGAATAATATTATATACTATTTAAATATCAAAATCTTTTCTTTAAATATCCACTTGTCCGACTGTGTCAATTGTTTTAGGATCAATTCTCTTTTACCCCTCAGGCCAAATAATCCTGCAGTGTATTGTTATAACTTTCTAAAACTGAAATGTTTGTGCCTCTTGGCATCTTAGCTCTTTACAGCCAAGCATTATCATGTTTTTATCAATTTTTTTTCTTTTTCAATACTATTTAAACATCTTTGCAGATTGGCGGGATGAATGCTTTGAGCACCACGGCTTGGCCATCAATACGTAATAAAGAAGTCTACAATCCGGTGACAAGAATGTTTCATTTCTGCATAAATAAGGTAAGAAATCGCACCAAAATACATGGAACAAACGTACATCATTATATAACATTTAATATCTAAATCTGAAACAAATCCCTGCAGTAGTTCATAAAAAATAATGTTCACTATCTGTTCTAGCTACCAAATAATTTTCATATATTTTATATTTGCTCTGCTTTGTTACTTATTTTATTTAATTCTATTAATATGCTGAAACATCTTTGTCAAAATAGCAAGAATTTGAATCTGATCTCTTCACAGCCAAACATTTTGTAGATTTTTTTTCTTTTTCAATATTCTTGTCAGTTTTATTTTTACACAACTATATGAACATCTTTGCAGATTGGCGGGATGAATGCTTTGACCACCACGGCTCGGCCACCGATAAGAAAGAAGTTCACAATCTGTCGGACAAGAATGCATTTCTGTATGAAAAAGGTAAGAAAGCGCACAAAAAAAATGGAACAAATGCATGTAATCATATACTATTTAATATCAAAATCATAGACAAATCCCTGCAGTCATTCACTGATAAAAAAATAATGTTCACTTTCTGTTCTAGCTACCAAGTAATTTTCATTTATTTTATATTTGCCCTGCTTTGTTGGTTCCCGGTGAAAATTATAACAAAATATGATAATATTTTGAAAGAAATAACAAAGCGGGCCTTCGTGGCCGGACATATATCTTTTGATTCTTTTCATCTTTGTCAAAATTGAGCATTTTGTGGGATTTCTTTTTTCAATATTTTTGTCAGTTTTATTTTACACAACTATATGAACATCTCCGCAGATTGGCTGGATTGAATGCTTTGACCACCACGGCTCGGTGACCGATAAGAAAGAAGTTCACAATCCGGCGGACAAGAATGCATTTCTGTATAAAAAAAGGTAAGAAATCGCAAAAACGAGGTAGCGCTCTTCTGCATTGGAGATTCCACACAAGTTGCCGTTGCCTGGGAAGCACAAGGTTTGTGAAAGAAAATGATTTCATTGTGTTTTATCGACTGTTATGAATAAGTTAACAAACATGATCATTTATTTTCATGTACAGCACTTTTGTGAAACAGTTGTCATGTATTCTTGCTATTTTGCATCAGACTACAGGCATTTATTTTGAAATTATGAGGATTTTTATGGAACATGGTGAAGCTCTTGCACACCCATGACAGCACTGACATGACGATACTGTCTGTGCTTAAGTTGAAAGACAATGTTGAAATTGGAAATTCTAAAATGATAACTTTGTTAAGAAACAATGTGAGATTGTGTGTGGTCAATTTCAGACGAATCTGACCAAAATTGATTAAACTTTAACCAAGCAGTATTTCAGTGTGAGCAATAATAGGGGAATGAACATCCATTTCCATTTCTACAGGGCACCCAAATTGTCAGTGTTCTCAAAGATAATACATTCAAAAATGATAGTTAGCAAGAATGAATGATAACAACATATTGTATTATTCACATTTGTTGGTTTCGGTCAAAAATATTTGATATTTATCAAGATTTGGGGCTGGAAACTGTGCATCTTATTTTTCTATACAAAACAGTGACAACATATGAAATCTACAGGGCTCCCAAAATGTCAGTTTTCTCAAAGATAATGCAATCATAAATGATAGTTAGTAAAAATGAATGATAACGGCATGTAATATTATTCATATTTGTTGCTTTCGGTCAGAAATTTTTAATAATTTTCATGATTTGGGGCAAGAAACTGTTAATCTTACATATCTGTACAATTCAGTGACAATATATGAAATCTGCAAGGCTCCCAAAATGTCAGTTTTCTCAAAGATAAAGCATTTTTGTTCTTTTTCAATATTCTTGTCAGTTTTATTTTCATACAACTATTTGAACATCTGTGCAGATTGGCGGGATGAATGCTTTGATCACCACGGCTCGGCCATCGATAAGAAATAAAGAGGTCCAGAATCTGGTGACAAGAATGTTTCATTTCTGTATAAAAAAGGTAAGAAATCAGTCATTCGCTCATAAAAAATAATGTTCACTATCTGTTCTAGCCACCATGTAATTTTCATTCATTTTATAATTGCTTTGCCCTGTCAATCTAAAAGTGCATTATACCTTGCAGATTTCATTTATTGTCAGAATAAATTACAATGAAAGTAATTTTTATTTATTTGATAGTATTTCAGCTTTGTCAATCAAACTATTTGATTTTCTTTTGCAGGGGATGAATGTTTTGACCGTCACAGCTCTGCCATCGATAAGAAATAAAGAAGTACATACTCCAGTGACAAGAAGTCTTCAATTTTGAAGAAAGAAATCCCAACGAAATACATGGAACATTTAATGTCAAAGTATAAGACAAATCCCTGCAGACATTGTTACATAAGAAAAATATAGTTCATCTTCTGTTCCATCTACCATGATAGTTCTTTTTTCATTTATTTTATATTTTCCTTGCTTTGTCAGTTACCATTTGACCATCAATAAAAGCAAGAAGGTCAAGAGTCAATGACAATAGGGCTTCAAATGATGCAAAGATAAAGAATTTCACAGAAAATGTACAATTTATCATTAAAAACAAGATATTTAAAACAGTTCTTTCTGCCTGAATGCCTCAACCAAAAAACTGTCATTCTGTATGTCAACATAGTCGTTTTAATAGATTGCATCAGTTTCATATGATACTTGTATCTCACATGAGGTAAAACAAGGTAAACAGCTTTTTGTGAATTTAAGGTTTAGGGTGTATCGTGAGATATGGTTCGGAACCATGCTTTAGCTGGGCACACCCATTACTTCGTACAATCTCATGTTAGATAAACACTCTCATATCATGAAAAAATGTCAGAGGGTAAATTTTCATAGAAAATGTTAACTTTTTGTTTAACAAATGTCAACTAGCTGTGATAAAGATATTGTACTGGAGTTGATATCTTGGTTCTATCATATTAAATCAGACAGTAAGTTTTTGATGCTTCACATTTGTTGGTTTCGGTCAGAAATATTTGATAATTATCAAGATTTGGAGCAGGAAATTGTGTAAAACAATGACAATATATGAACTCTGCAAGGGCACCCAAAATGTCAGTTTTTGCAAAGATAATGCATTCAAAAATGATAATTAGCAAGAATGAAAGATAATGGCATATTATATTATTCACATTTGTTGGTTTCGGTCAGAAATATTGGATAAATATCAAGATTTGGGGTAGGAAATTAGACATCTTACATTTCTATGCAAAACAGTGACAATATATGAAATCTACAGGGCATCCAAACTCTATAAATCTTATAAAATCATTTACTTTTATAAACCAGTGGAAAGTGCTCATGAATGTATGTTTTGATCATAAAATATAAACACAAACAATGTTTATTTGTAATTATTTGTTTGTTTGGGGTTTTACATCACTTTCAACATTATTTCAGTCATTTAGTGATGAGACCTACTTGTAACAGATATAGTGCTGCCTCACTGAATTGTCATGTCGCAGGTCCTTTATTTGTAATATAAATGCACATTTATTTTGCACAGGTTTGCATTGACATCCTACAATGTATGATCACTGTGCATCATTCAACATCATCAGCTAATATGTACAGTTGATAACCATGCACCACTCTTCATCATCAGCTGGTATGGGCAGATGATCACTGTGCATCACTCTACATCACTGCACATAATCATCACAAAATGATATTGTATGGATTCAACTGTGGATTCATATCCATTGATATCTAGATTGTTATATATCAATAATATGATCAAAACATTTTGTATAATGGTCAATGGAATATCATGATTGTATATTACTTGTATGTTGCTTTGCACTCTCATCAAAATAAATTTCATCAAAATAAATTTAAATGTCTAAAATTGTGTGTGAATGACTACATTTTATTTTAAAAGATTTTACAATAAGCTTAAATAAATTATGTTTTTGATATGTCATTGTATGTTTTGCACTTTTTTTTATCAAGCTTACTTTGTGACTTAATTTAATAATGAGGTCAGATTATTTTAGTAAGATAATTTTCCTCATATATACTTAATTATAATCCCTAAGACACTGCCAATAACAATGTTATTCTATAACTACACTTGAAATGGGATATTGATTGGTTATACTTAATTCTCAGTTATTTTCAAATGATTTATTTTATTTTATTTTATTTTTGTTGTTGTTGTTGGAGGGGGGGGGGGGATTATTGGCAGTGTTTCGTCCTGATGAAGGTTAGCAGCCCATACAGTTAGCCCAGGACTAGTCAGTTAGGGGTAGACCATAAACTTGAGCCAACTCAACAAATCATTGTTAGTATTTGAACAAGTTGAAGCTGATAATCTATACATCTTAAAAATTATATATCATTAAAGTACAACCACAAACTATAGTCAACGGACCAACTTAACACCTGCTTCTGTGATCTGGAAACAAAAATTGTCAGATGAATATATACAGTAGAGCCCGAAATGTACGCTCCATTTTAACGCGATGTACTTATATATGTGTGTGTGTTTGTTTATCATCTAAATAAATACTAACAATATAAATTAACAATAAAGTTGAGCCAATTGAAGAAAACTTGGTAAGTAATTTTAAGAACCATTGGAATAAATCTATCCTCATTGAAGTAAAACATGCAGATTAATTGATTTATCAGATTTATCAAATTCAATTACATTTGAGAGAAAGTCAAATACGATAGAGAGAATATCCATTACATTCAAGAGAATATCATGTAGCATGACTGTTTTAGGCTGGTGGAGCATGTGACAAGACTGTATTAGGGTGGTGGGGCATGTGACATGACTGCATTAGGGTGGTGGGGAATGTGACAAGACTGTATTAGGGTGGTGGGGTATATGACATGACTGTATTAGGATGGTGGGGCATGTGATATTACTGTATTAGGCTGGTGGGGCATGTGACATGAGTGTACTATGCTGGTGGGGCTTTTGACATGAATGTATTAGGGTGGTGGTACATGTGACCTGACTGTTTTAGGGTGGTGGTGCATGTAGCATGACTGTATAAGGCTGGTGGGGCATATGAGATGACTGTACAAGGGTGATGAGGCATGTGACAGGACTGTATTAGGGTGGTGGGGTATGTGACATGAGTGTACTAGGGTGATGGGGCATGTGACATGAGTGTACTAGGCTGGTAGAACATGTGACAACACTGTATTAGGCTGGTGGGGCATGTGACACGACTGTAATATTGTGGTGAGGCTTGTGACATGACTGTATTAGGCTGATGGAGCATGTGACATGACTGTACTAGGTTTGTAGAGCATGTGACATGACTGTACTAGGATGATGGGGCATGTGACATGATTGTACTAGGGTGGTGGGGCATGTGACATAAATGTATTAGGGTGGTGGGGCATATGACATGAGTGTACTAGGCTTTTGGGGCATATGACATGACTGAACTAGGGTGATGGGGCATGTGACATGAGTGTACTAGGGTGATGGGGCATGTGACATGAGTGTACTAGGGTGATGGGGCATGTGACATGATTGTACTAGGGTGGTGGGGCATGTGACATAAATGTATTAGGGTTGTGGGGCATTTGACAAGACTGTAATAGGGTGATGGGGCATGTGACAAGCCTGTATTAGGGTGGTGGGGCATGTGACATGAGTGTACTAGGGTGGTGGGGCATGTGACATGATTGTACTAGGGTGGTGGGGCATGTGACATAAATGTATTAGGGTGGTGGGGCATATGACATGAGTGTACTAGGCTTTTGGGGCATATGACATGACCGTACTAGGGTGCTGGGGCATGTGACATGATTGTATTAGAGTGGTGGGGCATGTGACAAGACTGTACTAGTGGAAAAATAGACCACAAAACTAGGGTGGAGGGTTTTTCGATATGACTGAATGGGGGTGTCAGTGCATGTGACATGAATGTACAATGATGGTGGGGCATGTGACATGAGTGTTCTAGGCTGGTTAGACATGTGACATGACTGTATTAGGGTGGTGGAGCATGTGACATGACTGTATTAGGGTGGTGGGGCATATGACATGACTGTATTAGGGTGGTGGGGCATGTGACATGACTGTACTAGTAGCCAAATACACCACAAAACTTGGGTGGTGGGTTTTTCGACATGACTGTATTGGGGTGTTAGTGTATGTGACATGAATGTACAATGATGGTGGGGCATTTGACATGACTTTATTAAGGGGGTGGAGCATGTGAGATGACTGTATTGGGGTGGTGGAGCATATTACATGACTGTATTAGGGTGGTGGGGCATGTGACATGACTGTATTAGGGTGGTGGGGCATGTGACATGACTGTACTATTGTGGGGCATGTGATATGAATGTATTAGGGTGGTGGAGCATGTAACATTATTGTACAAGGGTGGTGGGGCATGTGACATGACTGTACCTGGGTGGTGGGGCATGTGAAATCACTGTACTAGGTAGGAGGAGCATGTGACATGACTGTATTAGGTTGATGGGGCATGTGAAATTACTGTATAAGGATGGTGGGGCATGTGACATCACCATATTAGGCTGGTGGGGCATGTGACATGACTGTACTAGCCTGGTGGGGCATGTAGCATTACTGTATTAGGGTTGTGGGGCATGCAACAACAATGTATTATGGTTGTGGGGCATGTGACATGACTGTATTAGGCTGTTTGGGCATATGACATCACTGTATTAGGCTGGTGGGGCATTTGACATGACTGTATTAGGGTGGTGTGGTATGTGACATGACTGATTTAGACTGGTGGGGCATTTGACATGACTGTAATAGGGTGGTGTAATATGTGACATGACTGTATTAGGGTGGTGGGGCATATGACAAGACTGTATGAGGGTGGGAGGGGGGCATGTGACATCACTGTATTATGCTGGTGGGGCATTTGACATGACTGTATTAGGGTGGTGTGGTATGTGATATTACTGTATTAGGGTGGTGGGGCATGTGACATGACTGTATTAGGGTTGTGGGGCATTTGACAAGACTGTAATAGGGTGATGGGGCATGTGACAAGCCTGCATTAGAGTGGTGGGGCATGTGACATGAGAGTACTAGGGTGGTGGGGCATGTGATTAGACTGCACTAGGGTGATGGAGCATGTGACATAACTAGACTAGGGTGGTGGGGCATGTGACATGACTGTATAAGGATGGTGGGGCATGTGACATGACTGTACAAGGGTGCTCGGACATGTAACAGTATTGTGCTAGGCTGGTGGAGCATGTGAAAGGACTGTACTAGGGTGGTGGGGTATTTAACATGAGGATACTAGGCTGGTGGGGTATGTGACATTACTATATTAGGGTTGTGTGGCATATGACATGATTGTACTAAGGATGTGTTGCATGTGAAATGACTGTATTAGGGTGATGGGACATGTGACATGACTGTATTAGGGTGATGGGGAATGTGCCAATACTATATTAGGCTGGTGGGGCATATGACATGACTGTATTAGGGTGGTGGGGCATGTGACATAACTGCACTAGGGTGGTGGGGCATGTGACATCACTGTATTATGGTGGTGGGGCATGTGACATCACTGTATTAGGCTGGTGGGGAATGTGACAAGACTGTATTAGGGTGATGGGGCATGTGACATGACTGTATTAGGGTGATGGGGCATGTGCCATTACTATATTAGGCTGGTGGGGCATGTGACATAACTGCATTAGGCTGGTGGGGAATGTGACAAGACTGTATTAGGGTGACAGGGCATGTGACATGACTGTATTAGGGTGGTGGGGCATGTGAGATGACCGTATTTGGGTCGTGGGGCATGTGACATCACTGTATTAGGGTGGAGAAGCATGTAACATTATTGTACTAGGGTGGTGGGGCAAGTGACATGACTGTACCAGGGTGGTGGGGCATAATACATTACCGTACTAGGCTGATGGAGCATGTAATATGACTTTATTAGGGTGATGGGGCATGTGAAATTACTGTATAAGGATGGTGGGGCATGTGACATAACTGTATTAGGCTGGTGGGGCATGTGACATGACTGTACTAGCCTGGTGGGGCATATAGCATGACTGTATTAGGGTGGTGGGGCATGAGACAAGACTGTATTAGGGTGATGGGGCATGTGACATGACTGTATTAGGGTGGTGGGGCATGTGACATTAATATATTAGGCTGGTGGGACTTGTGACATAACTGCATTAGGGTGGTGGGGCATGTGACATGACTGTATTAGGGCGATTGGACATGTGACATCAATGTACTACGCCGATGGGGAATGTGACAAGACCGTAATAGGGTGATGGGGCATCTGACATGACTGTATTAGGGTGGTGGGGCATGTCACATCACTGTATTAGGCTGGTGGGGCATGTGACATGACTGTACTAGCCTGGTGGGGCATGTAGCATGACTGTATTAGGGTGGTGGGGCATGGGACAAGACTGTATTAGGGTGGTGGGGCATGGGACAAGACTGTATTAGGGTGGTGGGGCATGTGACATCACTGTATTAGCGTGGTGGGGCATTTGACATGACTGCATTAGGGTGGTGTGGTATGTGACATGACTGTATTAGGCTGGTAGGGCATATGACATGACTGTATTAGGGTGGTGTGGTATGTGACATGACTGTATTAGGGTGGTGGGGCATATGACATGAATGTACAAGGGTGGTGGGGCATGTGACATGACTGTACCAGGGTGGTGGGGCATGTGAAATTACTGTATAAGGATGGTGGGGCATGTGACATAACTGTATAAAGGTGGTGGGGCATGTGACATTACTATATTAGGCTGGTGGGGCATGTGACATAACTGCATTAGGGTGGTGGGGCATATGACATGACTGTACTATGGTGATGGGGCATGTGACATTACTGTATTAGGCTGGTGGGGTATGTGACATGACAGTATGAGGGTGGTGGGGCATGTGACATGACTGTAATATTGTGGTGGGGCATTTGATATGACTGTATTAGGGTGGTGGAGCATGTAACATTATTGTACTATGGTGGTGGGTCATGTGACATGACTGTATTAGGGTTGTATGGCATGTGACATGACTGTATTAGGCTGGTGGGTGTACATGTACTAGGCTGGTGGGGCATGTGAAATGACTGCATTAGGGTGGTGGGGCATAAGACATGACTGTATTAGGGTGATGGGGCATGCGACAAGACTGTATCAGGGTTGTGGGGCGTATGACATGACTGTATTAGGCTGGTGGGGCAAGTGACAAGACTGAACTAGCCTGGTGTTGCATGTGACATGACTGTATTCGGGTGGTGGAGCATGTAACAAGACTGTATTAGGGTGGTGGGGCATATAGCATAGCTATATTAGACTGGTGGGGCATCTGACATGATGGTAATAGGGTGATGGGGCATGTGACAAGACTGTATTAGGGTTGTGGGGCATTTGACACAATTGTATTAGGTCGGTGGGGCATGTCTCATAACTGTATTAGGCTGGTGGGGCATGTGACATGACTGTATTCGGGTGTTGGGGCATGTGATAAAACTGTATGAGGTTGGTGGGGCATTTGACATGACTGTATTAGGCTGGTGGGGCATATGACATGACTGTATTAGGCTGGTGGGGCATATGACATGAATGTACAAGGGTGATGGGGCATGTAACATGACTGTACTTTTGTGGTGGGGCATGTGAATATGACTGTATTAGGGTGGTGGAGCATGTAATATTATTGTACCAGGGTGATGAAGCATGTGACATCATTGTACTAGGTTGGTGGAGCATGTGACATCACTGTACTAGGTTGGTGGAGCATATGACATGACTGTACAAGGGTGATGGGGCATGTGACAAGACTCTATGAGGGTGGTGTGGCATGTGACATTAATGTATTAGGGTGGTGGGGCATGTGACATCACTTTATTAGGCTGGTGGGGCATGAGAGATGACCGTATTAGGGTATAAGGTCATGTGACATGACTGTATTAGGGTTGTGTGGCATGTGATATTACAGAATTAGGGTGACATGACTATATTAGGGTGGTGGGGCATGTGACATGACTGCATTAAGGTGGTCGGGCATGTGACATGACTGTATTTGGGTGGTGAGGCATGTGACATGACTGTATTAGGGTGGTGGGGCATGTAACATGACTGTATTAGGATGGTGGAGCATGTAGCATGACTGTTTTAGGGTGGTGGGGCATGTGACATGACTGTTTTAGGGTGGTGGGGCATGTGACATGACTGTATTAGGGTGGTGTAGCAAAAAGGATATTACTTTACTAGTGGCCAAATAGACCACAAAACTAGGGTGGAGGGTTTTTTTATATGACTGAATGGTTGTGTTAGTGCATGTGACATGAATGTACAATGATGGTGGGGCATGTGACATGACTTTATTTAGGGGGTGGAACATGTGAGATGACTGCATTAGGGTGGTGGGGCATGGTACATGACTGTATTAGGGTGGTGGGACATGCGACAAGACTGTATCAGGGTGGTGGGGCATGTGATATGACTGTATTAGACTGGTGGGGCATATGACATGACTGTACCAGGGTGATGGGGCATGTGACATGACTGTACTAGGATGATGGGGCATGTGACAGGACTGTATTAGTGGCCAAATACACCACAAAACTAGGGTGGTGGGTTTTTCGACATGACTGTATTGGGGGTGTTAGTGCATGTGACATGAATGTACAATGATGGTGGGGCATGTGACATGACTTTATTTAGGTGGTGGAACATGTGAGATGACTGTATTAGGGTGGTGGGGCATGGTACATGAGTGTACTAGGGTGGTGGGGCATATGGCATGAATGTACTAGGTTGATGGGGCATGTGACATGGGTATACTAGGGTGGTGGGGCATGTGACATGACTGTATTAGGCTGGTGGGGCAAGTGACATGACTGTATGAGGGTGGTGGGTCATGTGACATGAGTGTACAAGCCTGGTGTGGCATGGGACAAGACTGCTTTAGGGTGTTAGAGCATGTAACAGTATTGTGTTAGGGTTGTGTGGCATGTGACATGACTGTATAAGGGTGGTGGAGCATGGAACATGACTGTACTAGGGTAGTGGAGCAAGTGACATGACTTTACTAGGGTGGTGGAGTATTTGATTCAACTTTATCAGGGTGTTGGGGCATGCGACATGACTGTATCAGGGTGATGGAGCATGTGATATGACTGAATTAAGGTGGTGGAGCATTTGACATGACTGTATTAGAGTGTTGGATCATGTGACATAATTGTAGTAGGGTAGTGGAGCCTGCAACATGACTGTACTACGGTGGTGGAGCATGCAACATGACTGTACTAGGGTGGTGGAGCATGCAACATGACTGTACTAGGGTGGTGGAGCATGTGACATGACTGCATTAGGGTGGTGGGGTATGTTACATGTCTGTACTAAGATGGTGGGGCAGGTGGCATGTGACATGACTGTATAAGGGTGTTGGAGCATGGAACATGACTGTACTAGGGTAGTGGAGCAAGTGACATGACTGTGCTAGGGTGGTGGAGTATTTGAATTACTTTATCAGGGTGTTGGGGCATGCGACATGACTGTCTCAGGGTGATGGAGCATGTGATATGACTGAATTAAGGTGGTGGAGCATTTGACATGACTGTATTAGAGTGTTGG
Organism: Amphiduros pacificus; assembly: GCA_949316495.1. Taxonomy (NCBI): domain Eukaryota; kingdom Metazoa; phylum Annelida; class Polychaeta; order Phyllodocida; family Hesionidae; genus Amphiduros; species Amphiduros pacificus. Next base: position 1,720,631 of record OX439011.1, read on the forward strand.
ATCATGTGACATAATTGTAGTATGGCAGTGGAGCATGCAACATGACTGTACTAGGGTGGTGGAGCATGTGACATGATTGCATTAGGGTGGTGGGGTATGTTACATGTCTGTACTAAGATGGTGGGGCAGGTGACATGGCAGGTGAATTAGGGGGTGGAGCATGTGACATGACTGTATTAGGGTGGTTTGACATGTTGCGGTGGTGGAGCATATCTCTCTCTGTCTCTCTCTATTAATTTTTACATGACTTAAAGGAAGAAATTTGTTGTTTTAATATGTAATCGAAACAACATGTTCATTTGGTGTTTCTTGTCCACCCCTTTTACCAACCATCATATATCTGGGTGAATTGGTCTACACCCATGTGTTCTCAGTTTTGTTCTGAAGAATGGGCAGGTGTTTTATCAGGCTCCAAATGTCTTTGGAAACGTATTCTGTCCCTAGGCAAGATATTTTGTCCAGCCTACAACTTGTAGGTGTGTAGGGTTTTCTGTAATATGAAAATCTAACAAACGATGTGTAGAAACATTGATTACATATATTGAAAGCTTGGATGTTTTTCTTTTGAAAAATATTGGTTAATGTAATAATAAATAAACATAACATAATAAAGAAAATGGATTATGATTCACAATTGACTGGAACACACCTTGAACAATGGCAGACACAAAAAATCCTTAAAAATATTATCAAACTAACAAGCTAAACATAAGACAAAAAGTTATTAAATTACAAACTGTTATCCAGAATTGACAAATTTGTCCATTTGGCCACCAGAACAAGAATTAAAATAAATGGCAGCATACTACACCATCAAATGCTCCATCATATCATGTATGAACCAAACTTACACAAAGGGACAATGAGTGATCTTGGAGGTTCTCTACAATTTGGCTTTGCGAATGAAGCTTTCAATTTATTTTCATATGATAGACATTCTTATCAACTTATTACATGTATAATTATATCATTGATAGTATACTGTAAGGTGAAAGTAATTAAAAATGTTATTTAATATAAAATTGATATTAAATGATATTAAGATGAAGGGATCACCTTTCAACCCGCTATTAGCCAGACCAATTTACAGTCGAACTTTTAATAATTCAAAATGATTAGATACTTACTTGTCCACAACTCAATGGTACACTTCTTTTTCATATGTCCTTGGAAACGGTCTTGAAGTTTTGTCTCTAATTTCTTGATGAAGGTTTTCTCAATTCCAATCTCACCGAGAACTTGATCCATGGCCACAAAAATGTTTTGTAGTTCAGATGTCAAACACAAGGTAGTAGAATCCAAAAGATTGTTGTAGGTAGGTATTTCTTTTTGAAAGGAGACTTCTTTAATAATACCAAATATTTTCAGATGTTTTGCAAACTCAAGTATGTCATATTTGATCTCAGGGTATACAGAGTCATTTTCACTGATTTGTGTTAAAATCAAGGTATTTAGGTTTCCTGTTTTCAACATTTTCTTAATCAAGTCACCTTCATTTTTCTGTAAACCATTCATCATTAGATGTTTGAGGTTCAAACACTTCAGCAAGTTTTCCGATATTCTGCAGATACCATACTTTTGGTCCTTATGTTCAAAGTTTTGTGGACAGTTTATGGCTAGCATCTCAAGTTTTGAATTGTATTTCTCTACCTTTTGCTCCAAATCTAAAGGAGCACCTGACTGCTTTGTTTGTTTTGTTGTCTTCAATCTAGATGCTGCATTTCCAGGATGAACACTCTCCTTCAATCGAGGGGTTTTTGTTTCTTGAGAGGAATCTTTTGTTGAGGGATCAGAGCCTTTTGGATATTCATGCAGTGGTTTTTCATTTCTATCTTCATCCGATGGGGAATCCTCATGTGATGAGGAATCTTCTCCTGATGACGAATTTTCTCCTGATGAGGCATCTTCTCCTGATGAGGCATCTTCTTCTGAATCAGAATCTTGTTTTGCTTCATTCTGGGGAGCTTTGATACTAGCAATCAAAAGATCTAATTCAGAATGATTAGAATATTCCATATCAAAATTGAGATGTTTGTCACCAATATCCAGAAAGAAATGTTTCACATCAAGTTTCAGTGTTAAACATTTCAAACCAGTGCATAACATTGTCAACAGTGTTTTGCTCTCATCCCTGCAAAGATTGGACATTTCAACTATCATCAGGGCATCATCAGTATCATGAGTTGCTTTGAATCTGTATTTGCTTAGGTCTTCATTGGTTATATTGGCCAGAAGACCAACAAAAGCAGATGATGCTCCTTGTGCAGAAAGATTATCCTTGAATCTTTTCATTTCTTTGCTTTTGATACCAGCAAACCATTGTTGTCTGCAATCTAATGTTATTTTGTGAATTTGCAACCATATTTTGTGAGAAGGCTTTTGTGCCACTAGTGCTACTATAGTCCTCATATGTGTGTGAACACAATATATGCTTTCTATGGATGTATTTGTGAAATCTTCTTCATAAAATGATTCATACCAAATCTTTGTAGCATCTTTCTTTGAGGTTCCAGTTTCTTGACCTCGTTCAACTGCTTCAAATATACAGGATATCCACAATTCCCCATGAATTTTGGCTTTTATCAACATGGCAACTATCCTTGTGGCAGGTTTTCCCAGAAACCCACAAACATATTTGAGGAAATCTGGTTTGTTTTTCATAGACTCTACAAATGTATCAAATGACAGATCTTCTGAAGCGTGTTTTTCCTTTATGTATAGAGAGGCCAACATCTCTTGCATTGATCTATGATGGAATTTCCATTGGGCAGGGTTTCTTAGGGTTCCAGACTCCTCACTCTTCACCATCAGGCCAAAATGGTGTTCAAAAGGTGGACCACCAAACTTATAGTTATTGACTTTGGAATTTTCAAAGGCAAATTTGCTCAAATCCTTTACCGTCTTTGAATACTTTTCGGGAAGATTGGTAATATCCTTATACCCACTAATTTTGTCATTTGAAGAGCGTTGAACTTCCCTTTTCATAATCGTCAAGACTGCTTGATGTATTGTCTCAGTTTCGGTGAGTGGTAATTTCTCGTCTTGTTGTATCATGGTGCATAACACTGTTAGATACAGAGGATTTGATGTCAATTGCAACATTCTTTTTTTTGTTAACAATTTATTTAAAGCCTCCTCGCATTTCTCATTTTGTCCAAAAAACTTCTCAATGAATCTTCTTTTCATTTGCTTGTTGAATCCCTCTAGAACAAAGAAATATCCATCACATACATCATGCCTCAGTTCTTCACCATGTTCAGGGCGTGTTGTCATAATGATTGGGGTCTTTTCATGTGTCTGACCATTCCAATATTTCATTATCCAAGATCGATGAGAATCTTTCAGTTCATCAAATCCATCAAGTATTATACATACTAAATCAGGATAATCTCCTATGAAGTTTTTCAGGAGAACAATGTCATTTTTATCCATATTATCCTTAGATAACCAGCCTGTTTCTAACAATAAATCAACTATATTCAATTTATCTTCAGATTGGAGGGGTTTTAGATCACATAGATATATCAAACAAACCAATTGAAATTTGTTCAATGGATCACAAGTTTCAGGTGTTGCCCAATCAATGCATAATTTATGGCACAGAGTTGTTTTACCCATTCCAGGTTTCCCTTGGATAGCTGCCCTTTTTGGAAATTCATTTTGGTTGAGACAATCATTTAATGACAAAGTTTGTTCAGCCATAATATTTTGAAATGCATCTTGTCTTACGTATTCCATATCTGTGAAAACTTGGACAATTTCTTTTGAATATTTCCACTGTTGAAGTATGCTTGTGTACAGAAATATTTTTTTTCTGTACTTTTCCTTGAGGACGTTCGACACTGAATCTACAATGCTCTGATATCTTCCAATACCTAATGAAAAGAAATAAAGGAATGCTGTTATAAAAAGTTAATTTATTGCAAATATTAAATATACTGAAAGGCAGAACCTACAAAATTATCATTTATTTTCAAGATCATAAAAAACATAGGTATCAGAGATGCATCAACCCTCAACACTGGTAACTTACTGCACAACATTTACTCTGCACGATATTTATGAACAAAATATCACTGCACTAAGGCAAATTGATGCAGGGGTAAAAAAACACATAATAGTGCACATCTACTCCCTTTGATAGCTTATGTGTGTCAAGTATTATGAAACTGTCATCATTAATCTAGAATTGAGATGATGGGCTTGTGGCCTTGAAAATGTAAGATGGCAAGACTAAAAGAGACATAATCAATTGATAAATTAAGTATGTCTCTTTGAAAACTGTGCAGAATTTTGATTAAATTAGTTTCCATGGCAACCAATTTCCCTTGAAAGTAGTCATTTTTGTAATGTATTGGTACGTGTTAATGACCAACACATTCATGCCAAATATAAAATTCATTCACAAATAATACATGAACATGGATACAAAAATATGTAATTATGAGATAATTCTGAAACTTAGCTATATATGGCTAAAATTGCCCATATAACTGTTACCAGGGCAACCAAGAAATATGTTAATTGGCTAATTTTACCTCTGATCATAGATTCCATGTGTTTGCAAAGTTTAAGAATTCTAATACATAAAATATAGGTGTTATGGTGAAAAGTATATTTATTTTTAATATGCCTAAAAAATCATTTGGTTTAGACCATGCATTTTTGGTGACCATTGACTCCCAAAATAAGTCTCTTTCTAACTAATTATCTTGCCATTCTCTCTGAGGTTCACAATAAATCTCCTTTATTTAGAATATAAGGTTTAGATGACTTATTTAGTGTGAGGCTTTTTTTCACTTTTTGTTTACATACTTTGATCTTTGATTTCACATAATTGTCACTGTAATAATAATAATAATAATAATAATAATAATAATAATAATAATGATAATAATAATAATAATAATAATAATAATAATAATAATAATAATAATAATAATAATAATAATAATAATAATAATAATAATAATAATAATAATAATAATAATAATAATAATAATAATAATAATAATAATAATAATAATAATAATAATAATAATAATAATAATAATAAAATTTGTATAGCGCTGATACCAGACAAGTCTGTTCATAGCGCTGAGTTCAGGACATGCATCCTGAAGAGATGAGTTTTCAGCCTACTCTTAAACGAGGAGACTGACGTGCTTGTCCTAATATTAGTAGGCAAGGAGTTCCATAGTCGTGGACCAACAGATGAGAAGGCCCTGTCACCTACTGTCTTTAGCCTGGTATTAGGTACCTGTAGGTGGGTGCCATCATTAGATCTCAGACAGCGTTCACCTTCTTTAATCAGGAGTAGATCCCGTAAGTAAGGCGGAGCCTTACCATTAAGGGCTTTCCAGGTTAATAGAAGAATTTTAAAATCAATTCTCGCATGAACGGGAAGCCAATGCAGTTCCCTTAATTTTCCTGAATTGTGATCAAATTTCCTGATTTTTCCAACTACCTGTGCTGCAGAGTTCTGGAGGTATTGCAGTTTCCTAATGTCAGTTTTCGGAAGACCCGCCAGAAGACCATTACCATAGTCAAGGGTGGATGTTACGAAAGCATGGGTAAGTGTTACCGCGGTCTTCTCGTCTAGACAATGTCTGATGGCCGCCAGGTTCCTGATGTGATAATAGCCCTTCTGACACATTTTTCTGATCTGGGCCTTCATGTCCATGTTGGAGTCAAATGTGATACCAAGGTCAACAACTGACTGGCTAGAAGCAATATCAGAGTCACCCACTCTGATTGTGGTTGGGATACTGCTATGGGTGGTAGTACTGTACCTGTCAGTACATATGAGCATCTCTGTCTTTCCATCATTTATCTTCATCTTGTTTGATATGAGGAAGTTTCTGACTTCACTGACACACTCCTCCAGTTTGTGTCTGCTCATATCCACATGATGGGGAGAAGTGTGGTCAACAGGGATGTAGATCTGAGTATCATCTGCATAAATGTGATAGCTCAGACCATATTTTGCAAGTATATCAGATAGGGGTGTCATGTAAATGGTGAACAGTATAGGACCCAGGACTGAGCCTTGGGGAACCCCATATTTTAAGGATTTGAGACAGGATCTATGGATCCCCACCTTCACACATTGCTTTCTGTCCATTAGGTATGACCGAATCCAGGAGAGTGCATGACCTTTGACGTTGCATCTCTCCCTCAGCCTGTCCAAAAGGATTTGATGGTCAATAGTGTCAAAGGCAGCGGAAAGGTCAAGCAACAACAAGATAACTGCCATTCTGTTGTCAAGGCAACCCAGGATATCATTTTGCACTTTTAACAAGGCGGTTTCAGTGCTGTGATATTTTTGTAGGCTGATTGAAACTTGTCAGTAAGACCATTCCTTACAAGATGGGGGACTAGTTGGTCTGCAACCGCCCTCTCTGTTAGTTTAGAGACAAATGTAAGGTTGGAAACAGGCCTATAGTTTTTTTCAACCAGTTCTAGACCGAGTTTCTTCAGCAGGGGTGTTATGATGGCTATTTTCATATTCTCCGATACTGCTGATTCCATCAGTGATTTATTTATGATGGAAGTAATTACTGGCAGGAGGTCATCTAAGAGGTCAAGTAAGAGCCAGGTTGGAATTGGATCCAGGTCACATGACTTCTTTGCTGACCTTTTGACCAATTTCCGTACGTCATCAATGGTTAGGGGTGTGAACCTTTCCAGACATTTAGTACTATTGTTCGCAGTGTCACCTGGTGGCGAAATTTGGCCTGGTGAGGCGTTATCAATGTCCAGGCGGATTCTCTCTATTTTTTCAAGAAAGAATGTGTTGAACTTCTCAGCTTGAGTAATCTCACAGTCAGATTGGGGCATAGGCGTGTCCTTTTTCTTGTGCATGACTGTGTCAATGACTCTAAAAAGCTTTTTAGGGTCATGTTTGTTTTCCTCAACCAGGTTGGAAAAATATGATGATTGAGCAGTTTTAAGCATTGAGTTGTATTTGTTCCTCTGAGAGTTATACAGCTCCTTGTCAATTTGAGAGCCAGTCTTGCTCATTTTTCTCTCAAGCCTCCTCTTGAGAGATCTTTCCAGCTTTAATTGGTCACTCATCCAAGGTACAGGTTTGCGTTGGGTGACCATGGCCACCTTGATAGGTGCATGTTTGTCCATGAGTGATGTGAGTTCCCTATCATAAAAATTTACCATGTCCTCCAATGATAAATGTTCCCAAGTTGTGTCCCTGTCAGTTAGGGATTTGATGTCCCTTCTAAGGGATTCAAGATCTAATCCCTTGAAATTCCTAAATTTGATAGATTTTTTGGGGGGTTTAGGAGGTATAATATCAAGGTAAATCTTGATCATTTTATGATCAGATAGGTACTCATCTACCAGGTGACTCTTCATGAGCTTATTTCCCCTAAAGGTCATGATTAGATCAAGGGTGTTCCCTAACCTATGGGTTGGTTCCTGAACCCATTGTGTTAGATCAAAGGTAGATAGGATGTCATTAAACTTAATGACATCAGGCTTTAAGGGCAAGTTGACATGGAAGTTGTAGTCACCAAGGAAAATGACCTCATGACTAAAGGAACCATAATGTGCAACCAACTGGGTGAACTCATCATAGAACTCAGAGTAGGTATATTTATTCCGATCAGATGGTTCAGGTCTGTATATCACCACAAATGTTATCTTTTTTCCCTTCAATGTGATGGATGACTGCAGGTTCACAATAAATCTCCTTTATTTAGAATATAAGATTTAGATGACTTATTTAGTGGGAGGCTTTTTCTTACTTTTTGTTTACATACTTTGATCTTAACTGTCAAGAGTGTCGATCTAGATATATTTTTTTTTAATTATCAACCAATTACCCCCTTTATAAAGGCTTTGAGATATGAAACAAAAAAATAACTAGTAGTCCCCTTATAACGGCAGTTTTAAAAGCTAGCACTGCCCTACTGGCAGTTCAAATACTTGCTAGAAATGTCTAGAACATGTCCTTAGCCTAATCTGTGAGACTAAGATGTGGCCCTTTAACCCTGATGCAAATATAAATGAGTATTTCAAGTGCTTTGACACAGTATTAACAAATTTTGAAGTACTAACGGTGGAAAGACATGTTTAGAGCATGATAGAACATGAAATTTGTTAGTAGGAGATATGGCCCTTTTCTGCAATTTTGTTTTACAAAAGATTGAGGTACTAAAGGCTGATTATACATACTTGCTTCACAAGTCTAGAACATGCCCTCGACAATCAATAGTTGGAAATATGAACCTTCTACCCTGATAAAATCCAAACATTACATTGTGAATATCTGTGAGGAGATATGGCTCTTTCAATATTCAATATTTCCCATTCCAAGAGCTTTAGCACTGTCTCAACAAATATGAGGTGCTAATGGCAGGTGAGACATACATACGGGTCCTTTATCTTGATGAAGTTCACACATTACATTGTGAACATTTTAAAGCTTGTGGCACTGTCTTAACATATATGATGGGCTAACAGTGAGTCAGACATACTAACTACACATGTCTAGAACGTGCCAAAAAACCATCAATATGTGAGGCACAGTCTTTGAGTGGGATATATTGCCATTTCCCCCTGATTCAATATGGCACACTCTAAGAGCTGTAAGGGCCATTTTGACAAATTGTATTAATGTATAGCTATGCAAACTTGCTAGACATGTCTAAAACATGCCCTGAGCTATCAATGTGGATATGGCCCATTTTGGAAAAACCCTCAAATGTCAAAAAAACTTTACTCTCATTGTCATGTGGTCATAATCACATTATTGGTTACACAAATGACCTGATTTACTCATATATTCCAGTTATGACTTCTATGTTGAAAATGTTTTGAATTCTTTCTTAAATGTTTCAGGAAATGTTCTTTGATATCAACCTTGACACTTCTTGTTTATTACAATGGTATTGCAATTAATAAACTATGTTTAAATTTAGACATTTATTACCCATGGCTCTAACATATTACCTTGGGAATCAGGTGCATTTCAATGTATTACTTACTACTATACTATTCCATGATACTTCATATACAACTTTTTTTGCATGTTCAGGGCGGTCACCTTATTTAATAAAATTACAAAACCAAAATCAAACACATTTAAATTAAACATATTAATGTTTATTTCAAGTAGACTAACTCAGATTCACTGATCATTAAGCATAGTTGTTTTTATGCTGATCATGACCTTGACCTTGACCCAAGGTCATAAAATGTGTACCAAAATAAATTATCATGAATATTTACATATATTTACATAATATCAAAATATTAGGATTTAATCTTCTCTGATTTGTAAAGAATTTGATTTGGAATATTTTGGAAGTTGTGACTTATATGGCCTTTAAGTAGGTCATTGTGACCTAGTTACATATATATTTCTAAAAATCATCAACTAAGATATTGTGTAAGAATAATGTAGGGAGAATAGATTCTATTTGTAGTGTTTTGCAAAATATCACATTTAGCTGAATTTGAAAACTGGGTCCAGTGACGAAGATTGCTTAAGCTCACCCAATATCAAATTTATCTCAGCCTTGTGCTGTCCATGACCTTGACCTTGACACAAGGTCACAAAAATTCCAACTGAAAAAAATTCCCAGGCCCACATCTTATCATGTTATAGTATATATTCCATGTGTAAAGGAATGATGAAGAAAACAAGGTGCGGACGCGGCGGAAACGGAAGACGTGGCGGGAACGGAGCAAGTACATGAAGTCAGCTTGTGCTAACATAATGAAATGTTATGAAATACAAACTTTTTGGGGAAGAATTCTCTCTCTCATCAATACCATATCCAGGTAGAGCTGGCTCAGAATGTTGTAACTCTGCAAAACAATCAATTTTAATCTTTTTACATACATTAGTGATGACTATTTGTATCATAAAGAGCTGTTTCTGGTGGCTGAGTGAAAAAAGAGAATATGAGCATTCTCTAAGGTAATTTAATTTAAATAATGAAACATAAAGATTATTTGATGTCAGGGGTTGCAGAGCTTTTAAAATTGGCATTTTCTTGTTTAAATGAAATTATTTAAATCACTCGTGTAGTGAAACACGCACTTTTGTCAGAAGGTGTCTCTTTTTCTTCAAGTAGAGCTTGAAATTGCACAGAATGTTGTAACTCTGCAAAACAATTAATTGTAATCATTATACATACACTAATGAGAATTACTTGTATTCATAAAGAGATTGATTGTGGTTTTGCATTCTTTCAGGTGATTTAATACGATTACTGAAGCAGTAGATTATATGATGTAAAGCAGGGTTCCAGTGCTTTGAACTTTGCATGATTACAAGTCTTTCTTTATTGATAAATAGCCACAGCACCATTATGAAATAGGTAAATAAGTAACATGTTTCTGTTTGAAAGGCATCAATATTTATGGAAATATCATTTAGGTAAGCTTTATATGTATGTTATAAAGACGGTTAGAGGTCACACCCAATAAGTCACAGCCAGAGTAATGATCTTTTATGACTAAACCAACAGATGGTGCATTAGGTCTCATCATAAAATAGTGACATTCTGAAATTTTGGAATCTTAGCAACAGTCAACATTTAAAACAGCTGTGATCCTCTGTATTAAGTGTCCCTGTTCCCCCAAATGTTAAATGTAGTTCATATTATGCACACAAATCATGATTATAGCAAATGTATATGATTCCATTTATCTTCATCCAATCTATCAAATAACAACATTCTTTTAATACAACATTAGATTAATTTTTATTCAAACTTTATTGAATATCATTTAGATCACTGTAATGCCAGTCTAACTTTTTTGTTATTTCTGACCCAAAGAAGCCTTTTCAGTGGTATGGTCTCTCTCTCTTGAAAGATATGTAAAAGCCTTAAAGTTTCATTAAAGGGTTCAAAAGTAGAGATACATATTCACTGTATGGACATAAATTTAACAATTTCCAGAAATAAGCGATATAAATGTGAAATGGTGTTTTTACGACCCTTTCAGTAACTATGGCCATATCAGGTCGACTGTCAGACCATTTTAACCAGTGTGAAAGTAACACTGTTGGCAGTGGGAGTTGAACCCACTTCCTCCCGTCCTTCACTTATATAACCAACAAAGATCCTACGCTCTACCAACTGTGCTAGTGGGGCCAGTATAATTAGCAAAATATCATTTATATCCACCAAATATTAGTTATCCTTTCTGTTCTCACAATGAGCCATTGTAATATTGAAGAAGTACAAAGTACCAATCTATTTATTTGATAATCCAATCAGTTATCAATAAATAGGTGAAATGTGAATTTATTTAATGATTAAAGTTAAGTTATTGCGATGTCAAAAACTATCATACTACTTACTTTTTCGATATACCTTCAATTTCTGAGCAGCATCAATTAAGTTTTCCTTCTTCAAAGCACTAATGATTTCTTTTATTTTGTCTATATCCTCTGCATTCCCTTTTGATATCCACCACATGTGAACAACCTTTGTGCACTGATCTTTTATACGACTTGGATTTTCTTTTTCAACAGCTTCAATATCATGCTCCTTCATCCCAAGACACCTCATTATATATGGCCATTTTGTCAAAGCACTGCTATTTGAGAGTATTCTTGCCACTTCGTAGTCAATACGTGACTCTAGCTGTAGGGTTTCATCTAAAATATCAACAATCCTACATGTTATTGGGATATAAATAGAATTTCTTGTATTGATCTAAAATGTTTACCTCAGTATGGATTTTGATTTGGTCTTTGCCAGTATGAGCATAATCAGCTATAATTAGAGATTGCATATGAATTTTTGCCAAAGAATGTTACATCAGCTCAAATGAGCTCAAGTATGCTAATGCAGTTTTTACTGAATTAATAAAACATTAATTAAACATATATTACTTTTTACACCTATAATTGACAATATGATTACATAACTATTATAAAATTAATAACATATATGATGAGTAAAAAAGATTTTTGTAACAAAAGGCCGAGATCTAGGCCATGGTAAATAGAATATATGTTACAGTAGAACTTGAATTCTCACATAAGGGAAAGTTCTGTAGTGCATTTTACAAAATTATTTTTTAGTTTAAAAACAGGTAAGACATGTTTTAATAATGCAACTTTTTCTAATAATAATTTCTAAAACACATAAAATTTAAGAGATTTCTAATTAAGATTCGTATATTGATAATCCAGTTTTGAAATCTTGTGCAGATACTTAAAATTTTAGTTTCAAATTGGGGTACATGTTATCTTGGAATGCTTTTGCCATTTTTGTTAATGCTATTTGAAACGCTAGTTTTCAGTTGAATTCAAAATATTTTAATGGTAATTATATGAAATTTCCCATATCAATAAAAATGGTATTTCAGAGACTATGATTGTTTCATATTGTCTATCTCAGATGCAAAAGTGCAGGACAGTCCAGAAGGCATCTGTCTGCTCTGATAAAGCCTAAACTTTGGCCAAACCCTACAAAAAATATTGTTGTACATACCTTTATTCCTGGCCATTTTTGCTGCAGTTTGGAAGGGTCCCAATATCTAAAAAAAATGATCGAATAAAAAATAATTGGCACAATCCTACTCTTAGGTAGATATTAACCTAATTCCTAAGGTTTTAAGCATAGATTGACTCTCTCATTAATATTTTCTTATCCTGATACCAATTATATGCAGTCATTTGATCTCTGTATATTTGTTAATATCCATCTGACATGTATTATAAGAAACTCTAAATAGAATATTGATTCAAAATGTTTTCATTCAGAAATAAAGGAAGTGTTGTTATCTAGCGTTTGGCTATCTGTGGGGACTTGGGGGACTAAGATGGGGATACTCGCTGGCCATGAAGTCGGGCCTATCTAGCTGCCTATCATACCTGTCGTAAGATACAAGAATCACTGCAGAGTCGAATGTAGGTGCGTACAATGGTCACTTTTATAGGGTGCACAACAACATACATAAGCAGACTAGACTAAGCATGACATGAGTGAGATACTTGTGAGTGTGATACCGATAGGAACTCTCTGGGGCATATGGCCCGGTATAAGATAACGAGATCTGACTGGCGTGGACCTTATGGTATATGGAATACTGTGCGCTGAGTGTCAATTCTGGCCCCTTAAGTAGGTGCATCTATGGATCCATAATGAACTGACCCATACTGCTCATCTCCGATTTGTGTTTGATCCTCTCTATGATACAAGTAGCCCTCATCATGAAATGACTGAAATAATGTTTTAATATATAAATCCTTAAAAAAAAACACCTTAAAAACGACCTTTGGTTTTCTTGAGTTAATAAAATGATGTCTTCAAATGAAGTGAATACAAAAGATACTTAAGATCTATATGTATCAATGGAAATTATTATATATGCATCTTTTGTAAGACAATACCATATCCAGGTTGGTTCTTGTGACCTTCAAGATTGCTTAAGGTCACACAATATCAAATTTATCTCAGCACCCTGACAGGTAGCTACACCCCATTACCACAAGTTTCCAGAGAGTGGAAGTTCCCTACCCCCTCTATCGGTTCTTTTTCCAAATATTAACTTATATAGAAGCAGTGATGTGGCTGGCAGCAAATGTCATCACCTCTTTTTTTTCTCTGTGGGGTACTTTTCACAACTTGTCACCTCTTGGTGTATGTAACAAGGAAATCTTTTTTTTTAAAGAATTTGTATACAGTTTCCTTATTGAAAATGATATTTATATTTTCTCATGATTTTGAAGTTGACGTAAACGTAGACAACACTGACTGGCATATATTCTACATTTGCAAAAAAAAAAACATTTCAATTCTATGTTAATTTCTGCAGTTGAGGTGTCCGCCAGTCTGGTCTGTGACACTGACAGCCAGGTCCATGATCTGCAGGCCCCTCAGAAGAAACTATCTGTACTATGATACCCACCAAAATTCTGTGTTATAATTCTTTGTTATAGTACCCACCAAAATTCTGTGTTATAATACCCACCACTAATTGCAATGTGTTTATTTGATTTCACACACAAGAGAAAGTCTCAACCACTCTCTTAGTATTAACCTATATAAAAGTAAGTGATATTACCCTGGCTGCATGTGGTGGAGGCCGAGACATGTGTGACCTAATTCCCACACCTTAACACTGGATCGGCACCCTGCAGTGTTGAAATTCAAAACTGCTATAAATTTGTCACATGTACACAACAACACTGCTACCAGGGGCGGATCTAGGATTTTTTACTACTAAAGTAAGGGGTTCCAGTCCCATAATGTAATGGGCTCCAGTTCCCAAAAGCCCCCTAGCCACACACCCCCTTGGGGGGGATGCTGAAGCCCCTAAAGCTCCCTCCTGGATCTGCCAATGGCTACACATGTGGGCTGGGTGACGTCAGATATTTACACTATGGCTCTCGTCGTCTCCGTCTGCTTAGTAACAGTCTGTGATAACAGAGTCTTTTTTATAACATAAATTTTCCTACTGGTTTAAGACCTGTATACAAAAAAACACTAGAGTTGACTTTAAAATCCTTCTTACAATCTGGAATGCTGTACATGGTAAAGCACCGCTTTACCTGCGTAACCTACTCCTAGTGAAAAGGGGTGACAGGGGCTTGAGGTCCAATATATATAATATCTTTATTTCGCACATAAACACATGGCAATTTGGGAACTATTTACAATGGAAAGTGTGTTTACAAACATTAATTGACAGTTATATCATAAATTACATCAATTACATCGTCATGACTTAAAATATCACATACTCTAAAACCATCTCTAATTTTAATCATCTCATTCAGAACACTTATATTGCACATCAATGTTTCATTTACACCTGAGTGCCATTGCTGACCAATGCATTGTGGCATACATCTCATATCAATATTATAATTAAAAACAATATCACAATAATTAATAGAACTGTTCGACCATGGATTTAGAATAGCAATTTTAGCCACACTACTCAGTACCGGCGATTTGTGATCCATGGCCTTCTGTATAAATTTCATAAACCTCTGCCTCAAACTCAACTCAAGTGGCACACTGTTGGACAGTAGAGCCACCACATCACAATGTGTGAGAGGCGATAATTTCCATACTTTCCTTAGAGCTTTTCTCCAAGCCACACATAATTTTTTCACTTCTTTACTTTGGAGTGACCACAGAGGAGCACCATAAAAAGTACAACAATATTGTTTGAACAGTTTACACAATATAAAAGAATATATTTGACCAAAGTCTGCCATCAATATATTAAAACTTCTCCAAAATTTGGCAATAGCATCAATAGCCATAGAACCTTTGTCATTTGAACTAATATGATGACCCAGATGAACAGCTTTCTGTACACTTTGTAGCACCACATCATTTACAATTATATGTCTGTTATCTGGTTTACATTCACGTCCTCTGAATATCAGAAATTGACTTTTAGCACCATTAAACATAACATCATATTCATCAGCATAGTCTTCACTAATCTTGACTAATGTGTTCAGTGCTGATAATGTGGGGGTAGCCAGAGCCATGTCATCAGCATACCCAAGACCACCAACATAGTGATTACCCATGTAACAACCGGCACCACTCTCCTCCAATCTACCGAATAAGCCGTCCATATACACGGAAAACAGAATTGGGGAAAGAATAGCACCTTGTTTAACTCCATTCATGCTCCAAAACTAGAAGATACACTGCTACCCCATTTTACCTGGAGTCTTTGTTTTGTATACATGTACAACAATAATCTTAAAACTAATGGTGACATATCCCTTTTTAAAAGTTCATTAAAAAGCTTACAGTAATTCACTCTGTCAAAGGCCTTAGAGGCATCAAGTAAGAGTCCATACACATTATTGCCATTTGCATTGTAGTGATTAATTGTTTCCTGCAATACATATGTACAATGTGTTGTGGACAAATTTTGTTTAAAACCAAATTGCATATTGGATGTAATTAGTGCATCCTGCTCTTTAATAATAATTATCATATCAAACAATTTAGCAATGATACTGCTCAGGGTGATTGCCCTGAAATTGTCAGACGTACAAAGCAACTGCTTCTTGTTTTTTGGTATGGGCACCATAGTACCAATTAACATTGATTCAGGACTATACCCATGAGTTAACATACTGTTGAACACCAATGTCAATAAGACATAGAGCACCCTAGGGCCATGTATTATATGGTCGGAGTTAAGACCTTCCTCTCCATCAGACTTCCCTAACTTTAGCTGCTTAACTCCTTTTAAAACATCATCAACATTTACATTAAACATTACATTTTTGGTAATACGTTTATCAATTTCAATTTGCAAACTGCACATATCATTATCATTATATGGCACACTGTTATACAAGTTATCATATTTATCACAGAATAGTTGCGAAATATTTTCATCACCCACAACACCATCAATACTGGAGGGTATGAATTTATTCCTTCCCTTAATTCTACCAACCTCTGCAAACAGATCCCTTGATCTATTCTCAGTTATAGCTTCAGCCATATTGGTCATGCGGATAGTGTCAGCTTGTTTCATTACTTGTCTCACTGCTCTGTGATACTGAGCCCTAGTGATTCTGCGCATTTCTGTTACCTCCCCCTGATGGGGCTGTCCTAGAGCGTGCCACTGTCTATGCCAGAACAGCGCCTCACGTTTGAGGTGTTCCACATGCTGGGACCATCCTGGCACCTTTCTCCTGCCACCAGTGGGCTCATCAGGGGGCGCCACTGACGGTATACAACTAGAAGCCTCAATACATGCATGTATAATATCATGATATAATTTACAGAGATTATCTATGTGCTGCTTGCAGCGATTGTCCCTGCACTGAAATACATCTTTATCATAGCATATATTATTTAGCTTACATTCAAGATCAGTTTGGTATTGAACAATTTGCTCAGCCCAATGATGGTACTTGCCTGATAACTCTTATCACTAGGCTGAAGACAATGGGTGAGAGGGCTTTCTCATCAATTGGCCCGAGTCTATGGAATGGACTGCCTAGTAACATCAGAACTAGTGACTCACTTGCCTCTTTCAAGAGTCGACTGAAAATTCATCTTTTTAAAAAGCACATCCTGAACCTAGTGCTATGAACAGACTTGTCTGGTATCAGCACTATAGAAATTTTATTATTATTATTATTTATAATATTATTATTATTAAGCTGTGGGTTTCTTGCTTCTGCCCTTATTGTTCATCATGTTCCCTTCCATGTCTACATGTATCCACAGGTAAATTCTTTATATCATGATTTTTGTTTCTTCCGAGTCTTAAGAAATTTCATAAATATACACCTATTTCCTATTTACTGGAAATGTGTTTAATATTTTGATTTATCTAATATTTCACATGGTAAAGATTTTGCAGTATATTATTTTGATATCTATTTATCAAAACTGTTAATCCCATGATAAAATATGAACCAGGGTAGATAGGCAACAATATACCAAAATTATTAGTCCCATGATAACAATGAACCAGGGTAAACAAATATCACTCCTATGATAACAATGAACCAGGGTATATCATTATTCATCCCATGATAACAATGTACCAGGGTATAAAAGGTAACAATATACCAGAGAAGACAGACTAATGAGACCAATAATATGTCGAAATAATATGTCGAAATAAGCAACAGATTATGACAAATTTGTGGGAAAAAACAGGAGAAAATCGGGCAAACAAACCCCCAAAAAATATACTGTGGGTTACAGATTGATCATGTTTGGGAAATCTTAAGTAACAGAGACATTTTATAATCATTTTATGAACCACACATGGATGGTGTAGATGGCGTATACGAGTGACAATACGCACGCTCATCGATCACACCATGACCTAGATGATCACCAAGGCTGAGAAGATCGAGCCCCAATGAGGGATGAGCAGAGTAGGTCAACTTTATTATCGATCCTGACGCGTACCTACTTAATGGGGCCACGGGCCGTGGCGCAGTTGGTTAGAGCGCCAGCTTATTAGCACCAGTTCCTCTGTGGTGATCCAAAGGTTGTGAGTTTGAACCCCGGCCATCGCCGGGATTGAACTTGTGATACAATTTCCCACATGAGCTGAGGCCCATGCCTAAAGGGTTAACCCGTTGTCCTTGTAAATCTGTGACCGGGTGGGTTGTCATGTCAAGGACCTGCGACATGACAATTCAGTGTGGCAGCACTATATCTGCTACAAGTAGGTCTCATCACGAAATGACTGAAATAATGTTGAAAGTGATGTAAAACCCCAAACAAACAAACAAACCTACTTAATGGGCCAGAAATGACACTAGGCGGCCAGTATTCACATGCTATATGGTCAACGTCAGCCTGCACTCTGACTGAATTCTGCTGCCATCGACGTTATCTTGTACTTGGCCGCAGGCCTATCAGAGTTCCTAACGGTATGCCACTCATGAGTATTTCACCTTAATAAAAGTGATCTCTGTACACGCATATATGCATACATCTGACTCTGCAGTGATTCTTACACCATCACGTAGGTATGTTAGACAGCTAAATAGGCCCGAGCTCACAAGCAAGCGAGTATCCCCATATGAAGTAGATATCCCCAAGTCCCCATAGATAGCTAGAATATAGATAACAATAAAAGATAATAATTCCTGGATATGTAAGAATATCTTATTTGAATTCATAAATTTATAACCCATTGATTTCATTATTTATAATCTTTACTCAGGATACCTTTTTCAACCTGGTCTGTTTTTTGGCCTCCCGAATAAAGTCTAATTTTGGCACATTCTTTTGGCATTACTTTTAATTTAAAATTCTTATTCAATTATTCAATTATTCCAATAATTATTTCAACTGTGTGAAGAATTATTCTTGAAAACTTGCCAGATATTCTAATATTCTTTTCAATTGAGTGAAACATTCCTGGAAATTTGCCAGATATTTTAATACTCATTTTAATTGAGTGAAACATTCCTGGAAACTTGCCAGATATTCCAATACTCATTTAAATTGAGTGAAACATTCCTGGAAACTCGTCAGATATTCCAATATTCCTTTAAATGGACTGAAAAATTGTAACCTACCAGTTATTCCTGTATTCATTTAAATGGACTGAAAAATTCTTTGAAACCTGCCAGATATTCAAATATTCATTTTAATGGACTGAAAAATTCTTTGAAACTTGCCAAATATTCTACTTCTCATTTACATGGACAGAAAAAAATTCTTGGAAACATGCCAGATATTCAATTTTCGTTTCAGTTTAGTGAAACATTCCTGGAAACCTGCCAGATATTCCAATATTCATTTAAATTGCCTGCATTACTATTAAAGTAGAAAAATTCATGGAAAATTGCCTAATATTCCAATATTCATTTACATTGACTGAAAAATTCTTAAAACTTGCCAGATATTCCAAAATACATTTAAAAGGACTGAAAATTTCCTTGAACACCTGCCAGATAATCCAATTTTTATTTAAATTGACAACTGCATACAAATTAGTAAACAGAGCACACAGAAATTAATCTTTGCTTTGCTGTCTTTGCTTTAATCGTTTTAAAATTGCTGGCATTAATATTTAAATTGACAACCTCTTGGAAACTTGCCAAATAGTTCCAATATTTCTTTAAGATAATCGCACACAATACATTACACCAGGCCCATCATAATTTAATCTCTATTTGCTTTAGATATGCCAAATTTGCCGGCATTTGGCAAGAGTTTATAAATGTGCAAAAATATAATTACACAATGTGAGAACTCAAAGAGATGACCGCGGCAGACATGTTCACCTCCTCAACCCAGCCAAAGAGCATCCTAATCATGGTTGATTGAAAGAAATGCACTCACTGTTGCATTCAGTACAACACACTGTCCTTTTTTATGATAATTTTGCAGGCAACATTTTGGTCGTTCACTTCCCATAAATGATTTTGTCTGCTTTGCCACCAAAAACTTCTTTGCGTTCATCTATAGACCAGAACACTCTGATGGGAACAGGTAAACTTCTATGAATTCTTTCCAAACTAGGAAATACCCTTGATCTAATAATGACATTCAGGGTTAACAAGATGGTTAAGAGTCACCTGGTGGATTTATACATATCTTACCATAAAATGATTAGACTATGTCAAAAAAAATCCAAAAAGTACTGAAAAATCCAAAAAGTACAGGAAAAGGCACATGTGTGGAAAAGGCACATGTATGGAAAAGGCACATGTGTCCCAACGCAAACCAATGCCCTAGATGAATGTCCAGATAAAACTTGAAAGGTCTCTCAAGATAAAGCTTGAGAGGAAAACGAAATAAAAAAACCTCCAAATTGTTAATGAATTATATAACATTCAAAGAAATAAATATAATTCCTTATTAAAGTCATCTCAATCCACATATTTTTGAAATTTGGTTGAAAAACACAAGAATGACACAAACAAACTTTTTAAAGTCATTGATTTGATCATGCACGAGGTTAATGACACACCGAAGCCCCAGTCAGAAAGTGGGACTTCCAAAGCAGAAAAGCTGGAGAAAATTGAAAAATCCAGAAAGACATGGACAACTTACCTGTTTGCACAATTTCTCCACTAGATGGCACAACAAACAATGGCATTCAGTCTCTACCTACCACCTGAGTACTTGATAAGATTGTCCCCCTAACAACACAAATGTACACAAATCGGTAAGAAAGGAAGCAAATAAGTCATGTGAACCTGACCCTATCCCTACTTGGCACATGACCCCATTGATGACCTCTTGCTAATTATTAATGCCATTATAAACAAATCACTGTCTGACTCAGCAGTGTCAGTCAATATGAAAATTGCTATTATAGTACCACTCTTGAAGAAACTAGGTCTGGAACCTATTGAGAAAAATTGCAGACCTGTCTCAAACCTGACCTATATCTCCAAACTTACTGAGAGGGCAGTGGCTAATCAGCTTGTTCCCCATCTTGTAGGAAATGGACTTACTGACAAATTCCAATTAGCCTAGAAGGAGCACTGCCTTCCTGAGGGTACAGAATTATATCCTACGCAAACATGACAACAAATAGTCAGTAATTTTGGTCTCCTTGCTGATCTCCCACAATCAGATATTAAGAAGTTGCAGTATATGCAGAATTCTGCAGCACGGGTAGTGGGAAAGATCAGAAAGTTTGATCATATATCAGAAAAACTGAAAGAATTGTACAGGGTCCCTATTCATTCTAAGATAGATTTCAAAATTCGCCTCATGACATGAAAGGCATTAAATGGTAAGTTACCTCCTTATTTGTGTGACCTACTACTATTGAGACAAAATGATAGATACCTAAGATCTAATGATAGTAAATGCCTATCTGTCCAGGTGACTTGCCTTAATACGGTGGGCGATAGGACCTTTTCCTGTACTACACCTAGACTATGGAATACCCTGCCTTCTGATATCAGGAGTAGTCAATCAGTCAGTACTTTCAGGAGTGGACTGAAAACACACCTTTTCAGAAAGTATCTTGAGTCTGGTATAAGTGCTAGTAGAAAAGGCAAGGATCAC
The DNA here is from genome assembly GCA_949316495.1 of Amphiduros pacificus. Taxonomy (NCBI): domain Eukaryota; kingdom Metazoa; phylum Annelida; class Polychaeta; order Phyllodocida; family Hesionidae; genus Amphiduros; species Amphiduros pacificus. The sequence goes on from OX439011.1 coordinate 1,742,113, forward strand.
AAGAAAAGAGCTTGACGACGATCACAGTCCTGACCAAGACCAACAACGGTTTCGATTTGGTTCGATCTCTTTAGTTGGATGGGGACTGACTGCGTTATCCTAATTCTTGTTCATATTGGATCTTGGGGAGGTGACAGCACCTCTGGAGGTGCTGTTCCTTCACTTGTAGAAAACCTCCAGACCTCCAAGAACACCTCCAGACTGGTGTTCTTGGTTTATGTGAGCTCCCGGGTGGAGGTGCGATTGAAAAACCTCTGTTTTGTGGGCTTTGCACGGGTTAAAGATGAGTTGTAAAGTGTTCTACATATGTTGTAGAATATTCTGCAATTTTTTGGGAGGTTTTTTCGACTTTTTGTCGATTTGAAAGTGTTCGATCTCTGATCTGTAATTCTTTTGAAATTTACGGACCCTCTCCCGGATGGCCTCCAGACTTGTTTGTTTATTTTTTGCTGCATACTGCCCCGGCGCAGGGTAGGAATGTCCAGTTTTTAGCTCTGCTGAGACTTTAGCTCGCAGAGCTTTAGGAGGGGGAAAATGTCTGTCCGTCTGTCCGTCCCTCTGTCCGTCTGTCAACATTTCCGTCTGTCAACATTTGTGACCTTGAGGTCACAAATTTTGTACTGAGCATATCTCAGCAACCACTTATTACAGGATATTAAAACTTGGTATGCAGAAATGTCGTATGTTAAAGCTGTGCCTTGTCATACAATTTTAGTCATGTGACCTTTGACCTTGACACATTGACCTTGAATTCAAAGTTTGTGAACATGCCACTTCACAACCATCAGAATTGAATAAAAAACACTTCATATCTGTTATATACTAACACTATGTTTAAAAATCTTCTCCTCCAAAACTACCAGTAATATTTGTTTCATATTTAATACAGAGGTAGATAGAGAGTTGAAGATTCAGATTCCTTCAAATCATAGTGATGTCACCATTGACCTTAATGCGGTGACCTTGATGTCACAAATTTTGTAAGGAGTATATCTCAGCAACTACTTATAAGAAGATATTAAAACTTGGTATACAGAAATGTCTTTGGTCATAGCCGTGCCTCATCATACTTTCTTAGTCATGTGACCTTTGACACTATTTTAAACAGAGCTAGATAGAGAGTTGAAGATTTAGATACCTTCAATTCTCAGTGATGTCACCATTGGCCTTAGTGCAATGACCTTGATGAGCATATCTCAGCAACCACTTACAAAAAGAAATTAAATCTTGGTATACAGGAATGTCTTAGGTCATAGCCGTGCCTCGTCATACTTTCTTAGTCATGTGACTTCTGACCTTGACACATTGAATTCAAAATTTGTGAACATGCAACATCTCAAGCATTAAAAGTGAATAAAATCTAGTTCATATCTGCTATATATCAACACTCTTTTAAACACCATATACATTTTATACAGATTTGACCCTTGACCTTGATTCTGTGACTTTGACCTTTGTATTATTGTGCAGGCCATAGCTCATGAAACATGAACTGGAAATGTGACCTTTGACCTTGACACATTGACCTTCAATTCAAAATGTGTTTACTTGCAAAATCTCACAACCATCAAAAGTGAATAAACATATATCAATGGCCTTTGACCTATGCATATCATTGCTTTTTTGTAATGTTTTTGAACATGATCATTTAAATCCTTTTCAAGAGCAGAATTGAGCAGATAGTGATTTTGACCAATAAATGCATGTTACATATCAAATTTGGCCCCAACTTGTTATCTTGATTCTCATTGGCTATGTTATTCAAAATGGCAACCCCCTTGACAACTAAGTGATAGCTATTAGATTTTTGAAAAAATCACAAAATTTTGTGCATGGGTGAAGATGCGATAGTCTATAATGTGACTATGTGATTTTTTGTCATGTTTGCTGATACATTGGGGTGGTTATCTTCCTTGCTTGTGTTGTTTCCAATATATCCTCTTTCTTGAGGTGTGTTCCTCCTAATGTATCCTAGGTGTTCGTTTATACATTCTTTAAACGTCCTATAAGTTTCCCCTACATACTGTTTCTTGCAGATTCTGCATGTTATGAGGTAGACTAGGTTTCTTGTGTTACAGGTATATTTTTCTGGGGCTTTATATTCTCGTCCAGTTACTGAGCTTTTCACAGTTTTGTGAGTTTTCCAGGAGAGGCAAAATTGGCATCTCCAAGGTCTTCTGCATGCTGGTGCAGTCGGTGAGTAGTAGTCACAGTTTGGTTATGGCATGCTGCTCTGACCAGTTTGTCAGATATATTTTTGGGGCGTCTGAATGCCACCAGAGGCTTCTCTGGGAAGGCATCCTTGTGGGTGGACAATTGAAGTAGTACTTTTGTTCTGGTATCAGTGCTAGTGGTACTTTTGTTCTGGTATCAGTGCTATATAGATTTTATTTTTATTATTATTTATTATTATGTCTAGACCTGTCAATGTGAGAGCATAAATCTGAGTTCCTATCCCTAATGAGTCCCTAAAAGTCGAAAATAAATCATTTTTTTAAAAAACATACTGACTGATATGAGAATTGAGAGTACTAAAAGGAATTTTGATTGAGTAATTGGGCCTGAGACATACTTGATTTAAACATTTATATTTCTCCATTAGTTACCGTACTTACTCTTATATTAGACGAGGTTTTCGTACCCAATGTTTGGGGGTCGTCTTATACACGAGAGCAACCTGTTGACGGGGATTTACACCAAAAACTTACGGCACTACAAATTACGGCGTATTTTGTGATAATATTGGGTAAATACCTTTATTTATCATTTAAAACGCAATTAAAATCAATCTGTTACATCCGATATCTGTTATTTCGAAAATGAAAATACGAACATCTTATTTACGTTTCACTGTAAATACTCGTGTATAAGACCTTTAAGGTCTTGCATCGTAAGCGTTTTTTTTGGGTTTTTTACGTTTCACTTTTAAAATGGCCGCCAAGCTTGAATGGTAGCAGACCGTTATCTCGAGAAAAAACAACTCATCTTATAGTCGGGAAATCTATTTTTCAATAGTCAGTCTGCGTAGGGTAAGAATATTATACACGAGTAAATATGGTCCTTAAAACTAATCACCAGAACTTGCAAATACCACATCCTGGCTGAGGGTCAAATAAACATAATCTAGACATGTCAACCAGGTATATCTAAGGCCCTTTTAATCAATCAAATTTCCTTAAGATCGTTTAAAAAGCCTTTGCAGGTTATAAATGCACAAAATATGGATTTATTATGGAAAACAGGATAAATCCACTTTTTAACAGGGTATACATCCACATTTACATTCTCTCATATCCTATAAGTGTACAGTGTCAATGTCAAAATATGAAAGGCATCCCCTCAATAAATGACAGATACTGAAAAAATGAATAATCAATTTTGGAATCTTGGGAGGAATAGAAAGACACTATGGGTGAAATAAACTGATTGACAGAAAATAAGATAATTGATACATGCAAGACAAATTTTAACACACCAGGTGGCAGCAGTGAGAATTGGATTTTATTTAAACCTTTCAGGATGATCTGCATTAAGAAAATGTATTGTAACCCAACAGAAGTTTAATCTAAGTTTAAATAAAGAGGCTTTATTGGTATCATAAAGGGGGTTGATTGCCCGTATGTGGAGCAGCAACACAGGTACTGGGGAACTGGTAAGACTGGGAGATCCAATATGCCAAGATATCAACAACCATCTACTAACTAGCACAAATACCAACTTCCACTAATATACTCATGGCCTTAGATTATTAGAAGGGCATATATGTCTACCCTTACTCCATAGACCAAATTGAAAAAAGAATTTTTCTTTAGCCCTGTTCTCTTAATCTGAACAGGTCCATGCATTTTGTCTTTTCTCTATGCTAACAACTTTATCCATAAACAGGCTAAACATGCTAAACAACATAACTGTGTGACTTCCTTACTTTTTACCGTTCTGTGCCACACTGTGATCTAAAATGCAGAGCCACGGAGAAAGCGTTTACCTAAATTTGTTTATAACTATTAACTTCCTTATTCCTCTTAATATGTTTAAAAAGTGACAATTAATTACATCTCTGGTTTCAATTTTATATCAGGACAACACAATCATAATTGCTTTTCTGTCCTGTCACTATTTGACAAATATATCATGTTATTTAAGTTTCTGTTTGTCAAACGTCTATCATTTAATTTGAGAATACATATCCTGGAGTGTAACTGAAAGAAACATTTATTTTTCTATGAGCCTTTCACCAAATTATCTATACCAAATTCACTTTCAGTAAATTTATAACCAGTCTGACCATGTCCTTCACACATTCAACAAAGACACAAATGCATGACCTAAATTTGATACAATAACAAAGTAGTCCTTTCTTTTTCTTATCTTTGTTTGTCAGGAAAACTTAAATGTTAACAATTGCATCTTAAATTTAAAATTTCAGTCTCAAAGTAACCACTGTTAGCAGTTTTATTTGAACCCTCTAACCTGTGCCCTTATCACAAACATTTTTACCTAAATTTGATAAATAACAGAGTGGTCCTTTCTTTTTCTTCTCAAAATATCAGACCTCTGTTTTTTGTAAAACCCAGTGAAATATTTCCTTGATTTTAATTCCTAAGAACCTTTAGATATCTTGCATTGTTATTTGATATACCATTCTTTGATAAATTTAATTCTATTCACACTTTGTTCAGTGTGGTGATAATTTGATGTTAATTTGGCAGAACTTGCCATAACATAAATAGCCCATGCATCGTCATGTAAAAGGGTTTTCTGTTAAAGTTAAATGATCTGACTAATACATTATGCCAGCTGGTAAAATACAACATGAAATGATATGTTGTATTTTACCAGCTGGCATAATGTATTAGTCAACATGAAATGATATGAAATGGGTTCACTATAAGTTTCTATAAGGTATTCTGGTCAGACATAAAAACCTATGTTGTAAACTGCTTAAATGAAGCATATGCAGAAGGAGAACTGTCAATCACACAGAAAGCAGGCATCCTTACTCTGCTGCCAAAAAAGGATAAAGATATTTTTCTCATAAAAAATTGGAGACCCATAACTTTACTGAACCAGGATTACAAATTAGCTGCCAATGTATTGCTTTTAGGCTGAAAAAGTATTTAAACAAATTAATTCATCCTGACCAGTCAGGTTTCATAAAAGGCCGGTACATTGGGGAAACATCAATAGAATTTTAACTTTAATGGATATCACTGACGATTTGAATATCCCAAGTGTACTCATTACAATAGATTTTGAAAAAGCATTCAACAGTGTTGAGTGGTAGTTCATAGAAAAATCACTAAACTTTTTCAACTTCGGAGATTCAACAATACATTGGTTCAGAACTCTATACAAAAATGCAAACTGTTGCATCATAAATAATGGGTGGACAACAAATAGCTTTAACCTTGGCAGAGGTGTACGGCAAGGATGTCCGCTATCTCTACTATCTACTATACTTGTTTCTGATAGCAGCAGAAATTCCATCCAGTACAATAAGAAGAAATTATGAGATCCATGGTATTGAAATTGATGGTAAGACACATAAAATAATACAGTATGCAGATGATACAACCCTGATGCAACCATTTGATAAAGGTAGCCTGAATAAAACATTTGATGTATTCAAAAAGTTTGAATAAATATCAGGATTAAAAGTAAACATGGATAAAACAGAAATATTTCCTATTGGGTCCTTAAAAAACTGCACTGATAATATATATGCAGAAAACAATGTAAAATGGTCCCCAAATGGTATAAAAGTTCTGGGAATTAATATATCTCACAACAGAACAGACCTGATAAAACAAACTTTAAGCCAATTGTAGAAAAAATGTCAAGCATCACCAAGATATGGCTCCAAAGAGATTTAACTCTTTTGGGCAAAACTACAATTGTGAAGTCACTTCTGTCATCACAACTGGTATATCAGTTATCTGTATTGCCATCTCCAACAAATAACACATTTAAAGATATAGAGAAAATAATGTTCTATTTTCTATGGAATGGCAAACCAGACAAAATAAAAAGAAAAGTAATGTACACAAAAATGATAAAGGTGGGCTAAACATGCCAAATGTAATATGCAAAGATAAGGCACTTAAAATTGCATGGATCTGATAATACTAAGACTGATAATACTAATGTTGCTAGCTGGAGAGACTTGGTATGGAGAATACTACGACCTGGCAATAAAGCTATATTTGAGGGTAACCTAAATGTAAAAGACATGACTTTGTTATCAGAAAAGGTAAAATCCCAGTTCTGGAAAAATGTACTAATATACTGGGCTGAATGTAACTACACAAACCCAACTAGTAAGAGTGAAATAATACAGCAAAGTATATGGTACAATAGTCATATCAGAATTCAAAACAAGCCAAGATTCTGGCCAAGATGGCATGATGCAGGTGTAAGAACATTTTCTGATCTTATTTTAGATAATAAGTGTATAAATTATGAACAGTTCATAACCAAATTCCATATAAGAGTAAATATACTCCAGTTTTACAGTATTATACATGCCATACCCAGAACATGGAAACAAAGTGTAAATACTTATGATGTAATTAACAGAGCATCAAAAAATGGTGATATGTTTAGTGTTATTACCTCCTCAGAGAAGCCCAGTCAAGTTGCTTACAAAACCCTTATAAGTAAATGCTCAGAATCTCCATCAAGACTGGCTACAAAATGGACTGAAGTATTAGACAGTGTTATTGAGAAGGACATTTTGTGGACTTGTTTTTCAAAAATATATGCCTCTTCAATAGCCACAAAAATCTGCAACTTCCAATTAAAATTCATCCATAGAATAATTCCAACCAACAAGAAATTATTTAAATGGGGGTTAGTGGATTCAGAAATGTGTACATTTTGTGAAAGACATCAAGAAACAGTCCTACATGTATTTTATGATTGTCATTTTGTCACCCAGTTCTGGGAGGATATTAAACACTGGCTAGAAGTCAAGTCTGATACAAATATTCAATTCAGTCCTGGGCAGATTTTACTGGGAACTCCTGAGCCAGTGGTAGATTTAATTTTCACAATTGGTAAAATGGTAATACAGTATTGTAGAGTTAACAAAATGAAAATCAAATTTGAATATTTTGTAAAAAGAATAGAAAATACTGAAAAAACAGAAAAATACATCAGCAGCAAAGAACAAGTGTATAGAAAAACATGACAAAAATGGTCTTTTGTTCAGAGTGAAGGCCAAGACCACAATGAGAATGAGAATCAGATCAATTATGCCCATGTACTATATGGTAAACACAACATGTAATGTGCAAACAAATTTTATGTAAACTACTGGAATAATAAACATATAAAAAAAAAAAAAATTATCATATATTTATGATAACAAAAATGAAGTAGTGTGATGTTCTCTTCTTGGTCCTGTAAAATGTTATACTTTATTTTAGCTGTTTCTCTGAGTCCCACAAACTTGATCCAAAATGAGGTTATGACACACCTTTTTGATGGAGGAAAAAATCAAATTTCTCCCTACACTAGCTGAGTAAGATTTCTAATTTTCTGAGCACAAACAAAAATGACACAAGAGTTCCTGTAACCCCTGGTTTAACATGAACCCAATTCTCAATAAAAGTGTAAAATCCTGAGAATAGAAAGCATACAATAACCTCCCTACACCCATTTAAAAACGTCATTGATAAGAAACAAAACTCAGGCCGCATTAGCCACTACTCAAAGAACTTTCTGGGAAATAGAAATATGGCGGAGATAGCTGGGTTCAGTATAAGGAATTTTTAAAATTCTCTCATCACATACACAATATATAGAACTCCCTACATTCCAGTATTATTACATTAGTTGAAAGTGAAATATTGTTTGTATACGTACACTGTGCTAAAATCCAAATGAACAAAAATTTACTCTATTTGATTTGTTTAAGCCCTCTCAAACCTTTTAATTTAAGATATACAGATGTAAACTACATAGCAACATTCAAATTTTTGGTTCAAATTTTAGATTAACTAGACCATATTGAGGGGAACTGACATGTATCCAGAACATGGCTAAGTCAATAAGTGGTCCTTTTGTGCATATGAAAAGTGCAAATTCTCATCTTCAGGCCAACAGAGGCCCTAGGTTGGCCTCCCGCTAGTCACTATGCACCGGTTTGAGCACAGCCTTTTTGGGTGAAATGGTACTACATGCATTTAAAACATTTTGAGTTCACACACATATATATAATCACTTCGTGTGGTTTCCTCCCCATCAAGCAACCCCCGTAAGGGCCTTATAGACAGTGAATTCTAGAACCTGCCTCCTGGTCAAATCATGCTTGGCCAAAGGGCTACAATTTTGTTATTTGTGCTTCATTTCCAGTGCCTTTTTGCCTCTCTTTCCTCTTTACCATTGCAAGCAAGCAACTCTTTGTCGATCTGACCTGTGTCAAGGTCAAGGTCGTCTGAAGGTAACCGTGTGACCCTTTAAGAAAGTAATTTGATATCAAAAGTGGCAATTTTTACCGAGTGATGCCTCATAGTGTCTAAATCTGGTGTTAACTCATTTGTGAAAATAAAGTCCATTTGGACCCTTCTCGCCCGGGGGCTGTCACGCTTCGTATGGTCTCCTCCCCATCAAGCAACCCCCATAAAGGCCTTATTTAGGGTGAATTCTAGAATCTGCCTCCTGGTCAAATCATACTTGGCCAAAGGGCTACAATTTGGTTATTTTGGCTTCATTTCCAGCGCCTTTTTGCCTCTCTTTCCTCTTTACCTTTGCAAGCAAGCTACTCTTCGTCGATCTGACCTGTTTCAAGGTCAAGGTCGTCTGAAGGTAACTGTGTGACCTTTTAAGAAAGTAATTTGATATCAAAATTTTGACCGAGTGATGCCTCATAGTGTCTCAATCTGGTGTTAACTCATTTTTGAAAATAAAGTCCATTTGGACCCTTCTCGCCCGGGGGCTGTCACGCTTCGTATGGTCTCCTCCCCATCAAGCAACCCCCATAAAGGCCTTATATAGGGTGAATTCTAGAATCTGCCTCCTGGTCAAACCATACTTGGCCAAAGGGCTACAATTTGTTTATTTTGGCTTCATTTCTAATGCCTCTGTTTCCTCTTTACCTTTGCAAACAAGCTACTCTCTGTCGATTTGACCTGTGTCTTAAAAGTCTTTAAAAAAAAAGACTTTCTTTTTATGCTGTAATGGTAATTATGGTCACTCTCATAAAGATGGTGTATGATGGTGGCCATTATAGCTGAATGATGACATTCATCAAATATATGATGTTGATATAAAGCTGAAAAACACTTGACTTGTTTGGAATGGTAGGATGCTTTTCACTCGCATTTGTTTTGCCTTCAGGGCTGAATGTTTGAGGTTTTAACATGGTCAGGCTGTAGGTCTATGGAGCATCATGTGATCATGACGGGGCCACCTAGTGGCAAACTCTTATATATGTGGGTAGTCATGACACAAAGTGTCCAGTAATTCATGAGAACACCATCCAATGTAAGTCAAGTATCTGAGTTTTCTATACCTCTATGCGGGGCTCAGCATTATGAGGCAGATAGCATGAGAACACCATCCATCCACCAAAGGATACAACATGGAGGAGGAATGATATTTGTGTCATAATATACACCAATGTAATTCCCTAAAGAGAAAATACCCAACATTGACAAGCTAGTCTTTGAAAGGGAACCTGCATGTGAGTTTAATAGTTGAATACTCATGAGTATATTCACTGATTGATATTGACTGAAGACACACCTATTCAGCAAACACTTCCCTTAGCAGTAATAATTTATCATTATCGCTGATATTATTATTATGATAATTATGTGAGCAGAAAATGTGTGAATCTTGTCCCACATTCACCCGATATTATTCTTATTTCCATACATCTGTAGAGTAGGTGTAGTAGATTATGTAGCTTTGATTCGTGGAATACGTCTTACTTCTGCAGATATTAGACTTCTACTGATTTCAAAACTTTTGGCGCGGCCAAGGTTTCAGTGATTAACCGTGGTCGGGATTATATTTGAAATGAGACACCTGAGGAAAAAATTTACCTGAGGAGGTTATCTGAGGAAGATTTCTTGTGAGATCGTGCCCAGCTTGAGTTGACAAGTTAAGAGTTGTGCAAATCTCTTAACATCGGCACCTGTAACTCGGTTATATAATTCGCTCAGGTAAGTTGGATGCTTATAAATACTTTGATCAGTGTTTATATTGTGGATCTTAACGAAAAACCCAGCGGTTCAGTTTATGCACAGGTAAGAGTTGTTTAGATCCAAGATGGCGATAGTAATGCTTTCACAATGCCTTGCCAAACTTTGTTAGAAATAATGTTTGCGACGCGTTCAGTGTTCCCAATAATGTTCACAACGGCAACACCAATGTTATTTGTTCGAATGTGGATGGTTTTATGTTGGGAGAAAAACCGATTTCGATCAGATAATAATAATAATAATAATAAAATACTTATATAGCGCTAAATCAGGCAAGCCTGTTCAAAGCGCTCACAAGTCCTTAAGTCTCATAGTACTTCTTAAAGAGAAAACATTTAAGTTTACCTTTAAATATATTTAAACCAGTACATAACCTCAGATCAGATGGAAGTTTATTCCATAATAAAGGTGCAATATACCTGAAGGCCCTATCTCCATAGTATTTACTATTCGGTTTCGGAATTATTAATTCTAGTTTATCATTGGATCTCAGCATTCGGCAATTAATTCTTTTGGTTAAGAGGTCCTTTAAGTATATTGGGGCCATGTTATTTAATGTTTTCCATGTAGGAAGTAAGATTTTAAATTCTATGCGTGCTGGAACAGGTAACCAATGTAATTCTTTTAAAATAGGGGTAATATGCTCTAATTTCCTTGTTTTAGTAACTAATCTAGCTGCAGCGTTTTGCATTTTTTGCAATTTCTCTATATCTTTTTTTGGAAGTCCAATCAGTAATGAATTACAATAATCAATATTTGAGGAAATAAAAGCATGTACCAACATATTAGTAGATGATTTATTTAACGATTTTCTTATCTTAGCAATATTCTTAAGATGAAAGAAACCTTTTTTACAGATATTGCTAATATGATTTTAAAAATTCATTGCAGAGTCAAAGATCACACCCAAGTTTTTTACCTTTTTAGTATTAATTATTTTATCATTCCCAATTTTAATAGTATCAAAGTTATTAATTTTTTTGTTTTTGTTTTTACCATATTTTGAAGCAATAAGAAATTCTGTTTTGTTATCATTTAAACACATTTTATTTTCCAGAAAAAAAATTCTAACCATACCAGCACATTCTTGTAACTTATTATAATTTAATTCCATCTTTTTATCATCATCTACGCCCATCGAGATGTATAACTGAGTATCATCAGCATAGATATGGTAATTCAAACCAAATTCTCCTATTATTCTCGATAGAGGAGAAATATAGATAGTAAAAAGGATTGGTCCTAAAACCGATCCCTGCGGATAGGTATAATTAATCAGAAAACGAGACCTCGATTAAAAAGTGACCACCATAGATGTTGCGCGCGCGTCCCAATCAATTATATCAATTATATTAATTCCTTTCAATATTTTTTAATCCCTTATCAATATGTGAATTTGATTTATTATTCTTCCTAGCTAGTCTTCACTTATGAGACCCCTCAATTTTAATTTGATCATTTATCAGGAGGTTAGTTTGATACCACAGTAATTAACCATGTCACAAGGATGACCCTTCCCAAGAGTCATGAATAATGGCTCTTATGTCCTTTCTAAGAGCCTCCATGTCCATCCTTGAACTTAATGGATGCTCTTATGTCCAGAGTAATCATGTTTATTTTATGATCAGATAAATGTTCATCCACTAGGTGGCTCTTAGGCAATATATTCCCCTCAAGAGTTATAAGTAGATCAAGGGTATTTCCACGCCTGTAAGTTGGTTCCCTGATCCATTGAGTCAATCCAAAAGTATCCAGGATGTCATAAATTTTTGTAACATCAGGTTTAGTAGGTTTGATAACACGAAAGTTATCATTTACAAAAGAAAATTACATCATGAGTGAATGGAGAGTAGTCTACCACTATTCTTACAAACTCATTATAAAACTCAGGGTAGGTATACATATTCATTTCAGAGGGATCTGTTTTATAGATAACCATGAAAGTTACCTTTTTCCTTTTGATATGAAAGGAGGACTTCATGAGTTCCATTGTCTTAGTTACTGGGTGGGTAGCATGATTAGTCATGAAAGGTAATTCAGGCCTGTGGATTAGCCCAATGCCACCAACGGTACATCCTATTCTTGGAAAAGTCTACCCTCTTTTAGGTGATTTGTTACTCTGTCATCAGTTTCTTCCTTTAACCAGTTAAATATTCATTTTATCAAAAAACACTATGTAATTGCACACAGTGCACATCAGGGCGAATTTCAGGTTTAGGGGTTGAAAATCTCAAGAAAACAGACAGAAATGACCACAATTCTCCCTATCTGCTCTCCCATATACGCTGCATTTTCAGAGCGCTGCGATCGTATTTGACCCAATTCTTTGCACACGGCACATCCGGAAACAGCAGCGACAACCTGTTCGGGACATAGTCGCCTCTGCCTTTCATCTTTACATCGTTGTTTTTCACAGTTATGCGTTGGTGATGTTGACATAAATTACGTAGATTGCAATATACTTATATAAAGATTAAACAACAAACACGCTTTAGCGCTGATATCGGCGTGTCAATGTACGATGTCAGTCTGAAATTTCCCTCCCATCTTGTAGCAAGGCGGGCGGAAGTTTACAATGCAACATCTTTCCCGTCATGCATCGCTCTCACGCGCCAATTTCGTCATTTTTTCACGGACCAGCTAAAAAGCCGGGAGAGCAGATAGCTAGAATTGGAAAAAACTATTTTGTGATCACAGGATAACTACATAGGTGGAAGGAATTGCCTTCAAGGTAGGCACAAATATACTGTCCACAAGATGTGGTGGAACAGTTGACCAGGTATCTACAAGGTGATGTTGATACGTTAAATGAAAACAGACAGGTATACGACCAAGGTATGGGCCTAAACTGACAACAATATCAACAGTTTCAACTAGAGGGATGGTAGGCTGCCTAATGGGGTAGGTTAGGGTGGAACAGAGGTAGTGGACTGTGGACTGTAGAGTTGTAGAAATCTGATCAGAAGCAAGGCCAAATGCACTTGGTGCGGGCAGAACCCAAAGCAGGAGATCACATTTTACTCTTCTTTACAGCCAAGTTCTTGGGCACTGGGTTGCAAAAGGTCTTTCAATCTATAGACCAGAAGAGGGAGCACACTTGTAATAGTTTTTAGCAATGATAGACCCTGTGATAGCTCAATTATATGCCGAATAGATGATAACAATCAGAGCTTCACCGAAAGGCAGATGTTTGAAACCCATGCATGCACAGACCCTAGTTAACACAGAGGTTGAAATGTGACTCTACTTGTCTTAAAGGCTAAATTATCATGTGCATAATTGTATAAAATGACACCATGGATTCAACTGGTGAAATCAATAATTTCCAAATTTATGCAATATTACAATATAAAATGGCATGGACAACTATTGTTGGTTGGTACATATGTTGAAACATTATTGAATTGGTAATTTATGAAATATATTATCTATAATTTAGTAACATTATCATGTTTAACCAGAGGGAAGTTCGGTGTAATATGTTTTTAGACAAAAGAAATGGATATCTCAAAGGCTAAATTATTATGTGCATAATTATATAAAGTGACACCATAGATTCAACTGGTGAAATCAATAATTTCCAAATTTTAAAAAAGAGATATGCACACCTCACCACACTTGGCCATACATTTATTTAAATAAGATTAATTTCAAATCACTCATGAATTGCTTAATTTCTAAGTCTGATTTCATTCTAATGTACCTGGCATGCATTTCAAATTTCATACAATGTAACATGATTATAATATTCAAATATGTAATTAAATCACTTGTATAAGTGTGATACCAGGAGTGACATGTTGTGTCCCTACGCCCATCTGCAATAGAGGGCAGAAAGGTTGTACTAACATACAAACAATCTGATAGCAGTCAAGAAGAGTTACACGCTAAATGGTTCTAAACATGCAGGTTAAAGTATAGTATTATCTAAAGAATGACACTCTTAAATCATGCAGTAAAACTAACCACATTTCAATAACAAAAGGATGATCACCTGGTAGCCCCACCTGGTGCCACACCGATTCAGTTACTGATTAATTCTAGATGCATTAATGATTAAACATAACTGGAAGCACAATATTGTATTAATATAAAATAGGATGGATTCAAAATCATTGTTGCGTGTTTCAGATTTCATGCAATGTAACATGATTTATTTTTTGGAATATGTTCACAATATCATCTGTACAAGAGTGATATCAGTAATGACATCTTGTGTCTACATCCATTATCACTGGAGGGCAAAAAGGTTTGCAACTTTCTGTGAACACATATACAATCTTGTATGTGTTAACAGTCAAGAAGCATGACACATTGAATGGTTCTGATCATGCAGGTTAAATTACATTTATAATTTGTTTATGACCACAAGGAAGAGATTACAATAACAGCACAGAACTGTGTTACAAAAAATCATATTGCTTTATCTATGCAGGGATACACTATGGTGTCAATATGTACAATTATTATCCGAGGAATAATACTGTTAGATCATAGAGCAAAATGAACTTTTTCTTCAATTTACTCTATTCCAAGTACAATGAACTCTTGCTTGTAATGGCCAAAAGTGGACAACAATGAGTTTTCCAAAGATGAAGACAGGTTGTACATAAATATATATATTAAAGTATATTCAAAATCTACCCCTAATTATCTATTCTATAGATTATCTTGACATCAAAGTTGATATTTCACACTGAGAACTGTGACAACATTTGTCATCATAAATAAGCAAAAATTTAGTTTTGTTCATAAAAGAAACATCTTAGATATATGAGGACCTGATAAAACCCAGCATTTTGGTTTATAAAGTTTCATTTCCAAACATCTGCAGAACTAAATGTGATTTTGTAGTGTATTTTGACCAAAACACCATTTATTTTATGAATAATCTGAAACCTTTATACTATCCTTACCTTAATCTGTTGATATAAAGTCTTCACAATTGAAAACAACGTTATGAATGATGTCATTCTGATGGTGTGATATTTAGATAGTTTTGAAATAATCTTGACATATTTTCACTTGCTTGGCAAACATGATAAGGGTAATCATGAGATCTTGAATACTGATTCCCAGAAAGCAAGTGTTGACAGTCGAATGTGATATGTGAAACTAAAGATAAATGTGTTATCTGATCTGATTTATGCCTCAGTCACGTTTGCGCCGATTTCAGTAAAGATGCCCGGCCGATGGGTATTTTTTACAAAATCGGAAGGCAGTTCAGATTGCCTTGCGGGCACCGGGAGATCATCGGCCACAATTGGGCATCCTTAAGACATCGGGCGGGTCATCGGGAACTTTTAGCTGGAACATAAAAGTTGCCGGTGTTTCCCCGATGTCTTATCAGTAAATATCATCTTAAAGTACACGGCAGGGTCCTGGCAGTGTCCTGCAGGCACATCGGCAGATTATCTTACGGCTGCCGGTGGCATCGTGCGGTGAAAATAGGATTGTTTTTATTTCATGTGTTCACAGGCCATCGTCAGATGATCCACCGGGCTCCCTACTGTCTCATACAGACGTCTTTAGGATGTCTTTCAGATGTCTCTCAAATGATACAGACGTCTTAAGGATGTCTTTCAGACGTCTGTCATATGATATAGACGTCTTTAAGATGTCCTTCAGACATCTGTGTCATTTTCTTGTGGGTGCTATGAGGTAGCCTTTCATAATGTGACCATAGCTACGGCATGTCTCAGATTGTTGCTGATAAACTCGATGTAATATGTTTTAGTCTATAACAGAAACTATTCATAACAAGATGTTAGGCCTGTGACTATAATAATAATAATAATATTAATAATAATAATATTTAAGGCCATCCAAATTGTCAGAAGAATCTTGATATCAATTCTTGCATTAACAGGAAGCCAGTGAAGTCCCTTTAATTTGTTTGATATATGATCATACTTTGTGATCTTACCGACCACACACACTGCAGAGTTCTGCAGATACTGTAGTTTCTTAATTTCTCCCAATGGGAGACCAGCTAAGAGGCCATGCCCATAATCTATTCCCATAATCAAGAGTGGGTGTTACGAAAGCATGAGCCAAGGTCTTAGCCGTCTGGCCGCTAGGTTAGTGATGTGATATTCATTTTTGCACATTTTTGTTATTTTAACCTTCTTGCCCATTTATGAGTCAAAAGTCATACCAAGGTCCATAACAGTATGGCTGGCTTTGACAGCTGTGTTACCAGTTTTAACAGTTTTATGGTATGGCTTGCAGCAGTACTGAATTTATCAGCACAAATCAGCATCTCAGTCTTCCCATCATTAATTTCCATCTTATTTAAGATAAGATGAGAAATGTCCTTATTTAATTCACACATCCAGCTGTTTTGTACACAGGTCTGCATTATGGTCAGAGGTGTGGTCTACAGAAATGTAGACCTGGGTATCATCTGCATAGATATGATAGCTAAGCCCATACTTAGCAAGTTTGTCAGCGAGAGGAAACAAATATATTGTGAAAAGTATAGATCCTAAGTCAGATCCCTGCGGGACTTCATACCCAATGGATCTTGGCGAGGGTCTATGATGACCCACTTTGACACTTTGCCTTCTGTCATTTAGGCATGAATATTTGAACAAATGTTGAAACAACAACATTTGGGCAAAACATGATTGTGTCTAATATCTAACATTTTGACCATTTATATAAATATCCTGTACAGTAAAAGAGGTTAATGAGATGATCTTATAATCATCCTTGTGAGAGCTGTCAGATGACTAAGCAAAAAGATTCACCTTAAATACAGTCAAATTTCTCAACTGCTTATTATAATATGCAGTTGAATCAGCATAGTTCATTTTATCTCTAGTGTTCAATTCTTTAAGCTATACACTAAATGTAAAGTATCCAAATTATTTATTTGTAAACCATCTCTAGATATTAATTGAAAGGTGTAAGGGATACCTGTGGTTGCAGATAGAGTGTAGGTTATGTGAAATAGTGCAGTTTTACAATAACATGTTTTTTATATCTGATATTAAAAGAAATTAAACTTATTTAGAAATATTCTTACCCTATCAGTCCTATTTAAGGCAGCACAATGCACAATTTCAGTATTTGTCCTGATCCATATTACCAGGTACCTGAATGAAATCACATCAGATTACAACAGACAAATTCCCAGAAAGCAAGTTTCAAATAACATGAATGCATCATTTCTTATACATTATATATATGTACATTTTTTTCATGTCAAGTGATGAGATCAATATCTCAGATTATTTATCATCTGAGATAACATTGTCTTACAAATGACTCTGTGTCTTGATACAACTGGCATTGGGAACTTTCAAAACGTATGTGTACTCACAGCCTAACAATTATTATTTAACTCAATTGACCCTTGAGCATAATTTCACCCAACTTGTTGAGTTAGGTGATTCTCATGCAAAATTGAAGTTAAATTTCTATTGTACCTATTATGTGAGTTTCAAGCAGGTGCAAAATTCAATTGGTGGAGTTTGTGGCAATGTTGTGTGAAGCTAGAATTTATGATTTCTGCTGATTTGTCTGACTTTGCATGATGGTGTGTAATAACTATCATTTCAAATGAAACAAAACACAACACAAAATAGATATTTCTTCATTTGAATAGAGGAGCCAACTTGTAAAATAAAAAGTTCACTGGTCCCTCAAAATGCATTGCCGAAAATTAGGAAAGAAATTAAGAAAATATAATAGGAGTACATGTTGTTTATTTACATTTTGTGATATCACTGTTGCAATGCAACCAAATCATTCTTATTAAAAAAACATTTTTTACTGTAACTTTTAATATTTACTCTGAAGTAAAATAAGCCAATAAGAATATATTATATGGTAACATGGTAACAGTTATATGAGCATTTTGACTATGTTTGTGTGACCTTCCAAAAAGCATAGATTTTGACATTGTTTGTCCTGTCACATGTTCCTAGATTCATGCTCTAAACAAATTGAGACTATTATATAAACTCTAATGATGTATATTACCATGGCATTTTGTAGAATAAATATCAGATGAGTTCTTGGAAATGGTTTGACCTATTGTGTTACCTATTTCGGTGGGAATTGTACTTAGCTGGCTATTATGATTTTGATATTTGATCCTCACCCCACCTCCCTTCCTTTTCCCAGCATTTTCTAATTGGTGTTTCTAATTTAAAAACATAATCTTCCTAACTTCTATATGCAATTGGCTTTACTTATGACAAGATTGGTCATTCAACATTTTTCTGGATCAACATTTCCACACAAACATGCCCTGTTCTTGTTGAAAATGTGTCCAACTTTTACCATGTCATCCATGATGGAATTAAATAGGTGACATGTTACCTGTGTTTGTGTGTGCATTTTAAGATAACAAAAATTGATAATATTGATATAATGTAAATGTCTTACTAGAGATTGGTAAATGCCTTAAAACAACCATCATATCATGTATGAAAAATTGTTTTGAATAAAAGAATGTTCTTGTTCTTGTTTGTTCATATTTATGATAAGTATGATGCAATTACTTAATATTCTGATGTAAACATGTCTAACTAAGAACTATATTGGTAGCAGTAATTTCCTGGGAAAACATGCAGTAATTCACTGACAATCATGATCTTGTACGTTTTTACATTCTCATGCCTGTATCATGATCATTATCTTTACTTGGACTCAAAGGTCCACACTTTATAACAAGAATGACAAATGAATTTTACGACCCTTTCAACAACTATGGCCATATCAGGTCAACTTTCGAGCCTTCTTAACCAGTGTGAAAGAAACACTGCCGGCAGTGGGAGTCGAACCCACAACCTCCCATCCTCCACTTATTAAACCATCAAAGGCACAGATCCTACACTCTACCAACTGTGATAGCGAGGCTGATATTTTTACCCATTGTAGATTTTACATCATACAGACCCCTGTTGGCTTTTTAGTTTATCATAGAATTGTTTGAATGCAGTAATAGAAACTGGTATTCCAATGAAATTTCAATGGGCATACTTTCAGCCACTAATATGACAATGTCTTTGTGAGACCTGAATGGTAACTGCCATATTTTTCAAAGAGCATTACAACATTATGACAATTTCTATTTACCACTCAGTCCATAAAGGTCACAGTTGGGCACTATACACATACAACAACAATATCACTGTTTGTAATTATCTCTCACATGTGCAGCTGTCTCTCATCTATGCAGCTGTGTAATAACATCTCTCTTGTGCAGTGATCTCCCACTTGTGCATTTGTTTCTCACTGTTCGTAACTATCACTCACCTGTACAGGTGTTTCTCCCTGTTCGTAACTATCACTCACCTGTGCAGCTGTCTCTCACATGTGCATCCATCTCTAACTATTATAAATGTATCTCACTATTGTAACTATCTCTCCCTGACTTGTGCAGTTGTTTCACCTCTTCAGCTGTCTCATACATGTGCAGCTGTCTCTCACTTGTGCAGCTATATATCACTGTTGTAACTGTCTCTCACAGTTTTAACTGTCCCTAACTGTCCATCACTGTTTGTTATTATCTCTCACATGTGCAGCTGTCTCTCACCTGTATAGCTGTCTCTGACATATGCAGCTGTCTCTCACTTGTGCAGCTGTCTATCTCTCACTGTTGTAATTATCTATCCCTGTTGTCGCTGTCTCACTTTTGTTACTGTCTCTCGAATTTGCAGCTGTCTCTCACTTGTGCAGCTATTTATCTCAAGTGTAGCTATCTATCACTTGTGCAGCTATATATCACTGTTGTAACTGTGTCTCCCTTTTGTAACTATCTTTTCCTGCTGTAACTGCCTCTCACCTGTGGAGCAATCTTTTACCTGTGCAGCTGTCTTTCACCCAAATACATTAATGTGTGCATATTGGAGGTAATATTTCATATCTAACGTAATTATGACAACAACTAAGTGAGAATTGTACCAGACATGATATGCCAAAAGTGGAACTCATCACATAAACTTTTTCTCACATATGCAGCTATCTCTTACATATGCATCTATCTTTCACTTATGCAGCTATTACTTGCATATGCAATTATCTCTCACAGTCTGTCAAATGCGGCTGTAGCTATCTCATCTCAACTATCTCTCACATGTACATGTTGTAAATACCACTGTTGTAGCTACTTCTGACTTATGCAGGTGTTTTTCACGGTTGTTCAGCTATATCTTTATTATTTTTCAGATGTCTCTCATTATTGTATTCATCTCTCACTTGTGCAGCTATCTCCTTCTTTTACAGCTCAAATCTCTAATGCAGCTGTCTATCACTCATGCAGCTGTCTCTCACTTATGCAACTGTCTCACACTCATATAGCTATTAATGTCTGCATTTTATCCATGAAGGCCCCTTTTTGTGAAACCTTGCAGGACCTCCACTGGTTTAATAATTAGGTCAATAATTAGGTCAAGAATTTGGTCAAATTCCCAATGGTTGTAAACAAAGCCTAAATACAGAAATGTATGCATATTGCCACCAAAAACTGAAGTGGCCTAGTGTCGATAACGTCCACCAGGGGGTAATGTAGTGACCCAACTGCAAGATCACACGCTCTTATCAGTAGCATATTTTAGCACAGCAAATACCTCACGCTGCAACTTTTTTTCAAATCTCATCACCCTTCCTCTCTGATCATGTTCATGCTTTTTTATATATGTATGTTAAAATATTCAATTAAAATATATTCTAAACAGAAGTGGTGACATAACACCTACCAGTCTAACACTATTTTTGACATTGAAAGAAGTTGAAATTTTGTCATTCCAGCAAATTTGGTTGGTATACAAATTCAATAGTGAGCAAATAACCGATAGTGAAAGAAGGACAATTTTTTTTGTAGCACGGATGATCCTATTTTAATATCCACTGCCTGTCATCAGTGGATATCAAAATAGGGACAATCTCTGTTATTCTGTGATTATTATTATTATTATTATTATTATTATTATTATTATTATTATTATTATTATTATTATTATTATTATTATTATTATTATTATTATTATTATTATTATTATTATTATTATTATTATTATTATTATTATTATTATTATTATTATTATTATTATTATTATTATTATTATTATTATTATTATTATTATTATTATTATTATTATTATTATTATTATTATTATTATTATTATTATTATTATTATTATTATTATTATTATTATTATTATTATTATTATTATTATTATTATTATTATTATTATTATTATTATTATTATTATAATTATTATTATTATTATTATTATTATTATTATTATTATTATTATTATTATTATTATTATTATTATTATTATTATTATTATTATTATTATTATTATTATTATTATTATTATTATTATTATTATTATTATTATTATTATTATTATTATTATTATTATTATAATTATTATTATTATTATTATTATTATTATTATTATTATTATTATTATTATTATTATTATTATTATTATTATTATTATTATTATTATTATTATTATTATTATTATTATTATTATTATTATTATTATTATTATTATTATTATTATTATTATTATTATTATTATTATTATTATTATTATTATTATTATTATTATTATTATTATTATTATTATTATTATTATTATTATTATTATTATTATTATTAAGGAGTTTCCCTTGGCAGGGCTAGGTTAGTTAGAATTAACACCCATGATAAATATCCATTCACAAAAAATGCAGATTATAAGTGAAGGAATCATGCAAAGATTTAAAATTATGTTATATATTAAAATTATTTTGTGTTAAGATTGTTTACATATCATACTGATTTTAAACACAATTACCCTTTAATAGATGCACTATATTTATTTGGACTGGAACCAGTTTACCTAACATTAACTGCAAATTTAGGATTGTGGGAAAAAATTGTGCATCATCTAACACGGATATAATAAGTTTAGATTTCAATCAAAAATATACAAAAATGGTTAAATAGATAATTTCCCTCGTGTCAATCAGCTGCTGCTGCAGGCAATTTTACCTTGATTTTGGCAGATGATCTCCAAAATGATCTTCACCTTTTATTACTGTAACAATAACCTTCATTTTGTTTTAACATTTGACAAGATTAATCAGCTACCATACATAGCATTGATATCTTAATTACATGGGGGTAGATTGAACTTGAATACAAGTTCCTAATATTGATTTGTCATTACAGGAAACATCAGAATTGATTACGAAAATTGCAGGTCATTTGGACATTTGACAATACTTCAGTGCAATTGTATATATACAATTATAATAGTGCAATTGCATCACAATGTACATACCATCCCAACATCTAATTTTTTTAAACAAATAGGAAAATATTTAATTATGAATTTTAAATTTAGTCTAGATTGCATGAGTTTTTAATATTGATTTTCAGCCAAGTCCACTCAAGAGGATCTACGTATTGACCACAAGCTCGCAAATTTGGTCCTGAAAACTAATGGACATGCCAAATGGGACAAAAAAATGCGAAGTCTTGGAATGAAGGAGTATAAAATCACAAAAACGGAAGATCATTCTAAAAAGATAGAAGATAAGTAGAATGCAGCTTTTATCCAATGGTAGAGATCAAATCCATCATTTAACAACATTGAGAAAGTAGAGAAACTCATTATTGCTCTGAATGAAGAGGACTTAGAAGATACAGCTTACAATATTCAGAAGTTCCTAGATGGTATGTTGACACTTTGCACAATCTCAGGTTTGACTCTAGCTAATTGAATTAATCATATTGTATGAATTGATTGATCATTAATTGCTTAACAACACATCAACACGAAAGGGTCATTCAGTGCATAAAAGTAATAACCATAACTGCATAAAATTAAAAGCTATATCTAAATAAATAAGTATGGTTCTGCATGGTTCTCTAAAAATTAGAGCTTGACATTTAACACTTCATAACCCTAATAATCAATTATGTGGTACAAAGCTGTACAAGGAAGTGTTCACAGTATTAGATAAGTTTTTCTGAATCTCTTTGACCTAATACTCAAATGTTAAAATGTTATTAACGTATTTTAAAAAAGGCTCTTCATGGAACAAATGCTCATTATCTCCAACCAGGCATAAAGATTCTCCATGAGCTACGGATTCAAGAAGTAAATCTTTGTTTGTTTATTTTTTAAGTACAGGGGTACTAAATGCTTTATATGATCATTTGTCTCAATGTAAGCAATGGTAAGTTTTGTGTAAGGATTGCGAGTGTGTCAAATGTGAACTGTTTGTATGCAATTATCAGATCAGGTTTTAGTTCAGGAACACAGACAGATGGATACAAGCCATTAAAATGTCAGATTCTATCACCTGATATTGGGATTACAGTTCAAATATAGGTCTATTTGAGTTAAGGAATGATTGCAACATTCACTCACCCAATATCATAAAGGGATGCTGGGAAAGCAAGGTCAATGGGATAAATATTTGAAATAGCGCTTTTTTATACTAGGCTTGCTCATGGTGCTTTTGCAGATAGTGTTTCTGAAACAAGCGTGTTTTCAGTCTCCTTTTGAAAGTATCTAATGATTTGCAGTTTTTCACTTGGAGGGGCAGGGTATTCCATAAAGAGGTGTAGCGCTGCGAGCTAGGCTATTTGTAGTACTACTAAGTAGTACCAACATTACTGTTCTATTGTACAGTTGTCTATATCAATAAGTATATCGTTTTGTACCTTGAGAAGTGTAGTTAGAGTAATATGGAAGAATGAAACATCAATAATTGGCTATTGCTCTTTCTATAAGCTGAGGCAAAATGATTTGATACAACTCTGTAGTTCTTTTGATCAGTTCCAGTCTTAGTTTTATCATCTTATCATAAGCACTATACATGTAAGTAGCCATATTGGTATAGGATCCAATTCACATGATTTCTTTGCTGCTTCTTTAATTAGTCATTATACTTCTGATTTCTGAGGTAGTTTGAAATTTTCTATAATATGAGTTTTTTTTCTTCACATAATACCATACTATTATTTTGTTCATTTCTTGCCTAAGATTTCTTGCCTAAGATTTATATTTTTTCTGAGAAAAAATGTTGAATTCAGATGCAAATATTTCTGTGTTTTCATGCTTTGAAAAGGAGTTTTTTTTCTTTAGCATGTAGGAGTTCATTTAGTGCTTTGAAAAGCATATGATTTTTGAGTTAATCACCATTGCTTCTGGATGTTTTCTCCCCTGTGGGTGCGGGGATTAAAGAATAGCCCCAATGCCCCCCAGCATGTCATAAAAGGCGACTAAAGGGGCGTCCTGTTTGCCGTGGGATGCGACCTGTGTCGGGGAGGATATGGAATCCTGACGGGCTGAGCACTGGGCTGGTTTGGCAGTAATACCGGTCCAGTTGCAACACGCCTGTCTTGGATCCAAATGTTCACCAGACAGGCAGATCAGATTAGGCCTGGATCTGATTTAACCGGCTTGTAGTATATTTCCTTATATTCTGGATATTTGATTTTTATTAATGATAATTTATATGTTTGAAATTTAGGAATAATTCTTAAAAAAATTTCATAAATATTTGCTGAAAGGAGATTACTGCTGATTGGGTCAATCGAGGGATAAAAATAAGATTCGAAAGGATGGAGTTTTTATTCTAAGAGTATGTCATGTTGGGTATCCTCAAGGCGTCAGGGCTTGGAGTTACCGGCCCAGAAAGGCGTCCCCTTGTTGGGCTCCGTGGTGGGTAGGGGACCTAGCTGATGAAAAATAACAAAACACATATGGCACAAAAACAAAAAAGACCAAGGAATGAAACTGACAGCGATGATGATTCAATTAAAGAAAAATGGCCCAGATTTTTGGTGGCAAAAAGTTTAGACAGTGAACATACCCTGGCAAAAATGTCCCCCTTTGCAATTGCAAAGGGGATACAAGGCATTGCCGGGGTCCCCAAAACAGTGAAAAAAATGGGAAGTCGTCTGTTGATTGAGGTGGAAAGAAAAAGCCATGCGGAAAATCTCCTGAGATGCCGAATGTTGGCCACAGTCCCAGTTTCAATAACGGCCCATAAAACCCTAAATAACAAGAAAGGTGTTATCAGATGCCCCGACTTAGCGGGAGTTTCAGAAGAAGAAATAGCCAATGAATTGAAGGATCAGGATGTCGTCCATTGCAAGAGAATATATATTAAAAAGGATGGCACAAAAGTTCCAATAAATACATTCATCCTGACATTTGAAGCGGCGCAGCTTCCAACATCTATTAAGGTTGGATATTTAAACGTCAGAGTTGATGTTTTTATTCCAAACCCTCTGCGCTGCTTCAAGTGTCAGAGATATGGACATGGATCTGATAGATGTAAAGGGAATGTAACATGCCCAAAGTGTACTGCCCAACATAATGGAGAAGATTGTTCATCAAATAATGTCAAATGTGTGAATTGTGAAGGAGATCACCCATCATATTCGCGGAATTGTCCTTCTTTTTTAAAAGAGAAGGAAATTCAGCGAATACGACACACAGAAAACATATCTTTTCCAGAGGCACGTAAGCGTGTAGAATCATTCAACACAACAAAATCATCCTATGCTAGCACTTTAAAGAACAAAGAGACTAAATCAATAGCAATTCAGACTGACATTACATGGCCAATTAATGACAAAAATTATTCCTTTTTCACAAAAACTTCCAAATCTTCGGCAACATCTACTCAGACTCCTGCATCCACTACCCCAGCAATAGCTCTACCAACAATAACACCAACAATAACATCGACTAAAACCTCTTCACAGACTCCCTCCACATCATCTAGTTATAAAAATGTAAATACCAATAGACCAGTTAATAAATCAGACAAAAAAGAAATCAAAGACCAAAGCAAAAGTAAAATAAATAGAACTAAATCCTTAGAGAGGATGGATACAGGTGATCATTCTGATATACATTTTACACCTGTTCAGTCAAAACATAATCGTAAACCTAACAAATGATTATGTTAAATCCTATATTTATACTCATTATTTTTAATATGGCTATCAGCAATATCATACAATGGAATTGTAGAGGATTTGATGCAAACAGGCCAGAACTGGAGTTATTAGCCCAAAAATATAATGCATCGGTAATTTGTTTACAAGAAACTAAATTCAAAGATAATTCCACAACATTTAAGGGATATGTGATTTATAATAAAGTCGGTTCAATTGGTATTATGGACCGAGCACATGGCGGAGTTTCTATTTTTGTTAAATCCTGTATCCCCCAAAGTAAAGTAACATTAAATACTCATCTACATGCTTCTGCTGTTAGGGTTACCCTGCACAATACATTAACTATATGTTCAATATATTTACCACCTAGTGAGCCAGTTAATATTACAGATTTAAATAATTTGATAACCCAGCTGCCACAGCCATATATGTTAGTTGGTGACTTTAATGCTCACAACTATCTTTGGGGTGGCAGAAATAGTACAGATGCCAAAGGGCGTATAATAGAAGATTTTTTAAATAATAATAGTTTGTGTCTTTGGAATGACGATTCTCCAACATATTTACATCCTGCTACAGGCTCTTTAACATCAATAGATCTCTCCATGTGCACTCCAAATTTATTTTTAGATTATTCCTGGGAAGTAGAGGAAGATCAATGGGGTAGTGATCATTACCCCATTGTTCTAAATAACCATTTTCCTCCACCAGACGAACGAATCCCCAAGTGGAAGTTTCATAAAGCCGATTGGGCAAAATTTCAAACATCCTGTTTTAATAGAATAACTCCAGAAATTTTTATAAATGTAGATGATCCTCTTCAAGTTTTTACAGACACATTGTATGATATTGCTGATGGGTGTATTCCCAAATCAAAGTCAAATTCCAAAATTAAAGAAAAACCCTGGTTTAATGATGAGTGCAAAAAAGCTGTCAAGGAGCGCAAAAAAGCTCTGAAAAAATTTAATCGACAGCCAACTCAATATAATTTGCACCAGTTTCGTATAAAGAGAGCTAAAGCCCGTTACATTATTAAAATAAGCAAAAGAAAAAGCTGGAAAGATTATGTTTCTAAATTAGATACACGTTCACCAATTAAGAAATGCTGGGATATGGTGCATAAAATTACTGGGAAGGGAGGTGGAGCAAGGATCAAACATCTAAATCATAATGGCCAATTAATTACAAATCCCACCGAAATAGGTAACACAATAGGTCAAACCATTTCCAAAAATTCCTCATCCAATAATAATTCTGCCAAATTTCAACAAATAAAAACTAGAAAAGAAAGAAACCAACTAAATTTTATATCCCATAACTTGGAAGTATATAATAAATCATTTACAATAGAAGATTTGAAACTTGCTTTGGATAAATCTCACGATACTGCTCCTGGACCTGATCAAATTCACTACCAAATCCTTAAACATCTCCCTGACCAATCACTTGGGCATCTTTTAGATATTTTTAATACAATTTGGGAAAGCGGTGATTTTCCTCCTTCATGGAGGGAAGCCACTATCATTCCCATTCCCAAACCTGGCAAAGATTCATCAGATTCAAATAATTATCGTCCCATTGCTTTAACAAGTTGTATTTGTAAATCAATGGAACGAATGATTAACGAGCGTTTAGTTTGGTTTTTGGAAACTGCAGCTTATATTTCTGTTGCACAAAGTGGCTTTAGAAAAACACGAAGTACCATTGACCACCTGGTACGTTTAGAGACATTTATAAGAGAGGGTTTTATAAAAGGTGAGCATGTGGTGAGTATTTTCTTTGATTTAGAAAAGGCATATGACACCACATGGAAATATGGGATAATGAGCGATTTATATGATATGGGATTAAGGGGTCGTTTACCCCTTTTTATTCAAAATTTTCTATCAAACAGACATTTTAAAGTTCGAGTGGGTGCATCACTTTCTGATGTTTTTGATCAGGAAATGGGTGTTCCACAGGGTAGTATATTATCAGTCACCCTTTTTATTATTAAAATTAACAGCATTGTTGATTGTATGAGGCCTGGAGCAGATTGCTCACTTTTTGTTGATGATTTCAACTTAAGCTACAGGTCAACAAGCATGCATACAATAGAACGGCAGCTCCAACAACACCTAAATAGATTACAAGAATGGGCTGATAACAATGGATTTAAGTTTTCTTTGAAAAAGACCGTATGTATGCACTTTTGTAAAAAGTGGAGGGCTCACCCAGATCCTGATCTACACCTTGGCCAAACTCGAATCCCTGTTGTCGAAGAAACCAAGTTTCTTGGACTTATATTTGATAGAAAACTATCTTTTATCCCTCATATTAAATATGTAAAAAAGAAATGCCAGAAGGCATTAGATTTATTACGGGTTCTCGCCCATACTGATTGGGGAGGGGACCGTAATATTTTATTACAATTATATAGAGCACTGGTACGTTCCAAACTTGATTATGGGTGTATGGTATATGGATCAGCACGTCCATCATATATTAAAATGCTCGATCCTGTACAAAATCAAGGGTTAAGACTATGCCTTGGTGCATTTCGTACCTCGCCTGCAGATAGCTTGGCAGTTGAGGCAGATGAACTGCCTCTTGATTTAAGAAGAGAAAAGCTTGCCCTGCAGTATGCTGCAAAAATTGCTGCTTGCCCAGACAATCCTGCACATGACGCTATATTCAATCCAAATTATGTTGATCTTTTTGAAAATAAACCAAATACAATACCGACTTTTGGCATTCGCATTAAAGAATCTTTACAATCTTTAAATTTAAATCCGAATCACGTAGCTAAATTTCAATATCCTGAAACACCTCCATTGACCTATGAAACTTTAAATATTAATGTAGCCATGTCAGAATTAAAGAAATACTCAACCGATCCATCCCTTTATATAAATAGATATAAAGAAATTAAATCTATTTTCACTGGCTATCAGTGTATATACACTGATGGATCATTTGACGATGAGAAGGCTGCTGCAGCTGCTGTTAAGGGCAATCATATTTATTCAGAACGTCTGCCAAATAAATCATCGATTTTTTCTGCAGAACTACATGCTTTGTACCTTGCTTTGGATCATGTGGAGACTTCTCCACACCAAACATTTTTAATTTTTTCTGATTCTTTGTCTTGTTTACAAGCATTGAAAGCAAAGGATTGGAAAAATCCCTTTATTTACAAAATTCTCGAACGGTATCATAGACTCTGTACAAATGATAATAAAGAAATACGTTTTTATTGGATCCCCAGTCACATTGGAATCCATGGAAATGAGGCCGCTGACCAAGCTGCCAAAGCAGCATTGGACAAACGCCCAATAGATTTACTTATTCCATATACAGAGTTTAAGAAATATATTACTGTTTTTTTACGTTCTAAATGGCAGTTGCGCTGGAACGAAGCTATTTTTAATAAATTACATGAAATTAAGCCCGTTCTAGGCAAAACTAAAGGTGCTATTAGAATTAACCGTAGAGAAGAGTCTGTTTTAACCCGTATAAGAATAGGACATAGTCATTTGACACACTGTTATCTGCTTAAAGGTGAAGATCAACCGGAATGTATTGGTTGTCAAAGGGCTTTGACTATTAAACATATTTTAATTGAGTGTATCGATTTTGACATTATACGAACTCAATATTTTAATGTACAAGATTTACATACGTTATTTGATACTGTAGATACTTCTGTAATCGTATCGTTTTTAACTCACATTGGACTTTATAATCAGTTTTAAGGGCAGAGCTTTTGTTTATTTATGTCATTGACTTATGTATCAAGAACTGCAAAACATCATACTGATAAAGTCTTTTAAACAAATTATACATATTTATTATATTTGATTGATATTATATAAATGCTGTTCACAGTTGATAAATTCTTGTGTTATCTACATATTGTATTAACATTTACATTTTGTTTCTAGTCAATATTACGTTTCTATTTTTACTGTTTTGGCACTTTATTGTGTCAATGTGAGACCATTCATTCATTCATTTTTACCATTTTTAGGCACTAAATAACCTTAGTGGTTGATGTGCCTCTAAGCAACCATTCATTCATTCATTCATTCATTCATTCTGGATGTTTTAAAAAAAAGTTTCTTACAATTTTTATATTTAATTTATTTTCTTATTAGTTTTGGTAGATCTTAATGCAATGTTTATTTTAATGATATTATGAACAGAGATTTTCTCATCCACAAAATAGCTTTGTAATAAGTAAAAGGTTTTTCCCAAAATATTTGTTTGCTCATTTATATGATTAAAAAGATTGTATGTATTCAATATTTCATTGAATTTTATTATATTTGGTTTATCAGTTTTATTCAAATGAAAATTGAAGTCTCCAACGTCATGGTTAAAAATGCTATAATGTATAGATATTTGAGAATTCATTAAAAAATTCAGTATAAGTGTAATGGATCTGTTTCATAGTACATAATGAATGATTTATATAGTCAAATACATAAGTACATAATAAATGATTTATAAAGTCAATATGATATGATTCCTTCACTCACAACTTCATTTTTGCATTTGCTCTTAATCCATTCCATATTTTGAGCAGTTTACCAGACTGAGGACATTGTTGAGCACAAAATGTTTTATCTTTCTGCATAATTATGTATTGTCAAAGGAAAATATTATTCATGCAGAGACATTGCTGATGTCTGAACTTTTATTTAACCATCATAGAGTACTATTCCGTATTAATGCCTGTCGATAAACCAAGACGGGCCTCTTATTTACTCAGGACCAAAGATTCCAAAATCAATAAAATTCCAAAAAAAATTATCAAATACGGCCTGGAGAAGTGGTTGAACCTCATTACTATTTTCTTAGAACACTAAATGATCAGAATTTGTGGAATGTTGTTTATTAGAAGGGCCTACCATCCTTCATGATATATCATTTTCCATTGTTATTACTTAAACCAAGATTTAACATACTTATTTTTTAAATTTCACATGTTTTGGGTTACAATATGTCTATATTTAGCAAAAGGCAGTGCCAAACCAGAAATGTCCATGACAAGAAACTTTATGGCAATAATATGTGATTTGAGTTCTCAGGCTGATAGAGATCTAAAATTGGTTCTGGTGGAAGTTCCTCAGATGAATGAGTGAGATCCTTCCATCAAAACCAATGATAGAGATCTTGAACAGCCCCTTGATGCACCAAGCATGAGACAATGGGTCATATGCATTTGTGATAATTTGTGATAATAACTTGGGGTTGACGAAATGGGGTTGTTCACAATGAATTTTTTTCTTGTACAAAACGCAGTGAAAACAACTAAATTAATCCCTCAAGATAAGTCAAGGACATCTTCTTTGGTATTAACCTTTTAGGCACGGGCCTCAGCTCATATGGGAAATTGTATCTGAGTTCAATCTTGGCATGGCCAGGGGAACTGATTCTACTTAGCTGGTGTTCTAACTGACTGCACCACGGCCCATGGCCATACTAATGAATGAATGAATGAATGGTGGCTTAAGGGCACATCAACCGGTAACTCAGTGCCTAAAAATGGTAAAACATGAATGTTATTTTTTTTTAATATATAAAATCAATATATGTAAACAATTTTAACAAATAATATCGACAAAATAGTTTCAATATATCAGGTATATAAATAATAAATTTGTATAGATAAATTCAATTTAAAAGACCTTAAATACCATTTGATGTTTTGTGGTTCTTGATAAACAGGTCAATTACCTAAGTAAACAAGAGCTCCACCCTTAAAATCACTTATAACGTTTTATTTGGTTTAAAAATGATACTAAGGCAAGAACCGCAGTGTTCAGGCTGAAAGGTCTCTCAAGTTGGTTCTGCTGGAAGGATCTCAAGAGTCTGAAAGCTGTGTGAGATCCTTCCGAACATCTCTTAACCTGACCACTGCACAACTCTATGTTCTTGTCTTTATTTTATACTTATCTACTGTAGATAGATATGAGATTGATGGGTTTAAATATTTCTTTGATGAAAAGATCATCTATATTTGGCCAACAAGTCGCTTTATTTTAAATTTTATTCATCAGACCTAGATTGACATTCAGTCATTACTCCAATTATATTTATTTCAATGCACCATATCAATATTTATGCATTGAA
The DNA here is from genome assembly GCA_949316495.1 of Amphiduros pacificus. Classification (NCBI taxonomy): domain Eukaryota; kingdom Metazoa; phylum Annelida; class Polychaeta; order Phyllodocida; family Hesionidae; genus Amphiduros; species Amphiduros pacificus. Next base: position 1,774,378 of record OX439011.1, read on the forward strand.
ATTGTTTCTTATTGGATACATAATTACCAGAGGAGAGATGCATCCACTGGTGTCCTTTTGAAAATTAACCTACTTTGCTCATTTTAATTAAATGTTTAAGATCTATTTATGGTCTATTCCTAATGATCAATACTATCTCTCATGTTTATTCAATGTCCTTCGAATGTAATAATGCATCACTCATATTTTAGTGGTGATGCTTTTTTCAAATGAACACAATTATAATCTGTTTCATCAATGTGTGAATCATGGTTTTAACCTTTATTCTAAACTTGTTGAAGTATATTATACACAAACCTCAAGTAGAGTCGCCTAGAATGATAAGGTCTAGAAGTGAATGATTTATTTTTATGATAGATAATGTTCCATTATTTTGTATCTTAAGTTGAAAGGAGATTAGCATTGTTGTCTCAAGTGCTATTTGTATTATGTCCCCATGCCAATAGATTGTTGTTCCATTTTGTTTTCTCTAAATTCTGAGGGTTATATTTATATTCCATCTTGGAAACATCAATGTAGGAATAGAATCGTAAATATTAATTAAATTTCAGCAAAAATAGCCAAAATGATTATGATTTGTATATATAGTAATCCTTATCCTGGCATCTGGTGATATTGACAACTAAAACAAAAACACTTAATAATCAAAGAATTTGACAAATTTAATACTTTGGACTATTTTTAATATTTTGATTGTTAATCCTTATTGACTGAATAGACATCAAATCTGAAGTTTTATTTGTAGCTCAATAAAACATTTAAATAGAGTGTTATTTCCTAAGATGATTTAGTGTGGTTGATGCATTTTGACCTTGACCGTTCATTTATCATCTAATTAAAATGTACTGATTTTGCCAGTTCATTTGTGGGAAGACTCATTGTTCTCCATTTCTTACAGTTGATGTGCCTTTAAGCCACTATTAATTCATTCATTCTCCTTTTCACTTCTTTGTAGTTTATGATTTGCCTCAAAATTCACCTGCATATTCGGTGCAAAACCAACTGAAAATAATGTTACTTGATCCTTACTGTACAAGTCATCTGGGCAGTCACTCATTCAATCCTTTTTATTAACCGAGAAAACAAGGTCGTTTATGGTAATTGTTCTTTTTCATGTCAATAGTATTTAGAATAGAATATCTGGCTTGAATTCATGATGATCACATTGTGAATTTTAATGTACAGTAATGACTCACTAGGACACAAATACACCTTCAGTGACTCAGGATAAGATATCAGTCTGAAATAAATATGAGTCAAACCACACCAATCACAGAGACACAATATCCTTAAGAAAAGGAAAAAGTTCAATCTTAGAGACACAAAAAATGAGAGGTATTCACATGATGCTCAGACAGAGCCAGTTTTTAATGAATGCTGTTGCTGTACTAAAGGTTGTTTTACCTTCCCTTTCAGCAATAATGGACATTTACACCAGTGTGAAATGAAACTGGTGGAAATGGAAGTGAAACTCACCAACTCCTACCCTTCTCTTATAAACCAACTAAAACACATATCCAAAGCTCTACCAACAATGCTAGTTCTGGATTACATTTAATAACTAACACATCTCACAACAAAAGCATTTTGCTTTATCATGTTGCCAATTTCTGTTACTGAACAAAATGGTGATGAAACATGCATCTCAGGCCCTTTAATTGTTGTTCTTACTACCGACTGTGACCTGATTAGAACATCCCTTAGTAAGTGTTTGAAATATATTTCAAAATAATTACAATTCAAAATCTGGATGATTACCTGCTCTCTAAGATCTGATTGCTTCAATTAATATTTGGGTTTGACTCGCTACAACACAAGTCTCAATTAAACAACTGCACCACGGCCCGTGGCCTTGCATCAATATCAGACAATCATTCATGGGATAGTGTATCATCTCATATCATCAATACAGCAGATATTCTTTGCTGGAGCCATAACCTGGTGCACTACAAAATCACTCAACCTAACACAATGCCCTTTTACCTCTAAGGAAAATGCTGGAAAATCTTTCCAGTGACACTAAGCTGCAAGTGTGGGCCTAATATCCAATCTGTTTTTCTCAGGCAATGGTGACACTTAATGCCTGCATACATAACCTGAATCTATCATATTAGTATTCCAAAAGATTATAATATCAGACTTTCATTACAGTCACACAATATTTCGCTGTAAGCAATTAACCTCAGCAATATTGTTTACTATTTACCTATTTAAAAAAGTCATGCAAACTTGAGTATATAATATTTGATTTCATATCTTTAAAACAAATCTGCTCTGTTTAACTCATATACCTAATTGTCCATCCTTTGTAATGTTTTATGTATATTTTCAACATTATATGAAGGGAAATGTTAACTTTTGTTATCAACAAATATATATAAGACTAGTATAAAAATTTGTATTAACTATGGTTGAACTCTGTTTAAATTCTTTCTAAATGTTACCAAAACAACAAGCTACTTCATTGTTCTCATAGGATGGATTTTAATCTTAATTTCTGATATTAATATATTTAAATGTCTGTATGATTATATTTCTTTGGGTGTATATTTTCCGATTCAATGTAGCCAATTGTGAAAGCACAATCAACATTATCCTCCCAGAGATAATGTGGTTATGGAAATTTAGAAACAACATTTGAAGTTCAACAAGTCTGAACAATAGGAAGGATGTCATATTTGACACATTCTGATAACAGAAATCTTTTTATCATGAGAAGTATCATCAGGAATATGATCCCTGATAACCCCAATGAGTCACACACTCACCATTGACAGTTGAGAGTTTTGTTTTTCACTAGTATCGTTTTTAAATCACATAGGACTTTATAATCTGTTTTAATGGCAGAACTTTGAGTCATTGACCTTTTTATCAAGAACTGCAGAACATCACACTGAACAAAAAATCTTATAAATATTAATTATAAATATATATTATATTTGATAGATATAGCTAAATTCTTGTTTTCAACATATCGTTTGTGTCTAGTCAGTATTACATTTCAGTTTTACAGTTTTTGGCACTGAATGACCTCATTGTGTCGATGTGCCATTAAACAATCATTCATTCATTCATCTCCAGTAAAGTCCTAGAGGTAAAAGATTATTTTCTTGAAAATAATCTAGAAGCTTTATTCATGACTTGGTTGAATTAATCTGGGGATGAAAGGGTGATTGAAAAAATTGCGAAGGATGACCTAAAGCTCCATTCTGGTTCATTGCTGGGAGATTCCTTCCGAAACAAATAATAAACCCAGCCAACTGTTTCTACCATGGAACTTATGGAGGCTTCATTACTTTCAAAGGAAAAACCGTAATATAAAGAACTGAACCCTCATGTGCTCCTGCCCTGAGTTCTATGATGAGTTCACTAGAGTTGTGACCCTTTACTGTTTCTTCTCTCATGGAGTAATGTTCTTAATGTTCTCAATTTCCATGTAAACAAACCAACCAAACCTAGTGTCATAAAATTTAATGACATTCTCTCATACGACCTATAGACTTGGGATTAACCTTGATCTCCTAATAACCTTTGGGGAAAATAAACCATTTTGTAGTCACCTAGTAGATGAGTATATATCTGATCATAAAATGATCAAGAGCACCTTCAATATAAAACCACATGAACATGCTAGAAAATCCATAAATTACAGGAATTCCAAGAGTTCGAACATGGATACCCTAAGAAGGGACATAAGATCCATTAGACATAAGATCCAGCTGTCTGGCATGAATCATCCTTATCAGATAAGGTGGATTACTATGAAAATAAATTGACTTTCCTCAAGGAAAATCATGCTTCTTACAAAGAGGTGGATATCCCCATTTTCAAGCTTGTTCCTTGGATAGAAGAGAAAGACGAATAAATCAAACCTACACATTGATAGGGAGCTGTACAATATCTGGAGAGTTTGTTGTGATAAGGAGAATGGGGCTCTTATTATCAGATCTCCACCATATTGTGTGGTGGACAATGGCAATGCTAATGTTACCCCTCTACATCTACATCTATAAGTTTACTAAAAAAACAAACAAATGGTATCCCACCGAGAGTACAAGATTGCACTAAGGGGTGCAGCAGCTGGTACACACCAGCTGCTTGTTGCCAACCTTTATACTCTAGCAAGGGAATTTCTGAAGGATGCCGAGCTACCTGTTTCAAATGTAGTTAAATGAGGGGGAAGGTTATTCCAGTCAGTCATTGATTGTTCTTTGTAGGGGCTGATTTCATTTTGACATGATCTGGAAGTTTCAAAGCTATTCCACCATTTATAGCCTTGTACAATAACCAGCCTCTAGAGAGGTTCACATCTCTGAACTGAAACTGCTTTGTTGAAAGTGCAAAGTTATATCTTACATCATCTGGCCAGCAGAAAGTCAGTAAGTTTACTGCTATAAGGCCTCTCAGCTGCCTTTGATACTATTGTATATCAAATACTGCTGAACAAACTGGAATCGGGAAGGAAGGTCAGACTTCATGCATTAGAATGGATTATACCTAATGGATAGGAAACAGTGTGTCAAAGTAGGACACCATACATCCACTTTAAGATCCATTAAATATGGGGTTCCTTAGGGATCTATCCTGGGATCCATCCTTTATAACAATATACATGTCCCCCCTTGCTGACATTCTTTGCCTTGCAAAATATGGGATCGGCTACGATGTATATGCTGATGATACCCATATCTACGCTCCCGTGGATGACCCTAGTAGACATCACATAGACATGTCTAGACATAGATTAGAATGCTGCATCAGAGACATCAGATCTTTCCTGATCTCTAATAAAATAAAAAATAATGATGGCAAGACCGAAATGCCAATCTGTGCTCACAGATATGGTACTGCTGTTAGACATGACCAATACTATAAGATTGACTTCAGACTAGAAATTCATTTATTTTGATCTGGTGCTTGTACCAAAAATCAAAGAATAACATATTTATCTAATTCCAATTATTCCAACCATTGGATCATGGAGATTTTCATTAAGATAAAATAATTGTTCTTGGCATGAAAACCACCATACTATACCAGGTTGTCAATTAAGAAAGGAAACAGTGGATACACATAGGTATTATGAATATACATCCTGTGCATATGTGCAGAGTGAAACATATATACTATCATCTCAAAGTATAAAACATTTTACAAGATACAAAAGTGATGATAGTATTGAATGGGCAAAAAAATGGATTATTTTACGATACAGACAGATTTTACATTAACTTTAATATTTCTAGAGCATATATAACAATCATTTATAGTGCAATTTTCATTATATAAATTTATATAAATTAGGAACATTAAGTCTCAATTTTATCATGCAAAACTTGTGGAACACCATTAATGAATTTAGGTAAATCATACAAATACTGCATATGTGTGCCTTGGTGCATACAGATGTATCTTATTGCATGATTGAGTAGCATATGTATGTACTTATGCATTTGAGTGAAATGGTTACTGTTGCAAGTACTGAAGTAATTTATTTATCATCATCATCATCATAATTATCAATAATATGAATAGGAATGATAAAGTCATTAATTAATTCATATGCAGCATCCGCTGCACCGATCAGCTTGAACTTGGGCTCATTGGAAAGAAAAAGATGAAATATTAAGAAAGGTGGAGGGGACATAGCATAAATTCCTTTTATTATTCGTTAAAATAGCCAAAAACCGGTATTTCAAGCAGTACAGAGGTAACAGCAGTATTCTGCATGATCATATTAACATAATTTATGATGTTACCATGACGTTGCTATGTTGACACTTCCAAGTTTAACGTCACTATGATAACACTGTCTGTCGTCATTATGATACATTCCTCTATGACGTCACTATGCTTATCTTGCTCGCAATGTCAACACAGTTTTAGGGCACGAAAAACCACCTTTCTGCTCCAATTGTTGATGAAGGTATGGTCTTTTGTATATAAAATATTTGGTTGAGTGAAATGTGCATGTCGTAGCCTCATGCAACTGTGTTTACCTTGTCCACAACTTCATTGTGGTTGTAGAGCAGGTTAAATCATCTTTCTACTCCAATGAAACCTTGATCATTTGTATACACGATATTCAGTGGAAAGAAATGTGCATCTCATAGCCTCATGCAACCATTTACCGTCAAGACTTCACTCCATGTTAAATTATCTTTCTATTCCAATTATTGACCAAACTGTTCTCATTTGTTCTCATGACGTTTCATTTCATATTGTTGTAGGTTCACTTGTAATAATAATAATAATAATAATAATAATAATAATAATTATAATTATAATAAAAATAATAATAATAATAATAATAATAATAATATTAATATTAATAATAATAATAATGATAATAATTATTTAATTTTAAAATCAATTTTAAAATCAATTCTGGCATGGATAGGGAGCCAGTGCAGTTCCTTCAATTTTCCTGATATATAATCAAATTTCCTAATTTTTCCAACGACACGAGCTGCAGAGTTTTGAAGGTATTGTAGTTTCAAAATGTCAGGTCTTGGAAGGCCTGCAAGATGGCCATAACCATAATCTAGAGTGGATGTAACAAAAGCATGGGTTAATGTCACAGCAGTGTTCTCGTCTAGAATAGGTCTGATAGTTTTTCTGATGTGATAATATCCCTTTTTGCACATTTTTTTATTTGTGTTTACATGTTCAGATTGGAATCAAAGGTAATGCCAAGGTCGACAAATGAATGGTATGGTATACTAGGATGGTATTAAGGATATTGTTGTTAGCAGTAGTATCATATCTGTCAGTACAGATCAGCATTTTGGTCTTACCTTAATTTATTTTCATCTTGTTTGAGATCAAGACAGTTCTGAACTCACTAACACGTTCTTCTAATTTGCGTAGGGATGTAGATCTGGGTATCATCAGTATAAATGTGGTAGTTGAGGCCATATTTGGCCAAGACATCAGCCAGAGGAGACATGTTGATAGTGAAAAGTATGTAGCTGAGGACTGAGCCTTGTGGGACACCATATTTTATAGCTTTAAGAGAGGACCTATGGGACCCCACCTTGACACATTGTTTCCAATTACTAAGGTATGACAGAATCCAGAACAGGGCACGACCTCTGACATTGCATCTTGATTCCAATCTATCAAATAGTATTTGATGGTCATTGGTGTCAAAGGCAGCGGATAGGTCAAATAACAATAGATTAACTGATTTCCTATTGTCATGATCCCGCAAGAAATCATTTTGCTCTCTGAGCAAGGCAGTCTCAGTACTATGAGATTCATTCCCAAGCCGTGATGGGCCAGGTAGGGGAGGCAAAGAGGCATTGTTTGTAGTTTCACCTGGTGAGAGATTTGTGCAGGTGGTGTATTATCCATATCATGGCAATTTATTTCTATTTCATCAAGAAAGAATGCATTAAATTTTTCAGAGTAATTTCAAAATCAGATAGGCATGTCCTTGTTTTTGTGCATGACTGAGCTGATAAAAATACCTTGAAAAGTTTTTTAGGGTCTTGCTTGTTTTCCTCAACAAGATTAGAGAAGTAGTTAGATTGAGATGATTTCAGCAAGGAATTATATTTATTTCCCTGGGTGTTGTATAATTCCTTATGTCTCTGTCATGAATAGAGCATCAAGATTGTTTTCATAGAAAGAGTCCTTCACTGTGAGAACCTTACTGGAGATACATTGGACATTACTGGAACAAATATATAGGTAGTTTGTGGTTTTGATGGTTTTTGATGGTGAACCAGTGTGTTAGTCGATGCATGGAACCCTGATAGGGGTGGATTCTCCCTGGAGTCATAAATTTGAAAAATGATAAGATGATTTGATAACAAATGCACAAAAAGGGGATTTTTAAGTTTGATGATTTGAGGGTCTTTGATTTCAAAGAAATATTTTGAGACATAATTTTTTTAGAGTTGGTTGGGAAAGTAGGCAGGATTATATATAGTATTGAAATTAATGTTTTCTAAATAATTTGTCAAAAGAGAAATATTTGCTTGATTTTTGCATAATGCAAAGTTGTTTTTGATTGTAATGTGGCTATGGGAATTTTAATTGAATTGGGATTGGTTGTGGGATAATAATAATTGGTTGCTTTGTGGAATATGCAATATTTGGATAGCAAGCCATACCATTCAATCCAGGCTATAGAGCTCATGTCCGGGAAAAGGAAGATATGATTAGCTGAGGCAAATAGTAAAGTATCAGTGAACTATATATAATCGTTTTAACTCTAACCATTAGAAAATATTTTAATCTATTTATCATACCAGTACTATGAGCAATTTTATCTATATGATCTTTCCAAGTTACATTTTCTTTGCAGTGAGAACTAGAAAATTGAAATTAGACACCCTTCCAACAGGAACATTATCTATTTCAATATCCAGAGAGTCACCTTTTCTTTGATGCATATGAAATTTAATATATTTTGATTTTGATATGTTTAAGGATAATTTATTAGCTTTTAACAGGTCATTTATTTCATTTAGCTTTTTATTTAATAAGTTTTTATCAACATTTTGTTTTTTTTAATAGGATTGTGAGTGTACTTTACACAGTAGTATCATCTGCAATTATAATAACAAATACAAATATGTTACTAGAGTTAGATATAGCTCTACATTTTTCCAATTTTCAAAAAAGATTTGGTATATTTTTGATTAATTCTCCATTAAGACGAAATGTATGGTAACTTCTACACACTTTTTCAAGAGATTAGCTTAACAGATATGTGGAGCTTAACTGCTGAGACAGGCATATCTGTGGTACATTTGATGTATTTTTGAGTATATTGTCTAATGTAACTGAGTTTAATAGGTGTGCTGATGGCTCTGCCCCATGTCTTTAACTCCCTATTATAAAAAAAGGAGTCAGAATAAGGCTTATGAACATGGGCAATGAATAATTAACAAAACACAAATGGTGTCAAACAAACAAAAAAGGCAAAAGGGCAGATACGGAAACAGACTTGGACAATGATTTGAATGTGAATGAGAATAGATGGCCTAGATTTTTAATTGCAGAAAATTCTGAAAATTCTGACGCTGAACATACCCCGGCAAGATATCCCCCTTTGCAATTGGGAGTTTCTGAGGAGGAAATAGTGGATGAGCTCAAAGAGCAGGATGTTGTTCAATGCAAGCGGATATTTATAAAAAGGATGGTGTCAAATTACAATCAATACATTTATTCTAGCATTTAAAGCAGCGCAGCTTCCAATATTGAAGAAAACTGGTTGTCATAACTTTTGGGCCCATAGGATCTTTACTTTTAGATTTTCTTCTGCAGCATAATGACTCTGAGACCACCATACAATGAAGAAAACTTGGTTTTTATTCTCAATACAAAAGTTGTATGATGAGAACAGCTTCCAAGGTTTTCTGAGCCCAACTTCTGCTGCAAGGGGTTTTAAAATGCACCTCAGCAGAGCCAAGCTCAGCTGAAAGCTGGCTCTTCTCCAAGACAATCTGATTGGCTGATATAACTAAATTCTGAGTTAAATAGGTATAATGCATGCAAATAGGCTGCTGTGAACCTAAGGATCATATTAATGAGGGACTAATTTTAGCAGCTGTTAGGAGCGGGGACCCTTTTTGGGAATAGTTTGGTAGGGGAGCAGAGCTGAACATTGTGCCGAGTCAACACATTCGATGACTCTCAAACACATTCCAAACTGTCAGAGTTGTGGTAAACAACTATATAAATGGCTTTTTACTCATTAGTTAATAAGTTTAATTCATAAGGATAAAACCTTAGGAAACTTATAGTTAATTTTATATAGAATTAGTTTCTGGCAAGAATTATTAGTTAAAATTACTGTGTTAATAAATATGGAGAATAATAATATGTGGAAATTGTTATGAATTTTTTTTTTTTTAATATATTTTATTTCATTTTTAACATAACAATAAAAATAGAAATGTATATACAAAATAATAACACAGTCATGCATTATTAAAACACTGACAGACTGAACATAATATACAGTTCACAATGACAGACACACACAAATTTCCATGGGCAATATAAAACAAATCTGAGCAATAATGATCATATCTTTTCTTTTTTTTCTTTACTCTGAAGATTATTTTGTTTTTTCTTATCCTAATTCTTCAATAATTGTGTTCCACCTTTCTTTTAATATATCAATTGTGTTGTTTTTTGTATGGATGAACTCTTCTATTTCTAATTTGTATTTGAGAACTCTAAGGAAATTATAAAAACTCTTTCTTCTTTAATCTTTTGATGATAAATATACATCTTTGCAAGTAATACAATATAGTTTATATTGGTAAAATGTTTAAGATCATAGTAAAATCCAAATATTACATGTTTTACTGTCATTTTAATTGCATTAGGTGTTGTTCGGTTCCACCATTTTTCTAACGCTATCCAGAAATCCTTAACTATAGTGTATTCATACAAAAAGTGTTCAATGTCGTCCGTTACATTGCATTCAAGGCTTTTTTCAGATTCCACAATAAATAAATTGTACAGCCATCTCTTACATGGTAAAATTCTGTTTATAATTCTATATTGAAGAGCTTGTAATTTTGTTTCCCTAGAACAGGAATATGGTAGTCTAAATATAGTTAACCAGTCATCTTGAATACAAAAAGTGTTCAATGTCGTCCGTTACATTGCATTCAAGGCTTTTTTCAGATTCCACAATAAATAAATTGTACAGCCATCTCTTACATGGTAAAATTCTGTTTATAATTCTATATTGAAGAGCTTGTAATTTTGTTTCCCTAGAACAGGAATATGGTAGTCTAAATATAGTTAACCAGTCATCTTGAATTGTGTATTTGAGTTCCCATTTATTTCAGGCAGTTGGTCTTCCAATCTTATCATATACAAAAGAATCATAGAAATGTTTGGTTTTTATTTCTTTAAGCATCCTTGTGGAACCTTTACAATTAAGAATAATGTTCAACCTGTTTTGTATTGGGGCTTTTTCTCTTTCGATATTGCTTCTAACCAGTGTAATGGAATTGCTTTTCTTAGTTTATAATAGTTTAAAATATTACAGTTCAATGTGAATTTGTTAGAATAGTCATCAAAACCTAATATTTCATTGGCGTCATTAAAGAGATCCTTAACATATATAACACCAGCTTTGTAAAAATCAGGCCACATCAGTTCTTTGGTTTTTCCCTGTTTTGAATATTTGACATTTATCGGGGACTGAATATATTTATTGTACCACAGAATTTCATTTCCATAAGAGAGTATTTCCATTGGAACTGGTTTTAATTCATTCAAAAATATATACACTTGTTTATAAAATGGAATCTTAATATTTTCTATGACTAATTTACATAAATTAGTTTCAGAAAAATGTTCTATTGACATGGGTTTTATAATTTCTGACAATATTACTTTCCATTTTCCATTACTATTTAATATTCTTTTTCCCCATGCTACTTTACTGGCCTTTACCATGCAGGAGAAATCTGGTGCTTTAATTAATCCATCCTCAACCTTTTGTATAATGACTTTTTTTTTATTTTTGCTCTTTTACCATCCCATAAAAAAATTTGCAATCATCTTATCTACATTTTCTACTTTTCAGTTGCAACTGGCATATTGGATGCTACATATAAAAATTTTGGTAAAATCAAGGATTTTAATATAGTTACTTTGCCTTTCAAGGATAAACTTCTTTGTTTCCATATATTAAGGGTATCCTGAGCACATTTCAAGCGTGGTAAAAAATTGTGATTTGTGATAATGGCTGGATCATTGCTTATAGTGACACCAAGTGTTTCAATGGGACCTTTTGACCATTTTATATCATATGTCTGAGGTGGCTCAGTATCCACTAAGGAGCCAATACACATAGCAATCGTTTTATCAAGATTCAGTTTTAGTCCTGAAATCTGGTAGAATTCTTTGAGACAGTTGAGAGCACTTGGAATTGATTCAAAATTTGATAGAAACAAGGTTGTGTCATCTGCTAATTGGGACATTTTTATTTCAGGTGTACCTATTTTATACCACAAATATTTGTCCTTCCCCTAATAGAAATTGCCATAACTTCAGCTGCTAAAATGAACAAATATGGGGATACAGGACATCCTTGGCAAATACCTCTTGTCAGTGGGAACCTGTTGCACATGAAACCGTTATTCATGACTACACTTTCAATATTATTGTAAATAGTTCTAATCGAGTTTATGAAAACATCACCAAAATTGAAATAGGTAAGACATTTGAATAAGAAAGACCAACTGGAAATTGTTATGAATGTTAAAATATGGAGGGTGACAATATGTATTAACATTGGATATTTGAACACTGGAGATGTATTAAGTGTCAGAGGTATGGACATGGATCTGACAGATGTAAATGGAATGTAACGTGCCCAAAATGTAGCACTCAGCATAGTGGAGAAGATTGTTCTTCAAATATAATTAAATAGAAGAGAAGGAAATTCAGCGAATACAAAGCACTGAAAATATTCCTTTTCCAGGGGCATGAAAGCGAGTAGAACGTTTGAACACAACAAAGACATCTTAAGCCAGCTCTGTAAAAACTAAAAAAACAAAATCAACAGCAATTCAAACCAAAATTACATGGCCAATCAATGACAAAAATTATTTGTTTTTTACAAAAACTTCAAAATCTTTAGCAACATCTACTCAGACTACAACATCCACTATCCCAGTAATAACTCAACCAACAGCAACATCCACTAAACCCTCTTGACAAACTCCCTCTAAATCATTCAATAATAAACGTATCAATAGTACTACACCAGTATATAAATCATACAAAATAGAAATCAAAAGAAATTAAAGATTTAAGTTAAAAATAAAATAAATAGAACTAAATATTTAGAAAGGATGGACACAGGTGATCCTCTGGATACAAATTTTACTCCTGTGCACTCGAAGTATAATCGCAAACTTAACAAGTGATTATGCTCAGTCATATATTTTTTCTCATAATTCTAAATATGGCTATCTGCAATAACATACAATGGAAGTGAAGAGGATTTGAGGTTATTAGCCCAAAAATATATTGCATCGGTAATTTGTTTACAAGAAACTAAATTCAATAATAATTCCACAACATTTAAGGGATATGTGATATATGATAAAGTCGGTTCAATTGACATTATGGACCGAGCACATGGCGGAGTTCCTATTTTTGTTAAATCCTGTATACCCCAAAGTAAAGTAACATTAAATACTAATTTACAAGCTTCTGCTGTTAGGGTTACCCTGCACAATACATTAACAATATGTTCAGTATATTTACCACCTAGTGAGCCAGTTTATATTGCAGATATAAATAATTTGATAACCCAGCTGCCACAGCCATATTTGTTAGTTGGTGACTTTAATGCTCACAACTATCTCTGGGGTGGCAGAATACTGATGCCAAAGGACGTATAATAGAAGATTTTTTAGTTTGTGCTTTTGGAATGACGATTCTCCAACTATACCTGGGAAGTAGAGGAAGATCAATAGGGTAGTGTTCATTATCCCATTGTTATAAATAACCATTTTCCTCCACCAGACGAACAAATCCCTCAGTGGAAATTTCATGAAGCCAATTGGGAAAAATTTCAAACATCCTGTTTTAATCAAATATTTCCAGAAATTTCGAACAATTCCCAAATCAAAGCCAAATTCAAAGATTAAAGAAAAACCCTCTTTTAATGATTAGTACAAAAAAGCTGTCAAGGAGTACAAAAATCGGCAGCCAACTCAATAGAATTTGCAGTAAAAAGAGCGAAAGCCTGTTATATTATCAAAATAATAAGCAAAAGAAAAAAGTTGGAAGTATTATGTTTCCAAATTAAATACACGTACACAGAATAAAAAGTGCTAGGATATGGTGCATAAAATTACTGGGAAAGGAGGTGGAACAGGGATCAAACATCTAAATCATAGTGGCCAATTAATTACAAATCCCACTGAAATGGGTTACACAATAGGCAAGCAATTCCTCATCCAATAATTATTATGCAAAATGTCAACAAATAAAAAATAGAAAATAAAGAAACCAACTAAATTTTATATCTTATAACTTGGAACAATATAATAATTCATTTACAATTGCTTTGGAGAAATCTCATGATACTGCTCCTGGGCCTGATCAAATATCACTACCAAATCCTCAAACATCTCCCTGACCAATCACTTGGGCATATTCTAGATATTTTTAATAAAATTTGGGAAAGTGGTGATTTTCCTCCTTCATGGAGTGAAGCCACTATTATTAACTTACCCTGCCATTATACCTGACTTTATTAACTTACCCTGCCATTATCCCTGCCATTATTAACTTACCCTGCCATTATCCCTGCCTTTATTAACTTACCCTGCCATTATCCCTGCCTTTATAAACTTACCCTGCCATTATCCCTGCCATTATAAACTTACCCTGCCATTATTAACTAACCCTGCCATTATCCCTGCCTTTATTAACTTACCCTGCCATTATCCCTGCCTTTATAAACTTACCCTGCCATTATCCCTGCCATTAATAACTTACCCTGCCATTATTAACTTACCCTACCAGTATCCCTGCCTTTATTAACTTACCCTGCCATTATTAACTTACCCTGCCATTATTAACTAAACCTGCCTTTATAAACTTTATTTTTAATAAAATTTGGGAAAGTGGTGATTTTCCTCCTTCATGGAGTGAAGCCACTATTATTAACTTACCCTGCCATTATCACTGACTTTATTAACTTACCCTGCCATTATCCCTGTCATTATCAACTTGCCCTGCCATTATCCCTGCCTTTATTAACTTACCCTGCCATTATACCTGCCTTTATAAACTTACCCTGCCATTATCCCTGCCATTATTAACTTACCCTGCCATTATAAACTTACCCTGCCATACATCCCTGCCTTTATTAACTTACCCTGCCATTATTAACTTACCCTGCCATTATCCCTGCCTTTATTAACCTACCCTGCCATTATCCCTGCCTTTATAAACTTACCCTGCCATTATCCCTGCCATTAATAACTTACCTTGCCATTATTAACTTACCCTACCATTATCCCTGCCTTTATTAACTTACCCTGCCATTATTAACTTACCCTGCCATTTTTAACTAAACCTGCCATTATAAACTTAACCTGCCATTATCAACCTAACCTGCCATTATTAACCTGCCCTGCCATTATTAACTTACCCTGCCATTATTAACTTACCCTGCCATTATTAACTTACCCTGCCATTATTAACTAAACCTGCCATTTTTAACTAAACCTGTCATTATTAACTTAACCTGCCATTATTAACCTAACGTGCCATTATGAACTTAACGTGCCATTATGAACTTAACCTGTCATTATTAACTTAACCTGCCATTATTAACCTAACCTGTCATTATTAACTTAACCTGCCATTATTAACCTAACCTGCCATTATGAACTTAACCTGCCATTATGAACTTACCCTGCAATTAATAACTTACTCTGCCATCATGAACTTACCTGCCATCATTAACTTATCTGCCATTATTAAATCCCTTTTCTAGGAAAAGTTCCTTTACTGAGAAAAATCCATTGTTCAATTGTACAAACATGTCAAATTTCCCACCATTTCTGGAGGCTGGGTAATTGTCTCATACTTTGTTATACCTTGATATACTTAATCCGCTTCGTTGTGATAAATCACATATGCATCCTTAATGCTTCCAAGTGGTGTTATGTGGATATGAAACTGTCAAGACAGGTCTACTATACCTCTGCCCTCTTCATGCTAGCAACCCCTTGGAGAAGCCAAAATGTGCAAATCTACAATTAAATTCCCTCATTGGATTTATAAGAACAAGGATAGAAAAAGGCAAATATGTGTAATTCTGTATGTTTATAGACCTGTGAAGTTAATAGGGTCTTGTTCAATCAAAACAAAATCAGAGGGTCATGTAAGCATGATTAAAGCTCTGTCGGATAATACACGAAGCACCAATCATAGAAGCTGTCTACACTTTTGAGAATATTAGCATACACATGCCTGGACAGAGATGATGTCAGATAGCTCAGTTCTACTGTAACATAAATTGATATTTGCATTCTGCAAGTCTTGCCACACTTCTATTGTACCCGACTCTAACATACACAGGACATGGTATTCTCTTTAGGGAAAAACCAAACTCTTAGAATAGAATTTCATATGAACAGTGTGAGAGATTAAGAAATCTAAAGCATGGTAGTTAGAAGTCAGTAGAGAAATGTTTCAAAATCTCTTGTCTTCTATTGTCTTGTGTGTTCATTGGTTTCTTTTTCTATTGGTAATTATTAAGATTCACCCAAAGGCATTTTATGTAGCATTGGTTAAATATGTCTATATCACATCAAATTGTATTTCCGAACCACAACTGCTTGTTGGGGCAGCTTGAGACACAATTGATGCAGCCAACTCATAGAATCATATTGTATTTGTAGGTGGTGTATTTTTCCTCCATCTTCCCCTATGTTTTGTTGACGGTGATGTTAGTTAGGGGCGTGACCCTTCCCGGAGCTCTGGATGGTATCCAGTTTTATCTCAAACCAGATTTCAGCCGCCTCACGGATGCTGCAGTACGTCAAACTCTACATTTTACCATCATCAAACCCAAGTGACTTATTAGCCAAGTAAAAATTAATTTGTTTATCAACAATTAATTTCATGTTAAAGTACTTCTTATAGATAACTTAATATTCAATCACTGTCCACCCGATGCCTAGTATTATAAGTAGAAATGTTTGTCAACTTTTGAGACAAAGCAAGTTTTAAAAAATGCCTGTAATAAGATACTAAATTAGTGATAAATTACTAAAATAGTGATAAGATACTAAATAGTAATAAGATACTAAAATGTGATAAGATACTAGAATAGTGATAAGATACTAAAAAAGTGATAATTTTCTTAAAAGTGATAATATACTGAATGGTGATAAGATACTGAATGGTGATAAGATATTAAAATAGTTATAATATACATTTAGTACCAATAACTTACCACTGTTCCAGGTGTGGAGTGATGCAAATGTACAGATATATTCAGTACAATTTACTTACCACTGTTCCAGGTGTGGAGTGATGCAGCTGTACAGATATATTTAGTACCATTCACTTACCACTGTTCCAGGTGTGGAGTGATGCAGCTGTACAGATATATTTAGTACCGTTTATTTATCTCTTTTCTAATTGTGGAGTGATGCCAATGTACATATATATTCAGTACCATTTACTTACCACTGTTCCAGGTGTGGAGTGATGCAGCTGTACAGATATATTTAGTACCGTTCACTTACCACTGTTCCAGGTGTGGAGTGATGCCAATGTACAGATATATTCAGTACAATTTACTTACCACTGTTCCAGGTGTGGAGTGATGCAGCTGTACAGATATATTCAGTACAATTTACTTACCACTGTTCCAGGTGTGGAGTGATGCAGCTGTACAGATATATTCAGTACAATTTACTTACCACTGTTCCAGGTGTGGAGTGATGCAGCTGTACAGATATATTTAGTACCGTTCACTTACCACTGTTCCAGGTGTGGAGTGATGCAGCTGTACAGATATATTCAGTACCATTTACTTACCACTGTTCCAGGTGTGGAGTGATGCAGCTGTACAGATATATTTAGTACCGTTCACTTACCACTGTTCCAGGTGTGGAGTGATGCAGCTGTACATATATATTCAGTACCGTTTACTTACCACTGTTCTAGGTGTGGAGTGATGCAACTGTACAGATCTTCTATTCCCTGAGTACCTGCACAGGAGGCCTAATTGCTATGGCAAGTTACAACAAGTTTAAGAATAACTGTCTTCGGGACTCCCTTCTTGTCCCACTTATCAACTGTGGGACCAGTATCTTTGCTGGCTTTGTTATATTCTCTGTCCTCGGCTTCATGGCCCATCAGAAAGGAGTAGACGTCAAAGATGTGGCTGCCAGTGGTGCGTATAAGACTATTACCCACATTATGTTAACCCTGATAATTCACTTTTGTATATCTCAATTTAATTCATACAATATTGGTGATGTTGATAAAATGAAATACGTCTGGAAAAATGCTCATACATATGACATATGATATAAAATGCATACACTGCTGTCCCAGTAAAAGTGCATGGAGCCTTGCTTTAAAATCTGGGCAGTAACACTAGTGTTACGTCATATCTAGGCACAGAATCTTGAGGTCATTGTTTTTATGTTCATAAACATTTATTACATTACTGATTGATCAGAACTTCAAACTGTGTGTTATAGAGCATTGACATCCCTGATATCAGGTTAAGCCTTTGATCCTGGTGCTGCTCGTCCTCCCCTGTACTCGATCCTGGTGCTGCTTGTCCTCCCCTGTACTCGATCCTGGTGCTGCTTGCCCTCCCTTGTACTCGATCCTGGTGCTGCTCTTCCTCCCCTGTACTCAATCCTGGTGCTGCTCTTACTCCCCTGTACTCGATCCTGGTGCTGCTCGCCCTCCCCTGTACTCGATCCTGGTGCTGCTCTTCCTCCCCTGTACTCGATCCTGGTGCTGCTCTTCCCTCCCCTGTACTCGATCCTGGTGCTGCTCGTCTTCCCTGTACTCGATCCTGGTGCTGCTCTTCCTCCCCTGTACTCGATCCTGGTGCTGCTCTTCCCTCCCCTGTACTCGATCCTGGTGCTGCTCGCCCTCCCCTGTACTCGATCCTGGTGCTGCTCGTCCTCCCCTGTACTCGATCCTGGTGCTGCTCTTACTTCCCTGTACTCGATCCTGGTGCTGCTCTACCTCCCCTGTACTCTTTCCTGGTGCTGCTCTTCCCTCCCCTGTACTCGATCCTGGTCCTTGCCCTCTCCTTGTACTCGATCCTGGGGTTGCTCACCCTCCCCCTGTACTCGATCCTGGTGCTGCTCGTCCTCCTCTGTACTCGATCCTGGTGGTGCTTGTCCTCCCCTGTACACGATCCTGGTGCTGCTCTTCCTCCCCTTGTACTGAATCCTAGGGTTGCTCACCCTCCCCCTGTAAGGTTGTGCTGTCAGCCCCCAGGCCTCAGGCCAATGTTGGTTATCAGAGGTACAAGTAGTAAATACATGTTTTATTTTTCTGGCAGGTCCTGGCCTTGTGTTTGTCGTGTATCCTGAGGGTCTGACACAGATGCCTCTGGCCCCTCTCTGGTCTGTCATGTTCTTCTTTATAGTGATGACTCTGGGCTTCAGTTCTGAGGTAGACTTCATCATTTTGTTTGCATTAATGACGTTTTCAGCACAGTTTTCTATATTGGAATCCTGTCATCGTTACTGAAGTCCCTGCTCCTTTCAAAGAATGAATGATAGGCTCAAATCTGAAAGGTCTCTTAAGAAATTAGAGAGAAAGGTTGTTAAATCAAATTCACACATTAACAAAGAACAATATAACATTCAGAGAAATAAATACAATTCCCTTCTGAAGTCATCTCACTCAGACTACCTCCATGTACTGATGGAGGAAGACAAGCATAATCCAAAAAAGCTTTTTAGGTTCATTTACATGGTCATGAAAACAAACACATCAATGCCACAATCAGTACATGAAAGTGCTCACGCTGAGAAGTTTAATGACTTCTTTCTTGAAAAAATGATCAAAGTCACAATAATTGTTCCTACTGCTACAACCCCTCCACTAGATGGCTTGGTGAACAATGGACCTGGAGAGGCTAGCTCCACTCTGGACTACTCCTCCACTAGATGGCGTGGTGAACAATGGACCTCGAGAGGCTAGCTCCACTAGATGGCGTGGTGAACAATGGACCTGGAGAGGCTAGCTCCACTCTGGACTACTCTTCCACTAGATGGCGTGGTGAACAATGGACCTGGAGAGGCTAGCTCCAGAGGTAAAAAATAGACCTGGAGTGGTAAAAAATAGACCTGGAGAGGCTACTCCTTCACTAAATGGCGTGGTGAACAATGGACCTGGAGAGGCTAGCTCCACTCTGGCTCCAATCTGGACTACAATCTGGAAGAAGAAGAAGAAGAAGAAGAAGAAGAAGAAGAAGAAGAAGAAGAAGAAGAAGAAGAAGAAGAAGAAGAAGAAGAAGAAGAAGAAGAAGAAGAAGAAGAAGAAGAAGAAGAAGAAGAAGAAGAAGAAGAAGAAGAAGAAGAAGAAGAAGAAGAAGAAGAAGAAGAAGAAGAAGAAGAAGAAGAAGAAGAAGAAGAAGAAGAAGAAGAAGAAGAAGAAGAAGAAGAAGAAGAAGAAGAAGAAGAAGAAGAAGAAGAAGAAGAAGAAGAAGAAGAAGAAGAAGAAGAAGAAGAAGAAGAAGAAGAAGAAGAAGAAGAAGAAGAAGAAGAAGAAGAAGAAGAGGAAGAAGAAGAAGAAGAAAAACAACAACAACAACAAAAACAACAACAACAAAATCATTTTATACATCAAGATATTTTTAAGGTTCAGTTTACCCAAATATATTTATCCTTGGTGTACACCTCAAATAATGTTCAATATTTAATACTTTATCTTCTCATCTTTTCTCATAATTTTAGTTCTCAATGGTTGAGTGCTTCTTTGCTTCATTCACTGATGAACTGGAAGGAATCCTTAGAAAGGGCAAGAAGAGGACTTACATTTTCAGAGCTGTGTTCTGTGCCTTATTCTTTGCCATTGGACTAAGCATGACCACAAGGGTATGTACAGATATAAACAATAGCATGACCTCCATGGTATGTACAGAGATAAACAATAGAATGACCACAAGGGTATGTACAGAGATAAACAATATATGTATGTATGTTTTCTTTTATTTTACATGGGACAACTAATACAGTTACAACTGATTTTCAATTAGGCCCATACAAATAAAACACATACAATTAGACAACACATTTACATAAAAAAGAGTTAACATGTACAAGATTAAAATCAGTTCAAGTTCTGCTATTTACAAGATACTGCACAACCCTGCTCTTAAAATGGTTTTGAGAAGTACAATCATTCATGTTAAAATTTAACCTGTTGACAGCTTCTGGACCTCTGAATGTAAAACTACGCTGGCCAGCTGCAAGTTTATGTTTCGTTGGTTTGGGTCTACTGTCGACACTAGCCCTGGTATTGCACCTTTCTCTCTCTGAGTTGTACTGTATGGAATCATAGAGATACCTTGGACACTCATTTGTGTAACATCTATACATCATTATGTTTAAATGAAGCTGAATTCTCTCCTCAACTGATAACCACTTAAGTTCCGAGAGAATGTCTCTTTTATGGGAGAATCTATTCCATCCAAGGGTGACTCGGCCTCCCCTATTTTGGAGCCTTTGGAGCCGTTTTAGGATGGTGTTGCTGCAGTTTCCAACTACAATATTACAGTAGTCAAAAATTGGTAGGACTAGGGCATTAAACATCATGGTAGCTACGTTTCTATCAAGATAACCTCAGACTCTTTTTAGAACACCAATCCTTTTGGAGATTTTGTTACACAAGATCTCAGCATGCTTGTCCCATGTTAGTGAGGGATCTATGATGAGTCCTAAGTATTTGTATGAGTACACCTGCTCTGGCTGATTATCACCTAGTTCTATACAAACAGTATCTGCATTGTTTGATAACCTTTTCTGAGTTCCAAATAACATAAATTTGGTTTTATTTACATTCAAATGAAGTTTGTTCTTTTCCAGCCATCTGTTTGCATTTATGAGATCCTTTTCAATCTCCTCTTTGATGGAATCTGTTGTTTTTCCTGCATACATCCAAATAGTATCATCTGCATACATTACAATTTTACATTTTTGGATTGTAGTGGGTAGGTCATCAACAAATAGCACAAATAGGAGGGGCCCTAAGATCGATCCTTGTGGGACTCCACATGTGACAGGCATTTTATCTGACACTGCTCCTGCAGCTGACACACTCTGTTGTCTTTTTGTCAGGTACGACCTAAACCAATCTAATGGTTTGTCCTTCACTCCAATGCAGTTGAGCTTGTGGAGTAGGCGCTGACTGTCTACGGTATCGAAGCCTTTTTCAGGTCTAAGAAAACTGCTCCAGTGAGCTCACCCCTGTCCATATTATGGAGTATGTAATCAGTTACATTTATTAGTGTGGTACAGGTTGAATGCATGGGTTGAAAGCCTGACTGAGCATTGCTGGGTAAACCTACAGACCTCATATATTCTGAAAGCTGGTTATGAACTGCCCGCTCAAAGATCTTCATTACAGCAGGGATGATGGCTATAGGTCTGTAGTTACCTGGGTCAGTAATACTATTTGCCTTATGTATTGGGGTCACCCTAGCCTGAGTCCATTCTGCAGGTAAGATACCAGTTTGTAGGGATGTGTTCATGATTTTGCATAGGGGTTTGTAAACAATTTCACTAGAGTCCTTAAGTAGCCTGCAATGTATGTTGTCTAAACCAGTGGCCTTTCCACATTTCATTTCCCTAACCTGTTTACTAACAAAGTCATGCTCTATTTCTGAAAACTTAAATGTGGTTTCTATATGTGGATACATATCATCATTATCATCACTTATCTGAAACTGACTAGCAAGCTTGCTACCTATAGTTGAGAAAAATCTGTTAAAACAATTACTGTTGTCCTTGCCAGTTGTGTACTCCACACCATTTTCTTCCAATATTTGGACAGACATAGATGAGGGGAGGATTTTCTTGATTGCTTTCCAAAGTTTGTCTGATTTTGACAAATTGTCTAAAATTAGGTTGACAAAGTAATCACGTTTCAGGTCTCTGTTTAATGAAGTAGCTTTGTTTCTCAATTTTCTATAAGTTTGAAAATCCTCCTCACATCTAGTGTAGTTTGCCTTGACTTTTGCTCTGTCTCTCAGGTCCATGGCCTCATGTAGGTCACTATTTTGCCATGGACAGTCTCTCCCTTTCACTCTTTTTCGTATCATTGGTGCATGTTTATCAGCTACACCAGTAAATATATGATGGAAAGCATCCCATTGGTCCTGTGGATCGTCCAGTTCATCAATTACTGACCAGGGACAATTTTGTAGGGCTGCACAGAATTTATCTTTGTCATAGTTCTTGTAGTTTCTTATCCACACATCCTTTGGTTGGCATTTTGGGATGTGTGCTTTTCTCACAATAAATGGCATTGAGTGGTCTGTTATGCCATAGTGGAGTACTCCATGCTGTATCACTCTATCAGTGTTAGATGTGAACACTAAGTCTAATGCTGTTGCTGATGTTGGTGTGATACGGGTTGGCTCTTGAATAAGCTGGTCAAGGTGTGCATCAGCTGTTGAGGCTAATAAGTCTTTTGTTATTCTACCTAACCTTTTTGCTATAACATCACAATTAAAATCACCTAATATGCAAATTTCTTTGTTTTCATCTCCTAACATATCAAGAACACTACTAAAAGAGTCAATATATTCATCTGTATGTTGCTGAGTCCTGTAAACACTGCCTATTATACATGCTTTACATTTTGGTAATTTCAGTTCTACAAATGTTGCTTCAAGTCCTACAGCATCTAAGTCTTTTCTCTCTACTTAGCATACGCACACAACTCCTCACGAACATAGATGGCGACTCCTCCTCCATCCTGTTTCTCAACAGGGAGATCATCTGGTCGATCCTTCCGTCCCACCAGCTGGTATCCATCCATCTTCACCACACTATCATCCACACTACCATTTAGGAATGTCTCTGATACAGTCACCACATCCATAGGTGTCAGTTTAAGGATGGTCTTTAATTGATCAATATTGTTTTGTAACCTCTGTATATTAATATGACACATCCTCAGGCCTTTTTTGAATGTTTTGGCATAGACAGGTGTTACATTTTCCAGGTCACCAGTATCTGGATCTAGGCTATTGTCCAGGAAAAAGGAGTCCGAGAATTCAGGAAAGCAACAAAGATCACAGTTCCAGGTGGATTTTATTTGGTCAAATGTTTGTTTTGATATATCTGGGCTGACACATTTGGCGTGTTTGGTCTCTTCACATATTCTGCATGATAGCATTCTTTGATTTTCCTAATGGTCTTATTACAAATTTTGCATTTATTTGGTCCAGGTTGAGTTTCAATATCTCCAGCTTTCAGCAATAGTGGTGTTTTGTTTGTTACATAATTCTGACCTAAAGTTGACCCCTGGTGGCCATGTTGTAAAGTCAGGAATGATTGAAGCACAAAATCAGGTGTAAAAATATAGCATGACCACAAGGGTATGTACAGAGATAAACAATAGCATGACCACAAGGGTATGTACAGAGCTAAACAATAGCATGACCACAAGGGTATGTACAGAGATAAACAATAGCATGACCATAATGGTATGTACAGAGATAAACAATAGCATGACCACAAGGGTATGTACAGAGATAAACAATAGCATGACCATAAGGGTATGTACAGAGATAAACAATAGCATGACCTCCATGGTATGTACAGAGATAAACAATAGCATGACCTCAAGGTTATGTACAGAGATAAACAATAGCATGACAAGGGTATGTAAATAAACAACACAGCATGACATCAAGAGAATATAAAAGGACAACAAAGCATGATATCAACGGTATGTAACATCATAGCATGACTGCAAGATTATATAAAAAGACAACATAGCCTGATATTAAGAGATGTAAAGAGGAACAAAATAGCATGACCTCATTGGTATATTCAGAGGAACAACATAGCATGACCTCAGGGGTTTGTACAGAGAGACACCTTAACATGACCTCAGTGGGATGTACAGAGAGACACCTTAACATGACCTCAAAGGGTATGTACAGCATAGTATGACCTCAAGGGTGTGTAAACAAAGAAAGTGTTTCATGACCTCAAGGGCATGTACACATAAACTATAACATGACCGCTTGGTTTTTACAAAGATAAAAACAATATCATGACTTATATACACAGAAAACAGCATGACCAAAGTGAGGATAGGTACATAGACAAAATAGCGTGAATTGTAGGATATGTACAGAGACAACATGTGATGACTTCAAGGGTATGTACATAGATAAAATAGCGTGAATTGTAGGATATGTACAGAGACAACATCTGATGACTTCAAGGGTATGTACATAGATAAAATAGCGTGAATTGTAGGATATGTACAGAGACAACATAGCATGACCTCAAGGGTATGTATGTACATGTAGATAAATGATTTCATGACCACGAAGTTATATCCATAAAAATGTATTCATGCAGACCATTAAGAATAAGCTTTAGAAGTCTCATTCTATTTTTATAATTTCCATAGATATTTGCATAACCTTATCATCAGCCTTAAAGTGTTAACATTGTGATTATGTTGATCTGACAGGGAGGATTCTATTTGCTCAATCTGGTGGACAACTACGTGGGCGGGTTCCCTCTCCTCTTCGTCGGACTCCTGGAATGCATTACTTTACAATGGATGTATGGTTAGTTATCAATATCAGAGGCGGATCCAGGGGCACAATCACCCACCCCCAGATTGAAAATTGTCAATATTTGTACAGGAAGTTTTCTAATGTTTTTCTGTAATATCAGCTATATTTTACCTCAATTTCATCTGAATTTAAATATCATTTCAGCTATGAATAATGATATTGCAAATGTTTTGAGCTGTGATTCCTAATTAATTCAAGTCAAAACTTTCATGAAATCACCGAGATTATAATCAATTCTACTGAGAATTGGGATATGTTTAAATGATATGCATTCATGGAACTATGAAACAAGCTCCCTGAAATCAACCAAAATACACCTGCCCGGATTATTATGTTTTGCTAAAAGTGCCAAACACTGTGCAGTACTATTTTGACCACTGTTGTGGTCTGCAAGGTTGTTAGGCCTGAAACAGACAAATACTAATGGACAAACAGTCCTCTGTAAGCCAAATCACTCCAGTGTCCCAATCTGAAGGTGTCCTATTGCTAGCAAACCATTACCAAGAAGGTGTTTGCATGTGATCACTGGTCAGCTAAACAAAGTTTATTGACAAAGTGTTCAATGGATAATTTTGATTTTAGCAGAAGACTACTTTCAAGGGGCACAACAAATTTTGTAGGCAAAATATGACGGGTTATAACATTTGATTCCAAGGCTTAGAGTAGAAACATTTTAATTATGCAAGAAAAAAGTGCTTGAAAATATAATTTCCAGAAAGCTTTATGTAACTTGTCTTTTTTTATTGTCATGGTATTTGAAGGATTTACAAGATTTGCTGACGATGTGGCCATGATGCTTGGCAGAAGACCAAACATTTACTTCAAGGTGTCGTGGTGCTTCATATCCCCTGGAATACTCTTTGTAAGAATATTTCCCTACAATAATAAAGACTTCTTGACTAAAACCAAAATACTTAATATTAATTGATACTATTTATCATTAATCTGTAATAGTGAGAAAAAGATGTTTTGGCAAAATGTAATGGTATTTCCACAATCAGGAAGATGCTTGAAGAGAACAGATTTAATGTTTAATGATTTTCTTTACTTTCCGTCATTATTATTATAACTTATCACTGTAATCTATGTAAATGTAAAAAAAAAACTTTTTACAAAGTTAATGGGGCAGTGTATTTATAAAATATGTAGGCTTGTAAAACAAGTTGTGTTTTTTTGCTGTTTTTTTATTTTATGATAAATAAACACACAGAATACAGATTGAGTACAGAATAAATACCCACACAAGCTTAAAATCATGAATGCAGGTTTAATGAAATGATTTAAATATGTAAGGCTTTAAGGAACAGGTTGAACCAATTTCGATTTTTTGTTTATTATTGATAAATTTAATGCTCCAGGTTTGGTATTCACTGTTTTTTACACACACAAAAATGTGAAATTCAATGCGGTTTGTAAATCAGGAAGAGTTCAATATATGATCAACATTCAGCAATCTTGGTTTTGTTGCTTTGTGTACAGGTATCACAATGATTTTCAAAGTAAAACAAAAATATGTGAATACTTTTATTTGTATGCCATATGCGGCTATTAAATGCCTGCAGACTGTTCTTTACATGTGATTCACCTCTTAGGTCAGGTATATTTGCCCATCAAAGACATGTCACAGCAACATTTACTGTTTCACATTCAGACATGAAATGCTACACAAGGTTCTATGTTTTATAACATTTTATAACCCTTGACCTTTGATATTTTGGTGACAAAAATCATGTTTTACCCACAACTCAGCAGGTAAGCTATCTATTTAGTTTTAAGCATTGCATGGTTAATATATTGGCAGGTCAATAATCTATCAATGTTTATTGACATATTTTCAGGCTATCATCATATTTAAGGCTGCTCAGTATGAACCATTGACCCTATTTGAAGACTATGTTTACCCTGACTGGGCCATGGCTGTTGGATGGGGTCTATTTGGGGTCTGCACTGCTTTCATTCCTGTTAGGTTTTTGTGGAGACTTCTCAGAGATGGGGGATGGCGGGTAAGAAACGGTTTGAAAATAACCATTAATGATGTTTATCAGCTAATGAGATAAATGTTGTATATTGATAATTTGGTAAATGAAAAATAACTCACTGAATGAAAAAGGTTAACTAATAATACTCTCAATAGAAAGGTCAAACACCAGGCCATAGCAGTCCAAGGTAAGTGCTGAATTCAAGCTAACATCCTGTCAATAGAAAGGTCAAACACCAGGCCATAGCAGTCCAAGGTAAGTGCTGAATTCAAGCTAACATCCTGTCAATAGAAAGGTCAAACACCAGGCCATAGTGGTCCAAGGTAAGTGCTGAATTCAAGCTAACATCCTGTCAATAGAAAGGTCAAACACCAGGCCATAGCAGTCCAAGGTAAGTGCTGAATTCAAGCTAACATCCTCTCAATAGAAAGGTCAAACACCAGGCCATAGCAGTCCAAGGTAAGTGCTGAATTCAAACTAACATCCTCTCAATAGAAAGGTCAAACACCAGGCCATAGCAGTCCAAGGTAAGTGCTGAATTCAAGCTAACATCCTCTCAATAGAAAGATCAAACACCAGGCCATAGCAGTCCAAGGTAAGTGCTGAATTCAAGCTAACATCCTCTCAATAGAAAGGTCAAACACCAGGTAATAGCAGTCCAAGGTAAGTGCTGAATTCAAGCTAACATCCTCTCAATAGAAAGGTCAAACACCAGGCCATAGTGGTCCAAGGTAAGTGCTGAATTCAAGCTAACATCCTGTCAATAGAAAGGTCAAACACCAGGCCATAGCAGTCCAAGGTAAGTGCTGAATTCAAGCTAACATCCTCTCAATAGAAAGGTCAAACACCAGGCCATAGCAGTCCAAGGTAAGTGCTGAATTCAAACTAACATCCTCTCAATAGAAAGGTCAAACACCAGGCCATAGCAGTCCAAGGTAAGTGCTGAATTCAAGCTAACATCCTCTCAATAGAAAGATCAAACACCAGGCCATAGCAGTCCAAGGTAAGTGCTGAATTCAAGCTAACATCCTCTCAATAGAAAGGTCAAACACCAGGTAATAGCAGTCCAAGGTAAGTGCTGAATTCAAGCTAACATCCTCTCAATAGAAAGGTCAAACACCAGGCTATAGCAGTCCAAGGTAAGTGCTGAATTCAAGCTAACATCCTCTCAATAGAAAAGTCAAACACCAGGCCATAGCAGTCCAAGGTAAGTGCTGAATTCAAGCTAACATCCTCTCAATAGAAAGGTCAAACACCAGGCCATAGCAGTCCAAGGTAAGTGCTGAATTCAAACTAACATCCTCTCAATAGAAAGGTCAAACACCAGGCCATAGCAGTCCAAGGTAAGTGCTGAATTCAAACTAACATCCTCTCAATAGAAAGGTCAAACACCAGGCCATAGCAGTCCAAGGTAAGTGCTGAATTCAAGCTAACATCCTCTCAATAGAAAGATTAAACACCAGGCCATAGCAGTCCAAGGTAAGTGCTGAATTCAAGCTAACATCCTCTCAATAGAAAGGTCAAACACCAGGTAATAGCAGTCCAAGGTAAGTGCTGAATTCAAGCTAACATCCTCTCAATAGAAAGGTCAAACACCAGGCCATAGCAGTCCAAGGTAAGTGCTGAATTCAAGCTAACATCCTCTCAATAGAAAGATCAAACACCAGGCCATAGCAGTCCAAGGTAAGTGCTGAATTCAAGCTAACATCCTCTCAATAGAAAGGTCAAACACCAGGCCATAAATTCTCTCAATCAAAATAATTTTTTTGCAGTTAATCAAAATAATTCATTTATTTGCAGTTAATCAAAACACTATGCCATCCAACTGAGGAGTGGGGGCCAGCCAATGTGGATGACAGAATGGGACGCTATGCTGTACACAGGTTCCCACAGCCATCCATTAACAGCATCTATGACAATATCAACATCGCCAAGTAAATATATATCCTCAAAACTACTGTTTTATTTTTAAAGAATTTAGGCCAGGGAAAATGTCTTGTTTTCCTTATATCATGGACTAAATCTCTATTTAGTCCATGCTAATATTCAAAATAGGCCTTGTGTTGTTAACTCGAAGTCATATCTTCAAAACTATTGTTTTTGTAATGATAGATCTTAGGCCAGGGAAAAAGTCTTGTTTATCCTTATATTTTAAATAGGTATGAAATGAGACGTTTTAAACTTGTACTTATGAACATCAATATTTTCTGTTTATTAACTCTGGGCTAACTTGGGCTCTAGCACATGATTTTTTATCATATATGTCGTAAGGGGGCACCACTTGCAAATAGGAGAATAAATCATTGAAAATAAGTGTTTTCGTCCAAACTTATAATCAAATATGGCTTAATATTTTAAAGATATGATATCAGTCCTTTTACGCATTACTTCTGTGTTAATATTGATAATACCGTTAGTCTTCAAGGTGAGACTACAATTACTTTAGCAACTATTTAGATTACAATTTGAAGTTTAACCACTTCTTGAGGAGAATGCAGAACGAATGAGTGCTGCCCTCCTTTTGTAACAATCAATCAAACCCTTTTTCAGGAGGAAGAGTGGAATAGTTGAAGACAATAACTTGAGGGAGCGATACTATGGCAACTGGAAGGTTAATTTGAGTGATTATGATGCAATCAACCCTTGCGTCAAAGATGGCTACTCAAACAGAGCATTCCAAACCTCTGATCTATGAATCATTGGACTCTCCATATTACTTCATAATTTACAATTTCCATCAAATAAACTATCATTGAAGATTTACTGTGTTTTGAAATAACTAGAACAATTACTGCCTCACTTTAACTGGAAACTATTAAGTCTTTTATAGTCTCCTTGATTTTCCCAAATTATTATTTGATTGATTGACTAGTCTCTAATTAGTTAAATACATCTGCTGTTATTTGTATTTAGTCATCTAACCCTAACCCTGTTACACAGCAAAATGTGCTCCATGTGAAAGCCATGTGAAAACCATATGAAAACCACATGGTTTCAAACCATGTGAATCCTGGCAGAAAATGAGTTTTTCATGTGGAACTCATGTGGAAATGAGCCTCATGGAAACCACATGGAAATATGACACAAGGTTTTCTGGTGGTTATTGTGTGGTTTTCATATGGTTTATTCAGGATATGGGGTCAGGGCGGTTCATGCTCACTGGGATTTGGGATCTAGACTATTGGTTGAAATAACTAATTAATATTACTAAATTACTAGTTGTATGAAAATTATTATAGTTGCCGATTGATTTTTTTCAACAGAGAGGTCTTTATTGGACCAATCTTCATCACAAATATAGTATTCAAATGTGTTATCCTTGATAAATCAACAACACCAAAATTACAACTTAAAGCAATGTTCAAATATTTAAATAACATAATCTATTTCAGTACACATTTAGATAAATACAGGTATTAAAATATTTGAATCATTGTGTCAGAACATAAATTAAGCAGTTCTTGATGTCTAAGAAAATTATTATGCAGCATTAATGTTTAATTTCATGACATTAAAATTATGTAAGGGAGCTCAAAACAGCTATTGGGGCATAATTCCGCTTATGTTAACCTAGAAGTTAACCTTAAAGTTGGTCACAAGTAATAAATCACAGAAAGTAGAAATCCATAATCAGTCCCAGGTGGACAGAAAGACATCAAAAGTTCACAAATTATCCCCCTTGGCTGAACTTAAGCATGGTGTAAAAATCAAAATAATTTTGTTACATGCCATACCAGATTGTCACTCCTGTATGGGATTTTTCTTTTGTAATTGTACTGTACGTAGTCCCTTATTCTGTACTTTGTTCCTTCTAGGTTAATGTGAATACTCAGACCTCACAGGACCCTTTATTTATGCTCATCTTGCACTGAATCTTTCCTGCTGATATCTTATGTAAGAAAGTGGTACACAGCAAAATGTGCTCATGTGAGTAGTCCTTCCTGCATGGATGGGTGTCTGCTCATTCTGCACTGAATAATTCCTGCATGGATGGGTGTCAGCTCATTCTACACTGAATCCTTCCTGCATGGATGGGTGTTAGCTAATTCTGCACTGAATCCTTCCTACATTGATGGGTGTCTGCTCATTCTGCACTGAATCCTTCCTACATTGATGGGTGTCAGCTCATTCTGCACTGAATCCTTCCTGCATGGATGTGTGTCTGCTCATTCTGCACTGAATCCTTCCTGCATGGATGTGTCTGCTCATTCTGCACTGAATCCTTCCTACATTGATGGGTGTCTGCTCATTCTGCACTGAATCCTTCCTGCATGGATGGGTATCTGTCCATTCTGCATTGAATCCTTCCTGCATGGATGGGTGTCAGCTCATTCTGCACTGAATCCTTCCTGCATGGATGTGTGTCTGCTCATTCTGCACTGAATCCTTCCTGCATGGACAAGTTTCTGCTCATTCTACAATGAGCCATTCCTGCATGGATGGGTGTCAGCTCATTTTGCACTGAATCCTTCCTGCATGGATGTGTGTCTGCTCATTCTACAATGAGCCATTCCTGCATGGATGGGTGTCAGCTCATTCTGCACTGACCAAAACCAAATAACGTATGTGCAACCACACAAGTGATGTTCAACAAAACAAATGAAGTACCCCAAGTAATACTCAACCATATAAGTGAAATGGGAACCACATAAGTGAAATGGGAACCACATAAGTGAAATGGGAAGTGAAGGGGAACCTCCCAAGTGATGGGGAACCTCACAAGTGATTGTGAACCAAACAAGTGATTGCGAACCTCACAAGTGATGGGAAACTCACAATTGATAGAGAACCTCACAAGTAATTATCAAACCACAAGAAACACATGGTTTACCATGTGAAAACAAGACCATGTGTTCTTCACATGGAGCACATTTTGCCATGTATCACTGGAGACAAAGCTGGGCAAATAATCAATTAGGACGGCCTAACTGTCTGTAACATTTGTTCAACTAAAGCTAGAATTACTGTCAAAGATTGAATTATTAGTGGTAAATCACTCAAATTGGTCTTTATTTCTGGTTCTGGCTGTTCACCAGCCAGATGATGAGATCCAGAAGATAATCAATACGGGCTGATAATTTTGCCCAGATCCATCACAATGTGTACTGAGTATGGAAACCTGATATATATGTATACTATATAGTATTTGTAAAATAAGTTAACTTTCTCCTAACAATGACATTAACAATGTGGTTTTGAATCATGACAATAATGCAAATGATAAGCAATGAATAACTTTTCGTTGTTTCGCAGTGCCTGGCGACCTGCGTGTCGCAGGCGATATCTATGGAAGTGGAAAATAGATAACAGCTCTTCAGCATATCTCGATTGACTTTTCATTTACTTCTGTTTTCTAAATGAATATCATATTGAAAATAAAATGGTAAGTTAATCACCAGATTACTGTGCCAGGCTAAATAGAAAAAATTCTTTTATTGGGATACCTTGATTTTATGTACTCTGCAAGTTTCAATAATTCCCTGCAACAGATACATTTTAATATCTATAAAAAAAATCTACGGTAATTGCCCTGATATATGACCCTGACATTTAATGACACTAAAACTTAAAATGGTGAAAACATTAACAAACCTGCAAAAACTTTCCATAATATGACCCCTTGAACTGTCTGTCTGTCTGAGCTGGCTCCAAATCTCCATTTTTGCCAAGTTTCGATTGATATTTCGAAGGTTCCATTTCCAATTCTCAATAGTTTTAATATACACTAAAAACTCCATTATCACATTTTAAGATTGTTCCCGGTGAAATATCCAAATATCACAAAATGCACCCCAACTGGCACTGCTACTGGCCCTGCTCTGCCTCACTGGAGTACTATGAGTTAATATCTCCATGCTCAATATATAGAAATAAACAAGCAAATCTATCCCAGAGATGGCACTACAAACAATACAAAATGAATATCTAAACCATTCAGAAATTCAGAAACCTAATTATTGATTCATGCAATATGCAATCACCTGCCAATAAGACATAGTTTCTAGAAGGGGTGGAGGGATTGCCCTTCTACACAGAACAGAATTAGATTTTAAACTAACAACATCCACAATATTATAAATAGTCAATTATGATGGGATTTTGTTGTTTGAAATTTAAGCTCAAAACAATGAGTTGAAAATTTAAGCTCAAAACAATGAGTTGAAAATTCAAGCTCAAAACAATGAGTTGAAAATTTAAGCTCAAAACAATGAGTTGAAAATTCAAGCTCAAAACAATGAGTGGAAAATTCAAGCTCAAAACAATGAGTGGAAAATTTAAGCTCAAAGCAATGAGTTGAAATTCAAGCTCAAAACAATGAGTTGAAAATTCAAGCTCAAAACAATGAGTTGAAAATTTAAGCTCAAAGCAATGAGTTGAAAATTCAAGTTCAAAACAATGAGTTGAAAATTCAAGCTCAAAACAATGAGTTGAAAATTCAAGCTCAAAACAATGAGTTGAAAATTCAAGCATTGCAAACTGACTTTGTTCATGTGCATCTCTTTCAGATATCAGACATTGATATCTAGATAGCTAAAAATAAACAAGAAATATTTTTTTGTTTAATACTAACAGAAACTATAATGTCCTATAAACATTGTACAAAAGATGCATTTATCTAACATATTTGAAAGAATTTGACGAGAGGTTGTTTTGATGTTTACTTCAGACAGATTATCATGTTGATATCAGGTTTTCATTAAAACTCAAAGGTATTTTGTCTGAGACTTTGATGCCCACTACTCCCTCCAGGTCATAATTGTGACTCTTCCCACATTCAACTACAAGCTAAACATTAGGAAAATAGATATAAAAAGAATGTCAATCAGATGTGAACCCAAACCTGGCCGGTGATTGTAAAGATAAATTAAGTCATTTTGAACCCTATCTTGCTGCAAAGAGTAATGGATACACAAAATTACATTAATATCAACTCACAACATTTATTCAATAAATCTTTATTACATTGAAATTTATTTACAATATAAAAAGCTTATTAAATATTCCTTAAAGGTATTAAACAGGAGAAATGAAGTCTATTGTGCAGCATATTGAAATGCAAAAAGGTGATACTAATCAAGATCCAGTCTTCAAACTGGTTTACTGGCAAATTCTTTGTAGATTTTGTGTAACATATCTTCAGGTTTATCTACAGTAAAACAGTTCACCTATTGGCTTGTCTGATGTTGTATACAATTTACCAATAATCTAAAGACATGTATTTTGTGGAATATAAAAAAGAGACAGTAAAATATCCAACTCTTTTATACTTTTTTATTTACAGTTGGGTTATATTTGTCTCACTATCTAGTGGTTAGTTATGTTACACAGAATGAAAGCCTGTCTATTGATTGTCATTGGACTTAATAAAGCCTGTCTACTGATTGTCATTGGACTTAATAAAGCCTGTCTATTGATTGTCATTGGACTTAATAAAGCCTGTCTATTGATTGTCATTGGACTTGATAAAGCCTGTCTATTGATTGTCATTGGACTTAAAAGTAAATCACAATTATACTATCACATATATATCTGGGATGGAAGTGAATATTTGAGAATAAGCTTACACTTATATCACTTATCTCATGACTATTTGCTTATTGATTTCAACCATAATTGTAATGTAAATGCAAATATGTGTATCTTTATGCAGCTTATCCCCTTTGCCTTGAAGCATGGTTATAAAAAAGTGAAGCACTGAATTTATATGCAAGACTTACATGATAACATATCAAAACATGTAGAACTGATTGTAGTATAACGAAATGAGAATACATACAGTTAACAACAAAATAATTGATACAATTATAAGATTTTTTAATTTTCTGTTTAAAATCATCATGCCATGAAGCTGGTGTCATCGGCACAGTGTGAAACAGGAAAAGTGTATTTATGCCAGTCAAGGCCCTATTCATGATATCCCATGAATTAGAATGGGAGGATATGGTGCATTGGTAGAGTACATGCAGACTTCCTACCACCTGGTTCATGATATCTATAATATCTGCTTCACAAGTTGTGTGGGGTGACAACTTCCAATATTGTACCAATTGTTACCCATGAATGGAGAGTATCCGTCGTTGGGGGACGTGGATGGGGGATCGATACTCTACTGTACTGTACTGTACTGTACGGTACTGTACTCACTGGCTGTGAGGCGGGGCACGGAACCTAGCAACCCTATCTACCCATATGAAGGTGTGAGGAAATAAGGACTGCAGACACAGGATATACACTGCACAATAGTTACCTTTTATTCGGTGCTGTGAGTCTTCCTTGTCTGGCTAGGCCGGCATGGCAATGAGCGAGGCATATGAACTACCCAAATGCATGATACTTATAGAGGCCTAAGAATACACAAAACACCCAAGTCTATGCAGTCACGATGCTGAGAGTCGTGGATCTTTCGTGGCAAGTGGTCGCGGTGTCTTCGGTCTTCAGGTTCTGCTCTCCAGGTTCGGCTCTGCGCGCGGATCCAATGGTTGCGGGCCTTTTTAAAGGATCACTCTGTGTCATGTGTGGGGCTTGCCTGCGTGGCTTCCTTTCGCGACACTCAATGGACTCGTCTTGCCTGCGTGGCTTGCAAGGGCTTGTCTGCCTGCACGTGATCTCTCAGTGTGGTGGTTAAGGCGATGCATCAACCTGCACGCAACACACAATCTCTGTACATGACGTTCTGCCAGAGACCGTGATTGTCCATGATTGTCTATACATTCTCAAGAGTCTCTGGGTGTGCAATCCATATCCTACACCAATTACATGGTTGTTGATATAATGGAAATAAAGCAAAAACTAAGTTTCTACTGGTGTAGACTGACATCATGATAAAGACGCAAGATTGGTTAAATTGAAAAAAAATGGGATTAAACAATTGAGACAAATAAAATTATTTACAGATTTTTCAGCATAATATACATGCATTATAAAATATGCCACTGTTGGTATTGACTTCCTGCTTGTTCTTACAGGGTACTCAGAATTACATATCATAAAACACATAATCTGATTTCTAAGGTTACTACCATTCATGGATAGAAGATTTCCCCTGTCATGAACAATCCATATTTTTATTCTGGTTACTAGACCTATACTAGGTGATGCATTGAAATAGAATCATTCAACTTGTCAGTGATAACAAAACTATGACCAAAATTGCAAAACTATGACCAAAATTGAGAAAAAAACAAATACAAATAATTGCTGTTTTCATGTCAAAATGTTGTCAGAATCAAACAGGAGGACATTTTATCTTACTATATTATGTACAGTATTCCCTACTAAATGCAAATGAAAATATATCTTATCAGTAAATAGATAAATGAACATTGAATTGATAATATTTTAAATTGAAACATTCTCAAACATAAACGCCACTCTCGGCGGGATGCCAATTGGTTTTGCCGAGTAAACATATAGATGAAGATAAGCTGGATTATATATTTTCTTTTATATGTCTGTCCTATATATCCATCACAATTTAATATAATATACAATTTATTGTGATCTTTTCCCCATTTTTTCATGGCATGTACATCTGCAATCTATCACACTCACGGTAAGAAATAAAATTGGTATTTCCTCCATTTCAAGGTATACACAATACAGCTAAATATAAGATAAATGTAAATTGTATATTGCAATTCTGTTTAAGCACACATTGAGAAGGTACAAAATATACAAACTTAACTAAACTAAGCAAGATCAATATTACATGTAGTTGTGGTTTAAAAAAAACCTTATTATCGAAATATTCAGTCTGATATATATCGGAAACATTTCTTACAGTTTCTCCTCTTGACAGCATGTACAATAAATCATAAACCTTCTCATAATCATAATTGACACCAGTCTAGTGCTGGATATCACAAGTCTCCATCAACATTGCTGTTTCTAAAAGCGAGTATCTTCATTCTTGCAAGAAGCATTTTTAAGCATTTATACAGGCATTAAAAGAGCTCTGGGCTGATCACATTTAAAAGTATGTATTTGATAATACAATTATGCCATTGTTATTTGGCACAATAACAATCCTGAAATATCCAGCTCAAACATGAAACATAGGCATCAGAGATGCATCAACCCTCAGCCCTAGTAACTTACTGCACAACATTTGCTCCACACAATATTTGTGAACAAAACGTCATTGCACCAAGGCAAATTGATGCAGGGGTAAAAAAACATAATATTGCACATCTACTTCCTTTGATAGCTTATGAGTGTCAAGTATCATGAAACTTTCATCATTCACTCTAAAATTATAGAGATGATGGGCCTGTGACACCGTCCATCAAACTCATCTTGGGGTCTGGGGTCAAATGCTTTTGTGTGGCAACTCTCATGAAGCTGCCATCAGTTCTCGAGTTATCACAATGATCGGGATTTCACATAATTGTCTCTGTGAAAGTAGGTGAAGGTCATGTTCCATAAAAAAAAGTTTGAGGTCTTCACCAGATGCTTATGTGTTTCAAATCTCATAAAGCTGCCATAATATGTTATTGTAATGCTTGGGATTTCATATAATTGTCCCTGTGACCTTGAAAAGAAGGTGAAGGTCACCGTCCATCATACTCGTCCGGGGTTTTTACCAGTTGCTTTATGTGTCAAGTCTCAAAAAGCTGCCATCATTTGTTCTTGAGTTATTGCAATGATGGGGATTTCATGATACAATTGACCCTGTGACCTTGAAAGTAAGTGAAGGTCATGTTCCATACAAATATGTCTGAGATCTTCACCAGATGCTTATGTTTATCAAATCTCTTTAAGCTGCCATCATTTGTTCTTGAGTTATTGCGATTCTTGGGATTTCACATAATTGTCCCTTTGACCTTGAAAAGTGGGTGAAGGTCATGTTTCATAGAGAAAATGCTGAGGTCTTCACCAGATGCTCAGGTGTGTCAATTATCATAAAACTGCCATCATTTGTTCTTGAGTTATTGCGATTCTTGGGATAACACATAATCGTCCCTGTGACCTTGAAAAGGAGATGAAGGTCATGTTTCATAGAAGAAATTTTGAGGTCATCACCAGATGCTTATGTGTGTCAATTATCATTAAGCTGCCATCATTTGTTCTTTAGTTATTGTGATACTTGGGATTTCACATAATCGTCCCTGTGACCTTGAAAAGAAGGTGAAAGTCATGTTTCATAGAAGAAATTTTGAGGTCTTCACCAGATGCTTATGTGTGTCAATTATCATTAAGCTGCCATCATTTGTTCTTTACTTATTGTGATTCTTGGGATTTCACATAATCGTCCCTGTGACCTTGAAAAGTAGGTGAAGGTCGTGTTTCATAGAAGAAAATTTGAGGTCTTTGCCAGATGCTCCTGTGTGTCAAATATCATAAACCTGCCATCATTTTTTCTTGAGTAATTGCTATTCTTTGAATTTTACATAATCGTCCCTGTGATCTTGAAAAGTAGATGAAGGTCATATTTCATAGAAGAAACTTTGAGGTCTTTACCAGATGCCTATGTGTGTAAATTCTCATAAAGCTGCCATCATTTGTTCTTGAGTAATTGCGATTCTTGGGATTTCGCATAATCGTCCCTGTGACCTTGAAAAAAAGGCCAAGGTCGCCGTCCATCAAACTTGTCCGAGATTTTTACTAGATGCTTATGTGTGTCAAGTTTCACGAAGTTGCCATTATTTGTTCTTGAGTTATCGTGATGACAAGGATGTTCGCTACAATCATACATACATATGTGGTGAAATTGTCAATACCAGCTGCAGACCAGAATTTACACTCTGGCAGAAAGGTTCCTGAAAGATGCCGAGTTACCAGATTCCAATGTAGTTAAACCAGAGGGAAGATTATTCCAGTCAGTCACAGTCCTTGGGAAATAACTGTATTTATATTGGTCACAGTTGGTCACCATTTCTATATAGCAATTTCCATGGTTTTTCCTTATACGGGCTGATTTCATTTTGACATGTTCAGGTAGTGTCAAAGCTATTTCACCATTAATAGCCTTATAAGATAGAACCAGCCTCTGGGTCCTCCTTCTCCAGTGTTTTCAGGTCCTCTTGCAGTTTTACTGCATCATCATCACTTTGAACTATTCTGTCATCTGCAAATAGCCTAGGCCTAATGTTTAAGTGTTTTAGTTTCTCTCCGATGTCGTTAATATAGAGTAGAAAAAGTATTGGCCCCAGTATTGTTCCCTGTGGCACTCCAGATTTCACATGTATAGGGTCAGATTCTTCGCCATCAATAACTACCTTCTGTTCACAGTTTGAAAGCCATTTTTTAATCTATGATCCAACCTGCCCTGAGATTCCGTAATACTCAAGTTTATTATTTAGTCTTTCATGACAGACTGTATCAAAGACTTTACTAAAATCAAGGATGAGCATATCAACATTTTTTCCCTCATTTCTAGCCCTAAATATATCCTGTAAGGTCGTGATTAACTGTGTTTCGCATGAGTGACCTGTTCTGAAGCCATGCTGAAAATTTACCAGAATATTGTAAAGTTCGCAATGGTTCATCATATGTCTGACAATAATGTGTTCCAAAATCTTACATGGCACAGATGTCAAGGAAACTGGCCTGTAGTTTGCTGCACAGCTTTTATCTCCTTTTTTAAAGACTGTGACAATGTTTGCTGCACGCCATGCTTTTGGTACTTCACCTTTGTCAAGTGAGTCTTGGAATATTTTTTGTAGTATTGGAGCTATTTCCTGCGAGCATTCTTTCAAGACTCTTGTTGGAATTTGATCTGGGCCATTTGCCTTTTGGCAGTTAAGGTTTGAGAGCAGCTTTTCAACACCAGCAACTGTGATGATAATTGGCTCTATTTGTGGAGAGGTAGGTTCACCTTTGTCGGGAATATTTTCCATGTTTTCAGAAGAAAATACAGATTTGTATAGACGTGTTAGAACTTCTGCCTTGCCTTTACTGTCTTTCACTTCAATACCATTTTCCGTTAATGTTGATACAACAACCGTATCTTTGCATCTTGATCTAATATAGTTCCAGAACCTTTTTCCCGTTGAAGGTCTACTAAATTCAATGTCTGGTAGATCAAGTTATCCAAGAACATAATCATCATGGGATTCTCTCAACTTATGTTTTATCTGTTTTCTAAGGTTTCTGAATTTACTACGGTCAGAATCCTTTTTGGTTTTTTCAGCTTTGTTGTATAGTCTTTACTTTCTTCTAATTTGTCTCTTGACTTCTTTTGTCATCCATGGCACATCCCATCCACCAGATATTTTCTTGGTTTGGATATGTCTCTTGATTGACTCCATACGCTTTGATGTGAACTTATTGTTCAGAGTTTCAACTGGAAGGATAGAATCTTTGATCTCATCTTCATAAAAGGTAAGCATATCTTTTTTAATCTCATTCATGTCTCCTTTGTTGTACATTAGCACATTTCTTGGTTTTTTCTTGGCTAGTGTGGCTTTTGCATTGATTTCTGTTATTACCGCATCATGGTCACTCATGCCTGGATGGACAGATACTTTATTTACTAGGTTAGGGTTGGTTGTACATACTAAATCTAATCTATTTCCTCCCCTGGTTGGGTGTGGATTTACTTGGGTGAGGCAGTGTTCATTAAAAGTATCAACCGTTGCTGTATTAAGGTCAGTCCCATATGCAGGGCTTGGATTACAAGACATATTCTCCCATGCTATATCTGGTACATTGAAATCCCCTGTGAGCAGAATATTTGGAGTATTTGTATTAGACTGGGGAATCTTCCCCAGAGATGCATTGAGGTCATGAACATTGGTTATATTTCTGTCTGTTGGCCTATAGTAGCATCCTATTAAGTTTTCTCCATACTAGTTCACAGTCAGTTTTTAAGCTTTCCTCCTTTGGGTCTGACAGCCATCTTTTGTGGATTCCAATCAATACCCCACCACCACCCTTGCATCTGTCTTCTTGCCCGATATCATAATCAGGGTGAATGACACAGTCGGCAATAGTGTGATCAATGTGGGATTCTGTTATGCATAATATGTCAGGGTAGTTGTGCTCGGTTATTAGTTCCTGTAGCTCCAGTTGTTTTTTGGTAGAGTTTAAGCCTCTACAGTTCACTGTCATGATCTTAAGCTTTTGAATATTTTGTTTTTTCCTGCCTTGCTTTGGTCCAGTGGTGTGGGTATTCCCAGTTGATTGGTCCTGAGTACTTTCCTCACTTAAGACACTTTCATCACAAAGTGTTTCAAAAAGGTTGTTTGTTTCAATTTCACTGTCAAAGAAAGCATCAGAGATATTAGGTAGGCAGCATTTCCAGCACTCCCATGACAGCCATCTTTGATTATTAAATAATTCATAATCTTTATTTGTTAGCCCATCACATTTAATGTGTACAAATGTATCACATTCATCACACTGCATGGCTCTGTGATTTTTGGCAACTGGTCTTTCACACACGCCACAGGGGTATCGAACAGGCCCTGGGTGTGGGTGAACGTCACTACATAAAAGGAGTAAGGATATTTTGAAAAGTAGCATATAGCTATTGCCTCTTTTCTTCAAATTTATTTTATCCCAGTAGCAGTCATTTTGTTTCCTGCATATAAAACTAGCTTGGTGTGAAGCAATACCCAGTATTGGGTTTCCTTCAATAATATATTGCTTGTGTATCATGTCATTAATGATAAACAATGTGGTACTTCCAGATTTGTTGGAAATATTGGCAGAATTTTCTGCATGGGTTATGCTTGCCACCAAGATACAGGCAAGACAGTTTAGAATCAGTTTTGGGAGATAATGTTTCATCTTGTTGGGCATATTCATTTATTTCTTTTATTTTCTAAATAAGGATATAAGTATTTTGGATAGGGTTGTAAGCAGAGTATATTTCCTATGTTACTGAGTAGTGCACCGGTTGACCCAAGAATGTGGGACAAGAATGTAGATTGTGGATATCAGAGTGGGAAGAGTGTCCCAGTTTACAATCTAAGAGTGTAGGTTGTAATTATCAGAGTGGGAAGAGTGTCCCAGGTTACAATCCAAGGGCCAAGTCAAACTTAGAGTGTAGATTGACGAGTATGTTGTCGGGAAGAGTGTCCACGACTCGTAGGATAAATAATTTACTCGAAAAGACTTAAGGCAGCAGAATGGCCGCGGGATCTGTGTTTTCATAAAACAGTATACTCTCCAGGTCACGCAGCCAGACCACTACGCTACCAGTCAGTTCAAGTCGTCGGTAAAAACTGCCTTTGTTCGGTAAAAATGGCTCCAAAATGCCATTAATATTGAACAGAACAGTATGTAGTGAGCTCGGGAGTTGGTAGGGATTCAGGTAAGATGGTATCAGATCCAGTAAAACGATATTTAACTACGAAAAACGGGATAAATAAATTTACGATTGTATGCATGTTTTGAGCTGATATTTTTGTAGTGAATTGTTCTCATCTCACGGAAGTGTGCTGGCTTTGTATATTCATCTTTATCGCTTCCGATTTCTATATTTTAATGTTTTACCTTCAGCTACGCAAAATGTCATCTTTCAACCGGCCGCAATTTTGTTTTGGTCTCGGGAAGTCTTGTATTGACTCGTTGTGTCTATTTCGACCCCCGACGCTCAGTTTTCACATAAATACTTTGAAACCGCGATATGCGAGGTCAGTTCATATTCCTAAGTTTCATAATAAGACGTTTCTTATTATGAGAGGTCAGTTCATATGCACCTCAGTGCCACGTGGTCTGTAAGATGGTCAGGTGCACCTCAGTGTCCCCTGGTCTGTAAGATAGTCATGTGCACCTCAGTGCCACCTGGTCTGTAAGATGGTCAGGTGCACCTCAGTGTCCCCTGGTCTGTGAGATAGTCAGGTGCACCTGTGTCCCCTGGTCTGTAAGATAGTCAGGTGCACCTCAATGCCACGTGGTCTGTAAGATAGTCAGGTGCACCTCATATGCGAGGTCAGTTCATATTCCTAAGTTTCATAATAAGACGTTTGGCATTCTTGACCGATATTCTTCATTGACAACTCAAAATTTAGCTTTTGAGCTCTTCTCTTCAAATATGTAAGTCTGATGTATGATATATTAATTTTCGTCTGTCAGTATTGAAGAGAGATCAGTGCGCGAAAGCTATGGTTGTTCATGTTTTTTGCGCAAAGAAGTGACTCTGACTTGTCAATCTTGTTAGAATATAAGATATGCACATCGCTTTATAAGATAAAGTAATGACAAGTTTTTCTAATGGATATACCCCACTCCAGCATACATATAGATAACTGTTCAATTATTTATTGATTATTTATTAATTGACAAAGACCAAAATGCGCGAAATCAGCGTTTGTTAGCCCTATATATTCGACCTGAACTTTGCCCAAATGAACAATTTATATAACTTCTTATCTTCTAAATTGCCATAAATAGCCTTTTGGCACAAGATTCTTATTTGGCCTTTTGGCATGATGATCACCTCCTCTTCTCCCTCCAACATCACCACCTTGTCGCCAACCTCCTCCAACACCACCTCCTCTTCTCCCTCCAACACCACCTCCTCTTCTCCCTCCAACATCACCACCTTGTCGCCAACCTCCTCCAACACCACCTCCTCTTC
Organism: Amphiduros pacificus; assembly: GCA_949316495.1. Taxonomy (NCBI): domain Eukaryota; kingdom Metazoa; phylum Annelida; class Polychaeta; order Phyllodocida; family Hesionidae; genus Amphiduros; species Amphiduros pacificus. The sequence goes on from OX439011.1 coordinate 1,818,215, forward strand.
TCCCTCCAACACCACCTCCTCTTCTCAATCCAACATCACCACCTTGTCCCCAACCTCCTCCAACACCACCTCCTCTTCTCCCTCCAACACCACCACTTCTTCTCCCTCCAACACCACCACCTTGTCGCCAACCTCCTCCAACACCACCACCTCTTCTCCCTCCAACACCACCTCCTCTTCTCCCTCCAACATCACCACCTTGTCGCCAACCTCCTCCAACACCACCTCCTCTTCTCCCTCCAACACCACCACTTCTTCTCCTTCCAACACCACCACCTTGTCGCCAACCTCCTCCAACACCACCACCTCTTCTCCCTCCAACACCACCTCCTCTTCTCCCTCCAACACCACCACCTCTTCTCCCTCCACCACCTCCTCCAACACCACCACCTCTTCTCCCTCCAACACCACCACCTCTTCTCCCTCCAACACCACCACCTCTTCTCCCTCCAACACCACCACCTCTTCTCCCTCTAACATAACCTCCTTTTCTACCTCCAACACTACCACCTCTTCTCCCTCCAACACCACCTCCTCTTCTCCCTCCAACATCACCACCTTGTCGCCAACCTCCTCCAACACCATCTCCTCTTCTCCCTCCAACACCACCTCCTCTTCTCCCTCCAACACCACCACCTCGTCGCCAACCTCCTCCAACACCACTACCTCTTCTTCCTCCAACAGCACCTCCTCTTCTTCCTCCAACACCACCACATCGTCCTCCACCTCTACTCCCTCCAACACCACTACCTCTTCTTCCTCCAACACCACCACCTCGTCGCCAACCTCCTCCAACACCACCACCTCTTCTCCCTCCAACACCACCACCTCTTCTCCCTCCAACACCACCACCTCTTCTCCCTCCAACACCACCACCTCTTCTCCCTCCAACACCACCACCTCTTCTCCCTCTAACATAACCTCCTTTTCTACCTCCAACACCACCACCTCTTCTCCCTCCAACACCACCTGCTCTTCTTCCTCCAACACCAACATCACCCCTCTTCTCCCTCCAACACCACCTCCTCTTCTCCTTCCAACATCACCACCTTGTCGCCAACCTCCTCCAACACCACCTCCTCTTCTCCCTCCAACACCACCTCCTCTTCTCCCTCCAACACCACCACCTCGTCGCCAACCTCCTCCAACACCACTACCTCTTCTTCCTCCAACAGCACCTCCTCTTCTTCCTCCAACACCACCACATCGTCCTCCACCTCTACTCCCTCCAACACCACTACCTCTTCTTCCTCCAACACCACCACCTCGTCGCCAACCTCCTCCAACACCACCACCTCTTCTCCCTCCAACACCACCACCTCTTCTCCCTCCAACACCACCACCTCTTCTCCCTCCAACACCACCACCTCTTCTCCCTCCAACACCACCACCTCTTCTCCCTCTAACATAACCTCCTTTTCTACCTCCAACACCACCACCTCTTCTCCCTCCAACACCACCTGCTCTTCTCCCTCCAACACCAACATCACCACCTCTTCTCCCTCCAACACCACCACCTCGTCGCCAACCTCCTCCAACACCACCTCCTCTTCTCCCTCCAACACCACCACCTCATCGCCAACCTCCTCCAACACCACTACGCAGATTGGTTAATAATGCAGGGTAGTAATTTTTTTTCTCATCTGAGGGAGCTGCAACTGCATTACACTGTGCATGTGACTTGCAACCACGTGACCTGCTGCAATTTGCCGCCATAACAGTTGCAAGAAGGAGTTGAAATGTGAGTTATAAAAAAAAATGCGCAGTTGGCTCCATCTAGTGGACAAATGTGGCATAACTGGTAAAATGTGATCGAGTAATGAAGGTAAACACAGATTGCCGTGGCACACAAAGAACACATGACGAATCACCTTGATGAGGTTGGGACCTGTTTAGGCTTGACACAGGTCTTAATTAACCGCACTTACTCAGTTGATATTTCCTTATGGGTCTCAACAATAGGGAAATAATAGAATGTCATGGAGCTCAGATCCACACCTTCCATCATATCCAGGGGTCCCATAGAGTAAATTATTTAGATATCAAAAACGTGTTTTGGGTTGTAGATACAGGACATAGCCGCCAATAACATCATTTTCATATGCAAAAGGTGGTATATCCAGCAACTTATCAGTGAACTAAACCTATGCTCAAATGACAACAAGGATGGTTCTTATAAGGTTGTAGATATTAACCAGCAAGATTTGTTGCAAAGTCAAGTGTCTTTTTGTCAGGAATTTGGCCTCAAATGCAATGCAGATAAAGCAAACCTTCCTACTATATATGGTTTGCCGAAAATGCATAAAGCCACTCCTAAACTTAGATACATTGCAGCTTCTTGCGCTTCTCCCTTAAAGCCTATGGACCTTGCAGTCACCAGTTGTCTTGGCGTGATCTATAAATTCATGCAAACCTACTGTAAAGGTATATTCAACTATACAGGCACCAACCGGATGTGGATACTAGATAATTCCATTCAGTTAAAAACTAAATTAGCTGAGTGTAATGAAAGTGAGTATGCTGAATGCATTAGTACCTGGGACTTTAGTACCCTTTATACTACAATTCCCCATAACCTCCTTAAAACCCATATCCATGAACTCATCCAATTTTCCTTTACAAAAAACAAAAAGTCTTTCATAGCCGTCAATAGTTATAATGCTTTTTGGTCTAACAAAGATGTAAAAAATTACACCCTCATTAGTAGTTCCAAATTGATTGATATGGGGCCTGCTCTCAAGCAGTGCAGACGTGCCTAGCCTGAGCTCCTGATTAACACCTTCAAATCTTTGTTTAAGTTGAAGACAACACCATCGTTGGATAAGTATATATAAACGTATATATACCAGGTGCGTATAACATTGAATTAAATATACAAAGCAAAAGTCTAATAGTATTTCTCCACTGAATATAATATTTCTTGGTAAGAAATATTGAGTGAACAGTGAAAACAAATTTGAAACATAAGACCCACATCATTTGACAGGTTAATCCGGGGTGTCAGTGCACAAAGCTTGGCCTGCCAGACAATAGCTCTACCTCAAACAGTTCTGGCCCAAGTGAGCAAATTAACAGTGGCACTAAGAACCCCTATAGTTGGTGGCAACTTAATCACAAAATTATAGAAGCTAATATATATAAGATAGAACTCTAAATTGGTATTTCTCGTGCGGGGAATACTATCTATCTTATTTTTTGAAGACACACAATTGTTGAGAACATATCTTGAATTTATTCTAAGGCTAATATTATTTGTATAAGACGGAGCTCTAAATTAGTATTTCTCGTGCGGGAGGTACTATCTGTCTTACTACACTGATAATTTTGTTCTTGATACATATATAAGATAGAACTCTAAATTGGTATTTCTCGTGCGGGGAATACTATCTATCTTATTTTTTCGAAGACACACAATTCTAAGGCTAATATTATTTGTATAAGACGGAGCTCTAAATTAGTATTTCTCGTGCGGGAGGTACTATCTGACTTACTACACTGATAATTTTGTTCTTGATACATAAATAAGATAGAACTCTAAATTGGTATTTCTCGTGCGGGGAATACTATCTATCTTATTTTTGTGAAGACACACAATTGTAGAGAACATATCTTGAATTTATTCTAAGGCTAATATTATTTGTATAAGACGGAGCTCTAAATTAGTATTTCTCGTGCGGGAGGTACTATCTGTCTTACTACACTAATACTGGACTCAGACAGAAATCTCCTGTTTGAAAACAGATTACAAGGTTAAATATAGAACTTTATAGAAAGTACAGAATTCTTTCCATTGTATACTTCTTACAGACTTTTGATGGCATCAAATGAATTTATTGAATCGCTTCATGAAAAATTAATTTTCGGAAGAAATTCTAACATAAAGTACAAAAATATGCAACAATTAGATAGTAAAGCAATTCCCTGTCAAAACTATGAGAAGAATGGGGAGTGCAGGTTTGGGGATAGATGCAAATTTTTGCATTCATTGAAGAGGCAAAAATTTAACAAATGACGGGGTGAGGGGGACATAAGGTTTCAGAAGAGAAATATGTATAATGAAAGAATCTTGTATAACCAAAATTTAAATCATGGAGATAATGATAATGCTTATAGGTATGAATATGGTAGTGTGAATTACTGGACCACGATTGGCAGCTCTAAAAATATCTCTGTGCCATTAAAAAATATAATACCTAGCGATAATGTGAAACTTGATTGCATCTTAGATTACAGCATGAATGAAAATGTTTTTAGAAATGAGAAAAACTCTATGAATGGAGATGTTTTTATGATGCAGGACGATTTTAAAGAAAATTGCATGAAAATAAATTTAAACAAACGTGAAAAAGATTTTAATAATGTCATTTTTTCACATGAAAAGATAAATACCTTATGTCCCCGTAGTCAATGCATAAATCAATGTCAAAACAAAGTTTTTTATCTTTTCAGTAATAATAATACCTTATGTCCTTGTAGCCAATGCAAAAATCAATGTCAAAACAAAGTTTTTTATCTTTTAAGTAATAAAGATAGCCAAGAATATGAAACAGCAAATAAACATGTAGAATTTTTAAAGCCCACATATGCTGAGGTATTGAAGATTCCAAACAATCAAGAAGTCAATCTATACAATAATATCCGAAAACGCAAGTGTAAAGAATTTAATGGAAGCACATCATCTTTAAATAAAATGGTGAGAATCAATGATCATATTAAATACATGGCCAGGGGTGAAGGGCTTCCCCAACTGGACACTCTTAATGATAAGCATCTTAATGGTAGCTCTAACATACGAAACATAAGAAAAAACTTGAACCAATCAAATGCCTTATCTGGGTCACGTGGTCTAAATAACCACACCCACCAAAGGATGGTCAGTAAGAGTAGAACAGGTTTTACTACGCCATTAAACGAAATATCGCTCTCAAATCGATTTGAATATCTTTCTGACAGTAACAAAATTGCAACCCATAATTTCAGGCAAAAGGAACATAGTCCTTATATTATTAATCACCGCACTAAGTCTCGAAGCGATCGGACGTTAGCTCCGCCCTCCGTTAATCTGATTGGCCGTCATGGGGGGCAATCTGCTGGGGGTGAAAGAGGTTCCCTCCATAATGACGTCATAGGGTCAATGGCCGGTTTCCCGGTTGAAAGTTGCCTTAATGCTCAGGAGAATACAAATAAAATTAACTTTAATAGAAACTTAACTAATAACAAAATGAATAGACATGTAAAACATAACCTTAAAAAAAATACACACATTATAATGAACAAAGATCTAACTATTGCAACAGCCAATGTTCAAAGTCTTGGAAATAAGACAGAACTGATAAATTTATATATTAATGGAAATAATGTTGACTTATTCTTTATAACTGAAACTTGGATTAATGAAATGAATGAACAAATCATAAGAGGTGAAATTAAAGGTAACAACTATGATATTGAACATGTACCACGTGTCCTAAGGTCTGGCGGGGGTCTGGCGATTATCTATAGACCTGATATAGACATAAAGAAAATTAATCACACACATAAATTATCGACAATGGAAATGATGGAAATAAATATTAAAACTAAAAATAAGATATGCACTATTATTACAATATACAGACCTGAGCCTTCTGATAAGAACAAATATACTTACACAGAATTTTTCGAAGAATTCAGTGAACTACTGTCTTATTACAGCACATATACACATGAAGTTATATTGGTGGGCGACTATAACTTTCACATGAATAGACCCGAGAGGCCTAATGTAATAAAATTCAATGAAGTCCTAGATCTATATAATTTACATAATCATGTGACAGAACCAACGCATATTATGGGAAATACGCTCGACCTATTAATAACAGGCATACACAGTAATGTAATTAAGGAACATATAGTTGATGAAAAAATATCAGATCACAATATCCTAAGACTTACCTTAAATCTGCAGACTAAAGTCAATAACAAAAAAACTGTATCATATAGAAATTACAAAAAAATGAATATCGATGAATTTAAAAGAGACATTGAGGAAATGTTCAACGATAGTCAATCATATCAAGATGCAGATCTAAATAAATTACTTGATAAATATAACAAATTGACAATGGTACTTGACAAACATGCTCCTAATGTGGAGAAAACCATAAATATTAGGAAACCGGCACCATGGTTATCTGATGATGTAAGGATTGAAAAAAGAAAGAAAAGAAGACTTGAAAGGAAACATGATAAAACTGGCCTCTCCTCAGATAAGATACAATTTAAAATACAGAGGAACAAATATAATAATATCATTAAGAATTCGAAAAACGATTATTATTCGGGAATAATAAATTCAAATAAATCAGATCCGAAAAAATTATTTAAAATATTAAATAAATTACTACATACTAAAGAGGACACCCCTTTCCCTAGTCATAATGATAAAAAGGAGTTAGCCTCAGAATTTAATAATTTTTTTCTTGAAAAAATTTCGAATCTTAGAGAGTCCATGGACCAAATTGATAAAAATAATCAACAAATAAATGAGGAAGTCAGATTTGATACACAGTTGATAAAATTCACATTGTTAAGTGATTCTGAAGTCAAAACAATAATTAAAGAATCTGCAAAGAAGTCATGTGAGCTGGATCCAATCCCTACATGGCTTCTAAATGAATGCATGGGGAATTTACTGCCATTAATAAAGGCCATCATAAATAAGTCAATCTCATTAGGAGACATGCCTGATGACCTGAAGATGGCCATCATTAGACCCTTAATTAAGAAATTGGGCCTGGAATTGATAAAGAAGAATTATAGACCAGTCTCGAACCTGGCCTACTTATCAAAATTAATAGAAAGAGCAGTAGCTAAACAGTTTGTGGGACATCTAGTTAGAAATGATATTCAAGGCCTATTTCAATCAGCCTATAAGGAGTTCCATAGTACTGAAACTGCATTACTCAAAGTGCAGAATGACATCTTAATGGATATTGATGATGGTAAAACGGTAATGCTGGTACTACTTGATCTATCAGCGGCTTTTGACACTATTGATCATGAAATATTGCTTAATAGACTGGAAAAAAGATGTGGTATCACAGGGACTGCCCTTAAATGGTTTAGATCATACTTGTCTAATAGAAAACAATGTGTTGTAATAGATGGTGAAAGATCTGATAATATTAAGATTAAATATGGTGTCCCACAAGGCTCAGTTTTGGGACCTTTATTATTTACGGCATATATGGAGCCTTTATCAGATATAATTGGTAACTATGGTCTCAAGCATCACATCTATGCTGACGATACACAACTCTACATCACCATTGATCCTAAGTCTAAAGAAACTAGAGTTAAGTCCTGCAAGGAGATTGAAACTTGTATTATAGAGGTTAAAAAATTCTTAATAGAGAATAAAATGAAGATAAATGATGGAAAGACAGAAATGCTTTTATGTGGTAAAAGCTGTGAATTCAGAAAGAAAAATGTACCTGAAGATATTCTAGTAGGGGAAACTAGAATCCCTAGATCAAATTCTGTTAAGGATCTAGGGGTTATTCTAGATCAAGAACTATCTATGAAATCACAAATCAGAAAAATGTGTAAAAACGGTTTCTTCCATGTAAAAAATTTATCAACAGTAAGAAATTGTTTAGATGAGGGAACAGCTAACACCCTTGCTCATGCATTTGTCACTTCTACCCTTGACTATGGAAATGCCCTTCTAGCGGGTCTTCCTGAGTGTGAATTAGCCAAATTACAAAAATTACAGAACGCTGCGGCGAGGGTAGTTGGGAAGCTCAAAAAGAGAGATCATATCACGCAAAAACTTAAGGAACTTCACTGGTTACCAGTAAAAGCTAGGATTGATTTCAAAATATCTCTATTAACATGGAAGGTGCAAAATGGCTTTGCCCCAAAATATTTGTCTGATTTATTAGAATATAAACAGTTGGGTATGGGACTGCGCTCTAATGATAAAAATGAATACGTAGTACCTAAGACTAATATGAAATCTTATGGAGATAGGGCTTTCATGGCTTATGCGCCAAGGAACTGAAATGCGCTGCCCCTTGAAGTGAAAAAGTGTAAAACTGTTGAAACTTTCAAGAAGAAACTTAAAACATTTCTATTTAGAAAACACTATCTTAATGAAGCGCTTCGAGCAGACTTGGTCTGATATAGCGCTATATAAATCGTTATTATGTTATTATGTTATGGTCAACTTCCTCATTGACAACATCTATGTAACATTTGGAAACACCATTCACCAGCAAATCATTGGAATTCCAATGGGCATATTTTGTGCTCCTCTGCTGGCTAATTTGTTCCTCATGTCACATGAATACAAGTTCATGGAGAAGTTGGAAAAGAATAACATTCATAAAGCTAAATCTTTTAATTATACTTTTCGGTTCATAGATGACCTTGTAAGCTTTAACAACAAAGACTTCAGTGAGAGCGTGTCCAATATTTACCCTAAAGAACTCAGCATCAAACAGGAAAACACTTACAGTGATAGGGCTTCCTACCTTGATCTTTACACTGAGATCAACAACAAACAATTTCACACTAAACTCTATGACAAACGAGACAGCTTTAAGTTTGATATTGTGAACTATCCCTTTGTGAAGGATTCAAACATTCCAGAAAAGCCTGCCTATGGATTTTATGCCTCTAGACTCATCAGCATTGCTCGCGCATGTGACTCATTCAAAGACTTTAAGGATAGACATGAATTTCTGTGTTTGAAGCTGATGAGACAGGGCTTTCATTATAAATCATTAGTGAAACAGCTACACAAAACTAAGCATAAACACAGAGATCTCTTTGCTAAATACCAGTCAGTCATTGAAGTTCCTTTGCCCATCAACATCTCCAATCAACGGCATGTTACATTACGCTGATACTCATCTCACTGTATTCCTTCATTTTCATCCCTTCATTTTATCACTAGTGGAATCCTGCTTAAGATCGCGAGGGGGCGTAGTTTCCAACTATGAAGGTGTACGAGTAATGTTCCAGCATGCATGCCATTGATCTGTGTTTTCAGATCATGTGTTGGTACATGAAGCCTACACCCTGCTAGTTATAATCATCTGTTTGGTTCATTTTCATACAGTTTTATTTACTTCCATTGCATGCTTATACATTCTCATGTTATCATACTAGTCTTGTTAAATTTGTTTCTGTTAGTCATTCCAGTTGTTAAACATAGCATATACAACATCATAAAAATAGCCTGCATAGATATTTAAAAATATAAAATAATCTGTGCAATGGCTTGTCTTGACCTAAATAGTCCATTTTTTTCAATTGCCTGACCTTTAAATGACCTTGAAATAAATTTCTGACCTCAGTGTGACCTTTCATGATGAATATATCAACAATGAGGCTTCTTTAACATACATATAAAATATTATTGTTAAATATACATAAACAAGGCAGATATAGGAATGAACATATTATTACATAATCAAAGTTATATCATTAAAACCAGATCATCTAAATAGCCAGAAATAGTGCCATTAAGTGACCTGCGTACCTCTTCTTCCTCCAACAGCACCTCCTCTTCTTCCTCCAACACCACCACATCGTCCTCCACCTCTACTCCCTCCAACACCACCACCTCGTCGCCCTCCAACACCACCTCCTCTTCTCCCTCCAACACCACCTCCTCTTCTCCCTCCAACACCACCACCTCGTCGCCAACCTCCTCAAACACCACTACCTCTTCTTCCTCCAACAGTACCTCCTTTTCTTCCTCCAACACCACCACATCGTCCTCCACCTCTACTCCCTCCAACACCACCACCTCGTCGCCAACCTCCTCCAACACCACCACCTTGTCGCCCTTCAACACCAACTCGTCGCCAACCTCCTCAAACACCACTACCTCTTCTTCCTCCAACAGTACCTCCTCTTCTTCCTCCAACACCACCACATAGTCCTCCACCTCTACTCCCTCCAACACCACCACCTCGTCGCCCTCCAACACCACCTCATCGGCAACCTCTTCACCCACCACCACAACATCCTCTACCACCTCCTCATCACTGATGACAATTATCTGAAAATTATCAATGTAAAAAGATGGAAACCCGTTTTTGACATTCTTTTAAAATGTAGACCCTAACTAACATCTAGTCATTGTGAAATAATCAAATATTTGAAGAATCTAGAATCCAAAACATGAATAAGAAATATTCTAACCTCATTTTTCATTGTTGAGTCCATGTCTTCATAAAAATAAAAACAAGAAAAAAGATATTAACACACTTGAAGCTGAGCATCGTATTTTAATTTAAACTCTGGTTAATGATATCATATTGGACTGAAAAATAAATTTATACAGGCCACATCTGTCCTAAATCTTTCTTTCTTGTACATGTAGGATTTATCTGGCCTTTGAGTTCTACATCAATTCTAATACCACTAGCACTTACAATATGCGCAATTACTTTGAAGTGGAAAAATTAAAATGTGGGAAAAGCCAACATTCAGCCTAATTCTAAGGCTTTCCCCACTTTATAAAATTTCCACTCTACAATAAGTAATTGCCAAGTTTTATAAATGTTTTGTCTTGGATCTAATACTTAAACAAGAAACAATTGCCAATTTTATATAAAACTAGTTAGTTTCTAAGCATTTATATTTGAATTTTGAAGATTTTGGTTTTATATTATGCACATTTGCAATTCCATATAAAACTTGGAACGGAACAATAGTGGAAAAAAAATTAGACATGCTCGGTTATTTTCTAGCATATACACTTGAAATTGGGAAGATTTTGGTGTTTAGATTATGCACAATTTCAATTTCATATAAAATTGGATTGAAACAATACCAGGAAGAAAATTAGATATGCTCGGTTATTTTCTAGGATATACATTTCAATTTTGAAGATTTTGGTGTTTATATTATGCACATTTGCAATTCCATATAAAACTTGGAATGGAACGAGCGGTTATTTTCTAGCAGATACATTTGGAATTTGGAATATTTTGGTGTTTATATTGAATAATATGCTCGGTTATTTTCTAGCATATACATTTTAAATTGGGAAGATTTTGGTGCTTATATTATACACATTGTCAATTTCATATAAAACTAGTTAGTTTCTAGTATATATATTTGAATTTCGGAAGATTTCGGTGTTTATATTATGCACATTTGAAATTTCATATAAAACTTGGAATGGAACAATAGCTGGAAGGAAATTAGATATGCTTGGTTATTTTCTAGTATATACATTTGAAATTTGGAAGAATCTGGTGTTTATATTGAATAATATTCTCGGTTATTTTCTAGCATATACATTTGAAATTAGGATTATTTTTGTGTTTATATTATACACATTTGAAATTTCATATAAAACTTGTTAGTTTCTAGCATATATATATGAAGTTCGGAAGATTTTGGTGTTTATATTATGCACATTTGAAATTTCATATAAAACTTGGAATGGAACAATACCGGGAAGGAATTTAAATATGAGCAGTTATTTTCTAGCATACATATTTGAATTTTGAAGATTTTGGTGTTTATATTATGCACATTTGCAAACTTTGAATGGAACAATAGTGGAAAGGAAATTAGACATGATCGTTTATTTTCTAGCAGATACATTTGAAATTGGGAATATTTTTGTGTTTATATGGGCAGCATACCTGGGCCAGGTAAGGCAGTGGGGGTGTATATATAGAACTGCCAGTCAGGTAAAACAACAGGGTCTATTATACCTGTGTGTTGTGTATTGTATTGAATTGTGCAATATGAAGTGTGATAAATGTTCAGAGACTATTACTAGGAACACATGTCAGCAAGTTGGGGACCTAAAGTTGTGCTCCAAATGTGCAGATATGGCCAATAAGGATGCTCCAAAGTACCTCATGAATGAGGTGTTGGCATATATCAATACATATAGACATGGGTCCTCAAAGCTCAAAATGCAGATTGCTTGCACAAAGTTCTATGATACTGAGGAAATATGTGATGCAAAAGAGTGTCTGTATGAGGCTTATAAAGATGAGTTGGGTGTTCCACAAAATAGAAAAGAGTGTGGTGCTGAGACAAAAGCTGAGAAAAGTGTGGAAGATATTTGTGATGCTTTCAGTGCTTTAGATTTGGTGAATGCTGAGGTGCAATGTGCTGCTGTAAATCTTAAAAGGGTGCCCCAATTCACTCCAGAAGAAATGGATCTAACATCAGTCCTGGAGAGGCTGATGAATCTAGAGACTAGAATGTGTAATGCTGAGGACAGTTTGTCTCTCCAGAAGCGAGAGCAATTAGAAATCAATGCAAAAGTGTCTAACTTGGACAATGATATAAAGACACATGGACATGTACTACAAGAAACGCAGAACACCAACAAGAATTCCTACTCTGCTGCAGTGAGAGGAGAAACTGCAGAAAACAAACAAAAGACAGTCAACAGTGTGGTATGTCCTGCAGTGCAGGCCCCACCTAGTGATCAATCAGCACCTACACCTGTAGTGACACCTGGTGGTCACAAACAGGTGCAGAGGAACACAGTGAAAACCAATCAAGGCGATAATAAATGGTCCACGGTGCAGAACAAAAAGAGACAGAGAAATAATATAGTTGGCACTGGTGCACAGAACACTCGTGTGCAGGGGGCACCACCCCCCCCCAGCAGGCACCTTGTCATAGAAATGGTATCTAGTACAATAGATGAGGAAGCACTGAAAGATCATGTCACTAGTCAAGGTGTCAATGTTAGATCAATTAGCCCGATGTCACATGCTGAATCCAAATATAAGAAATTCAAGTAAAGTAAAGTCAGTAAAGATGACATAACCAAAGTGTTGAATGCAGAGTTCTGGCCAATGGGGATTGGTAAACGAAAGTTCTTCCCCCCTAGGTCTCAATCCAGTGAGCAAATAGGAGAGACCTCTGATATAAACACCTCATAATCTGTCTATGATGGAACACAATCAATTTAGTGCATGTAGTTACAATTGTAAACACCTGGGTTTGGACAAGTATGTTTTTTTGAAAGAGTTGTTGGTGACCTTTGATTTCACACTTGTACAAGAACACTGTATGTATGAAAAAAAGTTCAAAGAAAGGTTGAAAGATATAGATAGCAATGCTGATTGTGTAGTTGTGAGTGGTATTGATGAAAGTGTGCCTTTAATTGGTAGACCATATGGTGGCTGTGCTATAGTCTAGTTTTCAGATAGATAGATAGATAGATAATATTTTATTTAAGTCTCAACTTTTTGTCATTTTAAAACAATACAAATTACATTTATAATATAAAAAGCCACTCTTATGAGTTATGAGAGACTATTAAAACCTTGAAGTTTACGTTATTATCTTTACACAAAAATAAAGATCATGCAATATAAAAAGTCATAGAAATCTGTAATGATGATAATAAATAATACAAATAATACAGTTTGTTACACATAATTCATTGCCGATGTAAATATTGTGATCGTTTATGAAGGATATCTTGGCAGGCCTTGGCACTGACCTCCACCATGTCCTTGTTACTTAAAATGAAAGAAAGTTTTTCTGAGTCAGATAACATTAAAAATCTATTTTCTATATTAAAAGCAGCAGCATATAGTGATTCCCTTATGTTGGCATAAAAACTACATCTCGTTAAACAGTGCTCTTCACTCTCAGTTTCTCTAATATCACACAAAACACATATTCTCTCCTCCTCTCTTTCTCCCACATATCTGCCAGTCTCTATTCTGAGTGGTGCAACACCACACCTAAACTTACAAATAGCTTGCCTTCTTTTCCTGGATAACAAAGTTTTCACATATTCTTCTGTTTGAAAAGACTGTTTAAAGGTTCGATATGTCCTCAGTTTGTTTCTCCCTTCACCCCTAATGGCACCAACTCTATTTATTTTCTCAAACCACACTTTATCGTAATGCTCCTTCAATGCTGAGTTTATATCACCCTTCATGGCCTTGAAGTCCAAATCACCCCGGATATCGCACAGGTGGTCCATTTGTAACTCAGTGTGGAAATTCATGGTGTGATATATAGCAGTCTTTTTTCTTTGTTGTGCTATCCTGTGAGCCCATGTGAATGCTCTCTTGTTAATTCTTGTATCATCCATCTGGCTCAGCCTACACCACTGCCTCATGACACACAGCCACTGACGTTGCTCCGGAACTGTCCATCCCATGTCTCCTTGTAGAGCTGCTATGGGCGTGCGCTTGCCCACACCAAGGAAATACCTGGATGCTCTATGCTGCACTCCCTGGATGCATGTAAACACCTTGTGCCCCCACACACTGGCCCCATAGTCTATAATGGGTTGTACAAGGGAGTTATAAAGCTTGGCAAATACATCATGAGGGAATCCACCATGGGCTCTTCCTTTTGCAATGAGCAGACCAAGGGCTCTATGGGCAGCTTGAGAGACATGCTTGGCCATCACACCCAGGTCCAGATGCTCCGTGAAAACCAGCCCCAAATAGCGGTAACGGTCCACAATGTCCAGCTGCTCATCTCCATACATGAAGGGGCCAGTTGCTCTGGGAACGCTTGGGCCACGCCTGAAGTGCACCACCTTAGACTTGTCAATATTGACAGACATAGCCATTGTGTCAGCCCACCGGTGGAGCACATCCAAGAGGCGCTGCAGATCTTGCTCTGTCTCGGCGAGGAGCACTATGTCGTCTGCATACAACAGGATGGCAATCAGTTCTCCACCAACATCAACACCCACTCCTGACTCCTTCACCGCCGCCACCAGGTTGTTGATATATATGTTGAAGAGGGTGGGTGAGATGGTACAGCCCTGTTTAAGCCCAATTGACACTGGGAACCACTCTGTCAGAATCCCATTGATACGGACACTGCACTGGACATTCTGGTACAGGGACTGGACAGCAGTAATGAACTTCTGTGGCAAGCCTATCCTCTTTAAACTGTTCCATAACTTCCCTCTGTTAATCCTATCATAGGCCTTGCTAAAGTCAATGAAGGCAGCGTATGTGTCTTTTCGCAGCTGATATAGACCGATATAGACTATAATATTGAAGAGATTGTGTGTGAATCTAAAAGATTGTGTGCAGTTAAGGTACAAACTGGTGATTTTAATTTTTTGCTTTTTAATATGTATATGCCATGTGATACTGGTACTATTGATGATGATTATATTGATGTGTTGAATGAAATTAGTAGAATTTGTGATAAGAGTGATACACAATATTTCATATTGGGTGGTGATATGAACACCGATATGTCTAGAGATAATGTACAGGCCAATGCTATGAGACAGTTTGTCAATGATGAGCAACTTCACATGTGTATTGATTCTGAGTGTGCTGATATACCATATACATATCATAATGTTGTAACTGATAGTAAGTCAATTATTGATCATTTTATTATAACACCCAACTTCTGTGATGCAATAGTTAAGTATGATACTTTATTGTCTGTAGATAATTTCTCTGATCACATTCCTGTATGTATTGAATTTGATATTGATGTTTCATACTATGTATCTTTTGAGCATTGTCGTACTCGTAGAGTTGCCTGGCATAAGTGTACAGAGAATGACATTGACATGTATAAATGTAAACTTGATGAGAAATTGTCCAATTGTGATTTTAATTGTGATGCTTTTAAATGTAGAGATGTTAAGTGCACTGATAATGCTCATAGTGAGATGATATGTGTTACATATGACAAGGTTTTAACAAGTTGTCTTGAGGCAGCAGATGAGTGTCTGCCTAAGACTGGTATTGTATCCAATTGTAAGGTTGTTCCTGGTTGGAATGATAATGTCAAAGATAAAAGAGAAGTTTCTTTATTTTGGCATTATCTGTGGCGTGATAATGGTTCACCAAGAAATGGTACTTTTGCTGATATCATGCGAAGAACAAGAGCACAGTATCATTATGCTATTAGGTACACTATAAGGGAAAATCAGTCCATCAGGAACAACAAAATGGCTGAAGCTATAAGTTCTAGGAATGATCGTAATCTCTGGAATGAAGCAAGAAAAATGAAACATTCTATACGTTCATTGCCTAAGGTTGTAGATGGTATATCTGGTGACAAAAATGTTGCAGATTTATTCTCTACCAAGTTCAACAAACTGTATAATTGTGTTGGTTTTAAATCAGATGATATGCATTCTTTGGTAAATGAAGTTAATTCTCTTATTGATTGTAATTGTTGCACAGATGATGGTAATGGTCATCTACCTGGTATTGATGTTGATGATGTACATAATGCATTGAAAAGACTAAAGCCTGGTAAAGGTGAACAAGATGGCATCTTTTCAGATCATATTTTACAAGGTACTAACAAACTTTATGTTATTCTCACGGTTTTATTCAATAGCATGTTATATCATGGTGTTAGCCCTGAAAAGCTTATACTAGGAACTATGGTGCCTTTGCAAAAAGATAAAAGGAAAGCAAGTAATAGTTCTGACAATTTCAGGGCACTTACTTTAGGCAGTACCATTGGTAAGCTGTATGACATTGTGATATTGCAGCAACAAGCAGCTGTATTTGACACATCAGATTTACAATTTGGATTTAAAAATGGGTTGTCTACTACAATGTGTACAGGACTAGTCAATGAGACAATCTCACATTATCTAGAAAATGGTAGCCATGTTTATGCTCTTTTACTTGATGCTTCAAAGGCGTTTGATAGGGTTAATTATTGCCTGTTGTTTAAGAAGCTCATTGATAAAGGGATGTGTCCCCTGGTAATTAGACTTTTGTTGCATATGTATACTAACCAAAAACTACAGGTCAAGTGGAATGATAAGATATCTCCTGTTTTTAAGGTTACTAATGGCGTACGGCAAGGGGGGGTAATGTCTCCTTTGCTGTTTGGAGTATATATGGATGGTCTATTGCTAGAACTGAAACAATCTGGAATTGGTTGTCATATTGGTCAACACTATTGTGGAGGTATGGGTTATGCAGATGACCTTATCACTCTTGTACCCACATTGTCAGGCCTGCGAAAAATTATTGAAATATGTGAACGTTATGCAAAAAAGCATGATGTATTGTTTAATGGTAAAAAGAGTAAACTGCTAGTGTTTGGTAGAAAAGATACTACAGGTATCAGGGTTACTGTGAATGGTGAAACTGTTCCCATCTGTAATAAAGCTGTACATTTAGGGAATATGTTGAGTACTAATGACTATCAGATTTTAAACAAAGAAGGTGAAAGAAAATTTAATGTGAGTTTTGATATGTTTATGTCTGATTTTGGATCCCTGAAAAGCTCTGTCAAGAACAAGCTTTTTAACCAATATTGCTGCTCTTTTTATGGATCTCAGATTTGGGCCCTATGGGGAGATGCACTAAAAGGTATATGTGTACAATTGCGTAAAGCTATCAGAAGAATGTGGAGGTTGCCATACGACACCCATTGTGATATGGTGGCCTTGATATCAGATAATGTGCCACTTAGAGTCTCCTTCTTCTGTAGATTTATGAAATTTTATAAATCATTGATTGATGCTAAGAACCCAGTTGTAAATTATGTTGCAAAGAATTCTATGTACAGTAAAAAGTCAGTTATTGGTAGAAACTTAAGATATATTGCTTACAAATGTGAAACATCTGTTGAAGATGCATTAAGTAAGCCACATTATGTTTTAAAGAAAGATATGTTAAAATGCTGGACAGATGCTGTAATACCTGAATACTTTGATTACAGTAGTATTGTAAAGGAATTGGTGCTAATGAGGGATGGTCATCTCAATAGATTCTTTGAACTTGATGACATCAATTATATGATCAACAATTTATGTACCATTTAATGTTTTTAATTATTGTGATATTCCTACACTTTATTTATATGTCTTATGTATGTAAAACCTAGTTTTTAAGTTTTGGACTTCGAGTCCGATTATGATAATAAATTAATAAATTATACACATTTGAAATTTTATATAAAACTAGTTAGGTTTTAGCATATATATTTGAAGTTCGGAAGATTTTGGTGTTTTTATTATGCACATTTGAAATTTCATATAAAGCTTGGAATGGAACAATAGCTGGAAGGAAATTAAACATGCTTGGTTATTTTCTAGCATATACATTTGAAATTGGGAAGATGTTGGTCTTTATATTGAATAATATGCTTGGTTATTTTCTAGCATATTACGTTTGAAGTTGGGAAGATTTTGGTGTTTATATTATACGCATTGTCAATTTCATATAAAACTTGGAATGGAACAATAGAGGGAAGGAAGTAAGAGACACAGTTAGGTTTGGGCATATACATTTGATTTTCGGAAGAAATTGGTGTATATTATGCATTTTGCAATCTTATATAAAACTTGGAATGGAACAATAGTGGGAAGGAAATTGGATATGCACAGTCAGTTTCTAGCATATACATTACGAATTTTGAAGATTTAGGTGTTTATATTATGCACATTTGCAATCTCATAAAAAATTTTGAATCGAACAATAGCAGGAAGTAATTTAGATTATTAAGAACACTTAAAACTTGGTGAATGAGCGTGGTGGGTGCCCCACCCCCTCCCCCCCCCCCCCCTCCCAGGACCCTGGATAATTTGGGACTGGTATCAGGTATGAGGGGAAGGTAGCACTGTGTAACGGGTCTGGAAAATAATTTGTTTTGATTTGAGAGATTATTAAAAAATTTGAAGATTTGCCTGAAACTCTGGATTCAGAGGGTGGGAACATGAGAGACCACGAGGGAGGGTAGAAAATAAGAAACATTAAGTATCAAACAAAAAATTAAAAGTTTGGTATACAAAATTTAAAAGGTGGAGTAAGCACAAAATAGGTAAAGGGAAATAAGGAGTTTTTGGAAAAGAGTTGGAGATACTAAGAAAGTCTGTAAATATCAGAAATATATATTAACAAGGTAAGAATAGGAAATAGTGAGTTGTTTGCCAGGAAATATGGGTCTCTTGTCTAACCAGGGTTATACAAAGTTAACTAATGCTTAGGACTGGAAATTCAGTCTGTTAGATGAGGTATGCCCAAGTTGACATGGTTAAGGGGGAACATCCATCAGGGGGAAAACAGTTGGCAAGTAAAAGGATTTATAATATTGATTGATCATAAAGTAGATCAAAACACGAATTGAACTGAAGTAAAATTTATGGTAAGCAGAGAAAATCTGATTGGACAAGGATGAGTCTATGACCATTCCTGTTAATTGGGTATAATTCTTATCTGAATTTAAGATAATGTGATAAAAGTTTAAAAGATTATTTGAAGTTACAGGAGAGAGTCTAGAATAAAAATGTTGGGCTAATTAGCTGAATTCAAATAAACGAAATTTAAATACTATTGGGTTTACAGGAATGAGTATATGACCATTCCACTAAATTGATATATTTATCTGAAGTTCATGATAATGAAAGATAAGTTAAATATTAATTGATTTTGCAGGAGTGAGTCTATGACCATTCTTGTTAAAAATGCCTGAAAAGACAAGTTCTGCTAGTAGATCACTCATATATGGCAGGACTGAGATGACATTTGAATATGGAGAAAGGAATAGATCAGAATTTCAACATAGAAAACGTGCAGGTAAAATGGTGGAACGAAAAAAGAATTAATTTTAATAAATTATAAAGTATATAAAATTCATATTTTAAAAAGAAATTTACTGATATCCTAAAAGGGACTTTGGATTTTATAATTTCTGGGTTTATAATTATCTAGAAATAGGAATAATTACACAGAATGCTACTATAGGATTTCCCTAAATTCACAAGATTTTGGCTAAAATTGTATATAATTTGCATATTCTGTCTACTTAAAATATTACCTCTCTACCCTGATACCAAATAATCATGGGATATATATCTTTATTATGTACATATGAATATTTTACCCTGGTACATAGTTATCATGGGACTAACATTATATTATACCCAGATACATGGTTATCATGGGACTAACTTATAATACCCTGGTACATAGTTATCATGGGACTAACTTATAATTCCCTGGTACATAGTTATCATGGGACTAACTTATAATACCCTGGTACATAGTTATCATGGGACTAACATGATATTATACCCAGATACATTGTTATCATGGGACTAACTTATAATACCCTGGTACATAGTTATCATGGGACTAACTTATAATTCCCTGGTACATAGTTATCATGGAACTAACTTATAATACCCTGGTACATTGTTATCATGGGACTAACTTATAATACCCTGGTACTTGGTTACCATGGGACTTACAAATATTTTATGCAATATTTTCTACCCTGGTACTTTGTTATCATGGGACTAACATATATTGGATACAATAGTTCTCTACCCACACACAGTGTGATCAGGGGAACAACTTTACGTTAGATTATGGTATAATTTATATATAGTTTACTATTACAAAAATATAAAGTGAAATGGTTATTATATTATGATATCTGAGAATAGTGATGAGAAAATTAAGATTATACTATGCCTAGAAAATATTTACAAAAAACAGATAAAATACAAAAATTGGAACAATTTCATTAGTTATTAAAATGGATATATGAATGATCATTAAATTAATTTAACTATAATATGATGGTCATCAAGGCTCAAAAGATCCGGAGGCCAAATACCAGACCAGGTTGAAATAAAGGTATCCGGAACGTAAAAAAAATCAGTTCTGAAGAATTTATAAAGTATATATAAAATTCATATTTAAAAAATGAAAATTACTTGTATCCCAAAAGGGTCTCAGGTTTTTTTTTTTTTTAATTTCTGGTTTTATAATTTTTTAGAAATAGGAATAATTACAGAGTTCTACTATAGGATTTCCTTAAATTCATACGATTATGGATTATATTACATACAATTTGCATAGTCTGTTTACTTATTACAATATTATCTTTCTACCTTGATAACAGATTGTCAGGGGATATATATGTGGATATATATATATATATATATATATATATATATATATATTGTACATATGAATATTATGTCCTGGTACATAGTTATCATGGGACTAACATTATATTATACCCAGATACATTGTTATCATGGGATTAACATATCTACGGTATACGGTAGAGGCCTACAGTAAAGAAGAAAGTTAAGACCATGAAGATTGGTACACAGCAGCCCAAAAAGGAGCTTAAGATGTCCAACTAAGACTTCTAGGTAGATGGAGAAGTAATGCATTCCCAAGATATATAAGGCCAAATCAAGAATCCTTCCAATACTAAGGGGGTTGGGGGGCGCTGGTGGGGCTCTCCAGATTTGTGCCAATTCTGGAGGGCAGAACTTGCAGTCCTGCCTTGGCGGATAGCTCCCACCAGCGGAGGAAACGGTTTTTACCTAAGTTTCTTACTGGGCCAAACTGGGGGAACAATTTAAAGGAAAATTTAGGTGTGAATAACAAATTAAGTTCAATTGGATATAATAATATAATTATAATTTGTCAATATGTCGTCAGATAAGGTTAAATATTATAAATGTTTTTCTGAGAGTGCTTTGTCTTAATTTTGGTTCAATGACTGATTGGATAATAGGTCCGGAATTTGTAATTGGCAAATTTATTTGGATATTGAAAGTTAATGTTGTGGCTTGAAGCCATTTATATGATAAAGTTAATTTGAATATGATTGGAAAATTTGTTTGGATATTGAGATTGAATATGTTGTGACTGGAAGCCAAATTTGGGAAATTTAATTTGAATATGATTGGCAAATTTATTTGGATATTGAGATTGATGATGTTGTGATTTGAAGCCATTTATGTGATAAATTTAATTTGAATATGATTAGAAAATTTATTTGTATATTGAGATTGAATATGTTGTGATTTGAAGCCATTTATGTGAAATTTTAATTTGAATATGATTAGAAAATGTATTTGGATACTGAGATTGATGATGTTGTAATTTGAAGCCATTTATGTGATAAATTTAATTTGAATATGATTAGAAAATTTATTTGGATCTTGAGATTGAATGTTGTGAATTGAAGTCATTTATGTGATAAATTTAATCTGAATATGATTGGAAAATTTATTTTGATATTGAGAGTGAATATGTTGTGATTTGAAGAAAATTTTGTGATAAATTTAATCTGAAATTGATTGGAAAAATTATTTGGATATTGAGATGAATATGTTGTGATTTGTGATATGTGATGAATTTAATTTGAATATGATTTGAATTTGAATATGATTGGTCATTTTATTTGGATATTGAGATTTCATATGTTATGGCTTGAAGCCATTTATTCTATATATTATTATTAATATGATTAAAATCCTGGTCTGCAACATAATACAGTCTTTTGGATTTTGTTCGTTTTCCTATGGTTCAATCACTGAGCGAGAGGACCATAAATATATATATGTCTGTCAGAACTACAAAACATTGATAGCATAAAATGGTTTTCACTGGGTTGATTTTATTACATTTGGGTTGCTGCCTGCCATTTTTACTTGGACAGCAAACTTCACTAGCATGTTATCATTTAAACACCAGATGTCCGGGTTGTTGCAGAGTAAATTTGATTCATTCTTATGCGACACCTGGTGATGGATTGCTTTATTCAGACAAGCAACCTTCAGCTCATGTTATGCAAACATCAGATGTCAGGGTTGTTGCAAATTAAATTCGATTGAAATAAATGGATTAGTGTTCCTCATAGTACATTTCAAGAAATAAATAAATCATAAACCAGTCTTTTTTAAATCTTTATTCCTGACACATCATACATAATGACATAAAAGTTTCACTTTATTTGCAAAATTTACAAAGGAAAAAAAAACCATCTGATTCATTTAAGGGTATTGGTAGTGAGTGCCCCCTAGTGGCAGAGGAGCAAATTACCAAAATACTGTACTTGATGGGAATGGGTACATTCCCTATTAACAATACCTCATGAGGTATTGCTATTAAATTAAAAGCATTCATGACATGAATCAATATATAAACACTTCAATATTTGAACTATAAGGTATGATTAAAAGTATATTTCTTTCAAAATAGTATTTTGTCCTAATTTTCCTTGATAGTTTTGATGAGAAATGAAGACAAGCAAATAAGTTCTTAAGATTACACAACAGGAATAGGCTTATTTTTAGCCGTTTATTTCACTTCACTGGAAATGAAAAGGATGTTTGGCAATCAGATATGTGAAGGGAGGTGACAAAATTAATATTTTTGAAATGATCAAGTTTGTACTTAACCTCTATTTTTTTCTTAATCTTTTTGAAAAATAGAATCTGTTTCACTAGGATCACAGTAAATATTGTTAAGATCACTTTTACAAAGTTGTTTGGAAATCCACTTTATTATGGTCCCACAATCTGCAGAACTTTTTCCCTTTCACATTTTGACATGACACCCATAAATAATAATAATAATAATAATAATAAAATTTATATCGCGCTGATACCAGTCGGGACTGTTCATAGCGCTATATTCAGAACGTGAGTTCTGAAAAGGTGAGTTTTGAGTCTACTCTTAAAAGAGTCGACTGTGGTACTAATTCTAATATTAGTTGGTAATGCATTCCAGAGTCTGGGGCTGATAGCGGAGAAAGCTCTATCGCCCACTGTCTTCAGGCGCATTTTTGGTACGCATAGATAAGTACCATAATTTGATCAAAGGCTAAGTTCACCCTGTTTCACGTGCAAAAGGTCACGTAGGTAAGTAGGTGCCTTACCATTTAGGGCCTTCCAGGTCATTAAGAGTATTTTAAATTTTATTCTAGCATGTACCGGCAGCCAATGCAGTTTCTTCAGTTTATCTGATATATGATCAAATTTTCACACGACCCGTGCTGCAGCATTCTGCACATACTGCAGTTTTCTAATTTCAGAATTTGGCAGGCCTGCTAGTAATCCGTTACCATAGTCTAAGGTAGAGGTCACGAAGGCATGAGTTAGAGTAACAGCAGTCTTTTCATCTAGGCAGTGCCTAATGGCAGATAAGTTTCTTATATGGTAGTAGCCTTTCTTACACATTTTTCTGACTTGTGACTTCAAGTTCATATTTGAGTCCAGTGTGATGCCCAGATCTATCACATTTTTTGAAGGTGATATGGTTGAATCACCAACTCTGACAGATGAAGGTAAGTATGCATTTATATCACGGTTATCAGTGCACAGTACCATTTCAGTCTTCCCATCATTTATCTTCATTTTGTTAGATATTAGAAATGCTCTAACTTCATCCTCACATTTTTCAAGTTTAGAAGGTATCAGTTTGGAAGGTATCAGTTAGTCTATTCATGACTAAGTGTGATATTAGTTGTTCAGATACAGCCCTTTCTGTGAGTTTAGAGATATAACTGAGATTTGATACCGGTCTATAGTTTTTCTCTATTAATTCCAGACCAAGCTTTTTCAAGAGCGGTTTAATAATTGCTATTTTCATATTTTCAGACATCTTTGCATCCATTAGCGATTTATTTATGATGACAGTAATTATTGGAAGGAGCTCATCCATAAGGTCATGCAGTAGCCAGGCGGGAAGTGGATCTAATTCACATGACTTTTTTGCAGCCTTCCTGATTAGCTTCCTGACTTCTTCTGAGGTAAGTGGCATGAATCTATTCAGTGTTTGTGAGTGTATACTGTCTTGTTTGTTTGTGGTGGCATCTGGTTGTAAGGAACTGCCAACAGGTGTCGCATCTATGTTGAGTCTAATTAAATCAATTTTTTCCAGGAAAAAATTATTGAATTTATTTGCCTGTTCAGTGTCGTCATTTGACGGTGACATTGGGATATCATTGGGTTTGTGCATGACTTTATCAATGACCTTAAAGAGTTTTTTTGGGTCATTTTTGTTTTCCTGGACAAGTTTGGCGAAGTAGTTTGACTGTGATGTTTTAAGTAAAGCATTGTAGTTATTTTTCTTTGCCTTGTAGAGTTCTTTATCAATCTGTAATCCGGTCTTAATCATTTTCCTCCTAAGTCTTCGCTTGAGAGACTGTTCTTTTAATATATGATCATTCATCCAGGGGACAGTCTTACGGTTTGTTACCCTGGCTGTTTTTATAGGAGCATGTTTGTCTAAGACGGAGGTCAGTTTAGTATCATAGAAGTCAACCAGGTTTTCCAGGGAGAGATTTTCCCAGTTAGTATCAGCATGGAGGATTGATCTGATGTCAGTTTTCAGTGAATTGATATCCATATTTTTAAAATTTCTGTAACTGATGGATTTTTTGTTAGATTTTGGGGGATTTATATCCAGATTTAGTAGAATCATGTGCCATTAGGTATTTGCTGTTCTTAAAAGTGATAATTAGATCTAGGGTGTTACCAAGTCTATGAGTGGGCTCGTTTATCCATTGAGTCATATCGAATGTGGAAAGAATATCGTTAAATTTAACTACATCAGGTTTTCTTGGCTTGTTCATGTGGAAATTATAGTCACCTAGAAAAAGGACTTCATGATTAAATGACCCATAATGAGCAATTAATTGTGTGAACTCATCATATAATTGTGAATAGGTATACATGTTACCACCAGATGGCTCTGGTCTGTAAATGGTAACAATGGTTACATGCCTGCTTTTAATGTTTAGTGAGGCTTCCATTATCTCCATGGTTTTGAGAATCGGTGGATTCAACCTGTTGGTTTTAAAGGGGATTTCGATCCGATGGAGGCACATTACAAGAACCGATATTTATGCAGGAATGATTGTATTGGGATTTCTTTTTATTTAGAAATTCCGTTTTTACCTTTCTATGTGTGTTTTTATTTGCAGGATTAAGATCGTTTAAAACTGTAGGAATCCCGTGTTCCTGGTTCATTGATGAATTTATCAATGGGGGGTATCCCTAGACCATAATTTTCTCGCGCCGCAGGACAGCCAATCATTGCCGTGGTGGGCGTGGCCTCAGCAGTGTCGATTCGTGAGTTTGAGTCGTCATAAATCATAAATGGGGTAGAATTTATAGCAGTTAATGTGTTTAATTCCTTATCAAGCGTGATAGCGCTGACTATAGAGTCATTTTGTTCGAGTATATTGCTCAAATTTCCTTGCAATGCCGATCTGGTATTTTTTCGAATCGTAGTATTTGATATATGGGCGTTTCCCAATAGGTCACATGGGCAATCTACGCATTGTGATTTGGAGTTACGTAAGCTATTTTTAACCATATCCGGGTGTTCCCGGCTTGAAGTTTCATTAAGGATAGGCCTGACTTGATCATTATCACGTGAGATCGGGTTATTTTTAGCACATAGTGTGCTATTTTTATCCAGATTGTAGTAGGAATTATAGTATATTTGTTTGTTGACATAGTAAAATTGTAATAATGGTTCACTTTATCAATAGTCTCAATGCAGACAATTTTTTCAAGTTGTAATTTTAAAGACATTGCTTTAATTAATAACATGGCAGTCAGGTTTCTTCCTAAATTGTTTGGGATTTGTGATACTGATGTGGTCGGGCATAGTTCAAATTGTTTTTCGAAATTATAAAGATAAATATTTTCATCGTCAATATTATATGGTCTACCATACGATTTTTGGTATAAAGATACCACACAGTATTTACTATTTATCATGGTAGGGACTATATAGTATTTTGAGCATAGGGGAGACACAGATAATGAAATTGAGAAGTTTGCCATATCATTAGGGTGTACTAAGTTATCATCTTCATATTCAATTGTAAATTGCCAGTTATTTTGATCCGTTTTACAGTTACAAGGTATGTTTGTATAAAAACCAGACACATTTTTCATCAAAGATTGCATTTTATTTGACCAGGTACAAATTTTGTTTTTTAGATCAGCTAGATGTTCATTTATTTTTAATAGATGTTTCTTACACTTATTTTTCTCATAATGCTCACACTTCATACACAAGTCCCTACAGTAACATTGCAAATGTCAGAATTTTCTTAGTTTGCGAGATTTCATCAACTTCACAGGGCTTCTCGGTAACATGCGCCTAGCATCCCTACGGTGAGAGGAGGGTGTTGCTGATGATGATGAAGATGATGTTCGTTGGATATCATGTGAATACTGGCATCGGTTGCCATTTCGACATCTGCCCTGGGAGAAATAGATGCATACATCCCGTGAGGGCCTATCTTCTAAGGCAAGCTCCCTAATAATTTTTCTTATTTCCACCAGTGCGCGGGATATGCCCAAGGGTGTGCCCACTATCTGCATGTTATGGGTCTTGTCAATACCCATACCCATAATTGTACATTACTTGTTTATTGTCCCCAAATAGTGTACATTTTTCTCACTGTTGTAGTTTGTTTTGCTACCAATTGGAAAATTATTTTATTATTTGGCCTTATCACTGTTATGCTTTATATGCATTTTGGTCCAAAACTCTAGAGCTGGAGTATCCCTGTGTTTGTTAATCTACAATCATCCACAAAGTTTTAAAATATGGAATGTAAGTAATGCAAGTCATTTTTGAAGTTTGTAGTTTAAAGGACCATATCTTCTCTATATTAACATTTAATAAAAAAATCAAAATTATCCTTAAAATAACATCAACAGACAATAATACAAGTGTTGACTGAGCTATAGCACCCTTCCCCCTGGAGATGTAGAGAGCCATTTTATCCAAGCAAGATCACAATACTGACTTTGATAGTCAGTGGGTGGAACTTAAATAAACTAGATACCTTGTGACAAATTCACAAAATTACTGTTATAATCAGTGGTTAACAATAATATTATACATGGCTATAGCCAGATTCCATTTATAAGTTGTACATTGCACTGGTTGATATCTGACCTCATGACCTTGCTCTTTTTCCTTATGCTACAGTGTGCTAAGACAATCTTTAAGTCTTGTTCAAATAAATCATTAAATAATTCTGACTGGTCACAAAAAGGTTTTGTTAAATGTTTAAATAAATCATGAAATAACTTCAATAGGTTGAAACTTGCCATTGCTCAAATGCACGTGGCCTAAAATAACTTATTATAACTTATAATCTCTTGGATGCTAATATATAAATAAACCCAGTACCATATATGACAGATCCACTGGAACGGACTAATAAGCGGACAAAGGAACACATACATTGATTCCATTTATTATTGCTGAACTTAGTTCAGTTGATTTCCAGTAGCATTATCACTGTTGGTAATTGTCCAATATTAATGCATGATGTAGGAATTTCAACAGCAATCTGAAATTAAAACAAAAACAAAAATAAATAATAAAGTAATGCATTGAGGTAAGAATTCAATTCATACACCAAAGAATATACTCTTGCAATACTTATTAGTTATTGCTATGCATTGTTCTCTATCAACTAATACTGCCAAGGCAATTAAGCATTGAATAAATTTGTGCTGACCAATTTCTTTTAACATTGTAAGAGTTTATTTTCAGGCAACCACAATAAAGATGACACCAACATTTTCCTCATGCAAGTAATATGATTGTATCTATTTAATTTATTTAATATTAATTGAAACATCCATGATGTTACTCATATATCATACATTATTGAATGCGATCCAGATTTCAGAGAATTAGAATAACAGATAATAAATGATAAAACTTATAATTTGTGTTTCTAGGCAATATGGACAAGTGAATGACTGCAGAATTGTTTATATTTGACACTTTATCATCCTTGAGTAGAAATATTGCAGGCTGATTGAAATATTACTACTTAAGTACAATTCTATCAATATTAACTAAAAACAATTATTTCTTTTATTCATTCAGTATCTGTTAATATTCACTCAAATCACACTACCTGATGGCCAAAATACAATTTAGGTTGGCTTTGATTACTCGGTTCAAATTAGCACAATTGTCTATGACAAGAAATGGAAAAATAC
Organism: Amphiduros pacificus; assembly: GCA_949316495.1. Lineage (NCBI taxonomy): Eukaryota > Metazoa > Annelida > Polychaeta > Phyllodocida > Hesionidae > Amphiduros > Amphiduros pacificus. The sequence continues at coordinate 1,846,977 of OX439011.1, forward strand.
CATTTAATACAAGAAAATAATTTTCTTTTGGAATAACTTGTATCAAAAATAAATAAAAATCAATTTATGATATAAAAGCTGGAAATAGCAACAAGTGATATGTGATCCTTAAATGAAGTAAATATCCATTGGCAACAAGTTGGATTTTTTCGGTGGCAAACATTTTGGTAATTTTTTTCCTAAATCAATGAACCAAAGTGCCAGACGCGTGCTCCTCTTCATTGTCAATGAGGTTCTCTAAATTTACTGATGTCAGTTTCATTTCAATGCTTTCATTAAGATGTAGAAATATATTATTTTCTTTTCTATTCAGAATAATCTTGGGTAGCTAAATTTTGGAGAGCTCCACATCAACAATTTCTTTAAAGATTAGCATGTTAGCCAGACCCCTTTTCCTATGGGACCAAAAGTCCAAAACCGGGGGTGGGATACAACAATACCTTAAACAGTACTCTCACTGATTTCCTATGTATTTCAACTAGAATCCTCGAAATTGAACAATAAATTTTCATTGATAAAATTTATGTGAGGAATCTGATCTGATTTGTTTTAAACGTATCCAATATGGCCACTGTGTTGCCCACTGGATGTGACATCAGTTTGTTCCCTCCTATATTTAATCTTTGGTTTCTGAATGAAGTCATATTTATATTATATATACAGTATTGAAATAGTAATTGAACCCCAATCTGAAGATTGTTTGGTCTTTGTCAGTCATTATATAATATTATCTCATACTTGGTGTTTCAAGAGGGTGTAGCAAATTAACACCAGATTTATAAATTGTATTCATTGTGTTCTTTTTTAAAAATATCTCTACATCAGATTATTTAGTAAAACATTCAGAAATGTTCTATTTTCTCATTAAATTAAAATTTCTTATTTATAAAATGTATTCATTCATTGTTGATAATTATCATTTATGATTGCATTATCTTTGAGAAAACTGACATTTTGGATGCCCTGTAGATTTCTTATATTGGCACTGTTTTGTAATAAAATGTAAGATGCAGTTTCCTGCCCCATATCTTGATAATTTTTTAATATTTTTGCACAAAACCAACAAAAGTGAATAATATATCAAGACTTTATAATTCATTGTTGATAAATATCATTTATGATTGCATGATTTTGAGAAAACTGACATTTTGGGTGCCCTGTAGAAATCATACATTGTCACTGTATTTGTATCAAGGCATACAGTGGTCAGTTGCAACATGGGTGAAAATCCTAGAGTTCTCCAATTACCAATCAGCAAAGCCCAGATAGGTGATCTGGAGGGGGTTTGTCAAACATCCCTTTTCTCTACCAATTACAACCAAAGAAAAGTTTGTTGGAGTTCAGTGAGCATGTTGAGCTCTAGTGAAGTTAAAAGTTGCGAGCTGCAAAAACTGTGGTAAACCCGTTTAAACGTCAAAATTGAACCCGTTTCAACTGCCGTTAAAACGGGTTTGACTCAATTTTTGCAGCTGGCGATTATCATCAAGTATTTATATTTTCCTTATTTAATGTTATCCAAAGAATAATAAAGCTTTTTTGTGAGATTTTAGATATAATCACACATAAACTATGAATTATCACTAAAACAGTTGGGTATTTAAAAAATCACATCTAAACGAGATTATGAAGGAAAAGTAAAAATCTCAGACCTCTCCAGATCACCTATCGAGGCTTTGCCGATTGATGATTGGAGAACACGAACAAAATTCAAATGTGTACTTCTGGTTTGTGCGTGACGTATCTCCAACACAGAAGAGCTTGGCCCCTCAAGGGGGGTTTGGAGCATGTGACATGACTGTACTGATGGGCTGGAGCATGTGACATGACTGTACTGATGGGATGGAGCATGTCACATGACTGTACTGATGGGCTGGGGCATGTCACATGACTGTACTAAGGTGGTGGAGCATGTGACATGACTGTACTAAGGTGGTGGAGCATGTGACATGACAGTGTGAAGGAGATGGGGCATGTATCATGACTGTATTAATGTGATGGAGTATGTGACATGACTATATTGATGTTGTGGAGAATGTAACACAACTGTTTTGAAGTGGTGGAGCATGTGGCCTGACTGTTTTGAAGTGGTGGAGCATGTAACATGACTGTACTAAGGTGGTGGAGCATGTCACATGACAGTGCTAAGGTGGTGGGGTATGTGACATGACAGTGCTAAGGTGGTGGGGCATGTGACATGACTGTACTAAGGTGGTGGAGCATGTCACATGACTGTACTAAGGTGGTGGAGCATGTCACATGAGAGTGCTAAGGTGGTGGGGCATGTGACATAACAGTGTGAAGGAGGTGGAGCATGTGACATAACAGTGTGAAGGAGGTGGGGCATGTGACATAACAGTGTGAAGGAGGTGGGGCATGTGACATAAGAGTGTGAAGGAGGTGGAGCATGTTACATAACAGTGTGAAGGAGGTGGGGCATGTGACATAACAGTGTGAAGGAGGTGGAGCATGTGACATGACTGTACTGAGTTGGTGGAGCATGTGACATAACAGTGTGAAGGAGGTGGAGCATGTGATATAACAGTGTGAAGGAGGTGGGGCATGTGACATAACAGTATGAATGAGCAGGGGCATGTGACATAACAGTGTGAAGGAGGTGGAGCATGTGACATAACAGTGTGAAGGAGGTGGAGCATGTGATATAACAGTGTGAAGGAGGTGGGGCATGTGACATAACAGTGTGAAGGAGGTGGGGCATGTGACATAACAGTGTGAAGGAGGTGGGGCATGTGACATGACTGTACTGAGTTGGTGGAGCATGTGACATGACTGTATTGATGTTGTGGAGAATGTAACACAACTGTTTTGAAGTGGTGGAGCATGTGGCCTGACTGTTTTGAAGTGGTGGAGCATGTAACATGACTGTACTAAGGTGGTGGAGCATGTCACATGACAGTGCTAAGGTGGTGGGGCATGTGACATGACAGTGCTAAGGTGGTGGGGCATGTGACATGACTGTACTAAGGTGGTGGAGCATGTCACATGACTGTACTAAGGTGGTGGAGCAAGTCACATGAGAGTGCTAAGGTGGTGGGGCATGTGACATAACAGTGTGAAGGAGGTGGAGCATGTGACATAACAGTGTGAAGGAGGTGGGGCATGTGACATAACAGTGTGAAGGAGGTGGGGCATGTGACATAAGAGTGTGAAGGAGGTGGAGCATGTGACATAACAGTGTGAAGGAGGTGGGGCATGTGACATAACAGTGTGAAGGAGGTGGAGCATGTGACATGACTGTACTGAGTTGGTGGAGCATGTGACATAACAGTGTGAAGGAGGTGGAGCATGTGATATAACAGTGTGAAGGAGGTGGGGCATGTGACATAACAGTATGAATGAGGTGGGGCATGTGACATAACATTGTGAAGGAGGTGGAGCATGTGACATAACAGTGTGAAGGAGGTGGAGCATGTGATATAACAGTGTGAAGGAGGTGGGGCATGTGACATAACAGTGTGAAGGAGGTGGGGCATGTGACATAACAGTGTGAAGGAGGTGGGGCATGTGACATGACTGTACTGAGTTGGTGGAGCATGTGACATGACTGTATTGATGTTGTGGAGAATGTCACATGACTGTATTGAGGTGGTGGAGCATGTAACATGACTGTACTAAAGTGCTAAAGCATGTGACATGACTGTATTCAGGTGGTGGGCCATGTGATGTGACTGTAGTAAGGAGGTGGGACATGTTAAATGATGGTACTGAGATGGTGGAGCATGTAACATGACTGTACTAAGGTGGTGAAGCATGTTACATAACTGTACTAAAGTGCTGAAGAATGTGACATGACTGTACTGGGGTGCGTGGTCATGTTACATGATTATACTAAGTGACTGTACATGACTGTATTGAGGTGGTAGAGCATGTAACATGACTGTATTGAGGTGGTAGAGCATGTGACATGACTGTATTGAGGTGGTAGAGCATGTAACATGACTGTATTGAGGTAGTGGAGCATGTGACATGATTGTACTAAGGTGGTGGAGCATGTCACATGACTGTATTGAGGTGGTGGAGCATGTGACATGACTGTACTAAGGTGGTGGAGCATGTAACATGACTGTACTGAGGTGGTGAAGCATGTGACATGACTGTATTGAGGTGGTGAAGCATGTGACATGACTGTATTGAGGTAGTGGAGCATGTGACATGATTGTACTAAGGTGGTGGAGCATGTGACATGATTGTACTAAGGTGGTGGAGCATGTGACATGACTGTATTGAGGTGGTGGAGCATGTGACATGACTGTTTTGAGGTGGTGAAGCATGTGACATGACTGTATTGAGGTGGTAAAGCATGTGACATGACTGTATTGAGGTGGTGGAGCATGTGACATGACTGTATTGAGGTGGTGGAGCATGTGAAATGATTGTACTAAGGTAGAGGAGCATGTCACATGACTGTATTGAGGTGGTGGATCATGTCACATGATTGTACTAAGGTGGTGGAGCATGTCACATTACTGTTTTCACAATAATGTCACATTACTGAGCATGTGACATGACTGTTTTGAGGTGGGGAAGCATGTGACATGACAGAATTGAGGTGGTGGAGCATGTGACATGACTGTATTGAGGTGGTGGAGCATGTCACATGACTGTACTAAGGTGGTGGAGCATGTCACATGACTGTATTGAGGTGGTGAAGCATGTCACATGACATAAGTTCTAAAGATTACACAACAGGAATAGGCTTGTTTTTAGCCGTTTATTTCACTTCACTGGGAATAAAATTCACTGTGATCCTAGTGAAACAGATGTTCTCATTTTGATTTGTATAATTTGGAAATGAAAAGGAAGTTTGGCAATCAGATATGTGAAGGGAGGTGAAAAAATTAATATTTTTGAAATGATCAAGTGTGTACTTAACCTCTATTTTTTTCTTAATCTTTTTGAAAAATAGAACATCTGTTTCACTAGGATCACAGTAAATATTGTTAAGATCACTTTTACAAAGTTATTTGGAAATCGACTTTATTATGGTCCCATAATCTGCAGAACTTTTTCCCTTTCACATTTTGACATGACACCCATAAATACCCATAATTGTACATTACTTGTTTATTGTCCCCAAATATTGTACATTTTTCTCACTGTTGTAGTTTGTTTTGCTACTAATTGGAAAATTATTTTATTATTTGGCCTTATTACTGTTATGCTTTATAATGCATTTTGGTCCAAAACTCTAGAGCTGGAGTATCCCTGTGTTTGTTAATCTACAATCATCCACAAAGTTTTAAAATATGGAATGTAAGTAATGCAAGTCATTTTTGAAGTTTGTAGTTTAAAGGACCATATCTTCTCTATATTAACATTTAATCCAATAATCAAAATTATCCTTAAAATAACATCAACAGACAATAATACAAGTGTTGACTGAGCTATAGCACCCTTCCCCCTGGAGATGTAGAGAGCCATTTTATCCAAGCAAGATCACAATACTGACTTTGATAGTCAGTGGGTGGAACTTAAATAAACTAGATACCTTGTGACAAATTCACAAAATTACTGTAATAATCAGTGGTTAACAATAATAGTATACATGGCTATAGCCAGATTCCATTTATAATTTGTACATTGCACTGGTTGATATCTGACCTCATGACCTTGCTCTTTTTCCTTATGCTACAGTGTGCTGAGACAATCTTTAAGTCTTGTTCAAATAAATCATTAAATAATTCTGACTGGTCACAAAAAGGTTTTGTTAAATGTTTAAATAAATCATGAAATAACTTCAATAGGTTGAAACTTGCCATTGCTCAAATGCATGTGGCCTAAAATAACTTATTATAACTTATAATCTCTTGGATGCTAATATATAAATAAACTCAGTACCATATATGACAGTTCCACTGGAACGGACTAATAAGCAGACAAAGGAACACATACATTGATTCCATTTATTATTGCTGAACTTAGTTCAGTTGATTTCCAGTAGCATTATCACTGTTGGTAATTGTCCAATATTAATGGATGATGTAGGAATTTCAACAGCAATCTGAAATTAAAACAAAAACAAAAATAAATAATAAAGTAATGCATTGAGGTAAGAATTCAATTCATACACCAAAGAATATACTCTTGCTATACTTATTAGTTATTGCTATGCATTGTTCTCTATCAACTAATACTGCCAAGGCAATTCAGAATTGAATAAATTTATGCTGACCAATTTCTTTTAACATTGTAAGAGTATATTTTCAGGCAACCACAATAAAGATGACACCAACATTTTCCTCATGCAAGTAATATGATTCTATCTATTTAATTTATTTAATATTAATTGAAACATCCATGATGTTACTCATATATCATACATTATTGAGTGCGATCCAGATTTCAGAGAATTAGAATAACAGATAATAAATGATAAAACTTATAATTTGTGTTTCTAGGCAATATGGACAAGTGAATGACTGCAGAATTGTTTATATTTGACACATTATCATCCTTGAGTAGAAATATTGCAGGCTGATTGAAATATTACTACTTAAGGAAATTTCTATCAATATTAACTAAAAACAATTATTTCTTTTATTCATTCAGTATCTGTTAATATTCACTCAAATCACATTACCTGATGGCCAAAATACAATTTAGGTTGGCTTTGATTACTCGGTTCAAATTAGCACAATTGTCTATGACAAGAAATGGAAAAATACCATTTAATACAAGAAAATAATTTTCTTTTGGAATAACTTGTATCAAAAATAAATAAAAATCAATTTATGATATAAAAGCTGGAAATAGCAACAAGTGATATGTGATCCTTAAATGAAGTAAATATCCATTGGCAACAGGTTGGATTTTTTTGGTGCAATCATTTTGGTAAATTTTTTCCAAAATCAATGAACCAAAGTGCCAGACGCGTGCTCCTCTTCATTGTCAATGAGGCTCTCTAAATTTACTAATATCAGTTTCATCTCAATGCTTTCATTAAGATGTAGAAATATATAATTTTAATATTATTTTCTTTTCTGTTCAGAATAATCTTGGGCTAGCTAAATTTTGGAGAGCTCCACATCAACAATTTCTTTAAAGATTAGCATGTTAGCCAGACCCCTTTTCCTATAGGACCAAAAGTCCAAAACTGGGGGTGGGATACAACAATTTGAAATTATGAAACAGAGAAATTACACCCTGGACAACTTGTTGTCTTTTTGACATTTGCCCCCATAAAAAAACAGACCTTTTATTGGGGCTAGAAGTGCATCAGGCATCTATTTTAGACAAAATGTCATATATATATAAACTAGCTTACCTGAATGATTTTCTTGTTGTTGTACAGCAATTCACAGGATTACTGAAAGAATAAAACAAAACTGAATTGAAATTCTAATTTTGTATGATTACATATTGAACAGTCCAAGGGCCTGAGAGTTATACTGATCATTGCTTTTTTGTAAGATGATATTTATTTCACAAATGTCTGCAAACTGCTTTATAAATGATCCTTTAAATCCTTTCCCACATATGAACATCATGACAAATTGAAATTATAATGGAGTAATAAGATGAGTTGCAATTATAATGGAGTAATAAGATGAGTTGCAATTATAATGGAGTAATAAGATGAGTTGCAATTATAATGGAGTAATAAGATGAGTTGCAATTATAATGGAGTAATAAGATGAGTTGCAGTTATAATGGAGTAATAAGATGAGTTGCAATTATAATGGAGTAATAAGATGAGTTGCAGTTATAATGGAGTAATAAGATGAGTTGCAATTATAATGGAGTAATAAGATGAGTTGCAATTATAATGGAGTAATAAGATGAGTTGCAATTATAATGGAGTAATAAGATGCGTTGCTATAACAGGCCTTGACATTAATATCTGTGACACACTTGCCCACTGGCCAAGTGTATCTTAAAATTCACTTGCCCTGAAATATTGCCCCCATATTTCAATACAGATAAAGCTCATAGGATTTGCACATTCAAACATTGGGTGATAATTAGAACAATTGCCCATATAACCCACAGAGTACACAATATTGGGCTTGAATAAGCAGGCTATGAATTAGGGTCTTGCTAAAATAGATTTAACAGGTAGACATGGGGATGCATCAATAAAAAAGAACATAGACACGAAAGACAATTACGTTTATAACCAATATGTAAATTTAAAATGCTTTTTTTTTGCAAAATTAGTGCTTAATACCTTAAACAGTACTCTCACTGATTTCCTATGTATTTCAACTAGAATCCTCGAAATTGAACAATAAATTTTTATTGATAAACGTTGACCAATATGGCAACTGTGTTGCCCACTGGATGTGACATAAGTTTGTTCCCTCCTATATTTAATCTTTGGTTTCTGAATAAAGTCATATTTATATTATATATACAGTATTGAAATAGTAATTGAACCCCAATCTGAAGATTGTTTGGTCTTTGTCAGTCATTACATAATATTATCTCATACTTGGTGTTTCAGATTTATAAATTGTATTCATTGTGTTCTTTTTTAAAAATATCTCTACATCAGATTATTTAGTAAAACATTCAGAAATATTCTATTTTCTCATTTAATTAAAATTTCTTATTTATAAAATGTATTCATTCATTGTTGATAATTATCATTTATGATTGCATTATCTTTGAGAAAACTGACATTTTGGATGCCCTGTAGATTTCTTATATTGGCACTGTTTTGTAATAAAATGTAAGATGCAGTTTCCTGCCCCATATCTTGATAATTTTTAAATATTTTTGCACAAAACCAAAAAAAGTGAATAATATAACAACTCAATTTTTGCAGCTGGCGATTATCATCAAGTATTTATATTTTCCTTATTTAATGTTATCCAAAGAATAATCAAGCTTTTTTGTGAGATTTTAGATATAATCATACATTAACTATGAATTATCACTAAAACAGTTGGGTATTTAAAAAATCACATCTAAACGAGATTATGAAGGAAAAGCAAAAATCTCAGACCTCTCCAGATCACCTATCGAGGCTTTGCCGATTGGTGATTGGAGAACATGAACAAAATCCAAATGTGTACTTCTGGTTTGTGCGTGACGTATCTCCAACACAGAAGAGCTTGGCCCCTCAAGGGGGGTTTGGAGCATGTGACATGACTGTACTGATGGGCTGGAGCATGTCACATGACTGTACTAAGGTGCTGGAGCATGTGACATGACAGTGTGAAGGAGGTGGGGCATGTGATATAACAGTGTGAAGGAGGTGGGGCATGTATCATGACTGTACTAATGTGATGGAGCATGTAACATGACTGTATGGATGTGGTAGAACATGTAACATGACTGTACTAAGGTGGTGGAGCATGTCACATGACAGTACTAAGGTGGTGGGGTATGTGATATGACTGTATTAAGGAGGTGGGACATGTTAAATGACGGTACTGAGATGGTGGACAATATGACATGACTGTACTGAGGTGATGGAGCATGTGACATACCGGTAACTGTATTGACATGATGGAGCATGTAAGATTACTATCGATGAGGTGGGACATGTTACAGGACTGTCCTGGTGTGGTGGAGCATGTTACAGGACTGTCCTGGTGTGGTGGAGCATGTTACAGGACTGTCCTGGTGTGGTGGAGCATGTTACAGGACTGTCCTGGTGTGGTGGAGCATGTTACAGGACTGTCCTGGTGTGATGGAGCATGTTACAGGACTGTCCTGGTGTGGTGGAGCATGTTACAGGACTGTCCTGATGTGGTGGAGCATGTTTCATGACTGTATTAATCTGATGGAGTATGTAACATGACTGTATTGATGTTGTGGAGAATGTAACATGACTGTATTGAGGTGGTGGAGCATGTGGCCTGACTGTTTTGAAGTGGTGGAGCATGTAACATGACTGTACGAATGTGGTAGAACATGCAACACGACTGTACTAAGGTGGTGGAGCATGTCACATGACTGTACTAAGGTGGTGGGGCATGTGACATAACAGTGTGAAGGAGGTGGAGCATGTGACATAACAGTGTGAAGGAGGTGGGGCATGTGACATAACAGTGTGAAGGAGGTGGGGCATGTGACACAACAGTGTGAAGGAGGTGGGGCATGTGACATAACAGTGTGAAGGAGGTGGGGCATGTGACATAACAGTGTGAAGGAGGTGGGGCATGTGACATGACTGTACTGAGTTGGTGGAGCATGTGACATGACTGTATTGATGTTGTGGAGAATGTCACATGACTGTATTGAGGTGGTGGAGCATGTGACATGACTGTATTGAGGTGGCGGAGCATGTAACATGATTGTACTAAGGTGGTGGAGCATGTAACATGACTGTATTGAGGTGGTGGAGCATGTAACATGATTGTACTAAGGGGGTGGAGCATGTAACATGACTGTATTGAGGGGGCGGAGCATGTAACATGACTGTATTGAGGTGGTAGAGCATGTAACATGACTGTATTGAGGTGGCAGAACATGTAACATGACTGTATTGAGGTGGTGGAGCATGTGACATGACTGTATTGAGGTGGTGGAGCATGTAACATGACTGTACTAAGGTGGTGAAGCATGTGACATGACTGTACTGGGATGCGTGGGCATGTCACATGACTGTATTGAGGTGGTGGTGCATGTGACATGACTGTATTGAGGTGGCGGAGCATGTAACATGATTGTACTAAGGTGGTGGAGCATGTAACATGACTGTATCGAGGTGGTGGAGCATGTGACATGACTGTATTGAGGTGGTGGAGCATGTAACATGATTGTACTAAGGTGGTGGAGCATGTAACATGATTGTACTAAGGGGGTGGAGCATGTAACATGATTGTACTAAGGGGGTAGAGCATGTGATATGACTGTATTGAGGTGGTATAGCATGTAACATGACTGTATTGAGGTAGTGGAGCATGTGACATGACTGTATTGAGGTGGTGGAGCATGTCACATGACTGTATTGATGTGGTGATGCATGTGACATGATTGTACTAAGGTGATGGAGCATGTCAGATGACTGTATTGAGGTGGTGGAGCATGTGACATGACTGTATTGAGGTGGTGAAGCATGTGTCATGACTGTATTGAGGTGGTAGAGCATGTAACATGATTGTAATAAGGTGGTGGAGCATGTAACATGATTGTACTAAGGGGGTGGAGCATGTGACATGACTGTATTGAGGTGGTATAGCATGTAACATGACTGTATTGAGGTAGTGGAGCATGTGACATGACTGTATGGAGGTGGTATAGCATGTAACATGACTGTATTGAGGTAGTGGAGCATGTGACATGACTGTATGGAGGTGGTGGAGCATGTCATATGACTGTATGGAGGTGGTGGAGCATGTAACATGATTGTACTAAGGTGGTGGAGCATGTAACATGATTGTACTAAGGGGGTGGAGCATGTGACATGACTGTATTGAGGTGGTATAGCATGTAACATGACTGTATTGAGGTAGTGGAGCATGTGACATGACTGTATGGAGGTGGTGGAGCATGTCATATGACTGTATGGAGGTGGTGGAGCATGTAACATGCTTGTACTAAGGTGGTGGAGCATGTGATATGACTGTATTGAGGTGGTATAGCATGTAACATGACTGTATTGAGGTAGTGGAGCATGTGACATGACTGTATTGAGGTAGTGAAGCATGTGACATGACTGTATTGAGGTGGAAGTGCATGTCACATGACTGCATTGAGGTGGTGGAGCATGTCACAGGACTATATTGAGGTGGTGGAGCATGTCACATGACTATATTGAGGTGGTGGAGCATGTGACATGACAATATTGAGGTGATGGAGCATGTGACATGACTGTATTGAGGTGGTGGAGCATGTGACATGACTGTACTAAGGTGATGGAGCATGTCGCATGACTGTATTGAGGGGGTGAAGCATGTGACATGACTGTATTGAGGTGGTGGAGCATGTGACATGACTGTATTGAGGTGGTGGAGCATGTCACATGACTGTATTGAGGTGGTGGAGCATGTCATATGACTGTATTGAGGTTGTGGAGCAAGTCACATGACTATATTGAGGTGGTGGAGCATGTCACATGACTCATTTCAGGTGACATTTCTTTACTAAGGTCCTGGAGTATCCACACAAATATACAGGGGCTCAACATTAATACTTTTTGAATTTCAAGTTTAATGTTAGTTATTGAACATTTTTAACAAAGACATTTCTAACTGATTTTGAGAAATCAACCAGCTAAAAGAATTTGATATTCATTTTGTTATATTTTGCCCTGTAACGGGAAATTATTTTTGGCTTGTGTTATTTTGCCAGCTGGTTAAGCATAGTTTGATGATTATCAGAAAGATGGTTGCATTTTTTACCAGCTGGTAGATACCAACTGATTTATTACATAGTTAAAAATATAGGCATATCAAACATTTGATTTAAAAGCTGAAAGCTGCCAGCTTACAAATTTCCTAGCAGCAAGTTAACTTGCACATATGGGTTAATATAAGATATTTGGCATATTTGACAGATTGTAAAATCCAGACCTTTGGATTTATAAGTGTTCTTACAATTTTGAAAGCATTTCCTAAAGTTGAGATCCTATGCACAGGAATAATTTCACACAACACTTTCAGCTTTAAGTTACTTTGTAGAATCTGATTTTATTATTTTATTGTACAGGTTTATATACTGGCTTGGCCTACACACAAATATGCTGAGCCTTTCCCCTACAGGAAACAATGTGGGTTTCTCGCCTAGTCATTAGGTCCTGTTAACCTTAACTAGTTGGGTACAAATTGAGGGCAGTTAGAGACAAAAGTACATATATGGTATAATGTTGATAGTGATACATACAGTTCTCTGTAGAGCCCACACACATCGTCCTTATTCTAGGAGGACAAGGTCATAGAGTGACCCCAAGATTCAGCAACCCGTAACTGCTTGATTAATGACATTTCTTGTGAAGTGGCTACGTATATAGTACTGGTGAATAATACAGGATTAAAATATATAAATTCTAAGTAATACAAACTATGACTGATCATACAATTATGAGACGATAATATATTAATATGACATAATAATAATAGTGATACTTTTATGGATATTAATAATATTATGGAGAAGTAAGAAGTATATATTTTACATACCTCCCCCACTTAAAGTTTTGTGGCCCTATACTAGGACACAAAACTCTGAACTTGCTATATTAGCATATTTATGAGATAAAGGGAGGTTACTGCATATAGCATTTATAGTATTAACTTAGTTACAATAAGTTAAACAGTCAAAATAGCTAATTCATCTAAAGACATTTCGTCTAATTTCTGTGAAGCATTTACATTAGTTCTCTTTTCCTGCCTAGGCTTTGCTTTATTTTTCCTAAATAAATAAACACCTAAGACTAATACTAGTCCAATACCAGCCAATAATAACAATATGCTTGATATCTCAGCATGATAAGGTAAGTGTACTTTGACATGGCCATCTTCCAGCTTTTTGATGTCAATTAAGGGAATGTCAGATCTATTTTTAAATTTTAGCACTTCAACAGTTTTTACACTCAAATGTTGTGGCCATGTGAAGTTTATACCTTTGTTATATACAAGCACTTTGTTATGTTTTATGACTTTGCTATTACCTTTTCCAGTGCCACTCACACTCCATTCAGTAGTTTCCAATTTACAATTTCCAGGTATGCTCATTTTTGTAGGGACAATTAATTCTTTTATGACTGGAACTTTACCTGTACATCTCAAAGTGGTAATTAATTTTGTATAAGGAATAATTACAAGTCAACCAATATCAATCCAAAATACATCAGAATTTCTATTATTTCTTTTTGACACTTGAATTGTACATAAGTTCAAAGAATTATTTGTCACTAAACCCCACTCACAAGTACGATCTAAAACTTCTTTCTGTGGCATGCACATCTGTGGTTTATGTCCATAACAATTTTCTGGCCAAAATACACTGCCAGTGTCAGTATTCACTGCAACCTTGGGGTTGCCCTTGACCTGACGAATCAAATCTTGATTTATTGCAACAGGAAAATATGAAAGTTTATACTGTAAATAATGTGTCCTTCCAGCAGCAGGTATTTCAACCTTAAATACTAATCTACTGCCTTCTGTCCATAATGGCTTTATCCGTAGATTTTCATAATACCATTCTGGAATGGGTGTTTCATAGCCCCAATGTCTTAGCTTAGCTAGAATAGATTCTAGCTCAGAGGTTGCCAGGGTATTCTCCGTCAGCCAACCTCTTTCAAGTTCTCTTTTCTGTTGTATGAATGTGTCCCATTGTTTCATGTATTCATGGTATACAATTTCCAACTCAGAAATTGTTCCATCTATAGACCTTGCGACTGACAGTCTATTTACTTTTTCATCAAGAGCAGACAGTTTATCACTATATTCACGTAACTGGTTTTGCAGGGCAACTTCATGTTCTTGTAAGTCTCTTATATCAAACTGGTTATCTTGTACATACTTTCTAGTTTGGTTGATAATTGTCACCATTGCTTCTATTTTATGTACAATGATATCATCATTGTTCGACACTTGAGTTACAATATTGCGTAATTCTTTTACCTCTGATGTTGTGGCTGTTCCAAAGTGTCCTGCTGATCTCTCCAACTGCATCAATCAGCCTTCTTTTCATTCTTTTAATCCGTACTATAGACCTAGTGAATCGGCCTAGGTAGAGCTCTGCCTCTTGCGCGCCAGGTAGGTCAAGAGCTTTTAGCCTAGCCTCCCATGTTTGCTGGTCTATTTCTGTCACATGTGACCCCACAACTTGGATACCGTCTTTAACTTTACTCACCCACGCCTGCATGGGGATCTGGTTAGGTGGGTTAATCACAACTAGTGCAGTCCATATTGCCTCAATGGTTCTGGTGGAACCCATTTCTTCAATGAGAATGCCATCTTCTTGGAACAGCTCTGCTTCAGATAATCCTATTATTAGCACAGTTAAAACAAAACAGATACCAGTGCTATACATTGTCTCTTTGCTTCCAGGTTCTCTTCACTGTCAGCAATGTGTCGCTTCCTATGGTCTGCTATGTCTTCTGTTTGCATAGGCTCTGCTGGTTGTCCTGCTAGACGTCTACTGCGCCTTACTTCAGGATAGTGACGGTTATCTTCACACAGAGGGGAATAGCTTCTTCGCCGTTTGCGTGAAATCTCTGGTGCTTGATCTGGTGTGTGTTGCTGGGCCGGTACTGCTGATTCCGTCTGAGCTGCTTGTGGGTTTGGAACATTTATAAGTAGCCGGCGCCTAGTCCTTGTAGGACGGGGAATTACCTCATTCCACTCGAGATCCGGGTTGACCAACTTGACCTTGTCACGGTTAATCACCTTTCGTTTCCCATTCCTTTGGTTTACAATGGTGAGTACTGGGCCTTGTACTCGTATAACAGTGTACTGATGATCCCATTTACCATCTAGTGGTGCCCTCTCTTGAGCAATCACAACAACCTGATCTCCTGGTCGAACTTGACCTGCAGATGCCCTTTTTGCTAACCGCTCAAGGTTGTATCTTCGACTTTCTTCTGTAGCCCTTGCAGCATCTTGGAAGGCTTGTGCTAGGAGGTCAATTCTTTCACCTATAGCCCTTGGGTCATCTCCACAGGTCCTATTCAGCATCTTTGTCAGGGGGGCTCTGGACTTCCGGCCATACTGCAGGAAGAATGGTGTATAACCGGTCACACTGGAAGTTGAAATGCGATGAGCCCAAAGTGCTTGACCCAATGCATCTTCCCAGGCTGTAGCCTTGTGGTTTACCAGCTTCCGTATCATGTCCTTCAGAGTCCTGTGGAACCTCTCTATTTTCCCATTGGTCTCCGGATGGTAAGGAGTACATCTGCGATGTTCAATACCCATCTCCTCTATGTATTGCTTCAGTGGTTGGGCATTGAACTCTTGACCTTGATCAGTGATGAGGATTTCAGCGGCACCATACCTTGGTAGATATTCTTGTTCCAGGTATCTGAGTACATGCTTTGATTCTTTTGTGGGGAGGGGTTTTACTTCCACCCAGCCAGTACAGTGATCAATCAATGTCAGTATGTACTTGTTGCCTTGTGATGAGAGCGGAAATGGACCACACATGTCCATTCCAACTATATGGCCAGGGTAGGCAGCCACAGGCATGTTGGTTGGTGGAGGGTACTCCCTTCTTCCTGTGTTTATGGCACAACGTTCACACTTACTGAGTACAGCTGCTACATCCTTCCTTTGGTTAGGCCACTTGTAGGCTTCTTGTAACCTGTCTAGGGTTTTCCGGACAGCTTGGTGTCCCACTTCTGTGTGAGCTCTTCTGATTACCCGGAAACGGCAACTAGGTGGCAGCACTAACCTTGGATATGCAAGACCATTAGGTGGCGGGATTAGTGTGTAAAGCAGGCCATCCTTAAGGTCATATCCAGAATCCTCTTCAAATGCTAACTGATATTCTGGCATAGATTTCTGTTCTTTGCTTACTGCTTCAATTTCTAGTGAGTCAAACTCCCATGGAGCATGTCAGCCCGGATGTTGTGTGATCCTTTCCGGTATTCTATAGGTGCCCCATATTCAGCAATCAATACAGCCCATCTTTGAATTTTTGTATTCTTTACCTCAGATTTGAATAGAGATTTCAGAGGCTTGTGGTCTGTGTAGATTGTAAATTCAGCACCATATAGATAGGGGCGGAGCTTGGTCAGTGCATGCACCACCGCATTATCCTCCTTCTCAATTGTCGCCCAATTAAGCTGCGCACCAGCAAGTTGTTTGGAAATGTACTGTATTGGCCTTTCTACTCCTTTGTCATCTTGCTGTACCAAGATGGCGCCAATAGCATAATAACATGCATCTGTGTACAGCTTGTATGGTTTCCGTGTATCTGGGTGAGCCATTACTTCACTGGACACCAGCATTTCCTTTAGGATGTCAAATGCTTCCTGTTGAGCAGTTCCCCACTCAAACCTAGCATGTTTCTTTGTTAGTTGAACAATGAGGGCAGCAATATTGGCAAAGTTAGGTACACATTGCCGGTAATATCCAGCCATTCCAAGAAAAGACCTTACTTCACTTACTGTTGATGGTGCAGGGAGCTTGGCAATAACTTCAGTTTTCTCAGGGTTGCAGGCTATTCCATCTTCTGACACAATATATCCCAAAAGTTCCACAACTGATTGATAAAGGTGACATTTTGAAGGCTTCAATTTCAAGCCATTTTCTTCCAATGCATCAAAGACCATTTTTAAGTGTTCTTTATGAAGTTTTTTGTTTTTCGAAAATATGATTATGTCATCCAAATAAACCATGACAAATACTCCTACTATATTTCCAAGTACGGCTTGCATTGTTCTTTGAAATTCTGCTGGGGCGTTTGCCAAGCCAAAGGGCATACGCACAAATTCAAATAATCCCTTGTGGCATACAAAAGCTGTTTTCTCAATGTCTTTGGGGTCAACTGGGATTTGCCAGTATCCTGATTTTAAATCCAGTGTGCTGAACACAGTAGCACCAGCACGGCTATCAAAAATGTCCTGAATCAAGGGAAGTGGATGTGCATCCTTTTTCGTGACAGCATTTAACTTCCGGTAATCAACGCAGAAGCGGGTGGAGCCATCTTTCTTGGGCACCAGGGTGATGGGGGATGCCCATGCTGATTTACTTGGTCTGATCACGCCCTCTAGTAGCATCTTAGTAATTTCTTTTTCGACTTGATTTCTCTTACTCAATGGGAGGCGATAAGGTCTCTGACGGATAGGGTCACTATTTCCTGTATTTATCTTCATGGACACCGATGGCATTTTGCCATTTGGGGATTCTTCATCTGCAAACAGTTGGGGCCTCTCCTTCACATACTCATCCACGGAGGCAGCCGCAACTCTTAAATTCTTTTTCTTTTGCTTTTTATACCTCAATTCCTGTCCATCCAATAAGACTACCTGTTTCTTGTAGTCAATGACAGCTCCTAGGCTACGGAGGCTGTCATCTCCTAACAGAAGGTCATGGGACATAGTTTCTATAACAGTTACTTCCAAAAACTTTCCACAGAGTTCTATTAATGTCCTACCTTTTGTTCTTATTGGATGACCCGACAGCGAATGAAGTATTTCTGCTGGTCTCATAATGGGTTTTCTATGATACATTTTACAAATATCTCTCCAGAGATCTTCCTTTATTAATGTTCTACAGGCACCGGTATCCACTAGAGTTTTCGCGTTCAAAGTTTTAGTTACAGGTAAATGGATACATACTCTTGTGTCCGGTGCCCCTAGGCGTTTCCCGCCGCCATTTGCTTTTTGCAATCCCTGGCAAAATGTCCAGCCTCGCCACATTGGAAACAGTCTGGTGTTCCATCTTCGTTAAAAGCTGGCTTATTAAATTTTTTTAGCCCTCTAGTTCCACCTTTCTTTTTCCAACCTGCTTGTTTTTCTTTATTCTCCTCTTCTTGGTTTACTTTCTTCTCCACTCTTCCTAGTTGTTTCTGCAGGCCTCTCACACTGCCACTTAGCTCTTTTACAATCTTCATTATTTCTGACTCATCTTCCTTGCTGGGTAATGGCATTGCACCAATTTCCATTGGCTCCTCAGCTCTGTTTTCAGTCTCTGCCATTGACACTGCTCTTGCCATAGCATTTGCCCTGGTTATAGCAGCATTTAAATCAGCAGGTCTAAGCATGTGAACTTGTGTCCGTACTTCTCTGTCCCTTAGGCCACCAATAAAGTTTTTCACTAACCTTTCCATTACAAGTGGCACGGCTAACTCAGCTTGCGTATAGGCCCTTTGTACAGCCGTCATAAACTTTAATCCATATTCTCGACTATCTTGGTACGGTGCTTGTTTAATATTATCCACCTTATTCCTCCGGTGTTCTGCTTCGTCTTCGTCCAGGAAACTCTGGGAAACATGTACCACAACTCCATCCCACGTGGCACCAGCCCTTCCTCTCCCTTCCACATAATCCGCAATACTTGTCCTCAGTGAACCTTTTGAAAGATAGCCCACCATCTCTATCACCAAGGTATCTCCTGCTCCAGTCCACCTCTGAGCTGCGGTTATGGCATCCAGCCAGTCTCTCAGCTGCTCTCTGACACTACCATCACAGCTGTTAATGTGACGGCCATGTTGTTCTAACCTTTTTCTGATCTGTTCATCAGTTCTCTGTCTGTTCCTTTCTTCTTGTGCTTGCACTAATTGTTCTGCCATTTTGACTTAAAAAGTTCCAATAATAACTGTGAGTTAACTGTGTATTAGAATCAGTTTTATGTCTCGTCGTGGTCGCCAATGTAAAATCCAGACCTTTGGATTTATAAGTGTTCTTACAATTTTGAAAGCATTTCCTAAAGTTGAGATCCTATGCACAGGAATAATTTCACACACTTTCAGCTTTAAGTTACTTTGTAGAATCTGATTTTATTATTTTATTGTACAGGTTTATATACTGGCTTGGCCTACACACAAATATGCTGAGCCTTTCCCCTACAGGAAACAATGTGGGTTTCTCACCTAGTCATTAGGTCCTGTTAACCTTAACTAGTTGGGTACAAATTGAGGGCAGTTAGAGACAAAAGTACATATATGGTATAATGTTGATAGTGATACATACAGTTCTCTGTAGAGCCCACACACATCGTCCTTATTCTAGGAGGACAAGGTCATAGAGTGACCCCAAGATTCAGCAACCCGTAACTGCTTGATTAATGACATTTCTTGTGAAGTGGCTACGTATATAGTACTGGTGAATAATACAGGATTAAAATATATAAATTCTAAGTAATACAAACTATGACTGATCATACAATTATGAGACGATAATATATTAATATGACATAATAATAATAGTGATACTTTTATGGATATTAATAATATTATGGAGCATTAATTTAGGTGAGAAGTATATATTTTACAAGATGGTGGTAGTAGATGTAACCTGAGCCCAGCCTGATGGACGTATGATTCATGGACATGTTTCAACATAGAAATATGTACAACATGAGAAAAGCCATGCTAATATCACAACATCTAAAAGTGCCATTCCCTCACTGCTTCATCATTACCGTGATTACAGAAACAGAGGGAGAGAGGCCGTGTACTGTTCACTATCTGACACAGCAGAAATATGTACAACATGAGAAAAGCCATGCTAATATCACAACATCCTAAAGTGCCATTCCCTCACTGCTTCATCATTACCATGATTACAGAAACAGAGGGAGAGAGGCCGTGTACTGTTCACTATCTGACACAGCAGAAATATGTACAACATGAGAAAAGCCATGCTAATATCACAACACCTAAAAGTGTCATTCCCTCACTGCTTCATCATTAAGGAAACAGTGGGAGAGAGATCGTGTACTGTTCACTATCTGACACAGCTTGACCTCTATGTATAGCAACATCAACAAATATACCAAAGTACTGAAGCCATGCTATCAAAATTATCTAATTGCGATATAAATAAACAGAGGGAGAGAAACCATAAACTTTTAATTCCTCTCTGTGAATAATATTTTCAATTATTTCTGTATGAAACCAACAAATATGAATGATATAAAATGCAGTCATCATCCAGTCTTGATTCTAATCATATCTAATTGCAAAATAGGTATAAAAATAGGTATTTTGGGGTGCCATGTAGATTTCATATGCTGTCAGTATTATTGCAAAGACTTCTGAGATACAGAATTTCTGCCCTAAACAAACAAATGTGAATATAATATGCTCTCTTCATTCATACTTTACTAAATATCAAATTGCATTATCTCAATCACTTTTGTCGTTGAATTGCTCAGAAAGTGAGATGCACAGGTTCTTGCCCAATTTATTATACCTATCAAATATTTCTGTAGAAAACCAACAAATGTGATTTATAAATATTTATAACTTGCCTTCTTTGTTTACTTATTTTATATAATATTGCATTATCTATAAGGTAAATCACTGTTTGTGTGCCTTGCAGAGTTCATATGTTGTCAGTGCATAGAAGTGGGAGACAAAGTTTCCTGCCCCAAATCATGATAATAATCAAATATTTCTGTACAAACCCAACAAATGTGAATTTCCTGCACCAAAATTCTATAAAGATTTTAATGATTGCACCTACCTGATACTTCCTTTCATCAGCAGGTTTGGAGACACAGTCCTTGATGTGATAGATAAATCCATTCAATAATATTCCGATGCTGTCAAATATTAGTCACAATGCTAATAATAATAAGTGTTGATGTATCCATAATTGTTGCTTATAATTAATCCTGTAATTGTTTGTTCAGCTGAGAGTAGAATCCAAGGGAGAGGTGAGAGTGTTCATGTCAGAGATTCACACCAGTGTTACAGCACAGTCAGACACGGGAGTTTGTAGTTGTAGAGGAGAGCGTGACCAGATCTTCTCCCTCACATCATACACAAACACACTGCTCCTCTTCTGGTTCCTATCATCATCCTCATCATCTGGACCCAAGCCACCAGGGAGGATGATGCGGCCTGCACAGAACACTGCACCTGTGGCACACCTGGGATGTGGCAGTCTGGGCAGGTAGGTCCACTGGTCTGTGTGGATGTCATACTCCTCCATGGAAGCTTCCTTGTAACCACCCAGCACCCAGACCTTGTCATGCCCGTCACAGGCCATGGCATGGTACATACGTGGGGTATTCATGTCAGCCCTCTCCTGCCATTGTGGCCAGCCTTGTTGCCAGGTTATCATACATGATTCTGACACTTCTCCACCAGACAGGAAGACAGACTTGTTGCTGACACATGCTGCCATACCATGACCACCTGTATGAGGCGGCAGGGACGGGGCTGGCTGCCATGCTGACTCTGGCTGGCTGACACAGATACTCTCCACTGTATTGAATTCTTCACCTCCTGGTCCTTCCCCAGCAGCCACGTACATCCTGTCTCCCAGCACAAACCCACATGGCCGCCACCTCTTAGTGGTGAGGTGAGGTAGGTGTGAGCTCTGCCCAGTGAGGACATCCAGCATGCAGGCCCGGTCACATCTCCTCTCACCACCCTGCACTGCCCACCCTCCTGCCACAAGCAGGCGGCGGGCACCGGCATGGAGGGAGGCACAGTGGCCGTATACCTGCCATGGTAAGCTGAGTGATGAGGGGAGACGTGACACTTCACCTCCGGCCACTCCCAGCCTCTCTATTCCAGCAGTCGGTTCACCCGGCGGCCGCCATCCTCCGCTGATCCAAACTTCTCTCCCTGCAACACAGCAAACATCCACACATCAAACAACAACTCCACAACATCCATACATCTGTCTCAACTTTCCAAATCAAAATCAATGATATTGTTCGTCATAAGATGCTTAATGACTTTGATATGAAAACATGAAATAAAATAAAGATATTTTGTTGGATTTAAAGAAACAAATTTTGTTGGGTAAAACAACAAAATGACTCAGAGAAAATTGCACTTTTGTTTGCCCCAAAAAACAGGTTTATTTTGAATCAACTTCTTAAAATTTGAACAAGAAACTCTGGATTATAGCATATCTATACAATGACTTATCTTACCTGAGAAAAAAATCAATTTAGTTCAGAGAAAGTCAATGTTTTTGGTTGCAACAGTTGTGAGAGGGAAACCATGCGGCCGGTAACGAGAAAGAAATGCTCCGTATGAACGGAGAGAAACCAAGATATAAGACCGTAAAAAGTGTTTACATTCAAGTCAGGATATAAGTATGAAGCTCTGGAGGTATCATTCGTGCCTCGCACTTCGCTTTTCAAGCTTCGCTATATTCGTACTTCTACTTCGCCATATTCGCATTTCTACCTCGCTGTATTCGCACTTCTACTTTGCTTTTTCGCACTTCTACTTCGCTATTTTCGCATTTCTACTTTGTTATTTTCGGCCTTCGTCTTCTAATCTTCTCCCTTCGCCTTTAGCAAACTTTATATACTACAGTAAGCTGCTCACTGATTGGCTACTTGAATATGAAGTGCGAAGATAAGAGAGGCGAAGGTAGCGAAGTAGAAGCGCGAAGATAGCGAAGTAGAAGGGCTAAGTTAGAGGCGATGTACGAAGCACGAATGATACCTCCAGAGCTTCATATATAAGACATTAAATTATATATGGGCCAAGAAGAGAGTGACAAGAAGAGAGTAAAACTTGGCCTCCTGGCAATGGATAAGGTATCTGGTTATCTTGCACCTTCTACACACTCGCACATTATAGACACCTCGTACTCACGGTTTATTTACAGTGATCGGCAACCACTTCCGGACATTTTCATGTTTTTCACTCCCGATTTTAACAAAACCTTTTAAAACTTTGTAAAAACTGCTCACATCGATAGTATATCGTCTACTTCAAAGGCATATGAAGTAAAAATGATATCCTTTCAATATTTACGGAATTAGCGGGAAATTCTGCAGTTTGTCCGACTTTTATATTGCTTCATATACATATGTACACCAACGGCAAAAGTGGGTCAAAACGAGGTAGCACTCTTCTGCATTGGAGATTCCACACAAGTTGCCATTGCCTGGGAAGCACAAGGTTTGTGAAAGAAAATGATTTCATTGTGTTTTATCGACTGTTATGAATAAGTTAACAAACATGATCATTTATTTTCGTGTACAGCACTTTTGTGAAACAGTTGTCATGTATTCTTGCTATTTTGCATCAGACTACAGGCATTTATTTTGAAATTATGAGGATTTTTATGGAACATGGTGAAGCTCTTGCAAACCCATTCGAGAATTCAGAAATAGACGTGACGATGGTGTGGTTACCTCTCTTCAGGTTTACAGGTGCTGGAGCTGTCAGAAAAAAGTTGCAATGTTTCCATTGATTACTGTTTGGTGTAAGTTTGTCAAGAATTGTAATTTGGTTAATTTAAGTCATAAGTATGAACAGGTCATGTTGAAAACGTTTTATATAACCAGTAATACTGATAAAAGGTGGAAACTCAATGGTAAACAATGGTTAGCATCGATGTGCATTTCAATGGGCTCAGTAAGAAAAGCTGTTGGGCCTGCAGTTTCAGTCAATGTTTTGCAAATCATATCAGTTTAGGAATGAATTGTCAATTACCACTCATTGCTGCACATTGATATGTAGAAAAATATGAATTTCAAGTCCATTTTTACCATTTATATGGGAATAATTCACGCCACTACTACATTATAAAGTTTGTAAAGATCTGTAAATTGTAAAAAATTTAGGTCATTTTTAGAGCCAACGATGCCATGGTGTGGTTACCTCTCTACCGGTTTGAATGTGCTGGAGCTGTCAGAAAAATGTTGCGATGTTTTCTTTGCTTCTTTGTTGGTGTAAGTTCGTCAAGACTTGTAATTAGATTAATTTAGTTCATAAGTATTGCCAGATCACATTGCAAATGTTTTATATCATCAGCAAGGTTGCTAAAAGGTGGAAACTGGATAGTAAACACAGGATAGCATCGATGTGCATTTCAATGGACTCCGTAAGAAAAGCTTTTCAAAGCATAGCCTCAGGAGACTGAATGCCAGCACGTCAGCTTGAAAAGTCTGTTGGTCATGTAGGGCTATTCAAAGCATAGTGTACATGGTTTTGGCCTGCTGTTTCATTTAAGTTTTGCTTATATGATCATTCCAGGAATCCATTGCCATGTATCACTCATGGTCACATATTTGACAAGTATTTAAATTTAAATTTGAACTTTGTTACTCAATATAATGATTGATATAAGGTGACCCATTAAACAATAATGCAAAATCTGAACTTGAAATAAATGTTTAAGTGTTGCAGTGGCACCAATGAAGGCATTATGCAGTGACTGCAGTGCAAATCATCACAAGCTAGCATGTACAGATGGTCACCACGCATCACTCATCATCACCAGCTAGCATGTACAGATGGTCACCGTGCATCACTCAACATCACCAGCTAGCATGTACAGATGGTCACCACGCATCACGCAATGTCACCAACTAGTATGGACAGATAGTCATCATGCATCAAATATGGCGTCAGTGGAGTATTGGTGATAATTGATTAACTATATTCTGACTTAATATGTTTTCCTCAAGAGGTCTTTTGCAGATAGATTTTTCAAATATTCTTTTCCAGAAAATTCTTATAATATGCCCCCCTCAGAACTTTTTCCCAATACTTGAGAAAATATACATTGATCTTATGTACAGAAAAGATACTGTAGTGTACCCCATTTTAACAAATGTAGAACCCTGGACCTGCCACTGATGCCTTTCACACACTGTCCTTGTGTGACGTCACATGGATACAAGTCACTCTGTGTTGAACGCGCCATTTATCAAACGCGCAACGTGCCGAATGCAAAAAGCCCTTCTGACGGTTTTATTGCATTCAGCGCGTGGTGCGCGTTTATGTGCGTTGTGTGGCTTATTGTAATCGGCACGTTGCGCGTTTGATAAATGGCGCGTTCAACACAGAATGACTTGTATCAGTGTGACGTCACAGAAGGACAGTGTGTGTAAAGCATCAGTGGCATGTCCAGGGTTTTACATTTGTTAAAATGGGGTACACTACAGTATCTTTTCTGTACAAGTATTTATTATTTTTTTGGCATATTCGTGTTCACAAATATCATACAAAGTCCTATAAGAAGAAGAAATGCCAAATGATATAAATTGTGAAATTTGTTAAATTGAACACACCCTTCAATATACATTTCTGGACACGCCAATATACACAATTTTTCCGGATCCCAGTGGAGGAACTAACCCACTGATTGGCTTCAACACAACAATGCTATCAACAAAATAGTCCAGATGCTTCAAGAAACAGGGTCCTTAAATTTAAGAATATTAAATCAACAAATCAAACAGATGCGAATTGGCCGAAAAAAGTCAAAATAAACCCACAAAACATTTGCGTAATTAAACCAAACGCAGTTTTAAAGCATTATATTGCATTAGCTCCCCCAAAAAGGGTTTCCCCACAGCACCCACTAAAACAGAAACCACTAACACCTCGGCACCGGAGGCACTAGGAGAGGAGGGACAGCACCTCCACAGATGGCAGCATCTCCTCTAGTCTCCTATATAAACAAAACGCAGGATAACACAGTCAGTCCCCATCCAACTGAGGAGATCACAGAGATTGTAACCAAGTGTTGGTATTGGTAGGAACTGCGATCGTTGTCGAGATCATCTTCAGGATCCTTGCCATTTTCTCATAAAACAATTCAACATATGAGCTTAGGCACATGCCTAAAGAGTTAACTGCTTAACCTTGCAAATCTATGACTGGGTGGGTTATCAAAACATTTATTTAAGCTTTATACTCTAGGGCTGCAAATGTTCCCTGTCAAAATCGATCATTCCAAATTCAGTAGTAATTTTAGAAGAGAGTGATTGCCCTTTTATGGCTCCTTTACATTATAATTACATTGAATATTAAAGTTATCATTGAAATCTCACGACAGCTTGCATTCATTTTGAAGATTTTGCCCATAGATATATACTCAATTTATTAACATGTCATTTAGTTTTCAGAAAAATGAATATGTTAGTCTGAAGTTTTGAAATTGAGTTATCCAATTTTGCAAAATGCAACCAAATTATTGAACAAATTAGGGCTATTCTATTCTGAAAGTATTTTTTCTAAAAAACGTTATTAAAGCTTATGTTTTAATACTAATTTAATAAAGCTTATTTTCAGATCCAATAACTGCTGTTACATAGGGTTTGATAATATGTTGAACAAAATTAAAAAATCTTTCTTAAAAATACGAAGCAGAGACTAGTAGATGATCATTTCATTTTGAACAACCACTAAAACAATGAAATCAAGTGCAAAAAGTGGCAGTCAAAATCATTTCCTTCAAAGTTTTAATTGGGTGTCAGAAAGTAGGGGCTTTCGGTACAAATTATCATATACAAAATATAATAAAGGCTTTAGGCACCATTGGCACACCTTCTGCAAATGGAAATTGCAAATGGAAATTGCAAATGGAAATTGCAAATGGAAATTGCAAATGGAAATTGCAAATGGAAATTGCAAATGGAAACTGCAAATGGAAACTGCAAATGGAAATTGCAAATGGAAATTGCAAATGGAAATTGCAAATGGAAATTGCAAATGGAAATTGCAAATGGAAACTGCAAATGGAAATTGCAAATGGAAATTGCAAATGGAAATTGCAAATGGAAATTGCAAATGGAAATTGCAAATGGAAATTGCAAATGGAAATTGCAAATGGAAATTGCAAATGGAAATTGCAAATGGAAACTGCAAATGGAAATTGCAAATGGAAACTGCAAATGGAAATTTCAAATGGAAACTGCAAATGGAAATTGCAAATGGAAACTGCAAATGGAAATTGCAAATAGAAATTGCAAATAGAAATTGCAAATAGAAATTGCAAACGGAAATTGCAAACGGAAATTCCAAACGGAAATTGCAAACGGAAATTGCAAACTGATATTGCAAACGGAAATTGCAAACGGAAATTGCAAATTGAAACTGCAAATGGAAATTGCAAATAGAAATTGCAAATAGAAATTGCAAACGGAAATTGCAAACGGAAATTGCAAACGGAAATTGCAAACGGATATTGCAAATGGAAATTGCAAATGGAAATTGCAAACGGAATTTGAAGGCCACAGGCCATGGTGCCTGTGGTTAGAGTACAAGTTAATAAGAACCAGTTCCTCTGTGGCGATCCAAAGGTTGTGGGTTTGATCCCAGGCCATGCCGAGAACGAATTCATGATGCAATAACACACATGAGTTAAGGTCCATGCTTTAAGGGCTAGCCCATTGCCCTTTGACTGGTTGGGTTATCAAATATTCAATGGTGTGCAGGGGTTGTGTAGATGTGGATTAAAATTCAATAACCTAACAGCGTGTCTGCAGTTACAGACATACTAATTAATGCCCAAAGTGGGAGACAGTTTACTAGGAGAATATACACAAGTAAATACTAAAGAGTCAAGAAAGAAAATAGTTTCTGAGTATTTTGCAAAGGAAAATGTTTGATAATAAAACTAACTATGAACTTCTATGTCCAAACAATGTAATAATAATCTAAGGTAGATGCAACAAAATCATGAGTTAATGTTACAGCTGTCTTCCCATCTAGACAATGTCTAATGACCGATAAATTTCTGACGTGGTAATATCCTTTTTTGCACATTTTCTTAATTTATGCTTTTATGTCCATTTTTTAGGTGATATCAAGGTCAACAACTGACTCACTAGGTGTGATGTCAGAGTCACCTACCTTGACAGTATTTGAGGTGTGGTTAACAGCAGTATCATACCTGTTAGTAATAATAATAATAATTATAAAATTTATAAAGCGCTGATACCAGACAAGTCTGTCAATAGCGCTGTGTTCAGGACGTGCATCCTGAAAAGATGAGTTTTCAGTCTGTTCTTAAATGAGGCAACTGAGGCACTAGTCCTAATATAACTAGGTAGGGAATTCCAGAGTCTAGGGCCAGCAGATGAAAAGGCCCTATCACCTACTGTCTTAAGCCGAGTCTTAGGGACTTGTAAGTGAGTGCCATCATTTGACCTTAGACAGCGTTCCCCTTGTTGAACTAGGAGTAGATCACGCAAGTAAGACGGAGCCTTACCGTTTAGGGCTTTCCAAGTCAAGAGAAGAATTTTAAAATCAATTCTCACTTGAACAGGGAGCCAATGGAGTTCTCGTAGTTTTCCTGAGATGTGGTCAAATTTCCTAATCTTTCCTACGACATGTGCCTCAGAGTTTTGGACATATTGTAGTTTCCTAGTGTCAGATTTAGGAAGACCTGCCAGCAAACCATATCCATTGTCCAGAGTGGAGGTAACAAAGGCATGGGTAAGTGTTACAGCTGTCTTCTCGTCTAGACAATGTCTGATAGCTGCTAGGTTCCTTATGTGGTAATAGCCTTTCTGGCACATTTTTCTGATCTGAGCTTTCATGTCCAGCCTTGAATCAAAGGTTATGCCTAGGTCGACTACGGACTCGCTAGGGGCAATATCAGAGTTGCCGACTCTAATTGTGTTAGGGATACTGCTCAGACTGGCAGTATTGTACCTGTCAGTGCATATAAGCATTTCTGTCTTACCATCATTTATCTTCATCTTGTTGGATATCAGAAAATCCCTAACTTCACTTACACATCTTTCAAGATTGTGTTTGTCCTGTGGTACTCCATATTTTATGGACTTCAGGCAACCTTCACACACTGCTTCCTGTCACTCAGATATGACCTAATCCAAGATAGGGCATGACCTCTGACATTACATCGAGACTCCAGTCTGTCAAGTAGAATTTGGTGGTCAATGGTGTCGAAGGCAGCAGAGAGATCAAGTAACAGTAGAATGACTGACTTCTTATTGTCGAGAGCGCCTAGTATATCATTTTGCACTCTTAACAGGGCAGTTTTGGTGCTATGATATTCCTTGTAGGCCGATTGAAACTTATTGGTAAGGCCATTCCTTACCAGGTGAGGGACCAGTTGATCTGCAACTGCCCTTTCCCTGAGTTTGGAGATATATGTTAGGTTTGAAACTGGTCTATAATTCTTCTCAACCAGTTCAAGGCCTAGTCTCTTTAGCAGTGGTGTTATAATGGCAATCTTCATATTTTCAGTTACTGCTGATTCCATCAGTGATTTGTTTATGATGGCAGTAATTAATGGTAAGAGGTCATCCAAGAGTTCAAGTAGGAGCCAAGTTGATATAGAATCCAATTCACAAGATTTCTTTGCAGACCTCTTGACCAACTTACGCACATCATCCTTTGTTAAGGTGTAAACCTTTCCAGACTGTCTGTATCCGTCACACTTCCATTGTTCGTAGTGTCACCTGGTGGCGGATTATGGTAGGATGAAGTGTCAATGTCCAGACAAATTTTTTCTATTTCTTCAAGAAAAAATGTGTTAAACTATTCAGCTTGAGTGCCTTCACAGTCAGATTGGGGCATTGGCACATCCCTATTCTTGTGCATGACTGTATCTATGACTCTAAAAAGACACTCTTGTTCATTTTCCTCTCAAGCCTACTCTTGAGAGACCTTTCCAGCCTTAGTTGGTCACTCATCCAAGGTAGAGGCTTGCGCTGAGTAACCATGGCATGCTTGATAGGAGCATGTTTATCCATGAGTGATGTGAGTTTCTTGTCATAGTGATTCACCATGTCACTCAAGGTATAAAATGCTCCCAACCTGAGTCTGCAAGAGTTAGGGACTTAATGTCCTCTTTTAGGGACTGAAGATCCAAACCCTTAAAATTCCTATACTTGATTGCCTTTTTGGGGGGTTTGGGGGGTGACACACCTATGTAAAGCTTGATCATTTTATGATCAGATATGTATTCATCCACCAGGGGGCTCTTGAGAAACTTATTCCCTTTGAAACTTATTCCCTTTGAGATCAAGGGTGTTCCCTAACTTATGGATTGGTTAATGTACCCATTGGTTCATGTCAAAGGTAGATAGGATGTCAATGAACTTTATGACATCAGGTTTATTTAGTGGCTTATTGACATGAAAATTGTAGTCACCTAGAAAGATGACTTCATGGTTAAATGACCCATAGTGTGATAGTAGTTGACTGAACTCATCATTTAACTCAGAGTAGGTGTACCTATTCCTATCTGATGGTTCAGGTCTGTAAATGGTTACAAAGATGAACTTCTTACCTTTGATGAGAAGTGATGCTTCAAAGAGTTCCATTGTTTCCACTACTGGTTGGTTCAACCTATTGGTTTCAAAGGGAAGCTCAACCCGATGCAGCAAACCCAGGCCTCCGCCTGTGCATCCTTTGCGTGGAAAGTAGTGGAACTTGAGGGAACCCTCCTCAAGTTCCCTTGTAACCTTCTTTTCATTTATGTCCTGTAACCATATTTCGGTTATAAAGAGAGCATCAAGGTTAGGTTCAGAGAAGTAGTCCTTCACAAGTAGAACCTTACCCGAGATACTCTGGGCATTACATGAACCAATTTGCAGTTGGTTGCTAAGTTTGTATTGTGTGGAGTTTGCTGTTTTGTTCGGGGCGCCACCTATAATAGCCCTGTGCAGTGAACCATGTGTTGAGCCGGTCGCCTTGTGACTGGTTGGCCGAGAAGAGGAATGCGTATTATTTACATTCCTACCACGAACACAGGCTCGATTTGCTTGGGCTGGCGTGGGTGTATTGTATGCAGTGCCATCTATGTTATTTTTGCCGAAATTGCATATTTTTGATGAATTGCATGGACTTTCAGCAAATGTGTTGTATAGACTATGTTTTTTTTTCCCCGAAGGGGCAAATAAAATATGTTTTCCCAATAAAGATGATTTGGGTGAGATATTTGTGTATATCTAACAAAATTGAACTGACAATTTAGCTTGCTTGCCCCATGTACAGATAGTAGCGTGTTTGATTTTATGTAATCGCATGTTCTGTAATGATTGAAATTGGACATCTAAGATGATATCAAAATTAATATATCTCAGAGAAGAATTCTTCTTAAGTGTGCTCGCATGATCATCACATAACAGTAATTTCCTTGACCCTATACCATTGTGGGGCAATAATAGTCTCAATATTTGTGCTAGAATTCTTGTCGTATATGTTAAAACACGAACATATACAAACAAAGCCATGATTGTGTAACATTGAAGTCCTTGGTGTTCTCAGTACACAAAGGTCAAGTGTCGGTATTGTGAACGTCTGGGGGCTAATCCATCTGGCTTGTTGTGGAAATCGCTATAAATAGCAGCAATACTCCCCACAAAGACAGAACAGGATATATGAAATTAATATCAATAAAATTTGTAGCCCCCTCAGCCCCCCCCCCCCTGGCTACGCCACTGTACGGGTCTGCTACTATATGCATGATATGAGAGATTGACACGTTCTGTATTTTGAACTACGTATATACTTATATCATTGACTGAGATGAAAAGTTTGTGAGGCGTAGTTTAATGCTCTGATGATCGAAACAGTACTTTGATGATCGAAACAGTATGTTTTATTCTTTCAATGTGTTAATGAGAAGGAAAAAAGAAAAATGACTGTATAGTTTGATTTAATATACCGAAATTGCTTCTAAAAGGGTCTGAAACGTGTCCAGACACGAATAGCGTGCAAAATAGATTGGTATGTGTACCTAGAGATAGGTACAACGCAAGAAAGAACCACTTATAGGTAGCTGCTTGCGATTTTGTATATTGACCATGTTGACAGCGGGCGGTGCGTCACAACAAGAAAATAATGGCTGGTAGTAGCCTCTTGTCTGTGTATCAACAACCACCGACGAACAAGTCCGAAGATCACTGTTAAAATGCTGATGGGTCTGAAAGTGATTCTAGACACCAAAAGCAAGTGGTTTTGTTTGGAAAATAGATGGGTATAAGGTATCAGACCAAGCACTCGACACTGGCAGCAACGAGTGGAAAACTCGCAAAGACAACACAGTATGATCCCGCCCTCGCGAGCGAATTCCAATCAAAGTACTGCCGTCAGAGCTTGCAAAGTCTGGTATCAGATAGACCTCTGTATAGACCGGGTTCTCTGCAATTGGAATTTGTCAGTAAGGACATTTCTTACCAAATGAGGGATCAATTGGTCAGCCACTACCCTCTCATTAAGTTTAGAGATATAGGTTAGGTTTGAGACGGGTCTGTAAATCTTCTCAATGAATTTCAGACCTAATTTCTTCAAGAGAAGTGCAATGATAACGATTTTTATGTTTTCAGATACTGCAGTCAGTGATTTGTTAATGATGGCAGTAATGATGGGTAAGAGGTCATCTGTGAGGACAATTAGTAGCTAGGAAGGGATGGGGTCAAGCTCATGTGACTTAGGGCATTCAACATTCAAGATCTTCAAATTGTGGAATTGTCAATACTTGACCGTGTAAGTCATGATGGAAATCAACAGGTCACAGGGCCATGGGCCGTGGGGCAGTTGGTTAGAGCGCCAGCTTACTAGCACCAGTTCCTTTGTGGTGATCCAAAGGTCGTGGGTTCGAACCCCAGTTGTGACGAGATTGAACTCATGATACAGTTACCCATATGAGCTGAGGCCCATGCCTAAAAGGTTAACCCGTTGTCCTTGTAAATCTGTGACCGGACGGATTGTCATGTCAAGGACCTGCGACATGACAATTCAGTGAGGCAGCACTATACCTGCTACAAGTAGGTCTCATCACGAAATGACTGAAATAATGTTGAAAGTGATGTAAAACCCCAAACAAACAAACAATAGATTTACACTGCCTGGAGACCCATTTGTAATGAATGGTCCCCAACCAACAGTAAATACTGATCGCTCCCTATAGCTAGCATAATAAACGCATGAGCACAATGTCAGCAATTCCCTACCTTGGTGCAACGTCACGGGTCACGTGACTTCCCTCGCAACCACGGCGGCCATATTGGAGCCGCTGAAAACAAAGTGAACGCACCTATTGCACACAGAGAGAACTTACAAATTTATCACCGTTTATTGCACTCAGATTTCACCCAAATCTATGTCTATTAATATTAAAATTATTATTTAATCGCACAATTCAATTCTATACAGCCTTTGATGTCTTCCCATTCACTGGTGTGAAAATCAGCATTCACAGTATTAATATTCAGGGGCATTTCGCCATTGTTTCCCACTGCTTTGAGTCGTGTCTTCCCTTTTTGACAGAAATGCTTTCACACGTGGATCGATTTTAATTGCATTTTAAATGATAAATAAAGGTACCCAATATTATCATGGTGATTTACGGTTGATCGAGTACTATAAACGATAATAATTAAAAGCGATATAATTAATATCTTTGGCTGCAATACACAAAGAAATATTCCACCACGTGTTTGTTTTGACACTAAGATCAAGGACGTCACGGACATCGTATTTATGTTTTACTTTTACTTCTATGTCTATTAAAATTAAAATTATTATTTAAATATATCGCACAATTCAATTCTGCCTTTGATGTCTTCCCATTCAGTGGTGTGAAAATTAGTAAAATTTCACTGATAGGTCTACCAATTATCA
Source organism: Amphiduros pacificus (assembly GCA_949316495.1). Taxonomy (NCBI): domain Eukaryota; kingdom Metazoa; phylum Annelida; class Polychaeta; order Phyllodocida; family Hesionidae; genus Amphiduros; species Amphiduros pacificus. The sequence continues at coordinate 1,880,868 of OX439011.1, forward strand.
GCATTCACAGTTTTGCATTTCGTCATTGTTTCCACTACTTTGAGTCGTGTCTTCCCTTTTTGACAGAAATGCTTTCACACGTGGAGCGATTATAATTGCATTTTAAATGGATTGATGGTTTTGTTCTGTTCTCAAAAAATTTGTGATAATATTGGGTAAATACCTTTATTTATCATTTAAAACTCAATTAAAATAAAAAAAATAAAAAATCAATCCGCTACGTCCGATATCCGATCATTGACTTTGCAGATTTGCTAGAGAATTGCGTTTTAAATGATAAATAAAAGTATTCAGCACCGATACAATGAAATTTTGGTTATCATGTCAACCATGTCAATGGAAGCGTCTTGGTCCACAGATTCTAAATCTCTTTACTTTTTGTTGATATCTTGAAGCATTGCAAAGATATCACTGAAAACGTAAATTTTGAAGGTTCACTGCTGTTTCTTGTCAATGGTTGCTACGCGTTTGTTTTCAGTGGCCAGTGGCTCGCGCTCTGGTTGCCAAGCTGTGAAATCACGTGATGCACTGAGTGACCCGGATACTCCCGGTCGAGAATGCTGTTGCAGTTATTGTGATTTATCTATGTGAGTAATGCAGCCATTACATGGGGTCAAAGTAAACTAAAGTATCAAACAAGAACTGGTGCAACATGGACAGTTTATGCCTCAGTCACGTTTACGCCAATTTCAGCAAAGATCCCTGGCCGATGAGTATTTTTTAAACAATCGGCCGGCAGTTCAGATTGCCGTGCAGGCACAAGGAGATCATCGGCCACAATTAGACATCTTTAAGACCTGGAGCGGGCCATCAGGAACTTTTAGCTGGAACATAAAAGTTGCCGGCGTCTCACCGATGTCTTATCACCAAATATCATTTTAAAGTACATGGCACAGTCCCGGCAGTGTCCCGCAGGGACATCGGCAGATTATCTTAAGGCTGCCGGTGGAATCGTGCGGTGAAAATAGGATTATTTTTATTTCATGTGGTCACAAGCCATCGTCAGATGATCGCATGGGCTCCCTGCGATATCACATAGACGTCTTTAGGATGTCCTTCAGACGTCTGTCAAATGATACAGACGTCTTTAGGATATCCTACAGACATCTGTCAATGACCAAGGCAATCCTACAGATGTCTTGCCGTGCGGTGCCCTTTAATAATGTGACCACAGCTACGGCATCTCTCAGATCGTTGCTGATAAACTCCCCGGCACCCATCAGACTGGGAAGTCGGCCGATGTTTACATCCCGGCCGGCGCCCGAAGCAAATGTGACTGAGGCATTATTTAAACCCACAGAAAGCTTCAAGCCATGTAAGAATGCTGCAGAATCATGGAAAAAGTACAAAGATCAGATTGAAAAGTACCTGCTGGCAGCAAACCTCAGTACTGCAAATAATAAGCGAAAGCTAGCAGTTCTGCTCACATGCATGGGTGTGACATACCAGAAGGTATACAAAAAATTCAAATATGCAGATGGAGAAAGCAAAGATAATGCTGATGTTATCAGGAAATTTGACACATGCTTTGATCCACAAATAAACACCTGGGCATATGTAACGCAAGATTTATTACAAGAGTGCAGAATCCATCTCACCACCTCCTCTCCGCATCCTCACCACATCCTCTCCGCATCCTCACCACATCCTCTCCGTATCCTCACCACATCCTCACTGTATTCTCACCACATCCTCACCGCATCCTCACCACATCCTCACCGCATCTTCACCACATCCTCACTGTATTCTCACCACATCCTCACCGCATCCTCACCACATCCTCACCGCATCTTCACCACATCCTCACCATATTCTCACCACATCCTCACCGCATCCTCACCGTATCCTCACTCTATTCTCGCCATACTCTCACCACATCCTCACCACATCCTCACCACATCCTCACCACATCCTCACCACATCCTAACCACATCCTAACAACATCCTCACCGCATCCTCACCACATCCTCACTGTATTCTCACCACATCCTCACCGCATCCTCACCACATCCTCACCACATCCTAACAACATCCTCACCGCATCCTCACCACATCCTAACCGCATCCTCACTGCATCCTAACCACATCCTCACCATATCCTCACCACATCCTCACCGCATCCTCACCACATCCTAACCGCATCCTTACCGTATCCTCACTGCATCCTCACCATATCCTCACCGCATCTTCACCACATCCTCACTGTATTCTCACCACATCCTCACTGCATCCTCACCACATCCTCACCGCATCCTCACCACATCCTCACCGCATCTTCACCACATCCTCACCATATTCTCACCACATCCTCACCGTATCCTCACTCTATTCTCGCCATACTCTCACCACATCCTCACCACATCCTCACCACATCCTCACAGCATCCTCACCACATCCTAACAACATCCTCACCGCATCGTCACCACATCCTCACCATATCCTCACCACATCCTCACCGCATCCTCTCTGCGTCCTCACCGCATCCTCACCGCATCCTCACCACATCCTCACCACATCCTAACCACATCCTCACAGCATCCTCACCACATCCTCACCACATCCTAACCATATCCTCACTGCATCCTCACCATATCCTCACCACATCCTCACCACATCCTCACAACATCCTCACCATATCCTCACCACATCCTCACCGCATCCTCACCGCATCCTCACCACATCCTTACCGTATCCTCACTGCATCCTCACCACATCCTCACCGCATCCTCACCGTATTCTCACCACATCCTCACCACATCCTCACTGTATTCTCACCACATCCTCACCGCATCCTCACCACATCCTCACCGCATCTTCACCACATCCTCACCATATTCTCACCACATCCTCACCGCATCCTCACCGTATCCTCACTCTATTCTCGCCATACTCTCACCACATCCTCACCACATCCTCACCACATCCTCACCGCATCCCACCACATCCTCACCATATCCTCACCACATCCTCACCACATCCTCACCGCATCCTCACCACATCCTCACCGCATCCTCACCGCATCCTCACCACATCCTCACCACATCCTCACCACATCCTCACCACATCCTCACCGCATCCTCACCACATCCTCACCACATCCTCACCACATCCTCACCACATCCCGACCGCATCCTCACCACATCCTCACCATATCTTCACCACATCCTCACCGTATTCTCACCACATCCTAACCGCATCCTCACTGCATCCTCACTGATCCTCACCACATCCTCACCACATCCTCACCACATCCTCACCACATCCTCACCACATCCTCACCGTATTCTCACCACATCCTAACCGCATCCTCACTGCATCCTCACTGATCCTCACCACATCCTCACCACATCCTCACCACATCCTCACCATATCCTCACCACATCCTCTCCGCATCCTCACCACATCCTAACAACATCCTCACCGTATTCTCAACACATCCTAACCGCATCCTCACTGCATCCTCACTGCATCCTCACCGCATCCTCACCACATCCTCACCGCAGGATGTGTTTAAAGGTCTCTGATGTGTGGATGTGTTTAAAGGTCTCTGATGTGTGGAACAGAAGTATGACATCCAACTGAAAGATACCACTTAGCGTTCTGTGCAACCAGCAAGGCCAGTACCTATGGCGCTGCGGCCGCGGGTTAAAGAGAAACTTGACAAGATAGTCAAAGCTGGAATTCTGCAAAAGGTTCCCCCTTGAGAACCAAATGACTGGGTCTCAAGTATGGCTGTCGTAACAAAACCAAATAAGGTGAAGATATGCATCAATCCCAAAAAGCTCAACAAAGCCATAAAGAGTAAGCATCACCCAATGAGAACTGTATAAGGATTCTGCCAGCTAAAGCTAACCAAGGCCGAGGAGACGCATTACTCGCCCCGAATAGAGATGAAGTGATCCTCTAAGCCACGCAGGCAGGATATGCGCATTCCCGAAGCTGAAGAAGAGGCTACGCAGGCAGCCCTCACACAGATGCTCAGGTTTCCTTAAAAAGGCCCCGAAATCGCTACTCAGGGAGCAGAATCCACTTGCCTAGAAGATCCACGACACTCAGCATTATGACAGCCACACTTGTTTGGACTTTATCAGTATGATGCATTTAGGTATTCCATATGCCTCACTCTTTGCCATGCCGACCTAACCAGACTAGTGTATACAGCACCGAATAAAGGAGACCCTTGTGCATTGTATACTCTGTCTGCAGTCCTAATTACCTCCCAACTCACATAGGTAGGTAGGGTAGCTGGGTTAAGGCCAAGCGAGTATCATATGCCTCATCCCCGTCCACGTTCCCAAACGACGGAGACATTCCCCATACACTGGTAGGGTTACAAACCATATGTAACAATATCAATCCATGCAGTGTGCCTCCAATATAGTCTTCAATATGAATTACCTTAGATACTGCTACCCAGGGGAGTCCATTGCCAAATTCAGAGGAGATCTGCACAGACTTTCAGACAAATGTGAGTTACCAGAGGTGGAGAACATAATGCAGGTAAAGTGTCTTGAGGACAAAATCAGTTGAGTTTGACAAAAGCACTATCTTGCTTCAAATGTGGTGTTAACCATTCCCTGCCAAGGGTAAGTTCCAATGCAGTGAAAGTGTACTGTATCACAAAGAGAGATGGAAAAGGCTAGGCCCATCACCTGACAATAGTCTGATGGTTGGTATGACTTAATGACTTGTATATATTATCATAATTAAAAATAAATATGTTCTGAAAGGAGAATATGGCTGATTGCTACCTCCAGTACATCAAATAAAGCACTAATATAACAACCAAAACAAGATAATTTCAATATATTTTCATTCAGAAGGGATTAATTATATCTTTTACACCTACATATTATGATTAGCAATCTTTTATACATAAATGTTCGGCTATTAACTACTGCATTAGACCTCTTCTCTGCACAAAAAAGCAACCCCTTTTTTTAACTTTCAATTAAAAATAAGGGGGGAATAATTCAAAGGTTGAAAAAGAAAGGTATATATTTTCAGAAAAAAAATTAATCTGTCTTGAACCATAATAACTATTTATTATTGGAATTGGTTTTCTTGAAAACCTTTTCAAAATCAATTGTGGTGGCCTTGACTTTTTTGCAGGATGACTGTTAAAAAATAAGTTTCGGCAGAATTTGATTGCAGTTTCCATTTAACTCCTTGTTGAATTGATATAATGTTTTGAATTCATACATTCAAATGTATCCCCAAAATGCAAACCTCATAATTTCTGATAATTTATAAAATGATGGATTCTAAAAACAGTGATCCAGATACACATTTTACATTAATCAAATATCACGTTATGCATTCTATTATCCAATGACAATACAGATTTACAAGGACATGTTTGCAATCTTGACAGGCCTCGACATTACCCAGTTGCTGGCTTGCCCAGAGGAATATTTCACAGCTGTCTGTCAAGTCCAGGTAACTGGATACTTAGAATTCTGTTTCACTTGACCAGTGGTCAAGTGCTGTAATCTGTCCCCAATCTGTCCCCAATCAAAGTATCCCACAGAGATCAGAGAGAGTTGCTGACCACATCACAGGGATGACACCTGATAAGAGATAACTTTGTGTCCAGGCTTGGTTGCCACATTGATTACCCCTGCCTCCCTAACTCTGACCTAGATAAAGTTATGGGGTGCAGCTAAATATATATATATTCCTCTAGATGGTATTTCACACTGAGCATAGTATCGGGAGGTAGAAATAATTCTTATCAATTTATCACATTTTGGTCATTGTCATTCATTATATTATCCAGCAAACATGCACAGTTGATTATAAGTATGTTCCAGTGAGGTATATCCATCAGTAACACTTGGCATCACTTAATCTAATAAAGCGATGATTGTATTCTTACAAGATTAACGATTGTATTCTTACAAGATTGACAAGTCAGGGTGACATTTCACTCACAAGCTCATAGTCTTCATGTACATTTCTGCTTAAAAACTGATCTTGAGTAACAAAAAGGCCCTATCACTATTGTTTTTATTTGTGTAGACAACGAGCTAAAATAAGAGTTATCAATGATATGTCAAGAACTGACTGAGCAAAATTTCAGGGTAAATGAATTGTAATTTATGGCAATTAGTTTTTAAAATTTACTTGCCTGGTGGGCAAGCGGATCACAAATGTTAATGTCAATGCATGTTTGACATAACTTGGAATCAAACCCACAAACTTGGATCATAAAATAGCAACTTGTATTAAAAAGCTTGTACATTAACCAACTGTGCCATGGCATGTTGCACATACATATACAGTATAATGTTTATTATGGTTATCATGAAGACCGCTTGAGCTAGGCCAGAAAAATATTAAATAATATGTCTTGATAAATGTAAATAAGGGCAAATATTTTACACATAACAATCATCAGAAAAAGTGAGCAAGTAAGTATACTGTCCTGGATCTTCACTCCCTATTGCTCACAAAAAACTGATATCTTCTCATTATGTTTTCAGTGGGAACACTTTCATAACAAGAGAAACTATAATTTTCTGAACATTTCCTGGTAGAAGGAATGTTAATTTATCTTAATTTTTTATTTTTTTCTGAGGAAGATAGTTCTACAATATAAAGAATTAACCATTAACTAAACCATAAAACCTAAATGATATTACAAGAAAACTGGTCTTACAAATTTTTCTTTTTGATCCTTGTCTTACCCTGCCTGGGTGGTTCGAGAAAACCTATAATGGCCCTATTTTCTAATATACCACTTTTCCCCTACTTGTGGGAAATAGTCTTGCCAGCAATAATATTATTGTAAAGTATATTTTGTTTATAACTACCACTGGTTGAAATTGCATTTTAAAAAAGATGAAATGTCTGATGAAACTTATCTTGAAATATGCTTGATTAATGACAACATGTTCAAATGCAATGATTTGTAAAAAAAACTATAAAATGATGAACAAATTTGGTACATACCTTTTTCAGAAGAAACTGTTGTTTGATTTGTTTCTGAGGAAGGTAACTCTGCAATATAATGATGAATTACAATCAGAACCTTTATGGTATTGAACCCAAAACAGATGGTTATAATTGAGGTCATTCTAATTGGGCCTTCATAGTGTGTTGAAGAACCTGTATTTGAAATAGCAAAATCATCTGGTCATTTTAGTTAAAAAAATATTTTATTTATTAAACATAGATATTTTCAGTAGACTATTTAAATCCTGGGGACCAGCCCAATCTTGATTTTGTTGTACTCGCAGTTGATCAAAAACTAAACTTCCATTTTTCTGGAAATAAGTTGTTTGTGTAATGCATATCAGTAACACCAACCTCAGAATGAAAATTGATTTTGTTAATTTGTCTAATTTGCAAAGGGTTATTTCAAATACAAAAGAAATAGCAATATCTTATCTGTATTGGAATATCTTTTGAACTTGTGTTACCAGTCCTTCCCTGTAGGGTGATGTTGTCAAGTCCCCGGCATTTGACTATTAACATGGATATAAGTAGGTTTGTTTGTTTGGGGTTTTACATCACTTTCAACATTATTTCAGTTATTTCATGATGAGACCTACTTGTAGCAGATATAGTGCTGCCTCATAAAATTATCATATCCCATATCCTTGACAGAAAACCCATCTGTCACAGATTAACAAGGACTATGGGTTAACCCTTACGGCATGGGTCTCATATGCAAAATTGTATCATATGCGAAATTGTTAATTGCATCAATCTCGGCATGACCAGGGATTGAACCCATGACCTTTAGATCACTACAGAGGAACCGATGCTAATCACCTTGTACTCTAACCAACTACGCCAGGGCAAGTGGCCCTATGTAAGTAGAGCATTTGCACATTCAAAATTGGATCAATCAATCAATTTATTCATTTTCATTGATATTAAAAAAATTCATTGATATCATTGATATCAAAAGGATTGTTCTCTGGGCTATAATTTTATGGCCTTGTTGTTAACGCTAATGGCAAAACTGGTTGGAAACTGATTGTGAAGGCTCTCCTTTTTAAAGCCACAGCGCTTTCAAGCTTTAACTCTGCCAAAGCTGAGTGCATTGAGTCTAGTTTTCATGCCTACCGGTGAAACTGCTCTACCCCCTTTGTAGACATTTATTAACCTACATATTGTAGGAACACCTACCCCCACTGTAATTATTTTTCTGTATCTACACTCATAGATACCAGTGTTTGTTCAGTTTGCTTGCCGCCTTTCTTCACGCCGGCCGTATACTTTCTCTGCTGGACAGTGCTCCTGACCCTTGAAATTGCGTAGATATGCAGCAACTCATCTCAAAATTATTTGTTTGTTGAGAGATCTGGTAGCCATTTACATTGTTCTCTGCTTGACAACAAATATACCTTAATGTGCTAAACCCCAACCTGGCTGACGTGCATCGTATTACACCAAAACTCAATAAAATTATCAGAAATATTATCAAATCACAGAAACCTCTGCTGTCCAAATATACTCTATCAATATCCAATGTCTATTAGGACAGTTCCAGCAAATGTAGTTGATTATGTTGATAAAATGATTATTTATTTCATTTGGGCTCAGAAAAAAAGCTAAAAAAGATAGTATGATATGAAGAATTGAAAATGAGGGCTTAAAAGTGGCCAAATTTAGCTTTATGGTAGCAACTTACCGCATTATGTGGATAAAAGGACTTTTAAAGAATTAATTTTGCCTCTTTCCAAAACTCATTTCACAGAAACATTTTTGGATGAGAATCTCCTTGATGAGATATCTTTTTATAAACAGCTGTATACAATATGGAATAGATTTAGACCAAAACCTTCAAAAATAAATGACATACTTGAGCAAGTGAAATGGAACAATAAATTCATCAAATTAATAATTCATTAAACTAATCCCAAGACAACTAAACCTCATTTATATGTTCTCCAAGTAAAAATACTTGCTGTTCTGTTGATTGCAACTAAAGAAGTAACTGCACACCCATCATTCTGAAGTTTGGGTCCTCTGAGTGTTACCGATGACATGTCTGCTACAGTGCCCAGAAAAGCTGATGTCCCAATCCTGGGAACAAAGAAAGGTGATGTCCCCACTGATACCCTAACTACTCATCAGGGGGCATATGACAGACTTATTTTGTCCAAAGCTGCAAATGCTGAGTTACACACATGCACAAATAACCCGCAATACTTCCACCCAGGATTGTCAATGTTCAGGATCTACTTCCTGTTTCTAAACACTTTTGATTGTAATATCTCAAATAATCAACATGTGCCATTCATCAATAAAAACCTGAAAATTTTCCAGAATCAAAATTATTTTTAAACATTTTATCACATGACCTTATTTGCATAATTTTACATAAGTGAGTTTTCACGTAAAGTAAGAAATGATCTGATATTCTGATACTACACAAAATATTAAATTATTTTGATAACTCCCTGCCAACTTGCGGGCACATGGCCAAAGGTGATAGTTCATCAAGATCGGTGTGTATTGTGATATCTCCTCTATAAAGAACAAGAACCTGTTGAATTTCTCAACCTGGGCATGAACATTTAAAGACACCGGCATGGGAGTATCCCTTTTCTTGTTCATGACCTGATCAATGACCTTGAACAATTTATTTGGGTCATGCTCCTCGACCAGGTCTGAGAAGTATGCAGATTGCAATGACCTCTAAAAGTCAATTATATTTATTTTGCTGATGTTTGTACAGTTCTGATTTGAGTGTTGGTTTTATCATTTATCTCTCAAGTCTCCTTTTGAGAGATCATTCTGATTTTATATGAGCATTCGTCCAGGGAGTGGGTTTCCTTATTGGAAGTTTTGCTTATCATAGTAATCCACCATTTCCTGTAGTGATGCGTTTTACCATGATTCATTATCTAGGACAATTGACTGTATGTCTGTCCTTCATGTCCTCTATGTCCATGCTTTTATGGTTTCTGTACCTGATCAGTTTTTTTGATGGCTCAGATTTATTCATGTCAAGAGTCATGAGTATCAAGCTAGGACATTAGATCCATAATGCATGATTTCACAGGATGGAAGGGCTATTCCTATTTGACATGGTGGATTACTAAGATATCATGCTGGCCTCCCCAATGGATTTGTTTGTTTGTTTGTATGGGGTTTTTACATCACTTTCAATATTATTTCAGTCATTTTGTGATGAGACCTACTTGTAGCAGATATAGTGTGCTGCCTCACTGAATTGTCATGTCGTATGTGTTTGACATGACAACCCACCCGGTCACAGATTTACAAGGACAACGGGTTAACCCTTTAGGCACAGGCCTCAGCTCATGTGGGAAATTTTATCATGAGTTCAATCTCGGCACGGCCGGGGTTCGAACCCACGACCTTTGGATCACCACAGAGGAACTGGTGCTAATAAGCTGGCGCTCTAACCAACTGCCCCACGGCCCGTTGCCCTCCCCAATGGATAAGCATGCTCCTTTTAAGGAAGCTAGCATCGCCTTATGTCAACCTGCTCCTTGGATGTCTAGACATATCTAGACAGAAACTAGAAGACTGCATATGTAATGCTAGGTCTTCTCTAATTTCAAACAAAATGTAAATTAATGATGACAAAACTGAAATGCTGATCTGTGCTGATAGACACAATACTGCTACCATACATGACATCAGCACAATGAAAATTGGGATACTGACACCTTGTTAACAAAGCGAAAGGATTATTATTATTATTATTTTTATTATTATTATTATCATTCTCTGTATTACATGTACAAAAGACCACAGTTTCATCAATAATTGGATTTATATGATGCAATTAAAACTATAGGGTGGTCAAAGTAATCTAGTTATATAAATAATTCTCCAAACCATGAACATATTGGTCAGGACACATATATTGAAATATATTTACATAATATCAAGATCTAATCTTCTCTGATTTGTAAAGGATTAGATTCACAATATTTGGAAGTTGTAACCCACATGGCCATTAAGTAGGTAATTGTGACCTAGTTACATATACTTTCTAAAAATATGAACATGAAATATTGTGTTAGATAGATGTAGTGAGGATAGATACTTTTTGTAGTGGATTGCAAAATATGTCAAATAGCCAATTTTGAAATATTCAAGCCCCTCATAGGTAGATCACATCTGCCAAATCATATTGATGTTGCTAAAAACTTAAGAAAATAGAACATTCACAAGCATAGTTGTTTTTATGCTGATCATGACCTTGACCTTGACCCAAGGTCATAAAATGTGTACCAAAATAAATTATCATGAATATTTACATATATTTACATAATATCAAAATATTAAGATTTAATCTTCTCTGATTTGTAAAGAATTTGATTTGGAATATTTTGGAAGTTGTGACTTATATGGCCTTTAAGTAGGTCATTGTGACCTAGTTACATATATATTTCTAAAAATCATCAACTAAGGTATTGTGTAAGAATAATGTAGGGAGAATTGATTCTTTTTGTAGTGTTTTGCAAAATATCACATTTAGCTGAATTTGAAAACTGGGTCCAGTGACCTTGAAGATTGCTTAAGCTCACCCAATATCAAATTTATCTCAGCCTTGTGCTGGCCATGACCTTGACCTTGACACAAGGTCACAAAAATTCCAACCGAAAAAAATTCCCAGGCCCACATCTTATCATGTTATAGTATATATTCCATGTGTAAAGGAATGATGAAGAAAACAAGGTGCGGACGCGGCGGAAACGGAAGACGTGGCGTGAACGGAGCAAGTACATGAAGTCAGCTTGTGCTAACATAATGAAATGTTATGAAATACAAACTTTTTGGGGAAGAATTCTCTCTCTCATCAATACCATATCCAGGTAGAGGTGGCTCAGAATGTTGTAACTCTGCAAAACAATCAATTTTAATCTTTATACATACATTAGTGATGACTATTTGTATCATAAAGAGCTGTTTCTGGTGGCTGAGTGAAAAAAAGAGAATATGGGCATTCTCTAAGGTGATATAATTTAAATAATGAAACATAAAGATTATTTGATGTCAGGGGTTGCAGAGCTTTTAAAATTGGCATTTTCTTGTTTAAATGAAATTATTTAAATCACTCGTGTAGTGAAACACGCACTTTTGTCAGAAGGTGTCTCTTTTTCTTCAAGTAGAGCTTGAGATTGCACAGAACGTTGTAACTCTGCAAAACAATTAATTGTAATCATTATAAATACACTAATGAGAATTACTTGTATTCATAAAGAGATTGATTGTGTTTTTGCATTCTTTCAGGTGATTTAATTGGATTACTGAAGCAGTAGATTATATGATGTAAAGCAGGGTTCCAGTGCTTTGAACTTTGCATGATTACAAGTCTTTCTTTATTGATAAATAGCCACAGCACCATTATGAAATAGGTAAATAAGTAACATGTTTCTGTTTGAAAGGCATCAATATTTATGGAAATATCATTTAGGTAAGCTTTATATGTATGTTATAAAGACGGTTAGAGGTCACACCCAATAAGTCACAGCCAGAGTAATGATCTTTTATGACTAAACCAACAGATGGTGCATTAGGTCTCATCATATAATAGTGACATCCTGAAATTTTGGAATCTTAGCAACAGTCAACATTTAAAACAGCTGTGATCCTCTGTATTAAGTGTCCCTGTTCCCCCTAATGTTAAATGTAGTTCATATTATGCACACAAATCATGATTATAGCAAATGTATATGATTCCATTTATCTTCATCCAATCTATCAAATAACAACATTCTTTTAATACAACATTAGATTAATTTTTATTCAAACTTTATTGAATATCATTTAGATCACTGTAATGCCAGTCTAACTTTTTTGTTATTTCTGACCCAAAGAAGCCTTTTCAGTGGTATGGTCTCTCTCTCTTGAAAGATATGTAAAAGCCTTAAAGTTTCATTATAGGGTTCAAAAGTAGAGATACATATTCACTGTATGGACATAAATTTAACAATTTCAAGAGGTGTTTATGAAATAAGCGATATAAATGTGAAATGGTGTTTTTACGACCCTTTCAGTAACTATGGCCATATCAGGTCGACTGTCAGACCTTTTTAACCAGTGTGAAAGTAACACTGTCGGCAGTGGGAGTTGAACCCACTTCCTCCCGTCCTTCACTTATATAACCAACAAAGATCCTACGCTCTACCAACTGTGCTAGTGGGGCCAGTATAGTTAGCAAAATATCATTTATATCCACCAAATATTAGTTATCCTTTCTGTTCTCACAATGAGCCATTGTAATATTGAAGAAGTACAAAGTACCAATCTATTTATTTGATAATCCAATCAGTTATCAATAAATAGGTGAAATGTGAATTTATTTAATGATTAAAGTTAAGTTATTGCGATGTCAAAAACTATCATACTACTTACTTTTTCGATATACCTTCAATTTCTGAGCAGCATCAATTAAGTTTTCCTTCTTCAAAGCACTAATGATTTCTTTTATTTTGTCTATATCCTCTGCATTCCCTTTTGATATCCACCACATGTGAACAACTTTTGTGCACTGATCTCTTATACGTCTTGGATTTTCTTTTTCAACAGCTTCAATATCATGCTCCTTCATCCCAAGACATCTCATTATATATGGCCATTTTGTCAAAGCACTGCTATTTGAGAGTATGCTTGCCACTTCGTAGTCAATACGTGACTCTAGCTGTAAGGTTTCATCTAAAATATCAACAATCCTACATGTTATTGGGATATAAAAAGAATTTCTTGTATTGGTCTAAAATGTTTACCTCAATATGGATTTTGATTTGGTCTTTGCCAGTATGAGCATAATCAGCTATAATTAGAGATTGCATTTTTTGCCAAAGAATGTTACATCAGCTCAAATGAGCTCAAGTATGCTAATGCAGTTTTTACTGAATTAATAAAACATTAATTAAACATATATTACTTTTTACACCTATAATTGACAATATGATTACATAACTATTATAAAATTAATAACATATATGATGAGTAAAAAAGATTTTTGTAACAAAAGGCCGAGATCTAGGCCATGGTAAATAGAATATATGTTACAGTCGAACTTGAATTCTCACATAAGGGAAAGTTCTGTCGTGCATTTTACAAAATTATTTTTTAGTTTAAAAACAGGTTAGACATTTTTTAATAATGCAACTTTTTCTCATAATAATTTCTAAAACACATAAAATTTAAGAGATTTCTAATTAAGATTTGTATATTGATAATCCAGTTTTGAAATCTTGTGCAGATACTTAAAATTTCAGTTTGAAATTGGGGTACATGTTATCTTGGAATGCTTTTGCCATTTTTGTTAATGCTATTTGAAACGCAAGTTTTCAGTTGAATTCAAAATATTTTAATGGTAATTATATGAAATTTCCAATATCAATAAAAATGGTATTTCAGAGACTATGATTGTTTCATATTGTCTATCTCAGATGCAAAAGTGCAGGACAGTCCAGAAGGCATCTGTCTGCTCTGATAAAGCCTAAACTTTGGCCAAACCCTACAAAAAATATTGTTGTACATACCTTTATTCCTGGCCATTTTTGCTGCAGTTTGGAAGGGTCCCAATATCTAAAAAAAATGATCGAATAAAAAATAATTGGCACAATCCTACTCTTAGGTAGATATTAACCTAATTCCTAAGGTTTTAAGCATAGATTGACTCTCTCATTAATATTTTCTTATCCTGATACCAATTATATGCAGTCATTTGATCTCTGTATATTTGTTAATATCCATCTGACATGTATTATAAGAAACTCTAAATAGAATATTGATTCAAAATGTTTTCATTTGGAAATAAAGGAAGTGTTGTTATCTAGCGTTTGGCTATCTGTGGGGACTTGGGGGACTAACATGGGGATACTCGCTGGCCGTGAAGTCGGGCCTATCTAGCTGCCTATCATACCTGTCGTAAGATACAAGAATCACTGCAGAGTCGAATGTAGGTGCGTACAATGGTCACTTTTATAGGGTGCACAACAACATACATAAAGCAGACTAGACTAAGCATGACATGAGTGAGATACTTGTGAGTGTGATACCGATAGGAACTCTCTGGGGCATATGGCCCGGTATAAGATAACGAGATCTGACTGGCATGGACCTTATGGTATATGGAATACTGTGCGCTGAGTGTCAATTCTGGCCCCTTAAGTAGGTGCATCTATGGATCCATAATGAACTGACCCATACTGCTCATCTCCGATTTGTGTTTGATCCTCTCTATGATACAAGTAGCCCTCATCATGAAATGACTGAAATAATGTTTTAATATGTAAATCCTTAAAAAAAAACACCTTAAAAACAACCTTTGGTTTTCTTGAGTTAATAAAATGATGTCTTCAAATGAAGTGAATACAAAAGATACTTAAGATCTATATGTATCAATGGAAATTATTATATATGCATCTTTTGTAAGACAATACCATATCCAGGTTGGTTCTTGTGACCTTCAAGATAGCTTAAGGTCACACAATATCAAATTTATCTCAGCACCCCGACAGGTAGCTACACCCCATTACCACAAGTTGCCAGAGAGTGGAAGTTCCCTACCCCCTCTATCGGTCCTTTTTCCAAATATTAACTTATATAGAAGCAGTGATGTGGCTGGCAGCAAATGTCATCACCTCTTTTTTTTCTCTGTTGGGTACTTTTCACAACTTGTCACCTCTTGGTGTATGTAACAAAGAAGTCTTTTTTTTTTTTAAATTTGTATACAGTTTCCTTATTGAAAATGATATTTATATTTTCTCATGATTTTGAAGTTGCCGTAAACGTAGACAACACTGACTGGCATATATTCTACATTTGCAAAAAAAAAACATTTCAATTCTATGTTAATTTCTGCAGTTGAGGTGTCCGCCAGTCTGGTCTGTGACACTGACAGCCAGGTCCATGATCTGCAGGCCCCTCAGAAGAACATATCTGTGTTATGATACCCACCAACATTCTGTGTTATAATTCTGTGTTATAATAATAGTACCCACCAAAATTCTGTGTTATAATACCCACCACTAATTGCAATTGAGCTGAATGTTGTGTCTCACATGTCATCTTGTAATTCCACTACCTTGTTAAATGTGTTTATTTGATTTCACACACAAGAGAAAGTCCCAACCACTCTCTTAGTATTAACCTATATAAAAGTAAGTGATATTACCCTGGCTGCCTGTGGTGGAGGCCGAGACATGTGTGACCTAATTCCCACACATTAACACTGGATCGGCACCCTGCAGTGTTGAAATTCAAAACTGCTATAAATTTGTCACATGTACACTGTAACTACACTGCTACCAGGGGCGGATCTAGGATTTTTTACTACTAAAGTAAGGGGTTCCAGTCCCATAAAGTAAGGGGCTCCAGTTCCCAAAAGCCCCCTAGCCACAGACCCCCCCGGGGGGATGCTGAAGCCCCTAAAGCCCCCTCCTGGATCCCCCAATGGCTACACATGTAGGCTGGGTGACGTCAGATATTTACACTATGGCTCTCGTTGTCTCCGTCTGCTTAGTAAAAGTCTGTGATAACAGAGTCTTTATTATAACATAAATTTTCTAACTGGTTTAAGACCTGTATACAAAAACACACTAGAATTGACTTTATAATCCTTCTTACAATCTGGAATGCTCTACATGGTAAAGCACCTCCTTACCTGCGTAACCTACTTCTAGTGAAAAAGGGTGACAGGGGCTTGAGGTCCAAATATGGTACTTGCCTGATAACTCCTGTCACTAGGCTGAAGACAATGGGTGAGAGGGCTTTCTCATCAATTGGCCCGAGTCTATGGAATGGACTGCCTAGTAACATCAGAACTAGTGACTCACTCGCCTCTTTCAAGAGTCGACTGAAAATTCATCTTTTTAAAAAGCACGTCCTGAACCTAGTGCTATGAACAGACTTGTCTGGTATCAGCACTATAGAAAATTTATTATTATTATTATTAATAATATTATTATTATTATTATTAAGACTGTGGGTTTCTTGCTTCTGCCCTTATTGTTCATCATGTTCCCTTCCATGTCTACATGTATCCACAGGTAAATTCTTTATATCATGATTTTTTGTCACCCAAAAGTGTTAATAATTGTATATATGCAATTATGTATTTGTTAAAACAAGTGTATTTTATTTTGCCAAGTTTCGTAATAGGATCACAAAGGAAGCCAAACGCAGGATCCCCAACAACAAGGGGTCCACCAATAAAAAGAACGCCAAAAAGCCCACAATCGGTGACCTCATCAACTTGTTCAGTTGAAAAAGGTCACTTTGGGCAAACACAAAGGGACATTATACAAACACAGAAATGGACAGTGTCCCCAAAGAACAATAAACTCAACAAGAACAATAGTAACAATACAAATGAACAATCTGAGGAAGACACCTCCGATACTATGGACAATTTCAATGAATGTCTCCCCGCAATGAATCCCAATGTAACTAGAAAAAATAAAATAGTTCAAAACCAAACAATATCGATTTCGTTCTTTGATAAAAGTGTCAATATCAACCTTGAAAACAAGGATGAACGCTCAGTCATCAACCTGTCAAGCCATGACTTGACAGACAATGAGAGAAACACCCTCTTAAAGGGACTCAAGTTCTGCCCAACCCCAGGTGAACCTAAGAACCATGAAATTCAGTCTGACTTGAGATCCTTTTTCAGGAGGATGAGACTCAAATCTTTTTGGCACGATTCTGACCCGGAACCCCCAGTAAATCGAGACACAACCCCCAATTCCCAACCGAGCATCACCACCCATTTTGCTCCTACAAACAATCCCAACATTACCAACACTGCCCCACCAGTCTCTGATCCCCAGTCTAAGTTTAAACCAAAAAGCACATGGGAACCAAAATCCACCTCTCGAGACCCTGTGCTCGAAACCTTCTTCAAATGTATACAAAGGGACATTGAACAATTTGTCCCAAGGGCCCCCTGTACCCAAAACCTCAACAAAGAGGAAAACAACGCCTTAGAATCCCTAAGTAGCAATCAAATGATCACTATAAAAAAGGCAGACAAAGGCTCTGCCATAGTGGTCATGGACACTGAAGACTATAAAAAAGAAGCAGAAAGACAACTGAACGACATGAACTTTTATGTCAGAACGGCACACGACCTCACAGAACACCACCAATCTTGTGTTAGGGACATACTGAATAAAATGTATGATCAGGACGAAATAGACAATGACGTTTATATGTCGTTGTGTCCCCATGAGGCAAGAACAGCCAAATTTTATTTCCTACCAAAAATACACAAGAAAAAGGTCGTAGTATGACCCATTATCAATGGAAATGGGTCTCCCACAGAACAAATCTCTGCTTTCGTTGACGAGCACATCAAACCCTTTGTAAAAGAAACCACCTCTTATGTAAGAGACACCACAGATTTCATTAGGAAGATCTCCTCTTTCCATAGCACTAATGAAATCATTGTAGCCACAATGGATGTGACTAGCCTGTATACAAACTTCCCTCATAACGAAGGACTTAACGCAGTATACAGGTGTTTGGTAAAAAATTACACAGGCAGGGCTTCAATCAAAAGCCTAATGAACCTCCTAGAGGCAGTACTAAAAATGAATAACTTCACTTTTAATGGTGAACATTACCTACAAACAGGAGGTACAGCAATGGGCACAAAAGTAGCACCTTCATATGCCAACCTTTTTATGGCACACTTAGAGGAAAAACTCCTAAAGAACGCCCCGTCTAAACCAGCCCTGTACCTCAGGTATATAGACGACATCTTTATGGTATTCGACCAAGGAGAAGGGAAACTCCTAGACTTCATTGAATACTGCAACTCCGCGCATGAGAAAATCAAGTTCACCTCAAAACATTCTAAGATCGAGGTGGAGTTTCTTGACACTCTGGTAAAGGTCGACGGCGCAAACGGCACCATTTATACCGACCTTTATACCAAAGACACGGACACGCACAACTACCTACACTATACCTCCTCACATCCCAAACACTGCAAAACAGGCGGGCCCTATGGGGAATTTCTGAGGATCAGAAGGAACTGTACACATATTGAAGATTATGATTTACATTCTGAACTAAGAAAAGAAGACTATCAAAGAAGGGGATATCCAACCGATATCTTAGAATCCTCGAGAATGAGGGCAAGAAACACAAACTGGGATGATCTGCTGAAACCAAAAGACAAACCAACGGAACAGCAATCCAAGACACCACTAGTAGTCACCTACAACAAGGCCAACCCCAACTTCCACAGCATATTAGGGAAGTATTGGCCCCTACTGAAACTGTCCGTCAACAAGGATGCTTTCCCAGAGAAACCCCTGGTAGCATTCAGACGTCAAAAAAACATCTCAGACAAGCTAGTCCGGGCTGCTTGCAACACCACAACCAAAACACCTAAACCAACTGCACCACCTTGCAGAAGACCATGGAGGTGCCAATTTTGCCTATCATGTAGAACGCACAAAACAGTGCGCAGCTCCATCACTGGACGGGAATACAAAGCTCCAGACAAATACACCTGTAATACAAGAAATCTAGTCTACCTAATCACTTGCAAACAGTGCAAGAAACAATATGTAGGAGAAACTTACAGAACTTTCAAAGAACGAATCAATGAACATTTAGGCTACATACGGAGAAAAGAATGTGACCAAGCAACAGGCCACCACTTCAACCTACCAGGTCACAGTATAGGTGACATGGAATTCCAGGTAGTATACATTCTATACAAAAAACCAACTCCACACGACCAGACACGGATTGCCAGAGAACTGGAATGGATAGACAAGTTGAGGACATTCATACCAAACGGGCTGAATGAGAAGGGGAGATAAAAAAATTATTTTCCTACCCTTTGCAGACATACTATTGATAAAATAGATTACAATCTAGTCTAAAATCTATCCCCTAAACGGCTAATAATACACGATCAAACACTGAACCATACCATTAATTATAATAGGTTCTAAACTACCGTAAACCCGGAGAAAATTGTCGTTTTCTGAAAATAACAGAAAATCATTACAATATACTATTTCGGGCGCGTAGTAGTATTCCCACTCAGCGCTAAGGCAAATCAAGCAATCAATCCCTTAAAAAGCTGACCGCATTCGATTTTTCTCACGCCGAGACAACATCGGGAGCCCAAAATAGACATATCCCGAGCGACGGCGCAAAGTCAGAACACCGCCGTCGCCCCAGCAACCGTAACAATACACAATGAGTCCATAGCAACCACTCAGCACATAATGGCGGAACAGACCACACACAAGCTGTGCGTTACGTGCGGCAGAGCGTACTCTACACGCAGAGCGATGCTACGCCACGCAAGATCCGCCCACTCCCTCCAACCAGTGAGGCACAAGTGTCATACATGTCTTACAACGTTTTCAAGACGGGACAACCTCCGGCGACATTTAAAAAGAGACCAAATATGCTCTCTGATGTCGGAGAATGACATCTCATTGTTACCATCAGCTGAGGCCACCACAGGCCACCATCATAGTCAGTCTACAAAGGCCTCCACCACAGAGACCACAGACTACACACACAGAGATAGTAAGAACCCCCCTTACGTTTACAAATTCACTAGAAACAAATAACAAGGACAGAACCTTGGATTGAAAGGTTAGTAACATTCCTAGAATGTTACCAACGTTCTAGAAATATGTTTAAACATCCACTTCATTTTTTAGATTTACCGATTGAAGACGAGGGAACAGGGTACCTTGAGAGGATAGAGGATAACTCAACTCTACCTTCTAGGGAACCACCATCTCCCCAAGAGAAAACTCCCATGGCCCCCCAAGACCACATAAATTTTGTGGACCTTTGGGAAGACCTAGAATGGGACACAAAAAACCCCCCCACAGCTTACATGAAGATTCTGGAACAACTTCTCCAGATACCAGTCGACGACTAAGCCGTCTGAACAGCTGTCAACCATCAAAAACCATCTCAACAACACAAACTATGAACCATATGTAAAAATAAGAAACGAGAATCAAAAATCACAGAAACGAAAATAAATGTTTCTCAACAAAAAATAGTTTCTTGTTCTCGCTCCATCCTGCCAAAATAGACGGGAAAGTATTTAATTATACAACAAAGGTACAATACAGATACGCAAATAAGAAATGGCCAGAAAGCCGGCTAATTACCCAACAAAATCAAGGTATATTTCCTATGTTTAATATTACTGAAAAGAACCCCGTCGCTCACAAAAGAAAGACACGGGAACAGAAATTCGTTAAAAAAATGGACATTCCTACCCCGCGCCGGGGCTGTACGCAGCGCAAAATAAACGAAATAGTCTGGCAGCTTCAAGGGAGAGGGGCCGTAAATTTAAAAAGAATTATTTAACAAATCAAAATGATTCGTTTTGGTGCAAAAAACCGAAACATAACCCAAAAAACAACAGCGTAATCGACCAAAACGTGGTTTTAAAGATATTATATCGCTCATATAACACCGTACGCAACTCCCTTCGTGGGGGGGTCCCTCACAGCACCTCCACAATGAGGTAACGTGACCCACAAACACCTCCGCTCCAGAGGCGCCATGAGAGGAGGTGCAGCACCTCCAGAGGTGCCTGCACCTCCTCAAGCTCCATATATAAACAAATCATAGGATAACGCAGTCAGTCCCCATCCAACTGAAGAGATCAAAGTGATCGAAACCGTTGTTGGTCTTGGTAGGGACTGCGATCGTTGTCGCAGATCATCTTAGGATCCTCGCCTTTATACTATTGTATTTTATTACTGTTAAAGGTATAAAACTGTAAAGGGTATTAAATTTTCTATATGGTATAAAATGGCAAAATATATATTTATAAAGGTATCAATTATGATTGTGAGATTGCATACCTGTGGTAATCAATTCTTATAAAATGGAATCACTGTTATAGTATTCCTCATATTTTTGATAATGGCTGTAAGTGGTGTGCTCAGTGGAGCATGATATATTGGATAGCTGCATGCATCCATTCCCAGGTAGTCATGTGATACATACTGCATATCAGATCCATACTCCATGTTAGTATAAATACCAGGTGAATTCTGGCTATGATCAGAGAGAGCCAAAGACCTGAAGTGTGCAGAGAGTGTCAGAAGCCAGATAGCAGTTATGCCAGGCAAAGACCTCCTGTATATCACCACACATATGGGAACATCATGTGAGTTACAGTTCATTTTAACATTTGTAATTATCTTTATAATCTAATGTAATTCCAATATAGATTTTACATTGTGAATATTCTATTGCATTTGCTGTAAGTAATATGTACTGAAACATGTATTTCATTGGAAGTAATTTGTACATGGAATATGCAAGATATTCTACATGGTAGAATTATTAAATAGATATTTTGGACATATAAATGTAAAAGGACTTAGTGGAAATATCCACTCATAATGTGTTATTTTGTGATGGGAATTCCCAGTGAAACCAAGAAGACCACTTGTCTACATCATTTACTATACACAAGAGATTCCACTTGGAATTGTTGAAAAAAACAAGAATTCACACAAGGAATCAAGAATCACTTACAATTCAGCAAATTCCAAGGAGAGAAGTAAACACCAGAACAATATATTATTAACACTTATCACAGTCATCTGAAGATTCATATACATGCCTTTTACCATTATTTATATTGTATCTTTTTTCCTTATACATATAAAATAAAGTTATTTCTGTTAAATGTTTATCCTCTTTTTGTTATTATCTTCAACATAAGTGTACAGGTTCATTCATTTTGATATTTTGGACGTTTACTTGTGACATTTGGGGGCTCGTCCGGGATTTTAGTTTTCCAAAATGTTCAAAATTCAAACCTGTACCAGTTGCAGATAATATCAAATTGTAGTAAAACAATTTGGTAAAATACACAATATAGTTCAAAGTTCAAAATTCATGTTTGTGTGACAAAGCTTATTTTGTTGGGAAAGGGATTCCTCTGCACCTAGTATAAGTGCAATTAAACTAGTGTGCAAGTTCAAACTAAAGTCATATGTTATTCAATTGATTGTTTGGTGGAACTTAGGAATTCTTTATAGTTGTTGTGCTTGTATTTTGGTTATATCTTAGGAATATTTCAGCAGTTATGTGTTTTGTCAAAATAGGCAGTATTCTCTCTCATATAGGTGGTTTTCTTGGTTTGTTTTAAGAAACTAGAAACTTTGAGAAACTTTCTTCCGAGTCTTAAGAAATTTCATAAATATACAGCTATTTCCTATTTACTGGAAATGTGTTTAATATTTGATTTATCTTATATTTCACATGGTAAAGATTTTGCAGTGTATTATTTTGATATCTATTTATCAAAACTGTTAGCTCCATGATAAAATATGAACCAGGGTAGATAGGCAACAATATACCAAAATTATTAGTCCCATGATAACAATGAACCAGGGTAAACAAATATTAGTCCTATGATAACAATAAACCAGGGTATAAAAGGTAACAATATACCAGAGGAGACAGACTAATGAGACATGTTTGTAGGATAGGCCAATAATATGTCGAAATAAGCAACAGATTATGACAAATTTGTGGGAAGAAACAGGAGAAAATCAGGCAAACAAACCCCCCAAAAATATACTGTGGGATACAGATTGATCATGTTTGGGAAATCTTAAGTAACAGAGACATTTTATGATCATTTTATGAACCACACATGGACGGTGTAGATGGCGTATACGAGAGACAATACGCACGCTCATCGATCACACCATGACCTAGATGATCACCAAGGCTGAGAAGATCGAGCCCCAATGAGGGATGAGCAGAGTAGGTCAACTTTATTATCGATCCTGACGCGTACCTACTTAATGGGCCAGAAATGACACTAGGCGGCCAGTATTCACATGCTATATGGTCAACGTCAGCCTGCACTCTGACTGAATTCTGCTGCCATCGACGTTATCTTGTACTTGGCCGCAGGCCTATCAGAGTTCCTAACGGTATCCCACTCATGAGTATTTCACCTTAATAAAAGTGATCTCTGTACACGCATATATGCATACATCTGACTCTGCAGTGATTCTTACACCATCACGTAGGTATGTTAGACAGCTAAATAGGCCCGAGCTCATAAGCAAGCGAGTATCCCCATATGAAGTAGATATCCCCAAGTCCCCATAGAAGGCTAGAATATAGATAACAATAAAAGATAATAATTCCTGGATATGTAAGAATATCTTATTTGAATTCATAAATTTATAACCCATTGATTTCATTATTTATAATCTTTACTCAGGATACCTTTTTCAACCTGGTCTGTTTTTTGGCCTCCCGAATAAAGTCTAATTTTGGCACATTCTTTTGGCATTACTTTTAATATAAAATTCTTATTCAATTATTCAATTATTCCAATAATTATTTCAACTGAGTGAAGAATTATTCTTGAAAACTTGCCAGATATTCTAATATTCTTTTCAATTGAGTGAAACATTCCTGGAAATTTGCCAGATATTTTAATACTCATTTTAATTGAGTGAAACATTCCTGGAAACTTGCCAGATATTCCAATACTCATTTAAATTGAGTGAAACATTCCTGGAAACTTGTCAGATATTCCAATATTCCTTTAAATGGACTGAAAAATTGTAACCTACCAGTTATTCCTGTATTCATTTTAATGGACTGAAAAATTCTTTGAAACTTGCCAAATATTCTACTTCTCATTTACATGGACAGAAAAAAATTCTTGGAAACATGCCAGATATTCAATTTTCGTTTCAGTTTAGTGAAACATTCCTGGAAACCTGCCAGATATTCCAATATTCATTTAAATTGCCTGCATTACTATTAAAGTAGAAAAATTCATGGAAAATTGCCTAATATTCCAATATTCATTTACATTGACTGAAAAAGTCTTAAAACTTGCCAGATATTCCAAAATACATTTAAAAGGACTGAAAATTTCCTGGAACACCTGCCAGATAATCCAATTTTTATTTAAATTGACAACTGCATACAAATTAGTAAACAGAGCACACAGAAATTAATCTTTGCTTTGCTGTCTTTGCTTTAATCATTTTAAAATTGCTGGCATTAATATTTAAATTGACAACCTCTTGGAAACTTGCCAAATAGTTCCAATATTCCTTTAAGATAATCGCACACAATACATTACACCAGGCCCATCATAATTTAATCTCTATTTGCTTTAGATATGCCAAATTTGCCGGCATTTGGCAAGAGTTTATAAATGTGCAAAAAAAATATAATTACACAATGTGAGAACTCAAAGAGATGACCGTGGCTGACATGTTCACCTCCTCAACCCAGCCAAAGAGCATCCTAATCATGGTTGATTGAAAGAAATGCACTCACTGTTGCATTCAGTACAACACACTGTCCTTTTTTGTGATAATTTTGCAGGCAACATTTTGGTCGTTCACTTCCCATAAATGATTTTGTCTGCTTTGCCACCAAAAACTTCTTTGCGGTCATCTATAGACCAGAACACTCTGATAGGAACAGGTAAACCTACTATGAATTCTTACCAAACTAGGAAATACCCTTCATCTAATAATGACATTCAGGGTTAACAAGATGGTTAAGAGTGACCTGGTGGATGTATACATATCTTACCATAAAATGATTAGACTATGTCAAGAAAAATCCAAAAAGTACTGAAAAATCCAAAAAGTACAGGAAAAGGCACATGTATGGAAAAGGCACATGTATGGAAAAGGCACATGTGTCCCAACGCAAACCAGTGCCCTAGATGAATGTCCAGATAAAACTTGAAAGGACTCTCAAGATGAAGCTTGAGAGAAAAACGAAATAAAAAAACCCTCCAAATTGTTAATGAATTATATAACATTCAAAGAAATAAATATAATTCCTTATTAAAGTCATCTCAATCCACATATTTTTTAAATTTGGTTGAAAAACACAAGAATGACACAAACAAACTTTTTAAAGTCATTGATTTGATCATGCACGAGGTTAATGACACACCGATGCCCCAGTCAGAAAGTGGGACTTCCAAAGCAGAAAAGCTGGAGAAAATTGTAAACTCCAGAAAGACATTGACAACTTACCTGTTTGCACAATTTCTCCACTAGATGGCACAACAAACAATGGCATTCAGTCTCTACCTACCACCTGAGTACTTGATAAGATTGTCCCCCTAACAACACAAATGTACACAAATTGGTAAGAAAGGAAGCAAATAAGTCATGTGAACCTGACCCTATCCCTACTTGGCACATGACCCCATTGATGACCTCTTGCTAATTATTAATGCCATTATAAACAAATCACTGTCTGACTCAGCAGTGTCAGTCAATATGAAAATTGCTATTATAGTAGCACTCTTGAAGAAACAAGGTCTGGAACCTATTGAGAAAAATTGCAGACCTGTCTCAAACCTGACCAATTAGCCTAGAAGGAGCACTGCCTTCCTGAGGGTACAGAATTATATCCTTCGCAAACTTGACAACAAATAGTCAGTAATTTTGGTCTCCTTGCTGATCTCCCACAATCAGATATTAAGAAGTTGCAGTATATGCAGAATTCTGCAGCACGGGTAGTGGGAAAGATCAGAAAGTTTGATCATATATCAGAAAAACTGAAAGAATTGCACAGGGTCCCTATTCATTCTAAGATAGATTTCAAAATTCGCCTCATGACATGAAAGGCATTAAATGGTAAGTTACCTCCTTATTTGTGTGACCTACTACTATTGAGACAAAATGATAGATACCTAAGATCTAATGATAGTAAATGCCTATCTGTCCAGGTGACTTGCCTTAATACGGTGGGCGATAGGACCTTTTCCTGTATTACACCTAGACTATGGAATACCCTGCCTTCTGATATCAAGAGTAGTCGATCAGTCAGTACTTTTAGGAGTGGACTGAAAACACACCTTTTCAGAAAGTATCTTGAGTCTAGTATAAGTGCTAGTAGAAAAGGCAAGGATCACAAGAAAAGAGCTTGACGACGATCACAGTCCCGACTAAGACCAACAACGGTTTCGATTTGGTTCGATCTCTTTAGTTGGATGGGGACTGACTGCGTTATCCTAATTCTTGTTCATATTGGATCTTGGGGAGGTGACAGCACCTCTGGAGGTGCTGTTCCTTCACTTGTAGAAAACCTCCAGACCTCCAAGAACACCTCCAGACTGGTGTTCTTGGTTTATGTGAGCTCCCGGGTGGAGGTGCGATTGAAAAACCTCTGTTTTGTGGGCTTTGCACGGGTTAAAGATGAGTTGTAAAGTGTTCTACATATGTTGTAGAATATTCTGCAATTTTTTGGGAGGTTTTTTCGACTTTTTGTCGATTTGAAAGTGTTCGATCTCTGATCTGTAATTCTTTTGAAATTTACGGACCCTCTCCCGGATGGCCTCCAGACTAGTTTGTTTTTTTTTGCTGCATACTGCCCCGGCGCAGGGTAGGAATGTCCAGTTTTTAGCTCTGCTGAGACTTTAGCTCGCAGAGCTTTAGGAGGGGGAAAATGTCTGTCCGTCTGTCCGTCCCTCTGTCCGTCTGTCAACATTTCTTTAAAAATCTTCTTCTCCAAAACTACCAGTACTACATCTTTCATATTTTATATAGAGGTAGATTCCTTCAAATCTTAGTGATGTCACCATTGACCTTAATGCGGTGACCTTGATGTCACAAATTTTGTAAGGAGTATATCTCAGCAACTACTTATAAGAAGAAATTAAAACTTGTTATACAGAAATGTCTTTGGTCATAGCCGTGCCTCATCACACTTTCTTAGTCATGTGACCTTTGACACTATTTTAAACAGAGCTAGATAGAGAATTGAAGATTTAGATACCTTCAATTCTCAGTGATGTCACCATTGGCCTTAGTGCAGTGACCTTGATGAGCATATCTCAGCAACCTCTTACAAAAAGAAATTAAATCTTGGTAGGAATCTCTTAGGTCATAGCCGTGCCTCGTCATACTTTCTTAGTCATGTGACCTTGACACATTGAATTCAAAATTTGTGAACATGCAACATCTCAAGCATTAAAAGTGAATAAAATCTAGTTCATATCTGCTATATATCAACACTCTTTTAAACACCATATACATTTTATACAGATTTGACCCTTGACCTTGATTCTGTGACTTTGACCTTTGTATTATTGTGCAGGCCATAGCTCATGAACGATGAACTGGAAATACTAAATATCTGTTACGTATCAACACTATGTTTAAAAAGAATCTTCTCCAAAACTACAAGTAATATATGTTTCAAGTTTTATACAGAGGTAGATATTGAGGTGAAGGTTCAAATTCCTTCAAATCTTAGTGATGTCACCAATGACCTTAGTGCAGTGACCTCGAGGTCACAAATTTTGTACGGAGCATATCTTAGCAACCACCTATTAGAGGAAATTAAAATTTGGTATACAGAAATGTCTTAGGTCATAGCTGTGCCTCATTATAATTTCTTAGTCATGTGACCTTTGACCTTGACACATTGACCTTCAATTCAAAATGTGTATACTTGCAAAATCTCACAACCATCAAAAGTGAATAAACATATATCAATGGCCTTTGACCTATGCATATCATTGCTTTTTTGTAATGTTTTTGAACATGATCATTTAAATCCTTTTCAAGAGCAGAATTGAGCAGATAGTGATTTTGACCAATCAAAATGCATGTTACATATCAAATTTGGCCCCAACTTGTTATCTTGATTCTCATTGGCTATGTTATTCAAAATGGCAGCCCCCTTGACAACTAAGTGATAGCTATTAGATTTTTGAAAAAATCACAAAATTTTGTGCATGGGTGAAGATGCGATAGTCTATAATGTGACTATGTGATTTTTTGTCATGTTTGCTGATACATTGGGGTGGTTATCTTCCTTGCTTGTGTTGTTTCCGATATATCCTCTTTCTTGAGGTGGTCTGTGTGTCTGTGTGAGGTCTATGATTTGGACCTCCGCCTCCCTGCACAATTGTATGTTGCACTGGTTTAGGATGGAACAGAATGGGTCCCGTTTCCATTGCCTCCTCAGGTTATCTCGTCTGGTGTATTTCACCATGCAGAAGTCGCACGTGTACCCACTGTGTGTGGGTGTGTGGGCATGCTGGGCGTGGCGTCTCGTGGCCCGTAGTGTGGTGTATGTTTTGCCACTTTGAGCGCATAGAGTGTGCACTTCCTTTGTCGCCATGTTTCTATTTGTTGTGACTTCAGAGGATTATTGTGTATTGTGCTGGTTGCTAGGTAAACGTGGGCATTGTTACCTTGCTTCGTCTCTCAGGCTACTGTCTTTTGGACTCCGGTGTTTGTTTCGTACAACGAAAAATCGAGTGGTGCTGGCATCTTAAGAGGTTTGATCAGTTGATCAACGTTAATGCCTGGTTCAAATACGTAATGTGCACCGAAAACTTTTATATATTGTTTTTTGAAGCAGTTTTTGTGTTGTGGACTTCGATTTTCTGGTTTTTTAGAACCTATTTAAAATAGTATGGTTCAGAAGTTGATCATGTAGTTTTGGCCGAAGAAGGTAGATGTTGGACTAGATTGAAAGCTTTTTTTCAGTAGTCTGTCTGCGTAGGGTAAGAAAATAATCTTTTTATCTACCTTTTTCGTTTAAACCTGTTGGTTTAAACGTTCTCAACCTATCTATCCATTCCAGTTCTCTAGTAACTCTAGTTTGGTCGTATGATATTGGTTTTTTGTATTGCATATATATCACTTGAAATTCCATGTCATCTATACTATGACCTGGTTGATTGAAGTGGTGACCTGTGGCTTTGTCATATTCTTTTCTCCTAATGTATCCTAGGTGTTCGTTTATACATTCTTTAAATGTCCTGTAAGTTTCCCCTACATACTGTTTCTTGCAGATTCTGCATGTTATGAGGTAGACTAGGTTTCTTGTGTTACAGGTATATTTTTCTGGGGCTTTATATTCTGGTCCAGTTACTGAGCTTTTCACAGTTTTGTGAGTTTTCCAGGAGAGGCAAAATTGGCATCTCCAAGGTCTTCTGCATGCTGGTGCAGTCGGTGAGTAGTAGTCACAGTTTGGTTATGGCATGCTGCTCTGACCAGTTTGTCAGATATATTTTTGGGGTGTCTGAATGCCACCAGAGGCTTCTCTGGGAAGGCATCCTTGTGGGTGGACAATTGAAGTAGTGGCCAATGTTTCCTGAGGATTTTTTGGAAATTTGGGTTGGCCTCGTTGTAGGTAATAACTGGTGGTACTTTTGTTCTGGTATCAGTGCTAGTGGTACTTTTGTTCTGGTATCAGTGCTATATAGATTTTATTTTTATTATTATTTATTATTATGTCTAGACCTGTCAATGTGAGAGCATAAATCTGAGTTCCTATCCCTAATGAGTCCCTAAAAGTCGAAAATAAATCATTTTTTTAAAAAACATACTGACTGATATGAGAATTGAGAGTACTAAAAGGAATTTTGATTGAGTAATTGGGCCTGAGACATACTTGATTTAAACATATATATTTCTCCATTAGTTACCGTACTTACTCTTATATAAGACGAGGTTTTCGTACCCTAACCATTAGTTAATGTTTGGGGGTCGTCTTATACACGAGAGCAACCTGTGGATGGGGATTTACGCCAAAAACTTACGGCACTACAAATTACGGCGTATTTTGTGATAATATTGGGTAAATACCTTTATTTATCATTTAAAACGCAATTAAAATCAATCTGTTACATCCGATATCTGTTATTTCGAAAATAGAAATACGAACATCTTATTTACGTTTCACCGTAAATACTCGTGTATAAGACCTTTAAGGTCTTGCATCGTAAGCGTTTTTTTGGGGTTTTTATACGTTTCACTTTTAGAATGGCCGCCAAGCTTGAATGGTAGCAGAGCCGTTATCTCGAGAAAAAACAACTCGTCTTATATTCGGGAAATCTATTTTTCAATAGTCAGTCTGCGTAGGGTTAGAATATTATACACGAGTAAATATGGTCCTTAAAACTAATCACCAGAACTTGCAGATACCACATCCTGGCTGAGGGTCAAATAAACATAATCTAGACATGTCAACCAGGTATATCTAAGGCCCTTTTAATCAATCAAATTTCCTTAAGATTGTTTAAAAAGCCTTTGCAGGTTATAAATGCACAAAAAATGGATTTATTATGGAAAACAGGATAAATCCACTTTTTAACAGGGGATACATCCACATTTACATTCTCTCATATCCTATAAGTGTACAGTGTCAATGTCAAAATATGAAAGGCATCCCCTCAATAAATGACAGATACTGAAAAAATGAATAATCAATTTTGGAATCTTGAGAGGAATAGAAAGACACTATGGGTGAAATAAACTGATTGACAGAAAATAAGATAATTGATACATGCAAGACAAATTTTAACACACCAGGTGGCAGCAGTGAGAATTGGATTTTATTTTAACCTTTTAGGATGATCTGCATTAAGAAAATGTATTGTGACCCAACAGAAGTTTAATCTAAGTTTAAATAAAGAGGCTTTATTGGTATCATAAAGGGGGTTGATTGCCCGTTTGTGGAGCAGCAACACAGGTACTGGGGAACTGGTAAGACTGGGAGATCCAATACGCCAAGATATCAACAACCATCTACTAACTAGCACCAATACCAACTTCCACTAATATACTCATGGCCTTAGATTATTAGAAGGGCATATATGTCTACCCTTACTCCATAGACCAAATTGAAAAAAGAATTTTTCTTTAGACCTGTTCTCTTAATCTGAACAGGTCCATGCATTTTGTCTTTTCTCTATGCTAACAACTTTATCCATAAACAGGCTAAACATGCTAAACAACATAACTGTGTGACTTCCTTACTTTTTACCGTTCTCTGCCACACTGTGATCTAAAGTGCAGAGCCACGGAGAAAGCGTTTACCTAAATTTGTTTATAACTATTAACTTCCTTATTCCTCTTAATATGTTTAAAAAGTGACAATTAATTACATCTCTGGTTTCAATTTTATATCAGGACAACACAATCATAATTGCTTTTCTGTCCTGTCACTATTCGACAAATATATCATGTTATTTAAGTTTCTGTTTGTCAAACGTCTATCATTTAATTTGAGAATACATATCCTGGAGTGTAATTGAAAGAAACATTTATTTTTCTATGAGCCTTTCACCAAATTATCTATACCAAATTCACTTTCAGTAAATTTATAACCAGTCTGAAAGTAACCACTGTTGGCAGTGTTATATGAATGTCCTTCACACATTCAACAAAGACACAAATGCATGACCTAAATTTGATACAATAACAAAGTAGTCCTTTCTTTTTCTTATCTTTGTTTGTCAGGAAAACTTAAATGTTAACAATTGCATCTTAAATTTAAAATTTCAGTCTCAAAGTAACCACTGTTAGCAGTTTTATTTGAACCCTCTAACCTGTGCCCTTATCACAAACATTTTTACCTAAATTTGATAAATAACAGAGTGGTCCTTTCTTTTTCTTCTCAAAATATCAGACCTCTGTTTTTTTGTAAAACCCAGTGAAATATTTCCTTGATTTTAATTCCTAAGAACCTTTAGATATCCTGCATTGTTATTTGATATACCATTCTTTGATAAAAATTCAGAACTATTCACACTTTGTTCAGTGTGGCGATAATTTGATGTTAATTTGGCAGAACTTGCCATAACATGAATAACCCATGCATCGCCATGTAAAAGGGTTTTCTGTTAAAGTTAAATGATCTGACTAATACATAATGCCAGCTTGTAAAATACAACATGAAATGATATGTTGTATTTTACCAGCTGGCATAATGTATTAGTCAACATGAAATGATATGAAATGGGATCACTATAAGTTTCTATAAGGTATTCTGGTCAGACATAAAAACCTATGTTGTAAACTGCTTAAATGAAGCATATGCAGAAGGAGAACTGTCAATCACACAGAAAGCAGGCATCCTTACTCTGCTGCCAAAAAAGGATAAAGATATTTTTCTTATAAAAAATTGGAGACCCATAACTTTACTGAACCAGGATTACAAATTAGCTGCCAATGTATTGCTTTTAGGCTGAAAAAGTATTTAAACAAATTAATTCATCCTGACCAGTCAGGTTTCATAAAAGGCCGGTACATTGGGGAAAACATTAATAGAATTTTAACTTTAATGGATATCACTGACAATTTGAATATCCCAAGTGTACTCATTACAATAGATTTTGAAAAAGCATTCGACAGTGTTAAGTGGTCGTTCATAGAAAAATCACTAAACTTTTTCAACTTCGGAGATTCAACAATACATTGGTTCAGAACTCTATACAAAAATGCAAACTGTTGCATCATAAATAATGGGTGGACAACAAATAGCTTTAACCTTGGCAGAGGTGTACGGCAAGGATGTCCGCTATCTCCCTACTTGTTTCTGATAGCAACAGAAATTCTATCCAGTACAATAAGAAAAAATAATGAGATCCATGGTATTGAAATTGATGGTAAGACACATAAAATAATACAGTATGCAGATGATACAACCCTGATGCAACCATTTGATAAAGGTAGCCTGAATAAAACATGTGATGTATTCAAAAAGTTTGAAAAATATCAGGATTAAAAGTAAACATGGATAAAACAGAAATATTTCCTATTGGGTCCTTAAAAAACTGCACTGATAATATATATGCAGAAAACAATGTAAAATGGTCCCCAAATGGTATAAAAGTTCTGGGAATTAATATATCTCACAACAGAACAGACCTGATAAAACAAATTTTAAGCCAATTGTAGAAAAAATGTCAAGCATCACCAAGATATGGCTCCAAAGAGATTTAACTACAATTGTGAAGTCACTTCTGTCATCACAACTGGTATATCAGTTATCTGTATTGCCATCTCCAACAAATAACACATTTAAAGATATAGAGAAAATAATGTTCTATTTTCTATGGAATGGCAAACTAGACAAAATAAAAAGAAAAGAAATGTACACAAAGAAAGATAAAGGTGGGCTAAACATACCAAATGTAATATGCAAAGATAAGGCACTTAAAATTGCATGGATCAAAAGACTGATAATACTAATGTTGCTAGCTGGAGAGACTTGGTATGGAGAATACTACGACTTGGCAATACAGCTATATTTGAGGGTAACCTAAATGTAAAAGACATGACTTTGTTATCAGAAAATGTAAAATCCCAGTTCTGGAAAAATGTACTAATATACTGGGCTGAATGTAACTACACAAACCCAACTAATAAAAGTGAAATAATACAGCAAAGTATATGGTACAATAGTCATATCAGAATTAAAAACAAGCCAAGATTCTGGCCAAGATGGCATGATGCAGGTGTGAGAACATTTTCTGATCTTATTTTAGATAATAAGTGTATAAATTATGAACAGTTCATAACCAAATGCCATATAAGAGTAAATATACTCCAGTTTTACAGTAGTATACATGTAAACAAGAAATTATTTAAATGGGGGTAAGCGGATTCAGAAATGTGTACATTTTGTGAAAGACATCAAGAAACAGTCCTACATGTATTTTATGATTGTCATTTTGTCACCCAGTTCTGGGAGGATATTTAACACAGGCTAGAAGTCAAGTCTGATACAAATATTCAATTCAGTCCTGGGCAGATTTTATTGGGAACTCCTGAGGAAATAGAGCCAGTGGTAGATTTAATTTTCACAATTGGTAAAATGGTTATACAGTATTGTAGAGTTAACAAAATGAAAAATAAATTTAAATATTTTGTAAAAAGAATAGAAAATATTGAAAAAACAGAAAAATACATAGCAGCAAAGAACAAGTGTATAGAAAAACATAACAAAAAATGGTCTTTTGTTCAGAGTGAAGGCCAAGACCACAATGAGAATGAGAATCAGATCAATTATGCCCATGTACTATATGGTAAACACAACATGTAATGTGCAAACAGATTTTATGTAAACTACTGGAATAATAAACATATAAAAAAAAATAACAAAAATGAAGTGGTGTGATGTTCTCTTCTTGGTCCTGTAAAATGTTATACTATATTTTAGCTGTTTCTCTGAGTCCCACAAACTGGATCCAAAATGAGGTTATGACACACCTTTTTGATGGAGGAAAAAATCAAATTTCTCCCTACACTAGCTGAGTAAGAAAACTAATTTTCTGAGCACAAACAAAAATGACACAAGAGTTGCTGTAACCCCCTGGTTTAACATGAACCCATTACTCAATAAAAGTGTAAAATCCTGAGAATAGAAAGCATACAATAACCTCCCTACACCCATTTAAAAACGTCATTGATAAGAAACAAAACTCTTATTTTCAGGCCGCATTAGCCACTACTCAAAGAACTTTCTGGGAAATAGAAATATGGCGGAGATAGCCGGGTTCAATATAAGGAATTTTAAAAATTCTCTCATCACATACACAATATATAGAACTCCCTACATTCCAGTATTATTACATTAGTTGAAAGTGAAATAATGTTTGTATACGTACACTGTGCTAAAATCCAAATGAACAAAAATTTACTCTATTTGATTTGTTTAAGCCCTCTCAAACCTTTTAGTTTAAGATATACAGATGTAAACTACATATCAACATTCAAATTTTAGGTTTAAATTTTAGATTAAAAAGACCATATTGAGGGGAAATGACATGTATCCAGAACATGGCTAAGTCACTAAGTGGTCCTTTTGTGCATATGAAAAGTGCAAATTCTCATCTTCAGGCCAACAGAGGCCCTAGGTCGGCCTCCCGCTAGTCACTATGCACCGGTTTGAGCACAGCCTTTTTGGGTGAAATGGTACTACATGCATTTACAACATTTTGAGTTCACACACATATATATAATCACTTCGTGTGGTTTCCTCCCCATCAAGCAACCCCCGTAAGGGCCTTATAGACGGTGAATTCTAGAACCTGCCTCCTGGTCAAACCATGCTTGGCCAAAGGGCTATAATTTTGTTATTTGTGCTTCATTTCCAGTGCCTTTTTGCCTCTCTTTCCTCTTTACCTTTGCAAGCAAGCAACATTTTGTCGATCTGACCTGTTTCAAGGTCAAGGTCGTCTGAAGGAAACCGTGTGACCCTTTAAGAAAGTAATTTGATATCAAAATTTTGACCGAGTGATGCCTCATAGTGTCTAAATCTGGTGTTAACTCATTTTTGAAAATAAAGTCCATTTGGACCCTTCTCACCCGGGGGCTGTCACGCTTCGTATGGTCTCCTCCCCATCAAGCAACCCCCATAAAGGCCTTATATAGGGTGAATTCTAGAATCTGCCTCCTGGTCAAACCATACTTGGCCAAAGGGCTACAATTTGGTTATTTTGGCTTCATTTCTAGTGCCTCTGTTTCCTCTTTACCTTTGCAAGCAAGCTACTCTCTGTCGATTTGACCTGTGTCTTAAAAGTCTTTTAAAAAAAAAGACTTTATTTTTGTGCTGTAATGGTAATTATGGTCACTCTCATAAGGATGGTGTATGATGGTGGCCATTATAGCTGAATGATGACATTCATCAAATATATGATGTTGATATAAAGCTGAAAAACACTTGACTTGTATGGAATGGTAGGATGCTTTTCACTCGCATTTGTTTTGCCTTCAGGGCTGAATGTTTGAGGTTTTAACATGGTCAGGCTGTAGGTCTATGGAGCATCATGTGATCATGACGGGGCCACCTAGTGGCAAACTCTTATATATGTGGGTAGTCATGACACAAAGTGTCCAGTAATTCATGAGAACACCATCCAATGTAAGTCAAGTATCTGAGTTTTCTATACCTCTATGCGGGGCTCAGGCCTCACCTTATATGCAGATAGTTAACAGCATAAAGTTGGCCAAGGACATCACTTAGACAGCATTATGAGGCAGATAGCATGAGAACACCATCCATCCACCAAAGGATACAACATGAAGGGGGAATGATATTTGTGTCATAATATACACCAATGTAATTCCCTAAAGAGAAAATACCCAACATTGACAAGCTAGTCTTTGAAAGGGAACCTGCATGTGAGTTTAATAGTTGAATACTCATGAGTATATTCACTGATTGATATTGACTGAAGACACACCTATTCAGCAAACACTTCCCTTAGCAGTAATAATTTATTATTATCGTTGATATTATTATTATGATAATTATGTGAGCAGAAAATGTGTGAATCTTGTCCCACATTCATCCGATATTATTCTTATTTCCATACACCTGTAGAGTAGGTGTAGTAGATTATGTAGCTTTGATTCGCTTTCAGGTCGGGAATACATCTTACTTCTGCAGATGTTAGGCTTCTACTGATTTCAAAACTTTTGGCGCGGCCAAGGTTTCAGTGATTAACCGTGGTCGGGATTATATTTGAAATGAGACGCCTGAGGAAAAAATTTACCTGAGGAGTTTATCTGAGGAAGATTTCTTGTGAGATCATGCCCAGCTTGAGTTCAGAGTTGACAAGTTAAGAGTTGTGCAAATCTCTTAACATCGGCACCTATAACTCGGTTATATAATTCGCTCAGGTAAGTTGGATGCTTATAAATACTTTGATCAGTGTTTATATTGTGGATCTTAACGAAAAACCCAGCGGTTCAGTTTATGCACAGGTAAGAGTTGTTTAGATCCAAGATGGCGATAGTAATGCTTTCACAATGCCTCGCCAAACTTTGTTAGAAATAATGTTTGCGACGCGTTCAGTGTTCCCAATAATGTTCACAACGGCAACACCAATGTTATTTGTTCGAATGTGGATGGTTTTATGTTGGGAGAAAAACTGATTTCGATCAGATAATAGGTATAATTAATCAGAAAACGAGACCTCGATTAAAAAGTGACCACCATCGATGTTGCGCGCCTGTCCCAATCAATTATATCAATTATATTAATTCCTTTCAATATTTTTTAATCCCTTATCAATATGTAAATTTGATTTATTATTCTTCCTAGCTAGTCTTCACTTATGAGACCCCTCAATTTTAATTTGATAATTTATTAGGAGGTTAGTTTGATACCACAGTAATTAACCATGTCGCAAGGATGACCCTTCCCAAGAGTCATGAATAATGGCTCTTATGTCCTTTCTAAGAGCCTCCATGTCCATCCTTGAACTTAATGGATGCTCTTATGTCCAGAATAATCATGTTAATTTTATGATCAGATAAATGTTCATCCACTAGGTGGCTCTTAGGCAATATATTCCCCTCAAGAGTTATAAGTAGATCAAGGGTATTTCCACGCCTGTAAGTTGGTTCCCTGATCCATTGAGTCAATCCAAAAGTATCCAGAATGTCATCAATTTTTGTAACATCAGGTTTAGTAGGTTTGATAACACGAAAGTTATCATTTACATAAGAAAATTACATCATGAGTGAATAGAGAGTAGTCTACCACTATTCTTACAAACTCATTATAAAACTCAGGGTAGGTATACATTTTCATTTCAGAGGGATCCGTTCCATAGATAACCATGAAAGTTACTTTTTTCCTTTTGATATGAAAGGAGGACTTCATGAGTTCCATTGTCTTAGTTATTGGGTGGGTAGCATGATTAGTCATGAAAGGTAATTCAGGCCTGTGGATTAGCCCAATGCCACCAACGGTACATCCTATTCTTGGAAAAGTCTACCCTCTTTTAGGTGATTTGTTACTCTGTCATCAGTTTCTTCCTTTAACCAGTTAAATATTCATTTTATCCAAAAACACTATGTAACTGCACACAGTGCACATCAGGGCGAATTTCAGGTTTAGGGGTTGAAAATCTCAAGAAAACAGACAGAAATGACCACAGTTGGAAAAAACTATTTTGTGATCACAGGATAACGACCTAGGTGGAAGGAATTGTCTTCAAGGTAGGCACAAATATACTGTCCACAAGATGTGGTGGAACAGTTGACCAGGTATCTACAAGGTGATGTTGATACGTTAAATGGAAACAGACAGGTATACGACCAAGGTATGGGCCTAAACTGACAACAATATCAACAGTTTCAACTAGAGGGATGGTAGGCTGCCTAATGGGGTAGGTTAGGGTGGAACAGAGGTAGTGGACTGTGGACTGTAGAGTTGTAGAAATCTGATCAGAAGCAAGGCCAAATGCACTTGGTGCGGGCAGAACCCAAAGCAGGAGATCAGATCTTACTCTTCTTTACAGCCAAGTTCTTGGGCACTGGGTTGCAAAAGGTCTTTCAATCTATAGACCAGAAGAGGGAGCACACTTGTGATAGTTTTTAGCAATGATAGACCCTGTGATAGCTCAATTATAGGCCGAATAGATGATAACTATCAGAGCTTCACCGAAAGGCAGATGTTTGAAACCCATGCATGCGCAGACCCTAGTTAACACAGAGGTAGAAATGTGACTCTACTTGTCTCAAAGGCTAAATTATCATGTGCATAATTATATAAAATGACACCATGGATTCAACTGGTGAAATCAATAATTTCCAAATTTATGCAATATTACAATATAAAATGGCATAGACAACTATTGTTGGTTGGTACATATGTTGAAACATTATTGAATTGGTAATTTATGAAATATATTATCTATAATTTAGTAACATTATCATGTTTAACCAGAGGGAAGTTCGGTGTAATATGTTTTTAGACAAAAGAAATGGATATCTCAAAGGCTAAATTATTTTGTGCATATTATATAAAGTGACACCATAGATTCGACTGGTGAAATCAATAATTTCCAAATTTTAAAAAAGAGATATGCACACCTCACCACACTTGGCCATACATTTATTTAAATAAGATTAATTTCAAATCACTCATGAATTGCTTAATTTCTAAGTCTGATTTCATTCTAATGTACCTGGCATGCATTTCAAATTTCGTACAATGTAACATGATTATAATATTCAAATATGTAATTAAATCACTTGTATAAGTGTGATACCAGGAGTGACATCTTGTGTCCCTACGCCCATCTGCAATAGAGGGCAGAAAGGTTGTACTAACATACAAACAATCTGATAGCAGTCAAGAAGAGTTACACGCTAAATGGTTCTAAACATGCAGGTTAAAGTATAGTATTATCTAAAGAATGACACTCTTAAATCATGCAGTAAAACTAACCACATTTCAATAACAAAAGGATGATCACCTGGTAGCCCCACCTGGTGCCACACCGATTCAGTTACTGATTAATTCTAGATGCATTAACGATTA
The DNA here is from genome assembly GCA_949316495.1 of Amphiduros pacificus. Lineage (NCBI taxonomy): Eukaryota > Metazoa > Annelida > Polychaeta > Phyllodocida > Hesionidae > Amphiduros > Amphiduros pacificus. The sequence goes on from OX439011.1 coordinate 1,920,933, forward strand.
AACATAACTGGAAGCACAATATTGTATTAATATAAAATAGGATGGATTCAAAATCAATGTTGCGTGTTTCAGATTTCATGCAATGTAACATGATTTATTTTTTGGAATATGTTTACAATATCATCTGTACAAGAGTGATATCAGTAATGACATCTTGTGTCTACATCCATTATCACTAGAGGGCAAAAAGGTTTGCAACTTTCTGTGAACACATATACAATCTTGTATGTGTTAACAGTCAAGAAGCATGACACATTGAATGGTTCTGATCATGCAGGTTAAATTACATTTATAATTTGTTTATTACCACAAGGAAGAGATTACAATAACAGCACAGAACTGTGTTACAACAAATCATAGTGCTTTATCTATGCAGGGATACACTATGGTGTCAATATGTACAATTATTATCCGAGGAATAATACTGTTAGATCATAGAGCAAAATGAACTTTTTCTTCAATTTACTCTATTCCAAGTACAATGAACTCTTGCTTGTAATGGCCAAAAGTGGACAACAATGAGTTTTCCAAAGATGAAGACAGGTTGTACATAAATATATATATTAAAGTATATTCAAAATCTACCCCTAATTATCTATTCTATAGATTATCTTGACATCAAAGTTGATATTTCACACTGAGAACTGTGACAACATTTGTCATCATAAATAAGCAAAAATTTAGTTTTGTTCATAAAAGAAACATCTTAGATATATGAGGACCTGATAAAACCCAGCATTTTGGTTTATAAAGATTCATTTCCAAACATTTGCAGAACTAAATGTGATTTTGTAGTGTATTTTGACCAAAACACCATTTATTTTATGAATAATCTGAAACCTTTATACTATCCTTACCTTAATCTGTTGATTTAAAGTCTTCACAATTGAAAACAACGTTATGAATGATGTCATTCTGATGGTGTGATATTTAGATAGTTTTGAAATAATCTTGACATATTTTCACTTGCTTGGCAAACATGATAAGGGTAATCATGAGATCTTGAATACTGATTCCCAGAAAGCAAGTGTTGACAGTCGAATGTGATATGTGAAACTAAAGATAAATGTGTAATCTGATCTGATTTATGCCTCAGTCACGTTTGCGCCGATTTCAGTAAAGATGCCCGGCCGATGGGTATTTTTTACAAAATCGGCAGGCAGTTCAGATTGCCTTGCGGGCACCGGGAGATCATCGGCTACAATTGGGCATCCTTAAGACATCGGGCGGGTCATCGGGAACTTTTAGCTGGAACATAAAAGTTGCCGGCGTTTCCCCGATGTCTTATCAGTAAATATCATCTTAAAGTACACAGCAGGGTCCCGTGCGGTGAAAATAGGATTGTTTTTATTTCATGTGTTCACAGGCCATCGTCAGATGATCCACCGGGCTCCTTACTGTCTCATACAGACGTCTTTAGGATGTCTTTCAGATGTCTCTCAAATGATACAGACGTCTTTAGGATGTCTTTCAGACGTCTGTCATATGATATAGACGTCTTTAAGATGTCCTTCAGACATCTGTGTCATTTTCTTGTGGGTGCTGTGCGGTAGCCTTTCATAATGTGACCATAGCTACGTCATGTCTCAGATTGTTGCTGATAAACTCTGTTATAGACTAAGGCATTAGTCTATAACAGAAACTATTCATAACAAGATGTTAGGCCTGTGACTATAATAATAATAATAATATTAATAATAATAATATTTAGGGCATCCAAATTGTCAGAAGAATCTTGATATCAATTCTTGCATTAACAGGAAGCCAGTGAAGTCCCTTTAATTTGTTTGATATATGATCATACTTTGTGATCTTACCGACCACACACACTGCAGAGTTCTGCAGATACTGTAGTTTCTTAATTTCTCCCAATGGGAGACCAGCTAAGAGGCCATGCCCATAATCTATTCCCATAATCAAGAGTGGGTGTTACGAAAGCATGAGCCAAGGTCTTAGCCGTCTGGCCGCTAGGTTAGTGATGTGATATTCATTTTTGCACATTTTTGTTATTTTAACCTTCTTGCCCATTTTTGAGTCAAAGGTCATACCAAGGTCCATAACAGTATGGCTGGCTTTGACAGCTGTGTTACCAGTTTTAACAGTTTTATGGTATGGCTTGGAGCAGTACTGAATTTATCAGCACAAATCAGCATCTCAGTCTTCCCATCATTAATTTCCATCTTATTTAAGATAAGATGAGAAATGTCCTTATTTAATTCACACATCCAGCTGTTTTGTACACAGGTCTGCATTATGGTCAGAGGTGTGGTCTACAGAAATGTAGACCTGGGTATCATCTGCATAGATATGATAGCTAAGCCCATACTTAGCAAGTTTGTCAGCGAGAGGAAACAAATATATTGTGAAAAGTATAGATCCTAAGTCAGATCCCTGCGGGACTCCATATCCAATGGATCTTGGCGAGGGTTTATGATGACCCACTTTGACACTTTGCCTTCTGTCATTTAGGCATGAATATTTGAACAAATGTTGAAACAACAACATTTGGGCAAAACATGATTGTGTCTAATATCTAACATTTTGACCATTTATATAAATATCCTGTACAGTAAAAGAGGTTAATGAGATGATCTTATAATCATCCTTGTGAGAGCTGTCAGATGACTAAGCAAAAAGATTCACCTTAATTACAGTCAAATTTCTCAACTGCTTATTATAATATGCAGTTAAATCAGCATAGTTCATATTATCTCTAGTGTTCAATTCTTTAAGCTATACACTAAATGTTAAGTATCCAAATTATTTATTTGTAAACCATCTCTAGATATTAATTGAAAAGTGTAAGGGATACCTGTGGTTGCAGATAGAGTATAGGTTATGTGAAATAGTGCAGTTTTACAATAACATGTTTTTTATATATCTGATATTAAAAGAAATTAAACTTATTTAGAAATATTCTTACCCTATTAGTCCTATTTAAGGCAGCACAAGGCACAATTTCAGTATTTGTCCTGATCCATATTACCAGATACCTGAATGAAATGACATCAGATTACAACAGACAAATTCCCAGAAAGCAAGTTTCAAATAACATGAATGCATCATTTCTTATACATTATATATATGTACATTTTTTTCATGTCAAGTGATGAGATCAATATCTCAGATTATTTATCATCTGAGATAACATTGTCTTACAAATGACTCTCTGTCTTGATACAACTGGCATTTGGAACTTTCAAAACGTATGTGTACTCACAGCCTAACAATTATTATTTAACTCAATTGACCCTTTTATGTAATAAGCTTAAAAAGGGTTCACATGTAAAATCGGTATGGATAGGTTGTTTATGGCATAGCATTATTGACTTCATCCTATCTTATACCTCCATAGAGGAGAGATTTCTGCCTCTGTTTTAGTATGTCCCACCTTGTGTAGGAATACATTATAAATATTCATGATATTTCCCACCTTTTCATTTTTGCCTGCATTATAATCATCGGCAGATTGGCAATAGACAAAACTTTTGCAGCCTGCCTTAATAACAACCATAGGAGTAGTATGTCTTTCGGGGATTCTGGATACCCTGGGGTCTATGGAGAAAACGTAAAAAAGGGCATAATTTCACCCAACTTGTTGAGTTAGGTGATTCTCATGCAAAATTGAAGTTAAATTTCTATTGTGCCTATTATGTGAGTTTCAAGCAGGTGCAAAATTCAATTGGTGGAGTTTGTGGGCAATGCTGTGTGAAGCTAGAATTTATGATTTCTGCTGATTTGTCTGACTTTGCATGATGGTGTGTAATAACTATCATTTCAAATTAAATAAAACACAACACAAAATAGATATTTCTTCATTTTAATAGAGGAGCCAACTTGTAAAATAAAAAGTTCACTGGTCCCTCAAAATGCATTGCCGAAAATTAGGAAAGAAATTAAAAAAATATAATAGGAGTACATGTTGTTTATTTACATTTTGTGATATCACTGTTGCAATGCAACCAAATCATTCTTATTAAAAAAACATTTTTTACTGTAACTTTTAATATTTACTCTGAAGTAAAATAAGCCAATAAGAATATATTATATGGTAACATGGTAACAGTT